>CM053743.1:26488518-26542534 GCA_028658305.1 Pachyuromys duprasi
TAGTGAAAATGACCATATTGCCAAAAGCAATCTACAGATTCAATGCAATCCCCATCAAAATACCTTCACAATTCTTCATAGACCTTGAAAGAAAAATATTCAACTTCATATGGAGAAACAAAAAACCCAGAATCTCCAAAACAATCCTCTACAACAACAGATCATCTGGAGGTATCTCCATCCCTGACCGCAAGCTGTACTACAGAGCAATAGTCATAAAAACTGTATGGTGTTGGCATAAAAACAGTAAAATGGATCAATGGAACCGAATAGAAGACCCAGAAATGAACCCACACACCTATGGAAACTTGATTTTTGACAAAGAACCCAAAACCATTCAATGGAAAAAAGACAGCATCTTCAACAAATGGTGCTGGTCCAACTGGATATCTGTATGCAGAAAAATGAAAATAGATCCATATTTATCACCTTGCACAAGTCTAAAGTCCAAGTGGATCAAAGACCTCAACATAAAACCAGACACACTAAACCGGTTAGAAGAAAAAGTGGGGAAGATCCTAGAACTCATTGGCACAGGAGACTACTTCTTGAATAGAACACCAACAGCACAGGCTCTAAGATCAACAGTCAATAAGTGGGACCTCATGAAGCCTAAAAGCTTCTGTAAAGCAAAGGACACTGTCATCCGAACGAGAGGACAGCCTACAGATTGGGAAAGGATCATTACCAATCCTACTTCTGACAGAGGGCTAATATCCAGTATATATAAAGAACTCAGGAAGTTAAAAAGCAAGAAACCAAGTAATCCAATTAAAAAATGGGGTATGGAGCTAAAAAGAGACCTGACTGTAGAGGATTATAGAATGGCAGAAAAACACTTAAAAAATCTTCTTTAAAAGAAAAATTATTTAAAGTCTCTAATGCTTACAAATTCTATGGTTTATTCATTTAACTGAGTGGTCTCCGGTCTGCTTTAAATACAATTTAGACTTAATTGTTTATACATAAGGCAATTTATACTATCATGTTGCTCTTTTGACTAAGGAAATAGAATAAGGAGATTTGTCATGAATTTGATAATTTAAATTCATTTGTTAAAGAATACAGTGATTTTAGCTAAAGAGGCAATTGTTAGTAACATGTATACTTGGCCCAGAAGAAAACTTTATAAGGCCATTACAATGACATTTGCATGCCATTGCTATGAGTCTGAGGCAAAGGGCCCACATGGCTTTACTCTTGCAAACAGAATATATATTTTTCAGAACCTTCCTCCACTCCCTACGTGGCATTGTGTTCTTTTTCATTATTTTCATCTTCATCTGCTATAAATAAATAAACAAACATTAGAATTCTAAGTGAGCAGTTCTCCCTACATATCCTGTAAAAATCGTATTAGTTAACATGAAAAATGTCTTATAAGTTATAAGAAAATTCTTTAGTTTTAAAAAGTAGTTTGAACGTAAAACTAGAATTGAAAAATGTTATAAATCATGTTGAGTTTAACTCTTATTTAAAAGGTTTCCTCAAATATACTTTTTATAAAAACATGAATACTAAGTTGTATAGAATGCCAGATTTACACTATGAAAATATATCATCACCATTGCTAAATAAGAACCAGTAATGATTATACATCCTGGGCTCAAATTTTTTTTCTTTTTGTGTTCATGCTTTTCATTGTGAACAGACAAATTTATATCAATTATTTAAATGCAGTTTGGGTATTTTTCCAAGAGTTAAAATTTAATTGTAAATCTCTTAGAAATAATCACACCACTCAAAGAGATTAGCCAGACTCAAAGTCTATACATCTCAGTGACCTTCTGTATAGTCATGGTAGATATTTTGAAGCACCGGATTTTACACTGTTACTAGTAACTGTTGTTTATACTATATTGTTTATACCATATCCCTGTTACCATACAGGAAAAAAAAAACAATCTTAGGTTTAAAATTAGAGGAACGATCACATTCATTCCCTCTTTCTATACTCCTTTGTCTGTTGCCTGCATTCTGTCCTTCCTTTTCAAATAAAATTCCCTTTTATTATTTTCTTTTTCGACAAACAGATGCACATGTGTGCATACATGCATACATACAAATGTATGTAACACATCTTTAAAAGTTTCATATGACATCCTTAGTCATCAGGGAAATGCAAATCAAAACGACCCTGAGATTTCACATTATACTCATTAGAATGGCTAAAATCAAAAACTCAAGTGACAACACATGCTGGAGAGGATGTGGAGAAAGGGGAACCCTCCTCTATTGCTGATGGGAATATAAAATAGTACAACTACTTTGGAAATCAATCTGGTGCTTTTTAGAAAATTAGCAATAGTGCTACCTCAAGATCCAGCTATACCACTCCTAGGCTTATATCCAAAATATGCTCAAGTATACAGCAAGGACATTTGCTGAAGCATGTTTGTAGCAGCTTTATTTGTAATGGCCAGAACCTGGAAACAACCCAGATGTCCCTCAACTGAGGAATTGATATAGAAATTGTGGTACATTTACACAATAGAATACTACTCAGTGATTAAAAACAAGGAAATCATGAGATTTGCAAGCAAATGGTAAGAATTAGAAAAGATCATCCTGAGTGAAGTATCACTGAATGACACACATGGTATATACTTGCTTTTAAGGGGATATTAGACATAAAATATAGGATAAACATACTAAAATTTGCACACCTAAAGAAGCTAAGCAAGAAGGAGGACCCTGAGTAAGATGATCAATCCTTATTCAGAAAGGCAAATGGGATAGACATCAGAAGAGGGAGGAAACAAGGAATAGGACAGGAGCTTACCACAGAGGGCCTCTTAAAGGCTCAGCCCAGCAGGGTGTTGAAGCAGATGCAGAGACTCATAGCTAATCTTTGGGAAGAGTGCAGGGATTATTATGAAAGAAGGGAGTATTAGAAAGACCTGGAGGGGACAAGAGCTGCACAAGGAGAGCAACAGAATCAAAAATATCTGGGCCTAGTCTTCTTTTCTGAGACTGATACTCCAACAAAGGACCATACATGGGAATAACTAAAACCCCTGAACAGATGTACCCATGGCAGTTCAGTGTCCAAGTGGGTGGCCTAGTAAGGGGAACAGAGGCTGCCTCTGATATGTATTCAGTGGCTGGCCCTTTGATCATCTCTCCCTGAGGGGGGGAGCAGCCTTAATAGGCCACAGAGGGAGACAATGCAACCAGTCCTCATGAGGCCTGTTAGGCTAAGGTGAGATGGAAGGGGAGGAGGATCATTCCTGTTAGTGGACTGGGGAAGGGGTAAGGGAGGAGAAGAGGGAGGGAGGGTGAGATTTGGAGGGGACAAGGGAGGGTGCTACAGTTCATATACAAAGTGACTAAATTGTGATCAATTAAAAAAAAGATTCATATGACATCTTTTCCGTTGGACAATGCCATTTGTATTATATGAATTTATGTGCTTGCACTGTCATCACTCATTTGGCAGAGAATAAGCTATGATATTATTTTATTTAAAGCTGAGTCCATATTAGAGTTACGTATTAAAATATTTATTATGTTAATGGAAAGAACAGATCTCATGATTCAGAGAAAATAAAAAAAGCTTTTGCCAGTAGAATTTCCTTTTTCTCATTTGTGCTTGTCATCCCTATGCCTACTGGTAGAAATGAAGCAATTAGTACATGCTTAATTTGGGGAGACTTTAAAATTCTACTAAAAATTCCTTATATGTGATTAAAAAATAAACAAACTGTTCAACACAGCAGTTTATAAGGACAACAAATAAAAACTATTGTTTTTATACACCTACAGCAAACATGCTGAAAAGTGATAAAAATGTCTCATTGATAATTACTCCCCACCCCCAAGATAAATAAATCACCTGGAAATAAACCTGGCCGAGAAGATTAACCAACAGCTAAAATATGAACTTGATAAAACTGAAGAGAACCGGTGAAGCCTCTAGTGTTCAGGAAACATTAATCTGCATAAGTCAGCAGAATGAAAAAGCACCAGTAACACAAGCGGTATTTGAAGTCAGTATAATTCATGTTAGAATTCCAATGCTACCTTTTCAGGTGTAGAAAAATAGTAAAAGTTAAATGAAAACAAGTACAGATCCTGCAATTCTAAGTAAAAAAAGAACAGTAAAGGAAAAAAAAAGTACTAGGGATCTGTCGATATACCTGACTTTTTCAGTTTTTTGTAGACAATTCTCTTTTAATTTTCAGACAATTCATTTTGATCATATTCTGTTTCCTCCCCCAACTCTACACAGATCTGCCCACCTCTCAATGCACCTGACTTTGTGTTTTGTGATCTCTCCCCTCTACTCTAAAATGGAGAAACAATAGAAAATAAAAAAAGAAACTCAAAACAATCAAAAAACTCAATCTAATAAAGAAGGTAGGAAGGAGAGAAGATCAATAGGACAAAAACAAAACAAACAAACAAAAAAACTATACAAAAAACAAACAAACATGGAGTCTACTTTGTGTTTGCCAAACTGCTCCTGGGCATGAGCTTGCCCTGAAATTGGTTATATTTCTAATATTTATGAATACATCTCACCTTCACTAGTCGGTATCAATTGCAACTAGCTTCTTGGTTACACATGGCAATTTCTGTCCACTTCTCTTCTCAATGCTGTGATTTTGTCTGATTTTAGCCTGTGCAGGTATTATACATACTAGCAGTCTCTACACTGTTCATGTGTAAATCAATTTGATTGTATCTAGAAAACTGTTCCCCTGGAATAATCCTAGGGCTTTTTATAATCTCTCTGCCTCCTATTTTACATAAATCCATGAGCCTCAAGGAATGGTTTTTATAAAGACATACCAGTTAGGAAAGAATGCTTTGAAGTCTCTTACTTTTTATATATTTTCTAGTTGTGGGTCTCTTTGTTAATTCCCATGTACTGAAATAAGAAATTTCTCTGATGAGAATTGAGAGATGCTTACCACAAAGATTAATATCTAGTAAGAGACTATTGAGTACAGTAAAATATTCCAAGGAAGGGTAAATATAATATAATATTATAAAGATATGAAGAGGAATCTAAAATAGAAGATAAGAAACAATTGCTAGATGTTGTTTGAGGCCTAGCAAAGCAATTCAGCATCTGAAAGAGAAGGCAGATTGAATAAATCAGCTGGGAGAGAAGCTTGAGTCAGAACAGCTGAGTTAAGCCAGCCAGCTATTAGCTCAATAAGAACAAGAAATGGGGAGCTTATTCAGCAGTAAATCTCAGAGGGTGAAAACATTCTAGGCCTAGTTTAGAGTGTACAAAAGCTAGAAGCATCCAAGATAGGTCTAGGTTGGAAGACAGGCAATAATCTTCTAAGACAATTGAAACAGGAAAATAAAAGTTCCTTTTACGAAAGGGTGAGCTTATTCAGCAGTAAGCCTTGGAGACAACAATTACATCTGGCAAATAAAAGTTACATTTACAATCCCATGGTACTGGCATCACCAAAATGCTGGGGCTTCTGTAGCAACTGGGCTTCATTTTTATCCAGTAGCCTCTTAGGTTCTCTTCATGGAGCCAAGCCTCAACTTCACTGCTTGAACCCTTCAATCATCAGTAGCCTTCAACTTCTACTGAGGCTACACCTTCACCAATTGCCTCCCCAGGCCTTTCACAATGCCAGCCCTCAGCTGCTTTCCATCACCCCTTCATGTGTTCAAAGCCAGTACTACCTGCATGACTCTTACACTATCACATTTGGTTGTAAGCACAAGGCACAGTCTTGGCCACTTCTGGAACACAGCTCCTGTGTGTGCTGTCTCTCTCTCTCTCTCTCTCTCTCTCTCTCTCTCTCTCTCTCTCTCTCTCTTTCTCTCTCTCTCTCTCTGTGTGTGTGTGTCTTTCCTTGGGCCCCTGCCCCCGGTCTCTTTTTCCCTTTCTATTCTTCTTTTATACAAAATATCCTGGCCACAATTTCCCCTCCCCTTACTTCTCCCAGACTATCCCTCTTCCCAAGGTATACTCATCCTCCATTTCCCTTAAGAAAAGAGAAAGCTTCTGAGGGATACCAACTAAAGATGTCATAACAAGTTCCAATAAGACTAGGCACAAACCCTCATTTCCTTCATTGTTCTGCATTAGATCCTCTACAAATATGTTATGATTATTATCTGCTCTTTTTAATTTTTTTAAAACTATTTAATTTTTATTAATTACAGTTTATTCACTATGTATCCCAACTGTAGCCCCCTCCCTCGTCTCCTCCCAGTCCCATCCCCCTTCCTCATCTCCTCCCATGCCCCTCCCCAAGTCCTTTGATAGGGGAGATCCTCCTCCCTTTCCCTCTGATTATAGTCTATGAGGTCTCATCAGCAGTGGTTGCATTGTCTTCCTCTGTAGTCTGGTAAGGCTGCTCCCTGCTTACAGGGAGGTGAAGACCTGCTCTCTTAATTACTGCTCATTTCTCAGCTGACCAGCATTCATTCTCCCAGCAAAGCAAAAGGTTTCACTTTAGTACTTCTGGCATCTTGTCAATCACAACTGACTCTTCAGCCCCAGCAAATTGGAAATACAGAATCTTAATTGAGTGTAACAAATGGCCCCATAGAGTCTATGAACTTCTCTCTGAAACTTTAAAGGCAAGACTCTATTGCCTGAATTGCTCTCAACATTCTTACCATCCAGGTAGCTATAGTACAGCTCACAAAGCATCGGAGAGTCAGTCAATGGCTCATCTAGCACAAAGTTCCAATGTCCTTTTGCAGTCCTCCCCTGAACACTATGGTCATGTCTATCAGAGCAGTACCCTACAAGACTGGTACCAACTTGTCTCAGTTAGGGTTTATATTGCTGTGATGAAGCATCATAACCAAAAAGCAAGTTGGGGAGTTAATTTTTTATTTGGCTTATGCTATCATCATGGAAGGAATCCAGGATAGAAACTCAAACAAGACAGGAATATGGAGATTGTAGCTGATGAAAAGGCCAAGGAGGGGATATACCTACTGGCCTGATCATTATGATTTGCTCAGCCTGCTTTACCGTATAGGGTTATCACTACCTGCACGCCTTCCCTCATCAGTCACTGATTAAGAAAATATCCTTCAGCAGATTTTCTGGAGGCATTTTCTCAATTGACTTTCCCTTCTCTCAATTGACTTTAGTTTGTTTTGGGTTGACATAGAAATATTCAGTACAATATCAGAGGAGAAAACTAATCATAAATTTCATGCAAATACTTAAAGCAGAGACAAACCTGGAAAACATACCGGTATAATAGTGGCATTAATGTTATGGAAATAAAAAAATATATTTTTATTAGATTTAAGGCTTAGTCAATGATATTAAATCCACACCTAACAACTTTAATGTTGCCAGTAAGCTCAGATCATATAGGTCATGAGCCAAGAGGAAAGCCTGCTACTACTATTCTGCTAAAGGAAAACAGCACTAAAATGAGTCCTAGTGATGTATTGTTATACAAAAAGAACTGACAAAGATTATTATTAGTACAAGCAGACATACACACCAGTGCAATACAGTGGAAGAATGACAGACTTATAGTACTGCCTACTACTTTTTCAAAGATACCAAAAACAAATTTTAAGAAAACATAACCATTTCAAAAACGGTGTTACGAAAACTGTTTGTCCATGTATAGGAGAGAAAAGCTGTTTCCCTCCCCCCCCCCCACTGTGAAATAGTACAGACAAGATGATTTGAAAATTTTAAGTCCTGAAAATTTGAAGTTTTACAGAAACATTTCTCAATAATAGGCCATGAAAAATGCCTTTCTGCTTTTTCTGAGACAGGTTTTCTCTGTGTGTAGTCCTGGCTACCCTGTTACTAGCTTTGTGGAAAAGGCTGCCTTCGAACTAAGAGATCTGCCTGCATCTGTCCTCTCCCCAATAATGCCTGCAGTAAAGGCTTACTCCATCATGCCAGCTGAGGAAATGACTCTCTTAGGCAAAGTCAAGTCTATAAATGTTTCAGAAAAATATGTTCTGAACATTAAAGTAATGCATTAAACAACCAATTTATTTTATAATTTTAAATTTAAAAATGAGTCACCTGTTATAACCAATAAATGCCATAAAATTATTACTTAGCAGGTGACTAGAAAAGCAAGGAGCTATATTTTTCAAGAGTAGAATAAAAATGTTTTTGACTGTATTTTGGTGGTAGCCTCTGCCAAAAGTATATGAAATAAGTATTGCCAACTGATGGATCAACAATATTTGAGGGAGGCATGTTAATGGCTGGCTAACTCTGCATGAATAAATGTTAAAAAAACACAATTGACCTGGAATGCTGTAGCAGATGATATCAGAGGATTGTGAATAAATAGTCATTCATTAACATGTCACTCATTATTAGGACCTCATCTTTTCTTTCAGTGAAGATGGCAAGACACTGCACAGATTGAATGGAAGAGTGGCATTAACTGACATTTTAAAAGGGGTTCCCTTTGGCTGCTATACAAACAAACAAACAAACAAACAAACAAAAATCAAGGAGCAAGGTCATATCACAGAGATAGCCAGCCATAGCGTTAGGAAAAGAAAAGATCAGGAAAGTGGAATCATTTAACAATTAGAGGCTTTACTGATGTTAGTTATAACAAAGTTGAAAAAGGAAATGTGAGTGTTTGACATACAAATAGAACAATTTGTCATTTATTAAAACAGATTATTTTATGAGGTATTTGTTGATAGGTGATAAATATAAATTTAGTGTTGTCAATTATACAATCAGCTTTCTGAGGTGTAATCAAATTGAGAGGCCACAGAGGAAGACAATGCAGCTAGTACTGATGAGACCTGATATGCTAGGGTCAGATAGAAAGGGAGGAGGTCTTCCCCTATGGGTGGACTAGGGGAGGGGTGTAGGGAGCTAAGAGAGAGGGAGGCTGTGACTGGGTGGAGACTAGGGAGGGGACTACAGCGAGGATACACAGTGAATAGATAATAAATAAAAAATGATATATACACAAAACTATATACAAAAATTATGAAGGTCAAAGTTACATGTTCTGTTCTGTGTATGGATTAGTGTACAATAGTCAAGACATTGGCTTAGGTGATAGTACTGACCTCTGGCACTCAGATACCCCTGCCTCCCACAATCTGAGTTTTCTGGAATGGCAAGCACAGCAGATGGTCTGACAGTCTGTGTGGCTTCCCAGTGTGATAATGTTCACAAGGCAGGTTGGCATGATGTGTGAGAACAGAATGCAAGACAAAGAGAACCGTTAGCTTGCTTACACAGTCCAGTTCTCTGAGGGAAAATGTGGACAGAATTAACAAGCTTCCATCTCTGCTTATGGCACATTTTCCTGTCCAGTTGCTCACTCTAGACAAAAGCAGCCAAATTTGTAAGCATAAATGAATCACTTAATTTCTCTGCTTACATGACAGAAAGCTGTCTACCAACACACCCTTAGTTGCATCACCTCAAAGAAGAAATAGGGGGCTTGTGATGCTGCTGAATGTTTCTGAAGTCAACTTGTGTGCAATCCATTTTTTCTTAGTTTCACTAAATGAATATTCAATACAGAAGTGACTCAAAGCTTACTGATTCTATTTGGAATTCCAGTTTCCATATTATTTATTGAATCAAACATATCCTTACATTATTCTTATGGAGACATTTGGTGGATTGTTGCAGGTTCAAGCATACTGAAATGAATAGCCTGTGTGCTTATCATTCTTTTACTTTACCCTGGAATCACAGGTCTTTCTCATCCAAACGGGATCTAAAGACTCACCTCAAAAGAATACTTGACACTCTGATAATTATGCCTTTACTTTGTTTAGCTGAGCTTCCTGGACTAAATAATTGAGTGTTCCAAAGGTACAGTGTCAGCTGGCTTTAAGCTTTTGAAATTAGTTCTACAATTTCAGAAGTTTTTGACATCATTTAAACAGGAATATTATTTAAATTATGATGGAATTATATAATATTTCAATTCATGTACAGACTTACATTAATTTTTCTGTGTTTTGTTCTTCTAAAAGGTTTTATGCATTTCACAGTAACTTGATGGTTATTATTTTACATACGTAACTTATAAATTATGATATTTTGATGGTCATGGTAAATGATTGTTACAACCAACCACATTGATAATGGGTAATCTTAAATAATTTTGTTTTCAAAACAATATTTTTTTCCATTAAAATGTCTTTTAGGAAAATTCTATAGTAGTATGTTTTCTTTTCCAAATACCTTTAGTATTACTTTTTCCTCTCAATATCCCCTTCTCTATCCTACCCTGCCATTTTTCTTCCAATTTAACTCTGATGCTCTTAGTTTCCCTTTATCTCTTTAAAGCATGGTTTTCTATTTTCCTTTCTTGTCCTTATCTACCTTCAGAGTTCTAAATGAAACACAGATGTCTAACTGTTAAAATCTAACATCCACATAAATGAGAAAACATGAAATACTTGTTTTTTGGGGCTTGAGTTAATTCATTCAGAATGTTTGTTCTAGCTTCATCCATTTACCTGCATGCAAAAATTTTCTAAGTAGCTAAATAGTATTGCAGTGTTTAAATGTGTTATATTTTAATTACACAATCATTAGCCAGTGGGCATATAGGCTCTTTCCAGTTACTGGTTATTGTGACTACAGCAGCAGTAAACATGGATAAATAAGTTATTTCTATAATATGATATAGTGTTATTGGGGTATATGTTCAAGAGAATTGTAGTTTTGTCTTTGATAGTTGTATTTCTAGTGTTTTGAGGAACCCTCACACTGACTTCTGTAGTGAAAGTGCAAGGTTGCATTCCCTCTAGTGATAAATAGGTGCTTTTCTTTCTTTGTATTCTTGCCAGTATCTGCTTCCATTTGTTTTGTTCATTCTGGTCATTCTGATAGGTATAAGATGAAATCTCAAAATAGTTTTAATTTTCATTCCCTTGATGGCTAAGGATGTTGAATATTTTCATGTGTTTCTTATTCATTTGCACTTTGATTTATTCTTTGAGAAGCCACTTTATTTCTTTTTCCTCTTTCATTGGAGTTATGCTCCACAAGGTAATGCCTCTCCCTAGAGTCAATGACTCCTTAACAAAACACATAATATCTAGGTTATGAAACCTCTTTTCTAGTTTCTGAAGGGGGTTACAAGAAATTCTCAAACAAAAGAGGGTATTGCCCTTCACTGCCTTTTGTCGCGTTTTGTATGCATGGGAAAATTACTGCCTTTTGCCCAATATGATGGGACCTATAGGAGAATCTATTACTGTTGTTTGCCTAAACCAATATAATTTTTAATGATATTTTTGATACGTATACTCATAGGTAACTGTAGCTCTAAATCCTCTCTAAAAAAGCTTCTTTTGCAGAAGATAGAGGCTACTTTATAGATCCAAATCTAATAAAAATGTGTAACACAAGTAATTGTGTGGTGTTGAGTCCCAGCTGCTACATCTACAATGCAGCCTCTACACCTGAGATTCAACAACAATCCAGAAAGGGGAGATGGACTGACTACAGCAGCCAAAGGATGAAGGAGGTGTGCTGATAGTGTTTTCTTCTACCCATGAAATCTGAAAATCACAGTTGCCTAAACAAGAATTGCATAAAGATGACAGCATTTGATGTGCCAACATGGATGGAGAAATTTAACAAATAAAGTTTTATGCAGAGAATTCCAATTAATTGGTAAACCTTTCTGTCAGAATAGGTAAATATACCGGCTTGAGTACTCTTCAATTTATATTCAGTGTACACAGAAAAAAATATGCTAATATGATCCAGTGTGTTCCACCCCATCAGAATTTGTAGAACAAATAAATTAGAAAACAAATTCATAAAGGACAGCAGTATGGTTCTGGCAACTAGAAGAGTTGATTCAGGTGTTCTAGGTGGTTTAGTCTGAGGAAATCATTGCCATTAGGTGTCCTTCAGTGTGAACCTGAGAGGTAAATTTGCTCTCTATCACAGTGTTAATTTTACATGAAATTCTCCCTGTATTTATCTATCTATCCATTTATTATGTGACATGCAACCATGTGGAGATAACAAAGGAGCTTGTAGGAGCTGCTTCTCTTCTTCTGCTCCATGGTTTTTCAAGATACAAGCTCAGATCTTTGAACTTGAGAGTGTTTTCCTTTATGTAAGTATCACCTTGCTGTCAGTCTTATACTGTTTTGATGGGAGTCTAGCACAAACACTTTCATTAGAATTCAAAGATAAGAGTAACGATAATGAAGAAAATAAATGTAGATTTATTTTTCCAAAAGCAGATTATAATGGATAAAGTTTTAGTAACCGATACAGTAGAAATATTCTTTGCTTTATTCAATAATTATTTCATTGTTTTATTTTTACTTGTGTAGCCCAGGAAGAAAAGGTTTCATGAGAGTATTTGAAAACATACTCCGACTGATAACAATGTGTTGGAAAACAGCCAAAAATGGAGTCGTTGGAAGAGATTTTCTGAGTGTTTGTGAGAAAAGTCAGAGAAACCAATACAAGAGTCTTATGGCCTCAGTTTTTTCAGAAACAGAAAATTTTTCTTGGATTATGCTTTTGTACCTCCCCCCCCCCCACCACACCTTGTGTAGCAGATAGGAATGAGTTTACTTCAGATTATTCATTACAACTGGTCATTTTGTCATTTGTCTGTATGCCTGTATGGAAAATCGTGTTTTTATCACATGCAGCTTCTCTGCCTTGCCCTTCTATTTACACACTTTACTCGTGAGACTTGCCTTAACCATCAGAATATAGGTTGTCTGGGTCTCTGAATAAAGTTGACTATTGAACGAGGTGTTAGTTTGCCTTATTTATTCTTTCTCTCAGGCCCCACTGTCGGTTTTCTACCTCTAGAGTGGTAAAACAAACAAACAAACAAAAAACAACAACAAGCCAAACCATGGTTTTTGAAGAATAAATCACTTTTGAACACTTTGATAAGTTATCTAAATTCATAGGAAATGATCATAGGAAGGCTGATGTCATGTAACTTAGAATGTACTTTAGAAAATGTAGAAAATTTATCAAACCTTGGTTAAATCAACCCTGAAAAGGTAGTGGTTTTTAATGACAAAAAAGTTGGAGCCCCTTAAAAGCCTTCAATATTTATTTACTTTCTGCTACATTATTACTGGAATTACTAATCTTGACAACTTATTGAAAAATCCAAATTAGAAACAGTGCTTAAAATCTCACTTGTGTCTTATGAAAATAACATTTCTCAATATTTAGTGTATTATCCTAAAAATAAATTAATTTCATATTAGATCATGAGATGATTAAGCTTTATCTTTTGAAACAAACTTCTTTGAAAAACAATGTTGTATGTAAGCCATTAATTTATTTTATTACTGAATAAGTTAATAAAAGTTTAGTGTTGTGTAAAACTTGTAATATTTTGGGATTTGATATAACTTTTCTAAACATTTTAAGCCACCCTCTTAATCTGATTGACAGAGTATGCCATTTTCCAAAAAAAAAAATCTTTTAAAAATATGTTTATTATTATTATTATTAATGTGTATATGTGTGAGTGTGTGTGTAAGTGTGTTTGTGTGAGGTGTGGCATGCATGCCATAGTATGCCTATAGGAAGCAGAAAGCTGCTATTTAGAGTTGGCCTTTTCTTTCCATGTTTATATGGGGCCAAGAATCAGACTCCTGTCACCATGCTTCTATAGCAGAAACCTTTTCCCTGTAAACATCTTGACATCCCAACAGTCCTGTAAAGTCAGGAGACAATATAGACCCATTCAACAATAAAAGTTGTAGCAAATCCATTATCCCAAGTTCTAGTACAAATGTTATATTTGGATAGATTTAAATATTGGCTTATTTACTAAACAAAAAGCCCAAAGAAACACTTCATTTTTGAATTTATAATTTAAATATGTTTAGCAACAATTCTAAACTCCAACTTTTATATATATATATATATATATATATTCATCATACAGAAAAATATTTCAAAGTCAGTTTATTCATACATGATGTTTTATAAATTCTGTTTGATACAATATCTGCTATAGACACAATTCTTCAATTCATAAAAGCATGGTGAAGAAATGTACAGTCCTCAAACAAGTCATTCATTTATTCCTATAGTTCTGTGCATAAAACATAAATATGTCCAAAGGCCATTGTGTATTTTATGTCTGATTTCATCTGGGACTCTTATTTTTAAAGATATTTAAATAGTGAACAGCTTCAGACTAGCATTACAGGTTGGCTTCCGGGACAGGTTTTAACATGGAAAATGGAGATAGTATGTCCCTGAAGAACAGATTTTGAAAAATATCTTAGGAGTTTGGTTACTATAAATGATTAAAAGGTCCCATTTGATTTTCTCAACAAGGGCACAAAAGTTCATGTGCACTCCTGTCTGCTAGCTCTTTTATGGAGCTCAGTTCCCAACCAAATAAAGAAGTATAGGGCAAGAAAGTTTCCAGTCACACCACACACATACACACATACACACATACACACACACACACACACACACACATAGAACAAAAAGCAGTGGACTCCAACATAGCACAGGAGGGGTGTGTAGAGCTGGAGCGATGAATATTTGTTCCCTGAGAGTCTGGATTTCTCTCAATATATTTAATAGAGCATATAATGGGGCTAGGTTACTTTTCTCCTTCTTGAAACATGCAGGGCATAATGCACTTTGCCGGTCAAGCCATTTTAAATGATAGCAGGAATTTGACTTGGGTGAGATAAGAGGTAGGAATTTTGAAGTTCCTCTGAAGAAAAATGTCTGAAAGTAGACAATAGGTATTCTGTTGAACCACTTGGTCAAGGTGGATAGCCCACCAGAGGAGTTAATCTGCTGGACCACACACAGAGGAAGAACACCACTCACAACGGGGGTTCTCTTCAGCAAGAATTTAGAGGAAGCAAATCTCAGATCAAAAGGAAGCTAGCGTTTACGCTGGCCATATCCAGGAGCTCTTTGCCTGGGTACCTACATATTTAAAATTAACTTTCTTCTATTTTCTCTCAATACCAATTCCCCAGTTGGGATCTGTAGATCTGTAATGGGACTTGAAGAAGAGACTTCAACCCAGGCCACCTGCTTTGTAATGAGTAATAAAGTCTTTATGTCGTACAGTTGCTAACAAACTGTAGCAGGCAATATTGTAAGACATGTGCAGTTGCACAGTCTTCTTGATGTGGTATTTTTTTGTGGAAATATTCACACCTATGTCATGAGGTTGTATTGTGATGTGAAAATACTATGGAGTTAAAACTGCTGTCTAAATACAAAATTCTTTATAAGTATATCTGTAACATTTTTTATTTATTCTCAGAAATATAAGATTTATACTTTATGGTTATCAAAGAAAGGCTAGCCTTTATGTTCCATGTATCACAATCAGTCTTCTGTGATCTTTTTATTTTATAAAAGTTACCAGGTTGGGTTCTCACATACAACTTAAACTAAAAGGTGCATGACTAAAATTGCTGCGGCTAAGAATAGTCAAATTTATTAAGCGTTGAATTTTCACTGTTTAAAGAACTGGATTTTTAAAATATTTATTTTCAATAACTGAGGGGTCCATATAATGAACTTTCGTCATTTCAATCCAAATTCCATCCAACCCTATGTTATTCCCTTGCCTCCCCTGACATTATTCTTCTTCCCAAGAAGTTTTCTTTCTTTTTTGCCTTTCTTTTTCTCTTTTGTTTTTTAAATATTAGTTACAGTTTATTAACCTTGTATCCCAGCTGTAGCCAGCTCCCTTATTTCCTCCCAATCTCACCCTTCTTTCCTCCCTCATCTCCTCCCTGCCTCTTTCTAAGTCCACTGATAGGGGAGGTCTCCTCCCCTTCCATTTGACCCTAGCTTCAGGTTTCTTCAGGACTGGCTGCAATGTCCACCTCTGTGGCCTAGCAAGGCTGCTCCAAGAAGTTTTCTTAATATTCGCCTGCCTTGAGAGTATGTGTGACCTACTGACTTTAATGAGAATGAATGGGAATTTATTAACTGGAGTCTGCATAACTTCTTGGTGGCAATACTACCGTAAAAAGGGACACCTTACTTCAATCTATTACTAGCTGCAAATACTTCCTAAGGTATTGTGAGCCTCATGACATTGTCCCTCTTCCATGATGACATGTTGTCAGGCATATATTTATGAAGGTTTTATGTAGATAATCACAGATACAGTGAGTTCATGAGTATAACTCTCAGGTTTAATCCAGAAGATTTTATTTTTTTGTAAAACATCACCTAGCCCTTTAGACATTACACTATTTTCATGGTCTCTTCCAGAATGTCCTTTGAGCCATGGAGAGGGTGACATAGAAGTTCCACTTTGGGACAAGTATTCTAATGTAATGTATTGCTATAATGGTCAAATAAAAATAACTCATAATTTCTGTGCTTAAACTATTGGATACTTAGTATCAGTTCATAACAGAAAGCAACGTATGTTAACAGTTTTGATTCTCCCAAGTTCCTTTAAGAATTTTCATAGAGTGGCCTTGTTTTGTGTTACATAATACTTTCCTCCCAAATGCAGCATAACAACCTTAGTTAGGATCGTCAATATTCCAGAAGTAGATCAATCTTACAAAGCACAAAAAAGTAGAGAATTGTAAAAGTAACCTTTATTTTACTGATGCAGTTATTGTCTTGCACGCTTACTGCTGAATAAGCTTACCCTTTACAGTTCTCTCTGTGCTCTGGCTGGATGGTTCAGCTCAGCTGTTCTGGCTCAAATGCTTCTCCAAGCTGACTGATTCCGTCTAGCTTCTCTCTCTGCTTCTGACTGAATTGCTGTGATTGATCTCAAACTAACTCAATAATATGTTCTAATTTTCTGCCTCCTTCTCCTTTTCTGACATCGCTTGCCTCTCCTGACCTGCACTAAACTCCATATCTCAACTTAACTGCTCTGTATTCACTCCAAACAGACTGACTGAACTGAGGTGCCCTGTTTGAACTGAAATGACTCTTCTTGCACTGTTTTTAAGCAGACTCTCCTCTCTGTTCTCGTGAGAGTTAGGTGTATCCTATGTCTTACTCATTCTGTCAAATCTTCACTTTGTCTTCCCCTTAATTAGATTTCACTCTCAAACATGATTGCTTAACTTTACAGAATAATCTTACTTACATTGTTTGGGATTAAAGGTGTGTACTAAGGACATGTCTGTGTGCAGCCAGGGGGTTAAAGGTGTGCTGAACTAAACTATTCTCTACAAAGAATCCACAAGTCTCAGGAAATTCCTGGAATTTTCCAGCTTCAAAAAGCACCTCTAATTCCTCTATTATAGGCTGTTTAAGTGCAAAGACTGTAGATAAGAGATACTCTTATATCTGAGCCCTCTGAGACTCTTGCATGGAGCTCCATGGATATTGCTTTATTGGTTGTTATTAATGCTATGATGCCTTTTTGATGAGGCAGATGCTTTTAAGTTTTTTTTTTTTTTGATTAATCATGGAAATCATCACCCCTACTCCTATAAGTATCCCCCCAAAACTCTTAGTTTCTCCAAGTTGGGATTTGGTAAAATAGTTTCTTCGGTCTGTTGTCTGTACCCTGTGTGATATAAATAGCTCATTTTTGATGCCTTTTGATCTATTTCCCATACCTTGGTTCCCTTCTCTGGCTTAAGTTGGAGAGAAGTTACTTAGTCCTGTTGTAACTTGATGTGCAGGGTGAATTAGTACCCATGGGGAGGCTAAGAGAAGGGGAAGAGAAAATGGGTGGAGGGCATTGGAGAGTGGGTCTGTGAGTGGAGGAGGGAAGGTGCTGCATTCAGGCTCTAAATTGATTAAATAAATAAACTAATAAAAAAGATAAAAGTATGATATGCTACAGATTCAGAAACTGATAAATTGCTAAAGATAGTTTGTATACATTATACATTTATTGTTAACAATTAAACTATGTAAATCTAACATGTTTCATCAAAAATACACATTTTCTATTTACTTCACCATAGACTAATATTAACTGTGGGTAAATGTTTGTTATTAGTAAAATATATTGACAACAATAGCATAGCTTATATCTACAATCCTGAATTAGTAGGATGCAAGAGAAAAGAGAATGCCAATTTCTGTTTCTACTCTCTGCAGTAGCACTTTTTAGTGTGCATTTACAACACAAATTCCATGTTCACTGAGCCAGTATTTTCTATGCTTGCTTCTGAGAACACCAATTGGCTTTGCCAATTGCTTCAGGCATGTCACAGTGTAGAATATGTTTAGGGAAGTAGGATACCTGCTTAGTATCCCTAGTTGTTGGCAGGAAGTGCTGTTGAATCTCACTTTCTTCAATATCACCTAAAAAGATCGAAGTTGCTGATCTCTACTCATCTCTTTAATACCCATATGATATTCATATTTCTTTGTCAGGAACAGAGGAAAGAGAGGGGAAAAGCTATAGAAAAACATATTTAATTCTAAATAGCTCGACACAATACACATATGATACAATCTTGGAAGGGGCTGTTTATGTAAAGAAGATTTAACTAGATGCATCACAGATTGTTTCTAAATCACTAATAGTGCATTTTAATAATAATATATTCATGTTTAGTGTTATACCATAGAATGTTACAAAATAGGTATATAGTAAGACTTTCAATGGTAAATGAAACAAATGTTTAGTTTAGGTATATGAAGTCTTAAAGATAATAAATGGGTCTACCAGAGAAGTTAGGAGCAAGACTTAAAAAGAATAGGATGTAATGATGTGCAAGATCTGAGTCATCTTTTGTCATCAGAGTCATAAAAAATTACAAAGTTATTAGAAGATTACAGTGATCGGATCATATTCACTTTTTTAAATTAGATTTTTAATATATATTTCACAGAGATAACTGGAATATAGCCAGTTATCCAGAATAGACTCTAGGAAACAACGGGCTCTCTCTCTCTCTCTCTATTTGTATAAAGAGTTACAAATATGCATGAATACATGTATGTGAAAATGGTAACTAAAGAAAAAAACATCAACTTTGGTGAATGGGCATGTGAAAGCTTAAAGGAATGATACCTTGAATGAGCTGGCTGTAAAAAAATAGTGCTATTACATTTTAATAAAAACAAATTTTAAAAGGATTAAATAAAATGTAGAAAAAAGTCTTTTTTAAAATGTAATTTATTTATTTTTATATCAATCACAGGTTAGGTTCTTTGCATTTCAGGCATAGTCCCCTCCCTCATTCCCTCCTACTCTCCCCATCCCTCCCTCATCTCCTCCCTGCCCACTCCAAGTGCACCAATGGGGGAGGACCTCCTCCCCTTCCATCCCACCCCAGTTCATCTTGTCTCCTCAGGGCTGGCTGCAATGTCCTCCCCTGGGATCTAGCCAGGCTGTTACTCCCTGGTGTGTATGGGGTAGGGTCAAAGAGCCAGCCATCGAGTTCATGTCTGAAACAGTCCCTGTTCCTCTTACTAGGGTCTTCAGTTGGACACTGAGCTACCATGGGCCACATCTGAGCAGGGGTTCTAGGCCATATCCATACATGGTCCTTGGCTGGAGAAACTGTCTTGTAAAAGATCCCTGCGCCCTGCTCAGTTTGGTCTTTGTGGAGCTCTTGTTCTCCCCAAGTCTTACTAACTTCCCCTATTTTTATTATTCCCCGCCCTCTGTGGAAGGCTTGGTTGTGAGTCTTAGTATCTGCTTTGATACATTGCTATATTGCTTCTCTCACAGGCCCTCTTTGGTATGCTCCTGTCCTGTTGCTTGTTTTATCTTCCATTCAATGTCCATCCCATTTGTACATCTAAACAAGCATTGAGCATACCAACCTGGGTCCTCCTTCTTGTATATCTTCCCTAGGTGTATAGATTTTAGCATGACCTTCCTATCCTATAGATCTATATAAGTGAGTATATACCATATGTTTCTTTTTGCTTTTGGGATACCTCACTCAGGATGATCATTTCCAGGCCCCACCATTTGCCTGTGAATTTCATGATTTCCTCCTTTTTAATTGCTGAGTAGTATTCCACTGTGTAAAAGTACCATAATATCTGTATCCATTCCTCAACTGAGGGACATATGGGTTGTTTCCAGGTTCTGGCTATTACAAATAAAGCAGCCACAAACATGGTTGAGCAAATGTCCTTGTTGTGTACTTGAGCATCTTTTGGATATATGCCTAAGAGTGGTATAGCTGGGTCTTGAGGAAGCAATATTCCTAATTGTCTAAGAAAGTGCCAAATTGATCTCTAGAGTGTTTGTACAAGTTTGCATACCCACCAGCAATGGAGGAGGGTTCCTCGTTCTCCACAACCTCTACAGCATGTGTTGTCACTAGAGTTTTTGATCTTAGCCATTCTGGTGGGTGTAAGGTGAAATCTCAGGGTCGTTTTGATTTACATCTCTTGTCAATGTCTCTCTGTCACGTCATGTGTGTGTTGTGTGAACACACATATGAGTGTTTATTTGTGAGACTAATAACACTAGATATTAGAGTATAAATAGTCTAACATGATCCTTTTTAATGATGAGGTTGGTCTTACTCCAGATAACCAGTATGGGATTCAAGGAAATGTCCAACCAAAAGCTATTTGTTTCAGCTTATTAATCAAATGGCAATATGGAAAGAAAGAATTAAAGTTGAACATTAAGTGTTTGCCAGCTTGTAGGGTTATTACATTACAATAGAAAGAAGTTAATGTATTTTGAAAGGGTACCTGACACACTAGGATTTATGTTTTAGAGAAATGAATGAATTTGAAACAGTATCACAGAGAACTAGTTACAGTAAGTATTGCTGGCTAGAGCTATGTGACAGATGATAAAGGACACTGATAATAAATACTGAGTTGCAATTTCTCCCTAATTGAAAAATAAAAAAATGCTAATGCTGAAACTACATTTCTCAGATAGAGTTTTATCTACAGCAATAAAAGGTCTTCTCTTGCATATCATTTATTTCAGACTAAATTTGCAGAATATCATGATTGTAGCACTTTCAATATTCAAAATTTAATATTATAAATAATTTTATCAAAAAATTGCTTTGTTTCATTTAATGAACAGATCACAAAACTTAGGCTACATTCGTATGCATGGTCTAAGTTATAATTGCATGACTTCAAGAAGCAGTAGTAAGATACAATCTCTAACGGGAAATACAAGAACACCATGCAGCTTCTTTGTTTTTCCCCAGAGGAGACATAAACTGCATTTGCCCTTCTATTGATGCAGTTGCTAATAAAGGCAAACCATGTTAGTAAGCCTCATGACTTGGAGTGTCTGAAATGAACAGATGCAGAATGTACCAAGCAATTCTCCATGTGATGATTGAAAGTTCAGTAAAGTAGTGTGTCTGTCACGTTTAATGAGTGGCAGCTTTCTAGATAAGCAGATTTGTGTGCACATTTGTAATAACTCCCTTCTCTTGAAGAAGGCCTGGCACCATGGTGCTTTGCATTAAAATACAGATTCAATGGAAATTTCCATTTGTGCACATAAATCAGAGTTCTCACATGTCAATTTGCATGGAAAGTCTATAATACTAAAGGAAGCAGAATATAATTAGAATGTTGAAAAATATCCAATTTAATTAGTCAAAAATTTAGAGTCGCTAACTTCAGTTTGGTTTGTCAATATAATTTTATGTTATATACAGAGTTGTGGGACTCACACTTTAACAATGGCATTAAGCAAAGTTTAGAGTTGCTGAGGTCTGAGGAAAATTCAGAGAGGATTTGGCTTCTATAAAGTGCAGATGTTGGAGCTATGTATACATATACAAGATAGACATAAACCTTGATCCATTTTAAGCAAAAAAAAAAAAAGTAGTCCTTGTGGGTGGGGGTTCTCATGATGCCGTCCTTTAGAGCTCTGCCAGAACAGTTCACAGTTTCAATTACACTTGTATATGATTGTTCTAGTAACAGGAGAGTAAATTTGAAGCCAGGAAACAGTCAAGACCACAGTGACTAATATTTTGAAAAGAGCCAATTTATCTTTAAACACTCACTGACTTTTATAAAAATGAATTCAATGTGCCCAGTAGCATGGGCTTGAATTTTCCTGCCTTACACCTAAATTATACCAAAAAACACAATGTGGTTTTTGTTTTTGTTGTTGTTGGTTTGGTTGGATTGGTTTGGATTCAGCTTTGCTTTTTTTTTTTCTTTTTCTGAGACAGGGTTTCTCTGTGTAGCCGTTCTGGACTCACTTTGTAGATCAGGCTGACCTTGAACTCATAGAGATCCACCTGCCTCTGCTATCCTGAGTGCTAGGATTACACATGTACACCCGCTGCGCCTGCCTCATACTTTTTTTTTTTTTTCACAAAAGAAACATCTGTGTCCTAAAACCCTTTTGACTTTCAGAAATAATTAGAAAGATTGCCTAAGATACACTTTAACAAAGAAGCATCCCACATTGATTACACATATATTATACACATAGATAATAAGATATTCAGTTTTACCAGAAATTAAGTTGAATTGATGATAAATGTAAAAATATTTTAATGTCAAATAATGTAAACCTCTTCATGTCTTTGATGTTTAGTAATGTATGTATGCCTGTGTTTATGTTATAACATATGTATAGAGGCTAGAGGAGAGCCTGTCAAAGTTGCCTCTCTCTTTCTGTCTCATAGGATATAGAAATTGAACTAGTGCTGGGATACAAAGTGAATAAACTATAATTAATATAAAAAATAAAAAATTAATTTAAGAAATTGAACGCAGGTAACCAGGCTGAGTTGCTGGTGACTTTACTTGCGCATAGTCACCTTAGCAGCCTTCAATAATTCTAACTTTGCTAGGAAGTTAGTAGTAAAACAAATCCTACTATGTATTTTATTGTTTGGTAGACATAGAGATGTTTTCAGCATTTAAGGAGATGACCATGTAGATTTCTCCTTTCACTTTGTTTATATGGTGGGTCACATTGATGGATTTGCCTATACTGAACCATCCCCGAATGACTGGAATGAAGCCTACTTAGTTGCGGTGGATGATATCTTTTGTGTTCCTGGATTTGCTTCCGAGTATTTTATTGAGTATTTTTGGGTCAATATTCTTAATAGAGTCTGGTCTGAAATTCTCTTTCTTTGTTGGGTCTTTGTGCAGTTTGATTATCAATCTGACTGTGGAACCTTCTCCAAAGTAGACCATGTAGTCAAGCACAACACAAGCATCAACAGGTACACACAGATTGAAATAATCCCTTACTTCATAACAAGACACCAGGGTCTAAAACTAGACCTCTACAATAACAAAAACAGCAAAAATCCATCACAGGCATGGAAAATGAACAACTCTCTACTTAAGGATAGCTGGGTTATGGGAGAAATAAAGAAAGAAATGAAAGACTTCCTAGAATTCAATGAAAACACAACTTAGTGTAATTTTTGGGACATGATGAAAGTAGTGCTAAGAGAAAAGTTCATAGCACCAAGTGCCTCCATAAAGAAATAGAGACATCTCATACAAGCAACATAATGGCACACCTGAAAGCACTAGATTAAATTAAAAAAAAAAAAAGACACACCCAAGAGGAGTAGATGGCTGGAAATAATCAAACTCAGGGCTGAAACAATACATTAGAAACAAAGAGAACAATTCAAAGAATCAACTAAACCAAGAGCTGGTTCTTTGAGAAAATCAACAAGCTAGAATAACTCTTAGCCAAACTAACTAACAGGCAGAAAGCCACTATACAAATCAACAAAATCAGAAATGAAAAGAGTTACATAACCACACACACGGAGGAAATCCAAAGAATAATTAGGGTTCTACTTCAAAAGTTTATATGCAACAGTATTTGAAAATTGAAAATGGACAATTTTCTTGATAGATTCCATTTACACAAATAGAATCAAGATCAAGGAAATAAATTAAATAGTCCTATATCCCCTAAGGAAATAGAAACTGTCATCAAAAGTCTCCCATCCATAAAAAAAAAAAAAAGCCCAGGGCCAGAAGTTTCAGCACAGATATCTACCACACCTTCAAACAAGAGCGAACATCAATACTCTTCAAACTCTTCCACAAAAGAGAAACAGTAGGAAAATTACCAACTTCATTTTATGAGGTCACAGTCACCTTGATACCTAAACCACACAAAGACTCAACAAAGAAAGAGAACTTCAGACCAATCTTACTTATGAATATTGACACAAAAATACTCAAAGAAATACTCAAAAACAGAATCCAAGAACACATTAAAGATATTATCCATCAAGACCAAGTAGGCTTCATCCAAGTCATACAGGAGGTGTGGTTCAACATGTGAAAAATCCATCAATGTAATCCACCATCTAAACAAATTGGAAAAAACAGACAAACAAAAATGATCATTTCCTTAGATGCTGAAAAAGCATTTGACAAAATTCAACACCTGTTCATATTTAATGTTTTGGAGAGATCAGAGATCCACGTCTCTAAACATGGTAAAAGCAATATACAGCAAGCTTATACCCAACATAAACCTAACTGGGGAGAAACTTAAATCGATCCCACTGAAATCAGGGACAAGACAAGGCTGCCCACTCTCTCCATATCTCTTCAACATAGTACTTGAAGTCCTAGCTAACACAGTAAGACAACTAAAGGAGATTAAGGGGAGACAAATCAAAAAGAAAGAAGATAAAGTATCACTATTCACAGATGATAAGATAGTACACAAGTGATAGTACCAGAGGACTCCTGCAACTGATAAACACCTTCAACAAAGCGGCTGTTTATTATAAAGTTCAGTATCCCTACTGTATACAAAAGACAATAGGGATGAGAAAGAGATTAGGAAACAACTACCTTCACAATAGCCACAAATAACATAAAGTACCTTGGTATAAATGTAACCAAGCAAGTGAAAGACCGATAAAAAAAATCAAATCCATGATGAAAGAAATTGAAGAACACATCAGAATATGAAAAGATGTAACATGCTCTTTGTTTGGTAGGATTAACATACAGACTCTTTTGTAAGAAGGGGGAGACTGAATGCCTCAGAAGGGACAGGCACCTCAGAAGGAGACCAACATGCCAAAAATCTGGACTCAGGGGGAACTACAAAGACTGATACATCAACCAGAGACCATGCATATAGAAAACATAGACCCTTTGCTCTCATATGTAGCCCATAGATAGCTCAGTCTCCAGTAAGGGGAGGAGAGGCAGTCTCTGACTTAAACTGTCTGCCTGCTCCATGGTCACTTCTCCCTGGTGGAGAGACCTAGACAGCCCACAGAAGAAGAGAACCCACATAATTCTGATTGGACCTGATAGGCTAGGGTCCAGCAGTAGGGGAGGAGGACTTCCCTTATCAGTGGACTAGGGGAGAGGGAGGAAGAAGTAGGGAAGGTGGGAATGGGAAGAGATGAAGGATGAGGCTACAACTGTGCTGTAAAATGAATAAATTGTAAAAAAATAATACACAGAAAAATAAAAGCATTAAATAATTCTACATATATACATGAGATATAAATACAGAAAATTTGAAAAATATTTTAGGAATATAAATTTGGAATGTAAATAAAATGAATGCTTTGATCAATAAATAGAAATTAAACAATTTAATTAAAGATTAAAACTTAAAAAATAAATAGATAATAATTTCAAATAAATTATGTTCTTCTAATAATATGAATCCAAATAGTTTTCATATAAATTGAAACCTAAACATGTGACTTTAGATAGTAATAGGGTATCTGGTGAATATGTGTGTATGACGGGCAACAACATCTTACAGTAACTAAAAATTTACTTTACTTGGGCTGCATATTTACTATGTGTGAAGTACAGGGAATATAATAAGTAATTTAACATAGTTATTTAAAAATGCCTTTTAAATACAAGAACAAATCTAGTAGAATACACAATGCAATTTCAAAGCAATGTAATTAAGAATGAGTAATCCTTAAAAGTACAATTCATTAGATTGGTTAAAAGAATTAACAATAATAAATCATACAGTAACCTCAATTTTGTAATAACAAAGATTTCTACATTATCTGAACAAGGGAAAGAAGAATTTCCCAGAATGTAATAATGGATGACGTTCATTCAGAGAAGGCTAATTTTTGAAGAATTTAACTACTTTGGAAGAGCAAATTTCATCTCTGTATACAAAGAAAGGAAAGGGAGATTTATAAAAATTTTCTCTTCATCAGATTACTACACATGCTTGCATACTACTAAAGAGATCAGTGAGTCCAATCTGAATCCCTGCTGATTAATCCTTAGAGATCAAATTTCTAAGGTGCCAGGAAGTGTCCAGAAAGGCAGAAGTGGATATGGAAAAATCAACTGAAAATATCAAACAAAACACATAGCCATTTTTACTTGTGAAACTACTACGACAAAGAAATAGTCATGACAATATTTTCATTGAAATTTTATATATGGAAACTCTTTAATCAGCAGGAGTATCTAAATTAACTTTCTATGAAATGTTTTATATATGATGCTCAGAATAAAAATGTGTTTCAATATTGAAGCTCATTACTTTCAGAGTGTTAAAGATAAATTTTATTAAATGTAAGCCATCAATATATGTAACAGTACACATTACTTTCATATTAAGTGTTAGGCTGGAGTAATTAAACTTAAACTTACCCAATTATACTTACCCAATAATATGTTTATTTAAATGACCTCACCCAATCTCTAGCCCATGTCTTCAAAAGCTGAGAATTACTAAGGACTCTGAAAGTCCTAGGAAATAATCAGTTTTAAATCAATTGGCATCTTTCAAAGTTTAACAGTCAAATATTTTAAACAAACCTGTAATTGATTTATACTAGTATTTCAGTGGTATTCTTTTACAGATCCAAGGGTAACAAATCAATATATACAATGTGCAAGAGCTTAAAACAATATAGTTTCGATCTCAAACACAATGAGACTAGGTGTAATAATGGCGCATACCTATCAGATAATGTGCACCCTCTCCACACTTTTATACATTGGATAATGCCCCAAACAGCACAATTACTATCGAACTCTCCTTATAAGTTTAGTACATATATATCTTCTTTTCTTGATTCATAAAATTGTGTATTATCATGCATACAATTTAAAAGCAATATCCCTTTGTCTATAACATTTATTACTGCACAAAAATTCATTCTACATTCATATTTTCACCAATAAAAAAGAAACAATTTAATTTTCAGTTTCTGGAGTTTTATGTTGGGCAAGATGGTGCACACCCGTAATCCCAGCACTATGGGAGACAAAGGCTTGCAGAGCTCTTTGAGCCTGGTATGAAAAGCAAGTAGAATAGTGCTGCCTCAAGATCCAGCTATACCACTCCTGGGTAAATATCCAAAAGACTCTCAACCATACAACAAGGACATTTACTCAACTATGTTCATAGCAGTTTTATTCATAATAACCAGAATCTGGAAACAATCTAGATGTCCCTCAATCAAAGAATGGAAGCAGAAATTGTGGTACATTTACACAATGGAATTCTACTCAGTAATTAAAAACAAGGAAAACATGACATTTGCAGACAAATGGATGGAACTAGAAAAGATCATCCTGAGTGGGGTAACACAGAAGCAGAAATAAAATGGTATATATTCACTGGTAAATGGATATTAGCCATGTAATACAGGCTAAACATACTAAAATCTATAATTCTAAAGAACCTGAACAAGGAGTGCCCTAAGGAAGATACTTCATTCTCATTCAGAAGGGTAAATAGAAGTAGGAGAAAACAAGGAACAGAACAGGAGCCTTTCACAGGGCACAGGGCTCCTCTGAAAGACTCTACCTATCAAGTTATCAAAGCAGATGATGGAAACCATAGACAAATAGAGTTCATGGTATCTTCTGGAAGAAGGGGTAAATAGAGAGACCAGGAAGGGACAGGAGCTCCACTAAGCCAACAGAGCCAAAAAAATAAGTGGGTCTGGGGGGCCTGCAGAGAATGATGAATGAACCAAGGACCATGCTTGGAGAGGACTTAGACCCCCTGCTCATAGGTAGTCCATGGGCATCTCAGCTTCCTTGTGAGTTCCCTAGTGAGGGGAGTAGGGACTGTCTCTGACATGAACTCAGTGGCCAGATCTTTGATCACCTAACCCTGGTGAGGTGGCCCAAGTAGGCCACGGAGATATAGGACCCAGACAGTCCTGATGAGACCTGATAGGCTAGGGTCAGACATTAGGGGAGGAGGTCCTCCAATATCAGTGGACTAAGAGAGGGACATAGGGAGGGAAAAGGGAGGATGAGTGAGACACAGAAGAGATGAGGGGGCTACAGCAGGGATACAAAGTGAGTAAAATGAAATAAATAATAATAATAAAGAAAAAATTAAAAGAAAACAAGGAAATCATAAAATTTGCAGGTAAATGTAAGGAACTAGAAAAGATCATACTTAGTGAGTTAACCGAGAAGCAGAAAGACACTCATGATACATACTGACTTATAAGTTTCTGTGAACTCTCACCTATCTAAGAAACATCTTAACTTATCTCAGTAAAATGCCAATTTTTTATTTGATTATTTTTTTTGTTTGAATTAGTTATTGCCTCCAAATCTATTTCTCTTTTCAGATTGACATCACAATCTACTTAAATAAAACTAGGTATGAACATATCATAAAATCAAACATCATCATTAAAAAACATATTAAACATATATTTAATCATTAAATATGTATATTTAATTAATAGCCGGAGTCCAATTAGTGTTGCTTTCTAACATTTATACTCACTGGTTTATATAATTGTTTTATATATTTTTAAAATGTCTTCTCAGTGTTTTGGGAAACAGTATTTAACACTCATGTACCTAATTTATGTGTCAATATATGCCTTCACATTGGAGATATACATTGGTAATTGGTTCCAGGCACTGAATCCCATCTTATTACATTTTCTTGTGTTGCTCTCTCTTTATATGCATTTATTTATGTTTGTTATGTCCTTTTGATGGTCATTACTTTTTCAAGGAAAAGACTTATTTCAAATATATACTTATAATGAAATAATAGTAAATGTGCGTTTAATAACCAGTTTAAAGAGTTTAATATCATATTTTTAAAAGTGTCACATATGCAAAATCTATAATTTATTAGTTCTGCAGTAGCAAGAATATAGGATAAGTTTCTCCATCCAAGGCTTCCCTGCTATCTATATTACAGTGTAAAAGGATCTTTCCCCATCTAATAACTGTAAAATCACATTTTAGTAGCAGTACATGCCAATGTAATATACTTTGAAAATATCCCTCTTTGGCCACAAAATTCAGAGAAATAGCATATTTTAAAAGTTGGCTCATGATGGTGGCTCTCCACTAAAAGCCAATTATTCTGGAATATTCTGGTACTAAAATGAATCACAATGCTCTCCATCCATTGGAGTCCCATGAAACACTTTTAAGGCAGAAATGTAGTTCAGTTGAAATAACAGATGGACTAAATGTCCCCCCTGAATCCAATTCACCAAATACATTGGTGAATTCTTCAAGTGAGGCTGCTTTGCTCTGAAAATTTTTTCTTAAATATTGAAGAACATTTGGAAACAGATATCATTGCTTTTTGTTAAACTACAAATATAGTTTAAGATGACTTTATGCGGAAATAATGGTTCTCAGATTATAGCACATGAGAAAATCCATCACAGATGGCCAAGTCATCTAATACATATCTTGGTTTTATATTATTATTATTTTTGTTTAGTGACTTATTTCTCTTAGGTGTGACACTGTTCTATCTATACTGATTGGCCTATTGCTTAATTATAGTTAAAGTAATTTTCTTCTACATAATGTGTAAACAATATTAATTTATTTTGTCATGAATCTCAGCAGCAGGCATGATTCTACTTAATGCCATGCTTTTATTTTTACTCTGTTGCTTATGTCTATTTAAAATGTACTGATTTTTTCATTCTCAGTCTCTTTTTTTTAATCTCCATTAAACACATATATTTTACGATAGAAGGTTTAGAAAAGCCAAATCAGGAATGGAAGTTGGTATGCACTGAGTCTGTTCTAGTGCTTTCAAGTGCTACTATAATTGTATCATTGAGCAATCCTCATTAAAAGTGTGGCAGACACAGACCACAAGACTAATGATTTTGACTATGTTTGGATTATCCTAAAAATCACAAAAGAATAATGTTAAAAATCATCCATATACATGTTTATATTCAACCACTTAGAGGTATTATCAGTAAAATAAAAAGAATTTTTAAATATCTTATTAAAATAACTAGAAATAAAATCACGCTCTGACTTGGGCTAAAATGATGGCTTAGTGGACAAAAGCACTTGGCAGTGTCAGTCTGAAAACCTAACTTTAAATCTTAGATCTCCTGTTAAAAATAATGCAAACATGGTAGTTGGAATGCATCTATAATCCCAGGACCCCTAAAGTGTAATGGGAGACAAAGATAAGAAAACAACTCAGACATTTATAGTCCAGTTAGCCTAAAGTATCACCAAAGTTGCACAGTTGAGACTCTGCCTCAACAAGATAGACAGAGACCCAACTGTTGTTTTCTGACTTCTGCATAGCATTGTGTTTAGGTATATTCACATATTTACACATGCATAGTACACACACACAGAAACACACACACACGCATACAGAAGTAAAACAGAAAGTAATAGGAGTTATGGTCGGACTAAACTTAATGTTCATGTTATTTTTATTTTTATTTCATTCAAAAATTTCAAGCAATGGTCAACATATATATCACCATATCATTATATTTCAAATTTAAGTTATAGTTGGAAGGTAATACATTAGAACATAACGAGACTGAGGAATAGGCTCTCATGACATATATCATCTCTAATTTGCATCGTTCTTGCATGTATTTGTGCAGTTAGCTTATTTGTTCAGAAGTGTCTCTAGTCAGCATTCGGTTTCTGCTTTTGTGGAAACATCCTTTGCTTCACCCTGAAATGACTGGACTCTCGCCCACCAGATGGCAGGTTATGCTAACTTCCCCAGCCGGAACTCAGAGAAAAATTGGATGAAGTTTATGGGCCTTAAATTTAAATACAAGGCATAGTAACAGAATTTGGCAACTTTGTGGAATTATCTACATATTGTAGGTTATGATGTACACCAGCAGAAGGCACAGAATTCTAATGTTGTCCCATCTGTGGTTTAGATCTCCAGCTCTTCTGCATCACCATATTTTAACAAAATCTATAAAATAAGGGAAATTATAAAGCAGAGAAAGAGAAAGGTCACATCTAAAAACCTGTAGTTAGTGATGTAGGATAATGAAGCCCTAATTAATTTATTTGAAATATATTTACTATTTTTAAATATAAAATAACTAGCATGTGCAAAATGTTAACTTTGGGGATTCATGCTCAGCTTTCCAAATTTAGATACTATCTCAATCATTAGGCTAGAAGATCAACATATATTACCCTGCAGTAGACCTTTTAGACCCTCTTCTGAACCATTCACTCACAGGTGAATGTTTTTTTGCTCATCCTCCTCCCAAAACATATGTAATAATAGATGGATAGATAGATAGATGGATGGATGGTGATAGTTGGCTAGCTAGCTAAATATTATACTAAATACAGAATGCTATAGCATCCTGTTACTGTTATAAATGCAGCTAACAAATGATTGTGATTAATTAATATACTTAGTCTTTACAGAGACTTCTTTAGGTACTTGCTAGTATTTCTGGGTGAGCGTTGTAACTGTGTTCTTCTTGTACTGTTAAGTAAAAATCTGACTGTCAAACAACATACTAAATTAATCACATTGTCATTGCTATTCTCTAGATTGAGAAAATATAAATGCTGCTTATTTCAGGTCATTGTGTTAGAAATAATTATTTAAAGCATTATTATAGTTGTCAGATTTGATATGTAGATATAGCTAATTAGGATTGTCATATATTTTAAAGATATATTGTGATAACGTTTTCTGTTTGAAAAGATCTAGGCTTTTTATTGATATATTTATAGTTACTTAATGTTTACTCAATAAATATACGTATACATTTTTCTCAAAATGGCAAGCACATCAGTTTTAACACTCTATGGAAAAACAAAGGGGAAACAGAGAACTGATATTCTTATTAAAAATAATTAATATGATTCATAGAATACAATATGTGCAGAATGATCTAAAATTTTAGATAATTATTTAATTTTTATTTTTATATTGATTACAGTTTATTTACTTTGTATCCAAGGTGTAGCCTCCTTCCTCCTCCCCTCCTAATCCCAACCTCTTTCCCTCATCTCCTATTCCACTTTCCAAGCGCACGGATGGGGGAGAGTCTCCTTCCCTTCTATCTGATCCTAGCTTATCAGGTCTCATCTGAACTGGCTGCATTTTCCTGCTCTGTGGCATGGCAAGACTGCTCCCCCATCCAGGCAGGGGAGGCATTCAAAGAGCTAGTCACTGAGTTCATGTCAGAGACAGTGCCTGTTCCCCTTACTAGGGTAACCCACTTGGAGACTGAGAGGTCATGGGCTACGTCTGAGCAGGGGTTCTAGGTTATATCCATGCATGGACCTTGGTTGGAGAAACAGTCTCATAAAAGACACTTGTGCCCAAATATATTTGGTCCTTGTGGAGCTCCTGTCCTCTCTAGATTATATTAACTTCCCTTTCTTTCATATGATTCCCTGCAGTCTGCTGAAGGTTTGGATATGAGGCTTAGCATCTGCCTTGATACACTGCTAGGTAGAGTCTTTCAGAAGCCCTCTCTGGTAGGCTCCTGTCCTGTTACTTGTTTTCTCCTACATTTGATGCCCATCCCATTTGTCTTTCTAAATGAGGACTGATCCTCTTACCCGGGTCCTCTTTCTTGTTTATCTTCTTTAGATGTATCGATTTCAGTGTGTTTATTCTATCTTCTATGTCTATATAAATGAGTATATCCCATGTGTGTCTTTCTGACTTTTACGATACCTCACTCAGGATGATCGTTTCTAGGTCTCATTATTTGACTGCAAATTTCATGACTTCCTCATTTTTAATTGCTGAATAGTATTCCATTGTGTAAAAGTACCACAATTTCTGTATCCATTCCTCAACTGAGGGACATCTGGGTTGTTTCCAGGTTCTGGCTATTACGAATATAGCTGCTATGAACATGGTTTTATATATTTGTGAACACATAGTAATCTGAATACATTGTAATTATCTCAGCATGACAAATAATAATGAAAGTATTGAATTATTCTCCTAAGTATTTAAATGAAACATTTTCAGCTATGCATTTATTTATTTATTCATGTGTGCATGTGTGTATGTCCATATGGGTGTTGTGTTTAATGTGAATATTTGCATATGCGTGGGACCCACTAGCTCATGTATGCAGAGGCAAGGTTAAAGGTCAACATTTGGATTCTTCCTATATACCTTAATTTTTGAGGCTAGGTCTCTCATAGAAATTCTGACCTTTCATCCAAGCAAGATGCATTCGCCCATGAGCCCTGGGAGTTGACTATGTCTGTACAATACCCCCTAAACACACACACACACACACACAACCACCAGTGCTGACACTACAGGCACACATCTCCAAGCCAAGAGTTATGTGACTGGAATCCAAACACAAGTCTCCATGCTTGAGCAGCAAATGCTTCACCCACTGTGCCATCCCCTTAGTCCTTGAAATAACAGTTTTATATTAAAATACGTTATAATTAAATTAAGATAAAAGAGTTGCACAGATATGCTATGGAGTAAAGACGATGGAAAAACGATCTGTCATGGGCAACTTTTGTGTTTTTTTTTTGTGTTTAGTCAATTTTCTTTCCAACTTAAAATAATCTATCACTTCATTTTTTCTATTACTTATATATGTAATATGTCTATCATGCTTAAATAACAGTAATAATTCTTAATAGTTTTAGTTGATATAGTCCAAGCTATTAATCCTAGACTCTTTGCTATTTAAATCACTTAACTTACTTTTCTTCTAGGGAATATTTCTGCCAAGCTGAGTCTATTTATCTAAATTAAATTTAATTCACTTCGAATATTCTTGTCTCTAAAAGTTCCTATTACTCTATTATACTCAGATTTCCACTACTTGGAGAAATTGAAGATTTAATCTCTTAAATTTAAATTTGAAATGGTTACAATGGCACCCAGTTCATATATAAGGATGCTCATTTGAGAAATTCAATATAGAATTTATAACTATTAATGCATCAGAAACATTGTGGCTCAGTGAACAAAGAAAAAATTGATGACATATAAAGTTTGATCTATGTCTTTATTTCATAAGCCAATGGTGAATAATGGAAGAGAATTTTGTCATATATCTCATGCTACTTTTGTTCTAAATATATTTATGGCAATATTTTATGAATTGAGAAAGTTGAGTTTGGTTCACTCACAGAGCAGTAAATTTATAACACTAAACTGCTTTAATTTACATCAGAATATTAAACTTCCCTAATTTATCATTTTTGAAATATTATAGAAGATATATCAAGACTCCAAATAAAAATAGAATTAAGATTTAAATTTTCAAAAATAAAAAAGAAGTATGCAAAACTTCCCTAACCACATATTCAAAATTATAGTCAAATCTTTTAAAAGCATTCACTGTAGTAATGTTAATGGGAAAGAGAAGGGAGTTTAGAGAATTATTGATCCAAAACTAAGAGTTTATAAAGAAGGTACACGGAAAACTATGGTTTCATAACAAATGCCAGGCATGGGATACTCCCCTAAGAACGGTTCCTCAACAAGTCCCCAAAGACACTTTAAATAAAATAGGATATTATCTTTGCTATTGTCTGTATATAAGAACCGTATGATAAGGTCCTATTAGTAAAAATAGCATGTACTTTGTTTATAAGTCCTAGAAAAATCAAGCTGTAAGTAAAGAGAAAAGTTACTGCACTCTGGCTAGTTTTCATTGTGATGGGAGATGCTATGTATGCAATGGAAAGAGTAAAGTCATCAATGATCTTACCCATCTTTGGATCTGAATACACCATGCTAAACTTCAAGGTAAGATGGTCTACTGGTAAAATAGTGACCTGATTGTTATATGGATAGCAAACTGCCTGCTGAATAGTAATATGTCTCCTCGACATGGACAAATTCAAACCTGGTTCTGTGGACCCACAAAAAACCAATAGCCTGAGAGTCCATTAGACCATAGAGGTATAACCATTTTGTTCAGCTCTTAAATTTTGTCAGTCAGTCTCCAAACTATTCATGTTTTTTTTAAATGAATTATTGATGAATGTTGTTCTCAGCCTTGATCACAAGAACTTCTTTACATAGCCAATGGCAATTAATCCTAAGTCTCATGTGCTTATGGTGCTGAGAAGTGACTGTTGGGTATTCTCTTATTCACTTATGGAATAACACAGATGAAAGGAAGGAAAGAATGTAAGAAATAGGAATGGATAAAAGCGTTATGAAATGCTGTCTTCTGCCTGGAACTCCTGTTGAATTTACCAACTAAAAGCAGCTGTGGTTACCTACCATGACCATGCCTGACTTAGAAAATACTGGGACTGTCAATTTTCAGTCATGAGTGTGGGAGGAGTTTCATGGGATCCTATGGCTAATTATTGGAAGTTTTTGTTATTGATGATGAGCAGTCATTGTTTTCAATGATGAATTACCCATGCTCCAGTTGATAGTTCCACAACTATGTTCATGTAGACAACCATGGTTTCATCTAGGACACCTTAAAAAAAACACAAAATAAAAATACAGTGAAGTAGGAGTGTGCAGGGTAGAAGAGGCAATATAGCAAGAGATATTAAAACCTTTTAAAAAGCTCATGTTGAAACATGTCATAGATGTTAATAATGTATTATAAATAAGTAGCCAATGGCAACACAATGTTATATATTATATACACTATATTAAGTCGCAGATTTAATTTCTTATATTAAATATATTAATATTCTTATATTTGTATATATATATATGCATACATACATGGAGTTATACAGTAACATGGCCACAATGCCGCTAGTAGACACTGTAAGCTAACAAAATGCCCAGTGCAAGGAGTAAGTTACTTCTTTCAGAAATGTTGGTCCATGAACATCCACAGAACCAAAACATGGTATATTATTGATAATGTGCCTGTTATACTTGAGACTTGATGATAAGACACTGGTCTGAAAATTATCAAGCACTAGAGTCACAGAACGTGGAGAAATCAAGCTGGTGTCCACTTTGAAGCTCCATTGCTGTTGTTCTTCTACAATGTTAAGGTGTCTCACTCACTTACGTCTATTTAGCAAAACAGCAGCAGCAGGGCCTTTGAACTGCCCAACCTTGAGCTGTTGACCAAGTTTACAATACAATATATGAACTTGTTCAATTCATTTTTTTCTTCCCCTCCTCCCAAAACCCTTCTTTGTTTTTATACTATAGAACTGTATTCATTGGTTAAACCATAATTCCTTAGGGAGTAAAATTTGCTTTGTAAGTTGGAGACATAAGACAGTTACTTAGGTCTGACAGCATGATGAACAGATTATGGGGAAATCTTATAGATCATTCTTTTCACTCATTATATAGGTTTACACAGATTCTATGAAAAATCTAAAACCAGTAAGATTCCAAATGGCTTAACCTGCATCTTATAAAAGAGAGTCCTAACGCAATTTAGTATAACAACCTTTGCAGTGTCATATGATGAAACATGGTAGAGCTGTGATCCTTTGAGAAAAAAGATCTTTGGAAAGAAATAATTGATTTAATCAGAATGAAAAATAGGTCTCACACTACCAGCAAAACAAAGCTTAATATATTTTGCAAATAGATCAATGTATTTGATTTTTTCCTTGTTCTTTTCCCCTATAACTTTGTGTCCTTTTATTTGTGATTTGAAAAACATGCACAATCTTTTCTAAAATCAAGAGCAGTAGATATGGGTAATAAAAATGCAAACTTAAATAACTGTAAAGAACAATGCCGAATTAATGTGTAATCAAAGAATATGTTCTTTATCCTCAGAACACTGACAGTTTACTCAATAAGACAAATTACAGCAACAAACAAATGACTTCAAACTATGCATCATATAACTTAGACAAACCATATTCACAAACACCCGATTCTTTGTATTATAGAAAGATAGCCATTTTATGGAAATACATTTTAAAACTATTTAGCTCAGTCTTAGCTAGAGAAGAGCATCATTCATTTGTTTATCTCTCCAGGGGAATGGAATGATAATCATTCACCCTGTCATGAAAATTTACAAAGTATGTACTATGTACCAATGAAAATGCAAGGCATCTGGTCCCAAAACTATTCAAAGAAATAAGATAGATAGTGCTTTGAAGCAAAAATGAGAGAAAATATGTCATCAGATATATTTAAAAAGTAAATAAATAATTCAAACAATATTATAAAGGAAATTACCTAAGAGATTCCATATTTAACACCCAAAGGGTAATAAAAAGATTTTTTTATGGTCAATAGATACTTTAAGGGCAAACACACACAAAAAATGAAGAAACTGTAGCTCAGGTTTTGAAAGACCATAGAAATTTATGGCTGCTGATTGTTAAAAACAATCCAGATACAAGCCTTTTCTGACACATGCTTGCTTCTGCAGGTCCATGTCTTAGACTACAAAGGTTTGGTCTTGGCATTGCTTATTTTTATCTCTTAATATTATTTGTCTTTATATTTCTTCCAATATATATCTGGCACCATGGAAGTAATTATTGTTTCTATATTAATTTTTGTATCTGTGACCCCATTGCAAATAAATTAAAGTCATTTAATAAACCTGCATATAAAAGGGTACAGAACTAGCTTCAAGGGACATGGAGAAAGGAAGTAAAAATGGGGAAAGAAATGAATTTGAATGAAGTGTAATAACACAGATGTGTGAAACTGTGATAATAAAGCCCATTAGATTGTATATTAAATTAATTTTAGAAGACAGAGCTAAACAGAGAATTCTCAATAGAGGAATATCGAATGGCAGAGAAACACTTAAAGAAATGTTCAACTTCATTAGCCATCAGGGAAATGCAAATCAAAACGACCCTGAGATTTCACCTCACACCGATCAGAATGGCTATGATCAAAAACTCAAGTGACAACATAGGCTGGAGAGGTTGTGAAGAAAGCAAAACCCTCCTCCACTGCTGGTGGGAATGTAAACTTGTACAACTCTGGAAGTCAATCTGGCGCTTCCTCAGACAACTAGGAATAGTGCTTCCTCAAGATCCAGCTATACCACTTCTAGACATATATCCAAAAGAGGCTCAAGTACACAATAAAGACATTTGCTCAACCATGTTAGTAGCAGCTGAAAACAACCCAGATGCCCCTCAACTGAAGAATGGATACAGAAATTGTGGTACATCTACACAATGGAATATTACTCAGCAGTAAAAAACAAGGATTTCATGAAATTTGCAAGTAAATGGTGGGAACTGGAGAGGCTCATCCTGAGTGAGCTCTCCCTGAAGCAGAAAGACACACATTGTATATATTCACTCATATAGACATATAATAGAGGATGAACCTACTAGAATCTGTACACCTAAAGAAACTAATCAGGAGGGAGGACTCTGGCTAAAACGCTAAATCCCTAACCAGAAAGGCAAAGCAGGAAGACATCACAAGAAGAGGAAAACAGGAAACAAGTTAGGAGCCTGTCACAGAGGGCCTATGAAAGACTGCCCTGCAGAATATCAAAGCAGATGCTGAGACTTATGGCCAACTGTTGGGCAGAGTGCATGGAATCTTATGAAAGATGTGGGACATAGTAAGATAGGGAGAGGACGGGAGGTCCACAAGGAGAGCAACAGAACCAAAAAATCTGAGCACAGGGGTCTTTCCTGAGACTGATACTCCAACCAAGTATCATGCAAGGAGAAATCCTAGAACCCCTGCACAGATGTAGCCCATGGCAGTTCAGTATCCAAGTGGGTTCCATAGTAATGGGAAGAGGGACTGCCTCTGACATGAACTGTTTGGCCTGCTCTTTGATCACCTCCCCCTGAGGTGGGAGCAGCCTTACCAGGCCCCAGAGGAAGACAATGCAGCCACTCCTGATGAGAGCTGATAAACCAGGATCAGAAAGAAGGAGAGGAAGACCTCCCCTATCAGTAGACTTGGGGAGGGGCATGCGTGGAGAAGGGGGAGGGAAGGTGAGATTGAGAGGGGGAGGGGTTCATGGGGGCATACAAAGTGAATAAAGTGTAATTAATAAAAAATAAAAAAGGCAAGGAGGAAGTAAAGGAAGAAATAGTTGACAAATAGAAAACTATTAATCCTCTATATTTGCCAAACAGTATAAACTATTTTCATTGCTACTAGTTTTCTTCCAGAATCTGATGGTATGATGTTTTATTGCTGAGAAACACATTCTTTTTTTTTTTTTCCTTGAGTGCAGAACATGGAGGAAACATGTTTATATTTTCCTGGAATCTTCATTCCCTGGTGGAAGTAAGCTTCTGGGAAGAAAAGAGGTAACCAATCATGTTCATAATCGGAATTAAGTCATACATCATGGTATGGAATATATACCCTGCCCCATTATTGGCTCAAGAACCTGTGACTAGACAGGCCATCGTCCTTAGGGGGACAACCAGTGTAATTATCTTGCTAAATGGATAGCTTATATCTTAATAGCAGTGTGTTTCATTGTATAAATACATCATATTTTATCATTCATTTGTGAGTTGATAGAAACAAAGGCTGTGGGTTCTTTGCTATTGTAAATAGAGCTGCAATAAACACAGACTTTCAGGTGTCTCTGGAATCAAATACAGAGTTGTTTTTTGTTTGTTTGTTTGTTTAAACTAGATATCCAAGAATGGCATAGGTGGATCATATGGTGGATCTATTTCAGCTTTGTGAGAAAATATCCTATTGATTTTCATAGAAGCTGCACAAGTTTGCATTCCCAATAACAGTGAGAAAGCATGTGACTTTTGCTATATATTTGTTAGCATTTGTCATCATTTTATTGTTTCAGCATTTGCCATTCTAATTGGAGAAATATTAAATCACATACTAGTTTAATTTGAATTTTTCTCATAGTGTAGTATTTCGAATATATTTAGTGTTTCCCAGATTCTGCATTTCCTTTTTATATATTTTTAATTTTTATTGCTATTATTTATTATAATTTATTCAATTTGTATACAGGCTGTGGTCCAGTACCTCATCTCTTCCCATTCCCACCTTCCTCCCTCTGTTCCCCTCTTCTAGTCCACTGATAGCCTATCAGGTCTCATTAGGGCTGGTTGCATTGTCTTCCTCTGTGTCCTGCACACCTCCTGGTGGTTGTAATTAGAGAGCCTGCCACTGAGTTCATGTGAGAGAAAGTTCCTCTTCCCCTTACTAGGGACCCTCTTGAATACTGACTCTATGGGCTACATCTGAACTGGGATTTTAGGTCTTCTCCATGGTTGTGCTTGGTTGTGGTATCATTCTCTTCCGGGGCTCTGTTGCTTTCATTTTGGAGCTCCTGTCCCCTTCAGGTCTTTCTATCTCCTCCTTCTTTCATAAGATTATCATGGTATAAACATATTACTTCCTCTATAGAATTCTCCTCTATAGAATTAAGAGTATATGGTTCTATGTCTTAATTTGGAATTGAGTTTTTGTTCAATATATAAAAAAAGATTTATATATATATATATATATATATATATATATATATATATTATCCTTCTACATTTGGCCATCTAATTTGTTCAGTACTATTTTCTTGAGATGCTGCCTTTATTTCATGACTTGGATAACGAAACCTTAAGGCACTTAAAAAATTGAAGAAGCTGTCAGAAGATGGGAAGAGTTCCCATATCCATGGATTGTCAGAGTTGACACCGTGAATATGGTCATTCTCCCAAGAGCAATGTACAGATATCAGTGCAATCTCCATCAACATTACAATGAAAAATTTCACAGAAATATAAAACAAACAAACAAACACTAACAAAATGTCTTAATTTCATATAAAAGTGCAAAAACACAGGATAGACAATTCTGAAAAGAAAAGAAAAGAATTTGCCGGAGTTGTCAGCATTCCAAGTTTTATATTATATTATAGAGATATAATAATGGAATCACCATGGGACTTTCATAAAAGCACTCATTGACTAGCAGAATACAATTGAGGAGCCACACATACATCTAGACTTTTATATATATCTTATTTTTGACAGAGGCCAACTGTGCCAGAAATTCTATTTGTTCTTGACATTATTTTCTCAACCAGCATTTCAAGGTTCTACATTGAAGTTCACAAATATCTTCTCATCATTGCTGTACAAATGTTCACATAGCTTAAGACATCAGTTATACTTAAGTCTGAATTACTCTCTTTGACATATTCTTGGTTATATATTTCTTTCTGGCTACAGGTATATTGAATAACTAAGCACAGAATGAAGAGGCAGAAGGTTCACTCACCTGAGAGCTACACTTGTGACTCAACACTTGGTTCTTTATCACTAGACTCAGCCACTCCCTCGAACTGAGAGAGTAGACAAATGGCAGTAGGCACAGCAATGAACCATATTCTTCATGTGGTTGCACCTACAAATCATAGGTAAGTGATACATAAAAAGTTTCTAACTAGCAATGTATCAAAGCAGATAAGACTCACAACCAAGTCTTCAGCAGAGTACAGGGAATCATATGAAAAAAGGGGGAGTTAGTAAGACTTGGTGAGGATAAGAGCTCCACAAAGACCAAAACAATAAGGGCACAGGGATCTTCTATGAGACTGTTTTTCCAACCAAGGACCATGTATGGATATAACCTAGAACCCCTGCTCAGATGCGGCCCATGGTAGCTCAGTACCCAACTGGGTACCCTAGTAAGGAGAACACGGACTATTTCTGTCATGAAATCAATGGCTGGCTGGTCGACCGTCCCCCCTCCCCTACCCCCCGAGGGAGGAGCAGCCTAGCTAGATCCCAGAAGAGATCATTGCGTCCAGCGCTGAAGAGACATGATAAGCTAGGGTCAGATAGAAGCAGGGGAGGTCCTCCCCCATCAGTGGACTTTGAGGAGGGCAAAGAGAAGATGATGGAGGGATGGGGAGAGTGGAAGGGAATGAGGGAGGGGGCTATGGCTGGGATATAAATTATATACCCTGTGATTAATATAAAAATAAATAAATTACTTAAAAAATTTTAAAAAAGTTTCAATGAAAACTTTTTAAGTTACATTGAGGAAGAACAAAATGAAGAGCTGAGTTTTGCAGAACAACCATGGACATGTTTTGCACTGGCTCATCTTTATATTGGAATTGGCCATTCAGAGTCCATTTGTGCCAAAAAGAAAATTAACCAAAAAAGTAACAAGGATAACAACAACAGATAAAATCATTGCTGCCAAGAGAGTAGGTGTGATTTCTGTAAAAAGATGTTATCTATCAGGTTTGAGATTCTGGATTTTAAGATAGCCTAAGACAGAGTTGAGTGAAAAATTGGCTTTGATCAATGAAGAAATCTCTGTTAAATTTTTTTTTATTATTGGAAGAAATAACATTAAATTGTTTACATTACAGGATCTGAAAAAGAACCAGAGGAACTGGATAAGTTTGGTGGTGGCAGTAATAAGCATTTGATGGTTATATATTTAATAATTTTTGTTATATTTTTCTCTCTCATATATCCCATTTAGACTGCAATTTTCCCTGCATCCCCTCACCCCCAGCCTCTCTGCTTTGTCTCCCCGCTCCCCCAGATCCATCCACTTGCTTCCCTTCAGAAAAGAGCAGGTCTCCAAGGACATCAGCCTAATAGGGCAGAGCTACAAAAATCGACGCAGGAAGCAGATGTGTAGGTTGAAATATGAGGAATGTAAATTTATTTTTTAGGGAAACAATGCATTATAAATACAAGCCTTGTAGAATCTTCCAGCTGAGTTCTGTCACAGCAGGTCTCATTCTTTTTGTTAGAAATGCAATCAGTTGACATATAAAGTGGGTGCTATATTTTACCAACACCACGTTAAAATAGTGTTTACTTCATAACTTTGTTCAGTCTCTATTTATTGCTTTAAGATATAGTACATTTCCCCAAATCCCTCCCAAAGATTTCGGTGAGTTATTGGGAGTCTGTCAGGCTGTAAAGTCTATACTAACAAAAGAATGAAAAGTGTATATTATTCCACGTTTCTACCATCTTTCTCACTGTGCCACATACGCTGCAGTCTCAGAGCCCCGTTTCCTATTCGTCTCTACGTTACTTTATTTTTCAAATGTACTTTAAAATAACAGAAAAAAAATGTATTATTCTGCTGCCATATAAAATGTGACATTTCAAAGGAGCTTAACCAAAAGGCAGAATTACTATGCCACAATAGAAGTTCCGAATAAACTTATGCTACTTCCTCCCTTTTGCCTAAGAAAACATTTTTACAGCACGTGAGCATGCAGTTCACACAATTATACCTAGAAAGAGCTGTGTTCATTATTTACAATGCCATATACTGGATGTAGTCCCATTAAATTAGAAGTGCGTAAAAACTGTGTAAAATATGTAAAGAAAAAAAAAAGCTGTGGGTCACATATGATTTGAAATGACAAAAAATTATTATTTTAGCTGTAGTTTAGCCATCAGCTCTTAAGTTTCCAGACAACTTCTATCAAATAAGATAATGCATCTCTAAATGCATTTTAAACTTTAAAACTTATTTTCAAAAAATCAAAAATTAAGCTAAATGTCCCAGAGAAAGCAGTCTGTAGCTAATTAAGGCTATACATGTTGGTTTAAAAATAATATTAGCTTTATTGCTTTTAAAATGCTAATTATATTACAAAATGAATATTCTAGACATTTTATGTGTTTGAGTTATTTAATAAAGAGCTACTTCTAAATATTAATCATAATTAATAAAGACAAAATCTAATAATATAATAATAAAATCAAATGAGCATCATGTACGTTGTAAGTCTTACAAAAAATATATTGCTGTTTCATATCAGCCTAAATATAAAGAGTTTAAAACAGCATTACAAAAAAGTTACATTCATCATACATGCACTTAGACCTTATAAAATGTAGTTAATGTTGAGAAATACATCATATTAAGTGTCCTGTCATCTCTTAATACCCTGACAAAAAAGAGGAGAGAGAATTGCCTATCAACCATTTAATTATCTGCAATGGGAATGTAAATATTCAGAGTTTGATGAGGTCTTTGCATTTTGACTTTAAGTATCACATTAGTAATTCATGAATCCACTACTAATGCTTTGTAATACTTAGGTAGTGGTGAAACATTAAGAAATAATGACTTTAAAGTTAGAAGAACCACAAAATATCTGCACCTTGAGGTCATTTTTACAATTTGAAAACACATTATGTGAGAGTATTACATTGGCCTCAGCATTACAAAGCATTACTAATTAATAGGAGTATTATTTCCTAAGTGGAGAGCAGGAGGTGAATTTAGACAGAATATCAAAGCTTAACAGAATTGATTCTTAGAATAAAAAAGAAACATAGTAACTGCTTTTCAGTGGACTCAGATCCAGAACCCAAAAACTGAAATACTCAGAAAACCAAGCATGTTCACTGAAGTTGTTTATTTGTCATAATCAATACGGATAATTTTGTTATCAAGAATCTTTCTAAGCTCAATCATGACACATACATAATGATATAGGAAAGTCCTTTGCTTTATAAGTTGTTCTATCAACAATATAATCACACGAGACAAATTATATTCCCTTTAGGACTGCTGAAAAGCGGTATTTCTTCCCTTCAATAAGTGGTACAATGAAATAAAATGTCTTTGGTTTAAAAGCATGTTAGAGAAAGAATAATAAACCATGCCTTGCTCTTCACTATGAAATTTCAGAATTATTATTATTATGAGTATTAGTTTCAAAGTATGGGTTTATCTCCCTACCCCATTTTAAATTTTTTCTTTTTTTTATTAATTATAGTTTATTCACTTTATCCCCCTGTAGTCCTCCCCTTGCAATCCCATCCTCCCTCCCCTTTTCCACCCATGCCCCTCCTCCCAGTCTACTAATAGGGGAGGACTTCCTCTGCTTCCTTCTGATCCCAGCCTATCAGGTCTCATCAGGGGAGGTTGCATTGTCTTCCTCTGCGGCCTGCTCTCTGCTCAGGTGAGGTCATCAAAGAATAGGCCAATCACTTCTTGTCAGAGACAGGCCCTGTTCCCATTACTAAGGAACCCACTGGTACACTGAACTGCCATGGGCTACATCTGTGCAGGGGTTCTAGGTGATGTCCATGAATGGTCCTTGGTTGGAATATCAGTCTCAGAACAGAACTCTGTGGCCAGATTTTTGGATCTGTTGCTCTCCTTGTGGAGCTACTGTCCTCTCCAGGTCTTACTATCTCCCCCTTCTTTCATAAGATTCCCTGCACTCTGCCCAAAGTTTGGCTATAAGTCTCAGTATCTGCTTTGATACCCTGCAGGGTAGAGCCTTTCAGAGTCCCTCTGTGGTAGGCTCCTGTCCTGTTCCCTGCTTTCCCCTATTCTGATGTCCATCCTCTTTGCCTTTCTGAATGGGATTTGGGCATCTTAACCAGAGTCCTTGATTAGCTTCTTCAGGTGTACAGATTTTAGTATGTTTATCCTGTATTATATCACTAATATCCACTTATAAGTGAATATATACCATGTGTGTCTTTCTGTTTCTGGGATACCTCAGGATAATCTTTTCCAGTTCCCACCATTTACCTGCAAATGACATGATTTTCTTTCTTTTTTTTATTGCTAAGTTATATTCCATTGTGTAGATGTATCACAATTTCTACATCCATTCTTCAACTGAGGGGCATCTAAGTTGTTTCCAGCTTCTGGCTATTACAAATAAAGCTGCTACAAACATAGTTGAGTAAATTTCCTTGTTTTATACTTGAGCATCTTTTGGATATATGCCTAGAATTGCAGAGAAACACTTAAGGAAATGTTCAACGTCCTTAGTTATCAAGGAAATGCAAATCAAAACAACACTAAGATTTCACCTTCCACCCACCAGAATGGCTAAGATCAAAAACTCAAGTGACAACACATGCTAGAGAGAATGTGGAGAAAGGGGAACCCTCATCCACTGCTCGTGGGAATGTAAACTTGTAAAACCACTTTGGAAATCAATCTGGAGCTTTCTCAGAAAATTAGGAATAGTGCTACTTCAAGATCCAGCCTTACCCCATTTTTTATTGGATTACTTGATTTGCTGCTGTATAACTTCTTTAGTTCTTTATATATTCCAGATATTAGCCCTCTGTCAGATATAGGGCCAGTGAAGATCCTTTCCCAGTCTCTAGGGTGTCTTTCTGTTCTGACAACAGTGTCCTTTGCTTCACAGAAACTTTTCAGTTTCATGAGGTCCCATTTATTGATTGTTGTTCTTAGAGACTGTGCTGTTGGTGTTCTGTTCAGGAAGTTGTCTCCTGTGCCAATGAGTTCTAGGATCTTCCCCACCTTTTCTTCTAACCGGTTTAGTGTGTCTGGTTTTATGTTGAGGCCTTTGATCCACTTGGACTTTAGTTTTGTGCAGGGTGATAAATATAGATCTATTCCCATTTTTCTGCATGTAGACAGCCAATTGAATCAGCACCATTTGTTGAAGATGCTGTCTTTTTTCCATTGTAAGGTTTTGCCTTCTTTGTCAAAAATTAAGTATTCATATGTGTGTGGGTTTATTTCTGGGTCTTCTATTTGATTCCATTGATTCACCATTCTGTTTCTATGCCAATAACATGCAGTTTTTATTCCCTTTGCTCTGTAGTACAGCTTGAGATCAGGGATGGAGATACTTCCAGATGATCTGTTGTTATACAGGATTGTTTTGGAAATTCTGGGTTTTTTTTTTCCATATGTAGTTGAAAATTTTTCTTTCAAGGTCTGTAGAGGAATATAGAATGGCAGAGAAATACTTAAAGAAACGCTCAATGTCCTTAGTCATCAGGGACATGCAAATCAAAACGGCTCTGAGATTTCACCTTACAACCCATCAGAATGGCTACGATCAAAAAGTCTAGCAAAAACTTATGCTATAGATGTTATGGAGAAAGGGAATCCCTCCTCCATTGTTGGGGAAAATATAAAGTTGTACAACCACTTTGGAAAGCAATCCGGTGCTTTCTCAGACAATTAGGAATAGCACTTCCAGGATATCCAGCTATATGACTCCTAGGCAAATATCTAAAAGATGCTCTAATACAGAACAAGGACATTTGTTCAACTGTGTTAATAGTAGCTTTATCTGTAATAGCCAGAACCTGGAAACAACTTAGATGTGCATCAGTGGAGGAATGGATACAGAAATTGTGGTACATTTACACAATGCAATACTACTCAGTAATTAAAGACAAAGAAATCATAAAATTTGTAGGCAAATGGTGGAATCTAGAAAAGATCAACCTGAGTGAGGAATCCCAGAAGCAGAAACACACACAGGTGGTATATACTCACTCAAAAGTGGATACTAGACCTATATGATAGGATAAACATACTAAAATCTGTACACCTAAAGAAGCTAAACAAGAAGGAGAATCTGGGGTGAAATGATCACTCCTCACTTAGAAAGACAAGTGGGATGGACATTGGAAAAAGGAGAAAACAAGAAACAGAAAACCAGCCTACTACAGAGGGCCTTTGAAAGACTCTACTTAGTACTGAATCAAAGCAGATGCTGAGATTCATAACCAAACATTAGACAGAGTTGTGGGAATTATATGAAATAAGAGGGAGTTAGTAAGACCTAGGAAGGACAGGAGCTCCACTAGGAAAGCAACATAACAAAAATACTGGGCACAGGGGTCTTTTTTGAGACTGGTCCTCCAACTAAGGACCATGCATGGAGATAACCTAGAACCCTTGCACAGATGTAGCCCATGGCAGCTCAGTGTCCAAGAGGGTTCCCTACTACTGGGAACAGGGACTGTCTCTGACATGAACTTAGTGGCTGGCTCTTTCATCACCTCCCACTGAGGGGTGAGCAACCTTACCAGGCCATAGAGGAAGACAATGCAGCCAGTCTTGATGAGAAGTGATAGGCTAGGGTCAGATGTAAAGAGAGGAGGACCTTCTCTATCAGAGGACTTCCAGAGGGGTATGGGAGGGGATGAGGGAGGGAGTTTGGGAATGGGAAGGAATGAAGGTGGAGGTTACAGCTGGGATACAATGTAAATACAATGTAGTCAATGTAAAAATTTTAATTAAAAAACTTGGGGGGTTACTGCCAAATAAATAATGTGAAATTCCAAATTAAAAAATCTCTTGATTTTAAAATATTCTGAAATATTATGACATGTTACTCTTACAGAAGAAACATCCTTATACATTACAAAATTCTAAATCAACAAAAAAGTGTCAAATAGCCACTATAAAAAAGAATTGACTACTTGTTACAAAATATATACTTACAACATTATAAATCTAAGACAATGATATGTTATTATTATATTTAATTTTGTTTTTTATATTTATCTTCCATGTTTACATGGGATCTCTCTTATAAGTAGTATGTATTTTGTTAAATTCTTAAATATTTGGTACTTTAAATAAAGTAGCTTGTTTGAATCTTTATTTTTAAACTGATTTTGCATCTTTATTGGGGCAGTGTATTTGTGGCTATAATGATGTCAGCATAATATGGGTGTATATAGAAGAAGCCCATGGTTAATTGTTGCCATGGTCATTTTATGGCCAAAAGCAGCTGGGATTTTTAATCACGAGTATTTTTATATTGATGGAGAAATGAATACAAATGGAATATAAACCCAGTGCAGCAGGAAGAATGCCTATTTGACCAACTTTTCTAAGTGCATCATTATGGTTGGGCTTGGTAACAAAAGCCATCACTGGGATCAACACACCAGGTCACTGCTTTTTGTTGTTGTTGTTGTTGTTGTTGTTGTTGTTGTTGTTGGAGATGGTACCAAACAAAGAAACATTTTATTCCATAATCTATAGTTCCTTATCAACCTGGGCTCTCTGCTCACCAGGAATAGAAGCAGCTAACTACCTGTTCACCACCACATGAGACAAAGTGTTCAGAAAATATATCTCTATCCCTGCCACAGACTGGAGTGCTGATTCAGCTTTCAGATTTACTCAACTCAACCACTAATAATGCCCTGTACACTCATAAGATGATAAAATCATGTTTTTTTTTCTTTTCTAAATCTAAAAAAGTAAAAAGCAGTTGGAGGGTACAGTGGTCAGAAACTCTTGAAGAAATCAGAACTCTTATTGCTGTAAATACTTTAGCACAACAGTCCATTCAAATTTTAGGACTGAGTTACTTATTTTTTTTTAAGTTTTAGTATTTTATATTTAAAAGACTTTCTCATAAATCAGTATGCTTACTAAGAAGGAAGGAATAAGAATGGTGACTCCAGAGATGTGGTAACACATGTTCAGAAGTTGCAATGGTTTTTACTCTATTACCCATCTTCTTTTTTATTTTTAATTTATTTTTATTGATTATAATTGAATTACTTATTTATATATATTTTGATTATTACAATGTATTCACTTTGTATCCCAACTGTAGCCCCCTCCCCCATTCTCTTCCAATCCCTCCCCTCCCTCACCTCTCCTCCCATGCCCCTCTCCATGTCCACGTATAAGGGAGGTCCTCCTCTCCCTCAATCTGACTCTAGCCTATCAGTTCTCATCAAGACTGGCTGCATTGTCTTCCTCTGTGGCCTGGTGCAGCTGCACTCCCCGTACGAAAAGATGATCAAAGAGCCAGCCTCTGAGCTCATGTCAGAGACAGCTCCTGTTCCCCTTACAAGGGGACCCATTTGGATACTGAGCTGCCCTGGACTACATCTGAGCAAATGGTGTAGGTTATCTCCATGCATGAGTTACTTATTAATAAAGACACCAAACCAACCAAATCGAGAGTTACCATTCCAAAGGAATACCTGTCTTTGGATAACATTGGAAAGTTTCAGACTTTTCAAGTTTCTGGTCCCAAGAATCCAGATAATGCCTCTGCAGTTGAGAGGCTGATTGCTTTACAAAGCAGTGATACTGTTGACCGGCTTTAGTTCATTCAGGGCTTGTGCAGGAAGCATTTGCTTCTGTGACTTTAGCATTGCAGCAGTTCTGTCATTTACTGAAGACACTGTAGTGATCCAGTACTCCTCAATCTCTGGCTCTTACAATATTTATGTCCCCTCGTTTAGACAGTCCCTGAGACTTGAACATGGACGTAATACAAATATCCTGTTTGTGGATAAGCTCTGCACAGCCTTATATCCTCTGCATTTTTATCACTTGTGAGTTGTACATTAACCATCCTCTGCACTAAGACATTTTTCTAATTATTACCTAGAGCAGTAAGTTCACTGCTGAGGCTTTTGAACTTGAATATGGGCCTGGGCCAGATTTATATAATGAGGAATATGTTCCCTCCTGTAGAACAGACTTACACAAAGAAAAAAAAAGTGTTCACTTAGGTACCATCATTACATCTGTGGACATAAATGGCCATCACTGCAATCTGCATAACTGGGAAGTACTTTTGCTGACTTCTTTTCCTCTTCAACAGCTTGCGTATCTTTTTCCTGTACTATGACAGTGCGGTATTAACAGTGAGGAAGCCTCTTGGTCAGCACCAACTTGACTTTTTTCAATAGCAGTGTGGCAACAATAGGCTGTCAAGTTCTGGTGGACAATCAAAAGCAAGGCCAGTAACCTGTATTGTCTTGAGATTCCTCTGACTCATGACTTGAAAGGAAGAATCTCAAATGTAGCTCTGGTCTGTTTCTTTGGTAACTTATAGCTTCTGGATGGAGTATAATTCTGTATGTAGGATAAAAATATTAAATTCTGATTAAACTCCTCTTTATTCTATGAAAATTGTAATATACATCAAATACCTATATATCTATATTTATATAATATTATATCTAATATAGTGTGTGTGTGCTGTGGAAGGGGGGGAGAAGAGGGATTGTAGGTAGGACTAGGAGGAAACAAGGGAGGGAGCTACAGAGGGCATACAAAGTGAATAAACTGTAATAGATAAATAATTTAAAAATTACAAAAGGAATATTTTATATATTTTTCTCTTTTCCTTTTTTATTTTTATTAATTGTTATTCACTTTGTATCCCCCCTGTAGTTTCCTCCCTTCTTCCCTCCAAATCCCACCCTCCCTCCTCCTTCTCCACCCATGTCCCTCCCCAAGTCCACTGATAGGGGATGTCCTCCTCTCCTTCCATCTGATCCTATCTATCAGGTCTCATCAGGAATGGCTGCATTGTCTTTCTCTATGGCCTGTTAAGGCTGCTCCCCCCTCAGGAAGAAGTGATCAAAGAGCCAGGTATTGAGTTCATGTCAGAGATAGTCCTTGTTTCCCTTACTAGGGAACCCACTTAGACACTGATCTGCCATGGGCTACATCTGTGCAGGGATTCAAGGTTATATCCATGAATGGTCCTTGGTTGGAGTATCAGTCTCAGAAAAGACCCCTGTGCCCAGATTTTTTGGTTCTGTTGCTCTCCTCGTGGAGATACTGTCCTCTCCCGGTCTTACTATCTCCTCCTCCTTCTTTCATAAGATTCTCTGCACTCTGTCCAATGTTTGGCTATATTAAAAAAAGAAAAGAAGCACCTTTAAACAAAGAAACAGGAGCTCAAAAAAAAACAAGAAAGAAAAAGAAAAAAAGGAAACAAAGTAAACTAAGAATAACTTCTATGAGACTGTTTCTCCAACCAAGGACCATGTATGGATACAAACTATAACCCCTGATCAGATGTGGCCCATGGTAGCTCAGTATCCAACCGGGGACCCTAGTAAGGGGAAGAGGGACTATTTCTGTCATTAACTCAATGGCTGGCTTGTCGACGCCCCCTCCTTCTGAGGGAGGAGCAGCCCAGAAGAGATCATTGCATCCAGCCCTGAAGAGACATGATAAGCTAGGGTCAGATGGAAGAGGGGGAAGTCCTTCCCTATTAGTGGACTTGGAGGGGGCAGGGAGAAGATGAGGGAGGGATGGGGAGAGTGGGAGGGAGTGAGGGAGGGGTCTGCGTCTGGAATACCAAGTATATAACCTGTGATCAATATAAAAATAAATAAATTACTTAAAAAAAAGAAAAAAAAAAGAATAACATTAATTGGTCGCTGGCCTTTGCCTCCCATCTCCTGTTAGGAGTCTGGGATTGCAGAAGTTTCTTACATGGTTTCTATCAACTCATCTTGTCAGCCTCCTAGGGCAATGATATTACCCAATGTGTCTTTTTTTTTCCTTGACCTCTTTACACTTCCACAGCATGGCTTTTGTCAATAATGCTATGATTCATTACTAATAATTTCTATTTGTTAACATTTCAGTTTTAAATAACTAGATCAAGTAGATGTAAACATAGATGTCTTGTAAATTATACAGCTATTAGATTACTTAAGAAATAACATTTAACAAAATGTTATTGGGGAAAATGTATTATCATTTCAAAATGTGCATTATCATGTAAGTTGTGTTCCTGACCTTTGCAATACCATTCTTTCTAATCTGTTCTTCTATTTTGTTTTCCTATTCTGTTCTGTCTTTATTTTCTATATTTATATCATCTTTACTCTCATCTTTACTACATGTCACGAGAAATGCCAAAACGATTATTATATCTTTGTGGTACTTATTTTACAGTGATTGACCATGTTTTATTTAACTTTATTAAAAAAAAGTTTACATTTCATGTGAAATTGTCACTACTTCCCTTCAGTTTGGAATTTAGAGTAATTCTTTTACAGAAACCCTTATTTATGTCCTTATGTACACATTTTATTCTACTAGCAAACATTTTTAAGGTGTACCTGAGGGGAATTTACATATATTTTTCATTGAAATTCAATTTATTTTGTTTTAAAATATTTAGTTTTAATTTTTGAGTATGTTTATGAGTCTGTTTATGTGTATTTTATTTCAAGAGTGGGGGTGCCGTCAGATCTCAGAATAGGATGTCCAATCTTGTTGAACTAGAGTTGCAGGCAGTTGAAGCCATTGTGAAGTGGGTATGCTGGGATCCAAGGCTGCTTTGTTCTCAAGTCTTAATTGCTCTTTTGCAATGAGCAGGCGCTCCAATCTCAGACATTCTTTTAGTTTCTAAATAATCAAGCAATATATTTATGTTTTTAATGTAATTTATTTATTTTTATATCAATCACAGGTTAGGTACTTTGCATCCCAGGCATAACCTCCTCCCTCATTCCCTTCCACCATCCCCATCCCTCACTCATCTCCTCCCCGCTCCCTCCGAGTCCACTAATAGGGAAGGACTTCCCCCCCTTCCATCTGACCCCAGATCATCTTGTCTCCTCAAGGCTGGCTGCAATGTCCTCCCCTGGGATCTAGCCAGGCTGTTACTCCCTGGTGTGTATGGGGGAGGGTCAAAGAGCCAGCCATCGAGTTCATGACTGAAACAGTCCCTGTTTCCCTTACTAGGGTCTTCAGTTGGACACCGAGCTACCATGGGCCACATCTGAGTGGGGATTCTAGGCCATATCCATACATGGTCCTTGGTTGGAGAAACTGTCTCATATAAGACCCCTGTGCCCTGCTCAGTTTGGTCTTTCTGGAGCTCTTGTTCTCCCCAAGTCTTACTAACTTCCCCTATTTTTATTATTAATTCCTGCCCTCTGCCAAAGGCTTGGTTATGAGTCTTAATATCTGCTTTGATACATTGCTATATTGATTCTTTCAGAAGTCCTATTTGGTATGCTCCTGTCCTATTGCTTGTTTTCTCCTACATTCAATGTCCATCGCACTTGTTCATCTAAACCAGCATTGATCATACAAACCTGGGTACTCCTTCTTGTATATCTTCCCTAGTTGTATAGATTTCAGCATGACATTCCTATACTATAGGTCTATATAAGGGAGTATATACCATATACTTCTTTCTGCTTTTGGGATACCTCACTTAGGATGATAGTTTCCAGGCCCCACCATTTGCCTGCGAATTTCATGATTTCCTCCTTTTTAATTGCTGAGTAGTATTCTATTGTGTAAAAGTACCATAATTTCTTTATCCATTCCTCAACTGAGGGACATCTGGGTTGTTTCCAGGTTCTGGCTATTACAAATAAAGCAGCTACGAACATAGTTGAGCAAATGTCCTTGTTGTGTACCTGAGCATCTTTTGGATATATGCCTAAGAGTAGTATAGCTGGGTCTTGAGGAATCACTATTCTTAACTTTCTAAGAAAGCACCAAATTGATTTCCAGAGTGGTTGTACAAGTTT
>CM053743.1:26543034-26586163 GCA_028658305.1 Pachyuromys duprasi
CTTCAACACTCCACTCTCACCAAGGGACAGATCATCTGGTCAGAAGCAAAACAGAGAAACAAGGGCACTCATCGAGACCCTAAATCAAATGGACCTAATAGATGTCTACAGAACTTTTCACCCTAGATCAAAAGAGTATACCTTCTTTTCAGCACCTCATGGAACCTTCTCCAAAATAGACCATATAGTTGGTCACAAAGCAAGCCTCAACAGATAAAGGAAGATTGAAATAATCCCTTGTATCCTTTCTGACCATCATGGTCTAAAGCTGGACCTCAACAACAACAGAAACAACAAAATGCCTGCATATACATGGAGACTGAACAACTTGCTACTCAAGGACAGCTTGGTTAGGGAAGAAATTAAAGACTTCCTAGAATTCAATGAAAATGAAAACACAACATACCCAGATTTATGAGACACAATGAAGGCAGTGCTAAGAGCAAAGTTCATAGCACTAAGTGCCTTCAAGAAGAAATTTGAAACAACTTAATGGCCCAGCTGAAAGCCCTAGAAAAAAAAAAGAAGCAGATACACCCAAGCGGAGCAGACAGCTGGAAATAATCAAGCTCAGGGCTGATATCAATCGATTAGAAATGAATAAAACTATTCAAAGAATCAATGAAACCAAGAGCTGGTTCTTTGAGAAAAATCAACAAGATAGACAAACCCCTAGCCAAACTAACAAAAAGGCAGAAAGAAACTGTCCAAATCAGCAAAATCAGAAATGAAAAGGGGGACATAACTACAGATATTGAGGAAATCCAAACAATTGTTAGGTCTTACTACAAAAGCCTATATGCCACAAAATTTGAAAATCTCAATGAAATGGACAATTTTCTTGAGAGATTCCACCTACCTAAATTAAGCCAAGATCAGATAGGAAGATTAAATAGACATATGTTTATGTTTTTAAATCTGCTTGCATTTTGCCTATTAATTTGCATCAGTCTTTTCTATTTCTCTTTATTATTTTATCATTCAAATGATAGTCAATTTCAATAGGCTCCTTAGCAGTTTCTTTTTATGACTTGAAAGTAAAATAAGATTATTTTGGTGCATAATTTCATTTTCTACAATCCATGTTCTAATCTTTGACTCTAAATATACCCTTACAAAAATAACTGCTTATGTTCCTTTATTTTCATCACTTTAGGAATGAAATATCTTATATTAATATGTGTGTGTGTGTGTCTGTGTGATTTTACTTGGACTTGGTACCTCTAAGATGACTTTTGTTTAAAATAATTGAATTTAGGTCCTCTTGATGTGTTTTCTTTAGTTTGCGTATCATTCTCTTCTGGCCCCCAGGTCTCAGTTTTTATGGTTCTGTTGGTCTCCTTTTGGAGCTCCTGTCCACTCCTGGTCTTTAGACTCAGTCTTAAAGTGAGTTCCCTAGTCAGGGAAACAGGGACTGTCTCTGCCATGAACTCAATGGCTGGCTCTCTGATCACCTTCCCATGGGGATTGCAGCCTTGCCAGTCCACAGAAAAACACAATGCAACCAGTGCTGGTGAGACCTGAGAGGCTAGGGTCAAATAGAAGGGGAGGAGGACCCCCCTCTCTGTTTACTAGGGGAGGGGCAATAGGGAGAAGAGGGAGGGATGGATGGATTGTGATTAGATGAGGGAGGGGGCAACAGCCGGGATACAAATTAAATAAGTAGTAATAAATTATAATAACCAAAAAGGAAAAAAATAAGAATGTAGCAATGAGGAGACATCACCTTGACAGTGATAATGAAGATAATTTTTATGCTATAACCATACAGAGATAGAGTAACAAGCTATAAGGACAATATGAGCTCAGGACTCTACCCCAAACACCTGGTGCATTGGTAGGAATAGTCTACAGACACTGGAATGCCTTACTCCCAGTGGAAAGTATATGAAACAGAAGTAAAGACAGATACTATAGCCAAAGCCTGTGGTCCCAGAGCTCGAGAGACTGGGAAAACAGGATTCTGGGAAGGAAAGTTCCATAAAATAACTGTACCTCCTACTGAAACTTCTGCAAACATCATTGACTGATTAGAACATTAACTTTGTAGAAGGATTGAAATGCTGCACGTCAAGAGCTGAATTATTTTGGAGCATGCTTAGGTTCATTAATAGCTACTTACTGTGATCCTCTGTACATGATCTAGGTCTTTGTGACTATTCGGTCAGTTCTTTGGTATGTGTGAACAAACCCTAGTTTCCAACCAAAGGGCTGAGATTGCTGTTTCATCGCATCAGAGGCCTATAGCAGAGTTTTCCATAATTTTCTTTAACCCATCTACCTGATACTTCCACCATTATATTTGAAAAATACCTTGATTTATAACTTTCTCTCTTCTGTAACTACAAAAACATCATAAACTTGATATCACATTGTATCATGGATTTTGAACTAATCTAAAACTTGTATTGTGAGGCGGTGTCACTCATATTTAACTCAAGAATAAACTGTCTTTAATTCTAAAAAAAAAAAAAAAACAAGAATTGTTGAAAGTATCCATAGCTGCTTAAGATTGTAAGACTGATTGTAACAATCAAGTACACCAATGAAATTTATAAGTTCCTTTAGCATTTATCCTTTTAATATAAACTTGCATAATGTCTATATGTTGAACTTTGCAAATAAACAAAACAGGAAAATCCAAAAATCCCCTTGAGTTTTTAATTATTGAATATTATATTTTACTTTAATCTATTTTCACACTCTATATGAAATTCCCCTAGATATCTGTGAAATGAGTTTTCTATGTATGTTCAGCATGTGAGCTCTCATTACTATTTATCACTGCTTTCTGATTGTACAAGTTTTTAAAGATTAAAATAATTTTTGGTTATGATTTCATTAACACTGAGCTTTGCTCCTGCTAATTAAAATTTCATATTAATTAAAAATTCCCATCATTTCATTAATTTTAAAGTATTTGCTAAATTTTAGGAAAAATGCTTAAATTTCAGAAAGATTAAGTTAATGTTTATATTATTCTTAAGTGTTAAATTACTTTATTATGTCAGTTTGATTTTACATTGATTGACAGTCTTCATGAGGCACCTGTCTTTGTATTTGATGCTGATACAGGAATAAATAAAAACCCAGGATCCCATATTGCATCTGTGTACAGAATATAAACTATTTAAATATTTGTTGATTCTGAACTTGATAATTTGGTTATCTTGCCAAAGCAGAGGCCATTTGTTCATTATCTAAACAAGCAAACCTGGCCTAGAAGTCAAAGGAAGATTCATTGAAAGGCAAAGAAGTGTTCATACCTGCTTATGCATATCCTGGATAAGTTTTTAGATCATTGATAAAGTGTGTTAGTTGTTAGCTGGCTAAGATTTTATTCTAGACTCCTGTTTCTCCTTTTGTGCTGTCTATTCTATTCAGACACATAAAGGAAAAGAAACTTTGGAAGTTGAACTTTACTTATTCAGGTAGATCATTTCAAGTTTATGCAAATTAGCATATTCTTGGGCTTTGTGTGCCTGCTTAAAATATGAGTGTGTTAGGAGACTTTACAAAAGGTCTTTTAACAGTGATCACAGATTTAAGAGTTTCTTGTACTCATTTTTTTTTATCTCAGGATGATCTCTGGATATGTCAGTGAAAAATACCTTAAAAATTAAAATTCTTTGCAGGGCATTTTCTATGAATGCATAAGAGATTCAAGAAACTTAAATGCTTGATAAAAATTTATGTTAAGTTTTAAGCAGGTTACAGAATGCAAGAAAATAAAAGTTTATGTCAATAGGACAAGTGATTTGTTACAGTGATTTGTTCTTATGTTGACTGAGTAGACTTTCAGCCTCTCACCATCATTTCTGATGATGAAGCATAAGGCATAGACCATTATTGAAGAAGGTTCAAAAGAGCAATATTGTGAATATATTCTTGGAAATAGTATTAATAAATCAAAAAGGTAATCATGGTGATAATATACTCTTTACACACAAACAAATCCAAATGCTATCCTATATGCCTGTTCTTTATTTTGTGCATTTGACTTTTTAATGGTGAAAAAGTAGATATCAGTAGAAATTCAGTAGAAATCAGATTCAGAACATAATGTTTTCTGTTACTTCGGAAAAAAATCACTTAATATGCCAGAAATTTTTATTATCCCAGTCATCTCCCAGCCAGCTCCACACTGAAAATATAAATATCCAATACATTACAAGTTACTGTCACTATGCAATAATATTTAACATGTAACATATATTAAATTGATTTTGAATTAGCAGTATCACAGTGAAAGATATAGTATTATAGTACATAAGGAAGCAAGCTCATAAGTCATGAAATGTTTGTCTATTTACATAAATGACTATATCTTTATTAAATAAACTGTAAAACAACAGACATATGTCCAAGTGCATCCATGTCTCATCTATGTGAGCAACCTTTGACTCTTAATTATAATAACAGTTATCCTGATCTCCCTTTGATCTATTTTCTGGACAGTATGTAATTTTTGAAATTCATGGCACATATTAACACTTTTTTCACTTTATATTTACAGGTTCATACACACTTTTATTTTTTAGTTTACATTATTAGAGGAAGATATTTAATGTCATTTTAATATAATGAGGATAATATATAAATTCTCACTGTGACAATCTAGAAATGCTAAGCATGAAATAAAATCAAAATTGATAGCTTAAATGTTCATCGACCTAACAAAATTTTGGTAGATAAAAAAGTCTGACACATTAAATCATTTTCCCAAGTAACATGAAATATTATAACATCTGATTTCTATTGAATTTCTGCTGATTTCTTCCTTTCGCCATTAAAATGAGCTAACAAATTCTGTTTCTTCTGTTTCAGATGAAAGACTGACGATACTCTATGAGAAATTTCTAGGTATCCAGAAGATGGAATGTATCTCATACATGGTAGTTCTATAAGCAGTATTGAATAGTCAATCCAATATTGCTTCCAGTAATATAACCAGGCAATATCATTATGACACAGGAATAAATTATGCAGAACAAGTGAAAAAAACTTATGAAAATATTAAAGTATGTAAAGTTGTAAAGTGAACTGTCATGCCAACGTAATAACTATTATTTTATTTTCTGTATAAAAGAAAATGCCAGAGAGTTTCTACCTACCATTTATATTGAAAGAAAATCATATATTCATACACTCAGATATTCAAGACATTTTACACATTAGTATTACTGAAAAAAACCTTAATATACATTTTAATTAAAATAACGGACATAATACTAAAATCATTGATCTGTGACAAGATATTCCCTATCTGCTTAAATTTAAAATGATACTTAAAGATATACACCCATAAATTTTAATTTCTAAGATGCATTTCTTTCTATTTCACAAAGGTGATATGGTAACTATTTTCTGAAAAAGTGTAACAGGAAAATATATACACAGATAAAAGTTAAAACGTTTTTGAAAGTCATTTGGAAAATTTAAAATTTTGAAAATTCAAAATATCATACTTTTTCTGCTACTTTTGTTTATTCATCTACTGTTTTGTAATGTTATTAAAATACAGAATTTTGCTTATAAAGTTATCTAGAAAGATACTGTTGACAAACATTTTCTTTCAGCAAAATATGTTAAATTGTTTTAAATAAATTTATTACGTCAATGGTATATAATGGTACTGTCAGGAATTTATAGATATTTCTTGATACAATGCAGTGCTTCATATGGCCCATGAATTATAAGTAAGATTTTTCACTTTGGTAAATACAAATATTTTTGTTAGTTTCTATGTAACACTTAAAAAAAACTTTATTATCCTTTTTTTCCTTAACACCTACATATTGTTCTTATTTAGTTGGAATGTAAGTCAAGACCTTTGAAAGTTAATCATTCATTTGCACTTATTTTATACATATTGTATTCAATGACCTAGAACAACTTTAGCAAGCTTAAATTTTATTTCAAATGCTGAAGTGTACAGAACAAAACTCGAATAGGCACAAAACCATAAAATATGAAGAAAAAATACTAAACACAAAAGAAATATTATTTGAAACAGAAAATAATTGCCTAGTGAATTTTGTTTTAGAATCTGAATTATCTCATACATTCTCTGAAATATTACATATATACTCCAATTATATAAGAGAGATGGCAGAGTAAACTAAGACAAATTATGCTTTTATTTTTAAAAATATCCACATCCATTCCTGTCATGCAAAGTAAACACTTACTGCTTCCCAACACTGGTACGTTGGTAAAATATTCACTGTGCCAACAAAGATTTAATTTAGACATTGATTGCTAAGTGAAAGTACTGCTGCTTCATTTATATTATCTTTAAATGATAGTCAGCTTTATCAACCGCAGATTGAGTCTTCAGGCTCTGGTTCTGTAATTATGAAAAATAGAATAATGTTCAATACAGCAAACAACAGAAACTAGAATATATGATTTTATAAATCGTCATGGGATGGATAATTTGAAGTAAAGTAAGATTACCTATAAGGGTAGCTGTTTGTGCTACCAAGTGGAATGTACGTTATGATGAAATCCGTCATTCAACATGAAGAAATATAGGCCCATGTTTTCAGAGAGTCAGAATTTAGTATTTCATTGACCTATAAATGAATCATTAAGTCCTATATTTAAGTCATAAAACAATAAAATAAATCATTTTAAGCTAATTTTGTATTGTTTCTTTTAAGTACTTTTTTTGAGAAATTTACAGTTTGCCATGGAACATAATATTTAATCATGATTTTCCTCACATAATTTCTGCCATCATTTCCCTTCCCAATTTCTTTTTTTTTTCTTTTTGATAAGCCACTAAATCCATTTGGTGTCACACACATAGTATGGGTATAAAAACCATGCACTAGCTCTATATACATCAGTGAATAAAAGTTTCTTTTTCCATCATCAATGTTAACATTTGTAGGCATACACAGGGGAATATAGAAAACCTATCAGTTGACATAAAGTCACTATAGAATGATTCTCTATCTCCCAGAAATTATATTCACTCAAAGCATATATGCACCATGGGGTAGGATCTAGAAATAATCTATTCCATCTTTGTTGGGATTTTGGCTGAATTAATCTTGTGTTGGTATGGTGCAGGTAACCACAGCTGTTGTGAATTCATGTTTTCTAGCTATATTATTTTGAAATGACAGCATTCACAGCACTTCTCCACAATGATGTTTTTACATTTACTCAGCTCTCTCTTTAACAATGTTCTCTGAACGTTGGTGGTAGTGATGTTGGTTAATAACGTACTATTTTATTAAATAAAGTTAATGAAGTAGTACTGGGTCAGCACTAGGTATCTTATTTTAAACACTTTGACCATTTATTCATTTTTTCTATAATGTTCTCTATGGAAAAAAACAAAGAATCTCAGACAAAAACAGAGACTACTCTAAGATCATAAGCAGAAACATGAATAGAAGGTGTATCAACAGTATGGTTTTTAGAAAAAGAAATAAATAGTTTTACTTTCAGACATATGATGCTCCAGCCATGAGTTTTTGACCAAAATACATGGCATACAATTCTCTCCTGTAAAGAAAGATGTCAGGTTCAATCAGCAAGTACCTAGTTGCCCCATGACAGTTATGCCACTAGCATATTGATCATATAGTAGATCTATTTCTAAATTTATGAAGAAGCACCACACTGATTTCCATAGTAGTTGTACCAGTTTGCATCACCCTCATCAGTGAATAAAAATTTCTTTTTCCAACATCAGTGCTAGCATTTGTAGGTATTTTGTTGTTGCATGGCTTTGTTTTTGTTTTTGTTTGTTTTAATTTTAATTTTTATATTAATTACAATTTATTCACTTTGTATCCCAGATGAAGCCCCCTCTCTCATTCCCTCCCAATCCTACCCTCCCTCTTTCATATCCTCCCATACCCCTCTACAAGTCCACTGAGAGGGGAGGTCCTCCTCCCCTTTCATCTGACCCTAGCCTATCAGGTCTCATCAGGACTGGCTTCATTGTCTTCCTCTGTGGCCTGGTAAGGCTTCCCCCCTCAGGGAAAGGTGATCAAAGAGCCAGTCACTGAGTTCATGTCAGAGACAGTCCCTGTTCCTATTACTAGGTAACCCTCTTGCACACTGAGCTACCATGGGCTACATCTATGCAGGGGTTCTAGGTTATCTCCATGCATGGTCCTTGGTTGGAGTATCAGTCTCAGAAGAGACCCCTCTGCCCAGATTTCTCGGTTCTGTTGCTCATCTTATGGAGCTCCTGTCCCCTCTAGGTCTTTCCTTTTCCCCCTTATTTCATAAGGTTCCTGCACTCTGCCCAAAGTTTGGTTATGATTCTCAATATCTGCTTTGATACACTGCTGGGTAGAGTCTTTCAGAGCCCCTCTTTGGTAGAATCTTGTCCTGTTTCCTGTCTTCTCCTTCTTCCTATGTCCATCCTCTTTGCCTTTCTGAGTGAAGATTAATCATCTTACCTGGGTCCTCCTTGTTTAGCTTTTTTTGTTGGTGTTTTATCTTTGCTATTCTGACTGTAGTAAGGATAAATATAAAAGTAGTTTTAATTTGTATTTCCTGACATGCAAGGATGATGAAACTTTTTGAAAACTATTTCTAACCCATTTGTATTTTTAAAATATTTTGAGAACTCTATATTTAGGTTAATATAGCCATTTTAAATTTTTTATTTGTGATCGTGGTTTTTATAGAGTTATATTGTAGTAGTGACACTAATATCATAGGAAAGATAAAGAAGTCCACTTTCTATATGGATTTAAATCTCAATATGAAAGTGGGAGGTATAGAGGAACTAGGAGGAATAGAGAGAGGAGAAAGTAAAATGAGAATATATTTTGCAAGATAAAATATATTTTCAATAAAACAACTGTTTTATTGCCTGTGTAAAATTGTGTGAGCTCTGTTGAAACATTACCCCTTCAAGTAAGATATTTTGGGCTTTATTAGTGAAAGAAGAAGTGAAGACACAAAGTTAGGTGGGTAAAGAAAGATGTGTTGAATTGGAAGATGTGGGAAATAAATGAATATGATCAAAATTCTTTGTACAATCTTTTCAAATAAGCAATAAACGTCTGTTAAAAATAAAATAAAAGTATATAGCATTTATATTTTAACTAAAACTCTAGGAAATCTGTGTATGTAATACATCACTGGTGCTTTCTTTAGTACTATTTTATAAAGGAGTAAACTATATGCCTGTTCAAAACAAAATGATTGAAAATAGTTCAATAAAATATAACTATTGTAAGATATTGAGAAGTACAAAAGCTTTGCGCATGTAAATCTGGAATCAAAGAGTATTCTGGGGCATGGAAAATAATGGTTTATGTTATTTTCAGAATAATGATTTATGTTATGTGTTTTTGCAGGAAGTAATTCATTGCCTCAAAGTATTTATATATTTATGAAAGATAGAGTATATTTTATGCAACACCATGTGTAACAACATATTAAAAATAATATCTTTTATATTATGAAAACATTATGCAATGTATAAAAAGATAGAATTTAAAAATAATACTACTCAGCTATTAAAACCAAGAAAATCATGAAACATGCAGGCAAATCGATGGAACTAGAAACAATCATCCTGAGTGAGGTAACACAGAAGCAAAAAGACATGCATGATATATACTCACTTCTAAGTGGATAGTAACCATGTAATATAGAATAAACATACTAAAATCTACAGACTTAAAGAAGCTAAACAACAAAGGAAAATGCTTAATTCTCATTCAGAAGGGCAAACAGGAAGCAGTAGGAGGGAGGAAATAGTATGGGAACCAACCAGATGTCTTCTAAAAGGCTTTGCCCAGCAGGGGTTGAAGCAGATGCAAAGGCTCAAAACCAAACTTTGGAAAGAGCACAGGGAGTCTTTTGGAAGAAAGGGGAAATAGAAGGATTCAGAAAGGACAGGATCCCCACAAGGAGACCAACAAAGAAAAAAAAATGCTGTGCCCAGGGAGGACTGCAGAGACTGATGCATCAGTGAAAGAACATGCATAGAGAGGACCTAGACCCCCTGTTCAGATGTAGCCCATAGACAGCTTAGTTGGCATATGGGTCCCTATTAAGAGGGAAAAAACACAGTTTCTGACATGAACTCAGTTGCCTCCTCCTTGGTCACTTTTTCCTGCTGGGGCGACTTAGCCAGCCCGTAGAGGAAGAGAATACAGGCAGTCCTGATGGGACCTGATAGGCTAGAAACAGAGAGTATAGGAGGAGGAGTTTTCCCATCAGTGGACTAGATGAGAGGGACAGAGGAGGAAGAAGAAGGGAACGTGGGACTGGAAGGAGATAAAGGAGGGGCTAAAAATATTTTTATACTTTGAAGAAACATTTACCAAATTCATATGGGATAATAAAAGCACAGAATAGCTAGAACAATCCTATACACCGAAAGATCTTCTGGAAGTATCTCCATCCTTATTTTCAAGATGTGCAACAGAGCAACAGTAATAAAAACTGCATGGTACTGGCATAGGAACAGACTGGTGAATCAAAGGAAATGAGTTGAAGACCTAGAAATTAACCAAACACACCTATGGACACCTAATTTTTGACAAAGATGCCAAAACCATGCAACGGGAAAACAGACAGCATCTTCAACAAATGCTGCTGGTCTAACTGGAAGTCCATTGTTCTCTTGAAAGCAGTCAATCAATGCTGTGCTGGAGAGCAGTAAGAACTTACTGTGATTAAGACTTCCCCAACTTTGATACAAAGGTTCTCTGGAAAGTTCTTGTTGACAGATCCATTCCTGTTCTCCACATAAGATTTATTTTGATTTGTATCGTATCTTTCAATGTTATGTTTTAGGAGTAGATGATTTGTCTTTTATTCTACATTGACACATTGGTAGGGAATTTGAGCTTGGGAAGAGGATCAGGAATCATTCTGATATTCTACATGAAAGCCACTTATATTTTGAATTAGGACCCAGAAGAAAGAATGCATGAGGAAGATCAAGTGGCAAGCAGGTAGCCAGTGATATTTTAAGGATAATTTCAATATTTATCATATTTCTTAGCTCCCGATATATAGAAAAATATCTTGCTATTACTTTAAGTTGGAAGAAAAGGAAAATAAAGTGATGGAACACAATACCTTCTCGGCTGAATTGCAAACCACTATCTTCTAGAATGAGCAACATTTTGGTATTTCTTTTATACTTCTAATCTAATATAATCCTTACAATAATTATACATAAATCCAAAGGTGTTTATACTGATATATAATAGCAGTGTATTAAATTATACATATATTAAATTTAAGACAAAATAAAATATCAAACCATCTTAAGAATTTGTCTCATGATATTATTTTTAAATATAAATAAGTACTCAGTGTATTGTAATAAAAATTATATTTTAAAATTTCTGTTTTCATTTGAAATTAGAATTTCTAATCCCTTGGAAATTTGCCTTCTCTCTGTCTCTCTCACACACACACACACAGACACACACACACATACACACACACCACGTACATGAGCACACAAGCACACCAAAATTTGCAGAATAATAAATATTAACAGGAGAAAGCATTATATTATATATATATGTATTTATAAAGTATAAAAACATTACAGAAATGGAAGTATGGAAATTACAGTACTTTGCGTACTTTTCCCTAACTTTTCGGGCTTATTTATGAACTAAATTTATAGGTAAACTCAATAAACTTGAATAAACTTGACTAAATAAACTTGAAAATAGTTTATTATGTTTTTCTTTGTAATCAAAATAGTAACAATTCTTATTTGCATGCGTTATTAAAAAGGAGCTAGGGAGCAAGAGTATGACAAAAAGACTGCTGTAATTCAGATGTTATAAAAGACCCTGAACCACAATAACTTTGCTTTTGGTACATGAGATTTAGTTTGACTGTACAGCAGAGGGTCTTTTAACTATGTGATGGTAGACCCCTCCTTTCTCTGTCCTCTGGCTAAGGAGTTTTCTGCATTCCAATTAGAAAACACAACACAACAAAACAAAAAAACTTCCATGTCTAGTTTGCTTATGGGTTATAATGCAAACAATGAGGCTGAAGCCTGGAAAATAGCAGATGGAAGAAGCAGGCATTGTGCCAGCTCATTATTGCAACCTGCCAGGCCCGGGGGAGTGATCCTGAGTGTCTCAGAACTACAACTAAATGGATCCATGCTTTGCTCTGTTGTTTTTAAATTGACCTGGTTTCTAATGTGGCTATAAGGGGATAAGTTGTGTGTGACTATATATGTATCTGTTTGCTTCGTAACCCTTCCTGAGGTAATACATAAACCAGAAGAGCAGAAATAGTCAGGCCGCTTATTTGTAGCAATGACTTCGTTCCATTGGAGCCTTAACCTCATATGTTTATAATATCTCTTCTAATTATGTCATAAACTGTACCTAAATGTGTTGAGCAACAGCTATGGGACAATGGAAGAATCAGAAAGCCATTAGATGTATTGCATAGGTTCTTTGGTACACGTGTGGATATTGCTAACAAGTAGCACGAGGTGGCTCAGCTGGCTGATAACAAACTCAGTGTGACCATCAGCCCCTCTGTTCTGAGAGTCGCATAGGCTGCTGCTGATAATCTGTAAGTAGACATTAAGGTAACAAGAAAGACAATATTTCACTTACTTTGATTGGTTTGTAGCCTTAGGGCTCTACCTTGCTGTGGATCCCACAGCAGAGGGGTGAGATAAAACAGCACCATTGAAGTGTTGTGAATTTAGTGAATCAACTTAGCTTTTTCTTATTTCTCTAAACAATACAGAAAGATGTTTCAAATATAACAAGAAGACTCATATACCATTTCCTTATTTCTGTGCTATTATTAATTAACAAGACCAAAACTCTGATAGATGATAATAAAATGATTTGTTTATGCAAGTGTTCTCATATCCCTTTATTCCTCTTCCGGCATTGAATTTGTTCTTGTGCAATAGTACACAGAATGAGAGTGAAGCCTTAAATAAACTTTGCATACTAAGGCCTGAATTTTCTTATTGAACTGGGATACATTATAATGACTCTTGGAAGAAACCTTGGCTATATGCTCTTGGAAGAGAGGCCATGTGGAAGGAACCCCAGTCATCCTGGCTAGCATAGACAAGGCTGTCATAAACCAGCCAAATCTAGGCAACTTCTCAACTAATTGGAAAGATGAGTGACTCCAGCCAGATTGTCACTATGGATGCCACCTGAAGACTAAAGAGATGATAAATAATTACCACTTTTAATCCCTCAGTTTTGCAGAACTTTAGTATGTGTTAGCAGGATGTGGTAGAGTTTGAGGAAGTAATGAAGTATATATGTTAATTGTTTCAGATCAATTCAATCAAAGATGAATAATAGTTTTGAAATTCTCTAGCAAAGATAGCTCAAATATGACTCACATTAAAATGATTATGATTAACAAGATACGAGCTGGATCCTGAAGTTAAATCTTTCTAAATACCCTTTACATTTTTTGTTGCACTCTAATATTTACAGATGTATTTTGGAATGGTATGTCTTTACAAGATTTATGTTATAAATGCTCTTTCTTCAAAGAAAAGCTCATGAAATATAGCGATAAGCAAGATTCTGGACTCTAGTGATTGCGTTGGATCATGAAAAGATTAGCATAGGACTCTAAAGGATGTACTAGTTCTCAAGGGGGCAACTTGCAAATGTGCAAACTGAGATGCTCACTTTCTTGTTTCTCTTACTACATAATTTTTATTTAGTGTGTTCTCACTGTGTGATTCCATAGACCAGATTATACCAGGACCACTGTATCCTCAGATGATGCCAGTCACATGATGTTTTAAATTTTCAGCCACAGGAAGATTTAAATGAAATTTTAGTATATATGCATTACATATTATAAAGTAGCTGGTCAAACACATGGAGACAGAAAATTGAAATTGAGGAGTTAGATGATGTTTTACAATTAAATGGAAACACAGAAGTATATTTGGTACTTGGTAATGTGCAGAAGTAGCAAAGTTTAGAGAAACTGGCTAGAAGACACCCAAAAGTTATAATGGGAAAGTTATAGTAGAGTCTAGGGTATGTCAAAGATCAGTCTATTGCAAAGATTTTATCTAAGAGAAATGTCATCTGGTTGCCAGTAGAATGATGACAGTGTCCTTATCTATCTATCTATCTATCTATCTATCTATCTATCTATCTATCTATCTATCTATCTATCTATCTATCTGTCTGTCTGTCTGTCTGTCTGTCTGTCTGTCTGTCTGTCTGTCTGTCTGTCTGTCTGTCTATCTATCTATCTATCTATCTATCTATCTATCTATCTATTTATTGCAGTAAGCCATCAGCAATTTTGTTTATTTGCTAAGTCACTAAGGTATTCACCCTCCAAGATTTTACAGTTCAAAATGAATAAAGTTATAACAGTGAATTTGGATTAGGATAAATACTCATTATTATCTCAGTTGTATCTTTATTTTTTATTGCTATATTTTCTTTTTTAAGTATTATTTTTATATTTTAATTTTTATTAATTACACTTTATTCACTTTGTAGTCCCCCCATAAACCCCTTCCTTCTCTCCTCCCAATCCATCTTCCCTCCGCCTTCTCCACACATGCCCCTCCCCAAGTCTGTTGATAGGGGAGGTCTTCCTCTCCTTCCTTCTGATCCTAGTCTACTAGCTCTTATCACGTGTGGCTGCATTGTCTTCCTCTGTGGCCTGGTAAGGCTGCTCCCCTATCAGGGTGAGGTGATCAAAGAGCAGGCCAATCAGTTCATCTCAGAGACAGTCCCTGTTCCCATTACTATGGAACCCACTTAGACCCTGAACTGCCATGTGCTACATCTGTGCAGGGATTCTAGGTTTTCTCAATGCATGGTACTTGGTTGGAGTATCAGTCTCAGGAAAGACCCCTGTGCTCAGATTTTTTGGTTCTGTTGCTCTCCCTGTGGAGCTCCTGTCCTCTCATTATCTTACTATTTCCCCCATCTTTTTCAAGATTCTATGCACTCTGCCTAACAGTTGGCCATAAGTCCCAGATTACACCTATCAGAATACCCAAAATCAAAATCTCAAGTGATAACACATGCTGGAGAGGTTGTGGAGAAAGGGGAACCATCCTCCACTGATGGAGGGAATGTAAACTTGTACAACCACTCTGGAAATCAATCTAGCACTTTCTCGGGCAACTAGGAATAGCACTTCCTCAAGATCCAGCTATACCACTCCTAGGCATATATCCAAAAGAGGCTCAAGTACACAATAAGGACATTTGCTCAACCATGTTTGTAACACCTTCATTTGTAACAGCCAGAAGCTGGAAACAACCCAGATGCCCCTCAACTGAAGAATGGATACAGAAATTGTGGTACATCTACACATTGGAATATTACTCACCAATAAAAAACAAGGATATTATGAAATTTGCAGGTAAATGGTAGGAACTGGAAAAGTTCATCCTGTGTGAGTTATCCCAGAAGCAGAAAGACACACACAGTATATACTCACTCATATAGACATATAATATAGCATAAACCTACTAAAATCTGTACACCTAAAGAAACTATTCAAGAGAGAGGACTCTGGCTAAAATGCTCAATCCCCAGCCACAAAGGCAAAGCAGATGGACATCAGAAGAAGAAGAAAACAGGAAACAAGTTAGGAGTCTACCACAAAGGGCCTCTGAAAGGCTCTGCCTTCCACATATTATCTTGATATTGCAGGTTGATATGAGGATTACCTATTGAAAATTTTGTAAAGACAATTCATATATTTATCTAATTTAAATAATTTGGGTATATTGTATCCATATTGTCTTCATATAAAATGAGATTGAAGCATGTTTTAGAAAGTAGGGACCCAGGCTTGTTAGCCCATTCCTATAATTTTGGTACATATACAAAGTTGAGGCAGGAGGATAAGAATTTAGACCATCTTTGGCTATATAGAAACATGGTCCTAGCTTGGACTGTAAGATTTTGGCTCAAAAATTAGAACTGGAGAATTTTAATCCAGCAGCATTGCTATTTTGGAGAGGGACCATATCCAAAACCTTAGGTCTGTGTGATCTGGCTGGAATACAGACATGCCATTCGTGCACAGCTTTAATCTCAAACAAAGAGGGCTAATTGAGGGGCCAACAAAATGATAAGTCTGAGGAAGATTTGACAGAATGGGTCAGTGAGAGATCACACCTGAGTCCCCTGGGAACAGTCAGGAAAAAGAGGCTACTTAGGAGCAGTTCAGGGAGAGAGATGGGTTGTTTTGAGTTTAATGCGGTTTAGTAGAATAAAGTTGTGTTCAGTTGAGTTATTACAGTACCATTCATGTTTGTACCTTCAGTGCAGTTCAGTTTGTGGAATTCAAAATCCGTTTTGCCAAGCAGAGCAATTCAGTCAGAAGCCAAGAGAAGCTGTACTGAATCAGTTAGCGAGGAGAGGTGTTTGAACCAGAACAGTTGACATGAACCAGCCAGCCAGAGTTCAGAAAGAGATAGAAAAGGGGATCATACTCAGTAGTAAGTCTCAGAGGCTGAAAACATTTTAGGTTAGCAAGAGGAGTCTGGAAGCTGAAACCTTCAAGGTCTGGGCTTGCAGCAGATTAGATTGTATTTAGGCTGAAGCTTCCAGGCTAGGTTTAGGAGTACAGAGATAGAAATGTTCTGGTCTCAGCCCAGGCCATGTATTCTTAGAACTTGAGTGTGGCTCTGTGCTCATCCCCTCTGGTGAGGAAATAAAAACAATATTTGCATAAGACATTGAAAAGGAAGGGTAGAATAAGAAATATATACCTGAGAATTTTTGTTTCTTTTGTACTCACATTGTTTATTTTTCATGTAACAATTAGCATACCTATATATTTGGAATATATTAAATGTACTATTCAAAGCATTTATCTCTTTAGTCTAATAAATATATGTGGACATAAAGAACACATATAAGATTTTTATCATTCGTAATATACTCCCAAATTGTTTTTTTTAATTTCAAAATTATTTTTCTACTTTTTAAAAAATTTTCTTTTAAATCATATATTTAATTTATATCCCAATCGTATCCTTTCTTCCTTTTCTGTGTTCCTCTCTCCTACCTTCTTCATCCTGTCCCCCTCCCCTTGTTTTCAGAAAAGGGGAGCCCCACCAGAAACCGACCCCAGTACATCAAGTAGCATCAGCATTGAGCTCCTCCAAATCCACTACATCCAGGCAAGGCACCCCAATTAGGGCAAAATGATAAAATAAAAATAAAAACAGACAAAAGAGTCCATGTCATAGACAGCACCCACTCTACTTACTAGGGAATTCACATGAAGATCAAACTGCATATTGGTTATATATGTGTAAGGGGCCTAGGACCATACCATGTATCATCTTTGTTTGGTGCTTCCATCTCTGTAAGACTCCATGGGTCTAGGATAGCTGACTCAGTTCTTGCAAGCGTTCTTCTCTCCTGGTTCTTCTGTCTTTTCCTTCCACTCTTCCACAGGACTCCCCAAGAGATTCAGCTGAAGCTTGGTTGTGAGTCTCAGCAGATGATTCAATCAGCTGCTGGGTCAGGGGAAAACTCTCAGAGAACAGTTAATTTAGGCTTCTGTCTGTAAACATGGTAAAGTATCATTCATTGTGTCAGGGGCTTGCTCTCTCCCTTGGCATGGGTGTCAGGTTTGGCTAGGTCATTCCATTAGTCCCTATCTTTATTTCTGCCCATCTTGTAGGTAGGGTAAATTTTGGTTGAGGTTGATATGTTTGGTAGGTGGTTTGGTGTTTCCCTCCCATCACTGTAAGTCCTGCCTGGTTTGAGGATGGCCTCCTTATGTCCCGTGGCACCCATTGCAAAGAGGCTCAACTGGAAACATCCCCATATCCTCTCTGCAGTTTGCCCTGTCCCAGGTCTCCAGCTTGTCTCAGTGATGTCTCTACCTTACGTTTCCCTTCTCTTTTCAGGTCCTCAAACTTCCTCTCCCCGTATTGTTTCCCTCCCCATAACCTCTCCTGTCCAGTTTCCTCTCTACTTCACCTTCCACTGTTTATTCTATCCTCCCCCCAGAGAATATTTGCAAATAAGTATATTAAAAAGCATCATGATATATAGTCTTTAAAAGACAAGTGAACTCCCATAGTGTAGATGCTGTTTTGTTTGCTTTGATGAGTGAATGAGATGAGAGCCATACCCAAGCTGTGTATTTACTGAGCCCAGAGCATTTCCCTAGACCAAGGACTGCAAGCTTCTCGCCTCCATACAATATAATTTTATGCAAGTCCAGAACTTGAAGGCTTCATCTTCCAGCCTTCATCTGCTAACCTAGACCCAGAATGTTTTCAGCATCTGCTATACTTTGTCTAGACGATGTAAAGTAATATTAATTTACACTGACTTAGTATTTCAAACTAACATATTTTTTAATATTAGAGGTCATAGAATTTTGAAACATTTTGCCAGTTTGAATACAGGACACATTACAAAATATTTCCTAATTCTGAGCATTACTTCAAATTTACCTTCTAAAATATTAGTGGAAGAAATAGTTTTATTTTATTTATAGAAAAAATTATCTAAGTCAAGAATTTATAAAGTACCCAGTTAAATTTCATTTTCCTTTGAAGTATGTTTGAAGGTCAACTGTTACCTAAAACATAGAGATGATTCATAATTATAAAGTATGCATTGTTAACAATTAAATTATATGTGTTGAATAGTCTATATCGTTAGTAACTGAATACTTAAACAGTGACAATGAACAGGAAGTATTAAAGTACTTTTTTCTAAAATTGTTTTCAAGAATACCAACTATAAATACCAACTAGAAATAAGAGTTGGAATTCACACCAAAGTGAAGAACTTCATGACAAATTTGAAAGGAAGCAAGAGCTATAAAAGGCCTTACATTCATATTCTAGAAGGTAGTAGAATGGATCACTTGCTTAGTAGGTTCTTTGTCCATAATGAATGCCCACAGTAAAATGTAGAATTGAAGACTTCATTGCTGTCCCTTCAGCACTAAATAATAGATGAAGTTCCCTTAATTAGTTCCCTAATTCAGGAGTTCGCTATGACATCCTTAAAGTTCTTGTTAAATAAATAATGAAAAAAAATTACTTTCTATTTTGTTTTGGTAATATTGCATTCTTTAAAATCAGTTCACTTCAAATTTAAGTTTCAAAATTTTTCACAAAAATGGAGTTTAACTATGCAGAACAGAAGCACAAATGAACCTACATAAATAACATGAATTCTAATTTCCTAAATAATATCCTCCATAGACATTTGTCTAAAATCAATATAAAAATAAAAATGTTTTCCACCAAAATTAAATATACCAATTAAATATAATTCATTTTGATATCCATTTGTGCCCAAATTTATACAATTTGAATATTTATACTCAAATTGGGACTGGGAGCAGATGAGGGGTTCTACATCCAGGATGCAAAGTGAATAAATTGTAATAAATAATAAAATAAATAAATAAAAATTAAAAAGAAATATAGTGAATAAAATAAATAATTGACAAAAAAGACATAGCAGTTGATATATAGATAATAGGAAGATAGATAATAAATAGATGATAGATGGATAAACAGACTTCTTCAGTACATGACTAATTATTTGGTAAAATTACAGTATCCATTTAAAGTATAAACATGTCTAGTGACACATAAAAATCAGTGAGGTTATAATTTTGATTTAATGGTCCTACAAAAGTTACTCTGTGTCTGATAAGACAGCAGAAAATTCTCCCCTAAGGTGACAGGTTGGATTCACTGTCTATAATGGTCATATTACATGTAACCATTATAGAGAATGGTAGACCATCTCTTAATTTTGGTTTGTTTGTTTGCTTACTTGCTTGCTTTCAGTGACATGGGGAGAGCTGGGTAGTTATTATTACCAGGAAATATTTGTCTTTCTCTCTCAGATAACAGAATAACAAATGTCTGACCTGTCTAAAATAATCCATGTTTTATGTGTCCGTAAATGTTTCTGTTTATCTATCCACCATTTTTAAAGCTGACAATAATGAGGTTTAGCTTATCTTATCAGAAGTTTGACATCTCGAACTCTTAAGTCATAACTACCTGTGTTGTGCCTGATTCCTCACCTAACTTATCTTGGAATTCTCAACTGCTCAGTAACAAAGTGATTTTGTCATCTGCTACAATTTCCCTTGATACATTTCCAAGTAATTATTTAAGCAACACATTCATTATTTATTATTATTATTACTGTTTTTGTTAGCAGCAGTGGCAGTGGCAGTACTTTGTTTTTTCAGGAAGGGTTGTTGATGACCTGCCTGTCCAGGAACTAGCTCTGTAGATCAAGCTGGCTTCAAACTCAGAGATCCACAAATTTTTGCCAGGTTCCGGTGTTAGGTACTGCACCACCTAGCACAGTCTTGACAATCGGTCTTTTTTGTTGTGGTTTTGTTTTTAAGTAATTTATTTATTTTTATATAAATCACAAGTTATGTATTTTGTAACCCATCCTTAGGCCCCTCGCTCATTCCCTCTGACTCTCGCCATCACTCCCTCATCCTCTCCCTGACCCCTCCAAGTCCACTGACAGGGGAGGACCTCCACCACCTCCCCCTCCCCTACATCTGACCCTAGATTATTATGTCTCTTCAGGGTTGTATGCAATGTCCCCTTCTGGGATCTAGCTAGGCTGCTCCTACCTCGGGGGTGGTGGTCGGGGGAGATTCGACAAGCCAGCCATTGAGTTCATGACAGAAATAGTCCCTGTTCCCCTTACTAGGGTGCCCAGTTGGGTACTGAGCTACCATGGGCCACATCTGAGCAGGGTTTCTAGCTTGTATCCATACATGGTACTTGGTTGGAGAAACAGTCTCATAAAAGATCCCTGTGCCCTGATCTATTTGGTCTTTGTGGAGCTCTTGTCCTTGCCAAGCCTTACTAACTCCCCCTTTTTTCATACGATTCCCTGCACTCTGCTGAAGACTTGGTTGTGAGTCTTAATATCTGTTTTGGTACATTGCTAGTTAGAGTCTTTCAGAGGCCCTCTTTGGTAGGCTCTTGTCCTGTTGCTTGTTTTCTCCTACATTCAATGTCCATCCCATTTGTCCATCTAAGCTAGGATTGATCATCACACCCTGGGTCCTCCTTCTTGTTTATATTCCCTAGGTGTATAGATTTCAGCATGTCCATCCTATTCTATAGGTCTATATAAGTGAGTATATACCATGTATTTCTTTCTGCTTTTGGGATACCTCACTCAGGATGATCATTTCCAGGTCCCACCATTTGCCTGCGAATTTCATGATTTCCTCCTTTTTAATTGCTTAGTAGTATTCCATTGTGTAAAAGTACCATAATTTCTGTATCCATTCTTCGACTGAGGGACATCTGGGTTGTTTCCAGGTTCTGGATATTATAAATAAAGCTGCTACGAACATGGTTGAGGAAATGTCCTTGTTGTGTACTTGAGCATGTTTTGGATATATGCCTAAGAGTGGTATAGCTGGGTCTTAAGGCATCACTATTCCTAATTGTCTAAGAAAGCACCCGTCTTAATGCACAAATGTTTACCTGACAGCTAGTTTGTAGGACTATGTGTGGCTAACTTAATCTTTACTCTTTTTTTCTGTATATGTGAATTTGTTTTATTGTCCAATTTAATTCCATTTTTGGCATTAGTAGGCAAAGCAAGAGTCGATGATTCATTTGTTTTATTCAAAGATGGGCTGAAATGCAATTTTTAAATTGCTAGTTCATTTTCTCAATAGGTAATGATGAAAAAGCTTTCAGTACTTTTATTAAAATATGCTTATGTGTTTTATTTTTTAAAGTCAATGGAGAAATACTACATTAAGATTAGAAAACAGAGAAATGACAAATAGAGTAAGAGTATCTTCTTTTATTAACTAGAGACAATTATTAATACACCTCATACCTTATTTCATTGCTGTTATATAAGATATGCAAAATTGAAATTGCACTGTCTATTTAAAATAATATTGGGAATTTTTTTTCTATTTCAAAAATACCTCAAAAGCAACCATTTCAGTTACTGCATCAAACCTCTTTTATGTTATTATTATTTTTTATTGATTACATTTTATTCACTTTGTATCTCCCCATAAACCCTTCCTTCCTCCCCTCCCAATCCCACCTTCATTCCCTCTTCTCTACACATGCCCCTCCCCAAGTCCACTGATAGGAGAGGTCTTCCTTCCCTTCTTTCTGATTAATCTTTAGTCTAACAGACTTCTTTCATCCCATTGGGGAATCATCATCTATTCCCAAATTGACTTTATAAATGACCGTTTCATCATTTAATTTTAAAGCAAGATTTTCTCATCAGTCTGCCTGATATTTATGCTCTCTGAATTGTTTAAGACTATTTTGAGCATTGAGATGCATTAAGATTAATTTTTATTGCTGAGATAGTTACAACATTAGAGTTCAATGAATTTTCTTTTTTCTTAGTAATTAAAATTATTTTTAATGTTCTTTTAAATTTAACTTTATTTATATATTTATTTATTACAAACTATTCAATTTGCATCCCCACTGCACCCTGCTCTCTTGTCTCCTTCTAGTCCCACCCATCCTTCCTCTTCTCCCACTGTGCCCTTTCCCTAGTCCCCTCATAAGGGAGGACTTCCTCCCCTTCTATCTGACTCTAGCTTATCAGGTCTCATCAAGGCTAGCTGCATCATCTTCTTCTGTGGCCTTGCAAGTCTGCACTCCACAAGAAGTGGTGATGAAAGAGCAGGTCACTGATTTCATGTCAGAGACAGCCCCTATACCCCTCACTAGTGAACCCACTTTGAAACTGAGCAGCCAGTGGGCTTCCTTTGAACATGGGTTCTAGGTCTTCTTCATACACTGTCCTTAGTTGGAGTATCAGTCTCTGCAGGCCCCCGGGGGCCCAGGTATTTTGGCTCTGTTTTTCTCCTTGTGGAGTTTCTGTCCCTTCCAGGTCTTTCTATCTCCCTCTTATTCCATAAGGGTTCAAACTCTGCCCAAAGTTTTGTTATGAGTCTCAGTATTTCCTTCAATACCCTGGTGTGTACCCTAGTGGTACTTCCACTGTCTCTCCTGTTTGCCCTTCTGGATGAGGATTAAGTCTCTTCCCTTGGGTCCTTCTTGTTGTTTTCTTTAGGTGTACAGATTGTAGTATTTTCATCCTATAGTATATGTCTAATACTCACTTATAAGAGAGTATATACCATGTCTGTCTTTCTGCTTCTGGGTTACCTCACGCAGGATGATATTTGCTAGTTCCTACCATTTGCCTGCAAATTATATGATTTCCTTGTTTTTACTTGCTGAGTAGTATTCCACTGTATAAATATACTACACTTTCTGTACCAAGTAATACAATTAAAAAATGGGGTACAGAGCTGACAGATAATTCTCAACAGAGGAATATTGACTTGCAGATAAACACTTAAATACTCAACATCTTCAGTAATCTGAGAAATGCAAATCAAAATGACTCTGAGATTTCACCTCATAACCATCAGAATGGCTAAGATTAAAAATTCAAGGAATGATGTATGCTGGAGAGGATGTGGAGAAAGGGGAACCCTCCTCCATTGCTGGTGGGAATATAAACTTGTACAACCACTTTTGAAATTAGTGGTGCTTCCTTAAAATATTATGAATAGTCCTACCTCAAGATCCAGCTATTCCACTCATATGCGTATACCTAAAAGATGCCCCATCATTCAATAAGGACATTTACTCAGCTATGTTCATAGCAGTTTTAGTTGTAATAGCCAGAATCTGTTAACAACATAGATGTCCCTCAATGGAGCAATGCATTTTCTTTAAAATATACTATGGAATAAATCTACCATGAGTAGTTAACTTACTCATGTTCAACCAAATATATCTATTCACCACAAAACTTTTGTCTCAAATACTTCCCATCTCTTAAGAGATTTGTTTTTAACTGACCTTGTAATGCAATACTAGTGTGGTTTGCAAATAGAGAGTTTATTTTAAATAGTTATTCTTAATCGAGTGCTACTTTAAACTGTTTATAGCAGTAATATTCTACCAAATGACAAAAAAGTGTTTAAAATATTTATTATGTTCAAACCAAGTTATCTAGCAGTTATTTTATAAATTATAGCACACATACAAAGATAGATATAAGAAACTTATATTCTAAATACGATATGAATTTTGTTTTGCAAAATGTTCAGTTGTATTCTTGAATATGCAAGTATGTAATTATATAGATAAGTCAAGGTTCACAGAGCAAATATTATCTAAATAACACAGTTTTAAAAAAAATTAACAGTGATAAATAAGCAATATTGCCACGGGCAATGTTTTATAGTCCTCCTACTGCCTTCCAGCTGGACCTTTTCAATCTCTCAGACAACAGCTGATTGGCTAGTGCCACCTGTTAAGCATGAAATTCAAAAGCAATTCATTTGCATAAAATAAGCACACATAAAAGAAGCATACTTTGAGGAACTTAAAAAAAAACATGCCGGAACAGGCAGTATGAGTAGAAAATGAAAGATGTAGCTATGAGTTGCACTATGTAATTTTCTAAAACATTTAGTATACATATACTCCTTGAAAAGCTAAATCATTTTGATGCCTTCCTTTTCTTAATACATCATAGTTGAAATGAAAAGCTGTTACATTAGTTTGATATTTTACTTGCCAGGTGTGCTCTCTTTGAAAAGGTATTTATCCTCTCAAATATACATTTTCACATCACAGATGCATTTAATTCATGTTTCTCACAAATAATAAACAATACAATTAATGGCAACTAGTTCACTATTATGATAGTAAGGAATTTCAATAAATGTTGGTAATTTACATGAAATAAAATGAGTAAGGTGAGTTATATTAAAATGTTGGTAGCTAAAACACTAATTTCTTTACAGACCATGTATAAATGTTTTTATCATCATTCATAGTTTGTGATTTTCCTTGAATATGAAATTCATCTTTCTATTGAATAATATTTTATAAATATGATTAGTATTAAAATACATCTTCCAAAACTTTATGGTTGAGCAATCAATATGCAACCCCGGCTGAGCTGTGTATAGCAAACATCATTCTCTTGGTATTTTTTTTTTGTGGTTCTGGAATTTGAGAAAGGCACTTATAGACAGGAGAGTGTAGGACAGATCCCACTGGGAGTGTCTCCTGTTGTTTTAGTTTGGTAGTAAATAGAACAATAGTAATCTAGAGCCTTAATTAGGCTAAACCTCCACACTGATCTGCACGTGTGGCTGATAAATGAAACTCCTCTGTAGTTTATTGCATCCTTAACTGTTCCCTCTGCAGCATGGCAGGTCCATAGCCTGTGTCTCTTTGGAAACAACCAGGTAGAAGCTCCGATGGTTGTCATCCTGTGGTAGATGTTAGAACCCTGAAGATGACACAGTAGTCACAAACTTCTGAGGAATCAGTCCTCAACTCTTGAAAGGGTGAGTAGAAAGTTAACTCTACAAAAGTGTAGGTGTAGGGAACTGTAGAAGCCCGAGTGAATGTGCGTTTTAATAAGGGCACAGCCTGTAGTGGACTTCAAGATAATTTGATCAGCAGGAAACTGGCAATGTCATTACTCATATGTGAAATGCTCAAGGGAAATGGCAAAGATTTTCTAGGGAGTTGGAGTATAAGTGTTTATAGATGATTGATAAACAAACCAAAATAAAACAAAACAAAAATCTAGCTGTGACTTCCTTCTCCTAGATATTTTATAGCCTGAGTCTATAGCCTACAGAGACCTCTTACAAGAGACCAGATAATCATTCTTCCTGTGCAGTTCCTAATAAACATTCCAAGGATTCAAGTCTAACAATAATAAGAGCCCAGGGTCCAATCTGACCTTAGCCTTACTCTTCTTTCTTTATTACCTTGCTGGCCCTAGCCAGGATTCCAAGATCCAAACATAGCATATCTTGGCAAAAAGTACTCAAACAGGGACCTAGAAATAGAGACAAGACTTATAGGAAATCATGCTGAACCTTGTATCCAGACAGACTGGGAAACAGTTTTGAGTATACAGGTAAAGGAATGGGAGGTATTGTATCATCAGGGGGAGGTGATCAAAGAGCCAGCCCATGAGTTCATGTCAGAGACAATCCCTGTTTCCCTTACTAGGACACCCACCTGAATACTGAGCTACCATGGGCTACACCTGAGCAGGGATTCTAGGTTATCTAGGTTATATCTATGAATCGACCTTGGTTGGAGTATCAGCCTCAGAAAAGACTCCTGTGCCCAGATTTTTTGGTTCTGTTCTCCTTATGGAGCTCCTGTCCTCTCCAGCTCTTACTATCTCCCACTTCTTTCATAAAATTCCCTGCGCTCTGCCCAAAGTTTGGTTATGAGTCTCAGCATCTGCTTTGATACACTGTTGGGTAGATTCTTTACAAGTCCCCCTGTGGTAGGCTCCTGTCCTGTTCCCTGTTTTCTCCTTCCAATGTCCATCCCACTGGTCTTTTTGAGTGAGGATTGATCATCTTACCCAAGGTTCTCCTTCTTCTTTAGCTTCTTTAGGTGTACAGATTTTAGTATGTTTACCCCATTTGCTCAAACATGTTCATAGCAGCTTTATTCGCAATAGCTAGTACCTGGAAACAACTCAGTGGAGGAATGGATACAAAAAGTAATAGCTAGTACCTGGAAACAACTCAATGGAGGAATGGATATAGAAAGTGTGGTTCATTTACACAATGGAATACTACTCAGCAATTAAAAACAAGGAATCATGAAATTTTCATGCAAATGGTGGGATCTAGAACACATCATCATGAGTGAGGTTTCCCAGAAGCAGAAACACACACATGGTATATACTCACTTATAAGTGGATAAGAGACAACTAACAGCTTTCTAATTGAACCTTCTTCTTTAACAAAATTAAAATAATGCTTGGAACTGGAAAGCTTTTCAGCAACTCAGGGCTAATGAAGTTGTGGATCTTAGAAGAGTACCTACAACCACTGTTTTACAGAAGCAGTATAATTCCCAACAACATTGTAAACAGATGTTCTTATATCCACAGATAAGTATGATCAACATCCCTCACAAAGAGAATTTTTATTTTGCAACAGATGAAGAGCATTAAAAAAACAACCAATAAAATGAAGAATTGTAGAGCACAGTCCCTGTAGATGCATCTATAAGACTTTCATGTAACTTAGGCTCAGGGATCTTTGCAGTAGAGATGGCAGAAAGATTGTATGAGCCTTAGGAATATGAAGCTATCTGTGAGATTGTATGTGTTGACAATGTCAGAAGCTAGGAAACATCACCAATATGTGATATTTATGAAAATCCCAAAAAAGTTTTTATAAAGTATCACCAAAAGGTCCACCTCTACATGGAATGAACAAGAGGAGCAATAGACATGCTCAAGTTGACATGGACGGGGAAAGCCCCTGAGGCTTCAGACCCGTACAAAGAAGTGCAGAACAGTAAGACATGCTGAGAGTAGGAGAAATAATCTTGACCATGAGTGAAAATGCCAATTGGTTATCCAATACCAAATGGTCAATCCTAAAAACATACATACAATACATACAGGCTGAGCTGGTGGTATCTAGGTATATGTATTCACATACAAAGATGTACATAAAAACAAATATGCATGCAACAACAATTTATTTTAAAAGATACCGCTAATTTAAGAGACCAAGAAGTGGCACATGGGAGGGTTTGGAGGGAAATAAAGTAAGGAGAAAATGATGTAGTTATAATAATCTCAAAAAAAATAATAAAAACCTAAAAATAAAATTAAAATTAAAATATAAGCTAGTAGATAGTGCATATTTATGAATTTCCTGTTAAAATGATATTTTTCTTTTTATAAATATTAAAGAATAATAATACCATTTAGATGAATCTTATTTATCAAAAATATGCATTCTGAAAGTTTCCTAAATATGTACCTTAATAATCTTTACTTATTATGCCACTTTTGGTGATTATATATATATATATATATATATATATATGATAGATAATGTATGTATATTTATATTTATTGATAATATCATTTAGAAGTATTTTGATCTTGCATTGTTATAATTCCTTCTAGAAGGAATTATACACATATGAAAAGAAACTCAGAGCACTAATTTCCTCGAGACTATAAACGGTGGAGCTTTAAAGTGAAAAATTGAAGCTTTGGCCCATATACCACACTTTATCCTTATTTTCATATTTTAAATTATTTTTTATTGTTTTGTGTATAGGTTTGTTCTGCCTGCATGTGTGCTTGTGCACCTTGTGCCTGTCAGGTGTCCGTGGATGTCTGAGAAGGGTAGGAAACACCCTGAACTGAAGATGGTGAAAGTTATGATCCTTCTGTGGATGCTGGGAAACCAAAGCAGTTCTTTGTAAGAGTAGCCAGAACTACTTAGGCATCCCTCCAGCTGAGGGAGGGTGGAATTGGGAGGGGACTACAGTTGGGATACAAAGTGAATAAGCTGTAATTAATAAAAAAATAAATTAATTAAAAAAGAACTAATAGTACCCACAACCAAATATTAGACAGCGCTCAGATAATCCTGTGGAAGAGGGTAAGAAACGATTGTAAGAGCCCAGAGGAGACAAGAATACCACAAGAAATCGGCTCACAGAATCAACTTGCCCTGGCTCAAAAGGGCTCACCTAGAGTGAAGCAGCCAACTTTGGAGCCCGCATGGTTCTCACCAAGGTCCTATGCATATATTATGGCTTTGTAGCTTGGTCTCCCTGTGGGACACTAAACAGTGGGAGCGGGCCTGACTGACTTTCTTGCCTGCTTTGGAGACCTTTTTCTTTCTACTGCGTTGCCTTGGCCAGCCTTACAATGAGGGGATATGCCCAGCCTTATTGCAAATAGTTATGTCATGTTTGTTTGAGATCTCTGAAAGGCTTGGACTTTTATAAGGGAAATAGAGGAGAGTAGTTGGGGTGGGAGAGAGGAGGTGAGTGGTAAGGGAATGGAAGGAAAGGAGGAAGTGGAAAGGAAACTGTGGTCAAGATGAAAAAAAGAGGAAGAAGAGGAAGAAGAACAAATTGCAGTTTTTTTTAAATTTTTCCTCAAATTTGTAACTGTTTATTACTAATGAGATAGTATGAACAACATGTATGCATGGAGCACCCCTTAATCACAGCACTCAGCAAGTGGAGAAAGGCATATCTCTGTAACTTCAAGGTCAGCCTCATCTGCATAGTGAGATCCAACTGCAATAAATGACAGTCTTGGTAATATGACATATTTAAGAATCATAAAAGTCTCATTCTTGTCCCCTCCCACAAGAAGACCAAAACAGTCACTAAACCTAGACCCATGAGGGCATACAAAGGTTGAAGCACCAACCAAAGAGCATGCATGGATTAGACCTAGAGTGCCTACACCTACGGATTGATCTTCATGTGGCTAACCTAGTAAGTTGAATGGGTGCTGTCTATGATGAAAACTTTGTTGCCTGCTTTCAGTCACGTCCTTCTAACGGGGCTGCCTTGCCTGACCTCTGTGGAAGTGGATGAACTCAGTCATGATGCTATCAATGGGAGGGGTTGGTGGGGGGTGGCTCCACTTTTCTTAGAAGGGGAATGGAAAAGGGGGAAAAAGGAGGGAGGGTAAAACTGGGAGAAGAGGAGGGAGAAATCTACAATTGGGAGGCAAAGTGAACATATAAATTAAAAAATAAAAAAGCAAAGCAGAAAACAAAATAAAAATGTTTTATAAAAGCTTAAGAGTGACGTAAGTTCACTTAATGTGGGAAAATGAACTTCTTAAGAAAATTTCTCCTCTGTTATGACTCAATAATATGAATCATGATTATGAAGTTTATCATTCTGCTACAACATTATTAAATATTTAAACATCTGTTCTAAGTGACGTTCCCCCTAAGATTAAGACGAAACTACATTTTCAATTGATTCTTCTTCCTAACATAGATCACTCTTTTTCTTTTCATATCTTTCTCTTAAATTTTATTTTATTTTTATTAATTACAGTTTATTTATTTTGTATGCCAGCTGTTGCCTCTCTTCTACCCCCTCCCAATCCCATCCTCCCTCCCTCTTCTTCTCCTATGCCCCTCCGCCAGTCCAATGATAAGGGAGGTCTTCCTCCCTTTCCATCTGACCCTAGTCTATCAGGTCTGATCAGGACTGGCTTCTTTGTCTTCCTCTGTGGACTGGATAAGGCTGCTTTCCCCTCAGGTGGAGGTGATCAAAGAGCCAGCCCATGAGTTCATGTCAGGGATAGTCCCTGTTCCTATTATTGGGGAACCCTCTTGTACACTGAGCTTCCATGGGCTACTTCTGTGCAGAGGTTCTAAGTTATATCCATGCATGGTCCTTGGTTGGAGTGTCAATCTCAGAAAAGACCCCTGTGTCCAGATATTTTGGTCCTGTTGCTCTCCTTGTAGAGTTGCTGTTTGCCCAAGGGTTTTCTATCTCCCCTTCTTTCGTAAGATTCCTTGCACTCTGCCCAGAATTTGGCTATGAATCTCAGCATTTTTGTTGTTGTTGTTCATATATTTTTAATTAAATTTTTATTTTTTATATTAATTACATTTTATTTACTTATTATCCCAGCATATATTTTGATACCTTGGTGTGTAAAGTCTTTCAGAAGCCCTCTGTGATAGGCTCCTGTTCTGTTCCCTGTTTTCTCCTCTTCCAATATCCTTCTCATTTGACTTTCTGAGGGAAGATATTGATTATCTTACCCAGGTCCTCCTTCTTGATTAGCTTCCTTAGGTGTACAGATTTTACTGTGATTATCCTATATTATTTGTTTAATATTCACTTATAAGTGAGTACATACCATGCGTGTCTTTCTGCTTCTGGGATACCTCACTCGGGATGATCTTTTCTAGATTCCGCTATTTGCATGCAAATTTCATGATTTCTTTGTTTTTAATTGCTGAGTAGTATTCCATTGGGTAAAAGTACCACAATTCCTGTATCCATTCCTCAACTGAGGGATATCTGGGGTTGTTTTCCACTCTGGCTAATACAAATAAAGCTGCTACAAATATGGTTGAGCAAATGTCCTTGTTGTATACTTGAGCATCTTTTGGATATATGCCTTGGAGTGGTATAGTTGGATCTTGAGGTAGGACTATTGCCAGATTGACTTCCAAAGTGGTTGTACAAGTTTACAACAGAGGACAATCTTAACACCTGAAAAGTGCTCATATTTTGACTTTATTAAATTTTATTATTTATATGTCATTATTTAGAAATATTTAATGATTCAGTTACTTTAAATAAAATTTAATTATTTCAAGAGACTCTAATAATTAAGATATAAATTAATAATGTAATTTTCTCAGCATTTTTCTGAATAATTTTCCAATGTTTAATAACTCTAAAGGATCTTCCCATATTTATATTGATGGTTTATATTAAAGTGAATGTTAATTTTACCAGTCATTAAAGTTTATTTTTAATAAAATTACATGAATTCCTTACTTAATAAAAATGATCTTTGGATTGTCTCTTTATTTGTATTGACAGAGATTAAAGGAATTGACAATACCTTTTTAAGAAGTAAAGAATTCTAAGAATACATCGTTTATTGGAGGATAATTTATCCTTATACTAAAATAGCACATATTTGTAATACTAACCTTGCAAATGAGATGTTCTACTTCATATATAAAATTGAGGTTTACATAGGTTACAATTTAGAAAGGTTACATAACTATCAACACAGAAATGAGGATTAAAAACCTTTACTATCAAACTCCAAGTTATTTTTCAATCTTAATGACACTATAATTATACAAATGATGTCATAAATAAATTAAATGTTTAATATGCAAATTTCTCCATTTATGAAGGCTAAGTTTTATCTATATTTAGTTTGCTTTGCCTTAAAACTACTTTTAGAGGTTTTTCTTTTAATTGAGTAAATTTTTAATTAAATTTTTATTTTTATATTAATTACAGTTTATTCACTTTGTATCCCAGCTGTAGCCCCCTCCCTCATTCCGCCAAATCCAACCCTCCCTCTGTCATCTCCTCACATGCCCTTCTTCAAGGTCACTGATATGGGAGGTCCTCCTCTCCTTCCATCTGACCCTAGGTTATCAGGTCTCATCAGGACTGGCTGCATTGTCCTCCTATGTGGTCTGGCAAGGCTGCTCCCCCCTCAGGGGGAGGTTGTCAAAGAGCCAGCCATTGAGTTCATTCCAGAGACAGTCCCTGTCCTCCTTACTAGGAAACCCACTTGGAGACTGAGGTGTCATAGGCTCTAATCAGGGGTTCTAGGTTATTGCCATTCATGGTCTTTGATTGGAGTATCAGTCTCACCAAAGACCCCTGTGCCCCAACATTTTGGTTCTGTTGTTCTTCTTGGGGAACTCTTGCCCCTCCCCCTTCTATCATAGGATTCACTGCACTCTGCCCAAAGTTTGGTTAAGAGTCTCAGCATCTGCTTCCATACACTACTGGGTGGAGTCTTTCAGAGGCCCTTTGTGGTAGGCTCTTGCCTGTTTCCTGTTTTCTTCTTCCAGTGTCCATCCCATTTGTCTTTCTAAGTGAGGACTGATCATCTTACCCCAAGTCCTCTTTCTTGTTTAGCTTCATTAAGTGTGCAGATTTTAGTATGTTTATCCTATCCTATAGATCTAGTATCCACTTATAAGTGAGTATATAGCGTGTGTGTGTTTCTGCTTCTGGGATACTTCATTCAGGATGATATTTTCTAAATCCCACCACTTGCCTGCAAATTTCATGATTTCCTTGCATTAATCTGGATGTATTTACATTATATATTTCACTCTCATTGTCTTGATTTGATTTAATATTGGACAGATGTATTTTCTAATATTTAATCACAGAAAACTATTAACTATTTAATTAGAAATTTAGTTTAACAATTACAATCTAATATTTGTGGTTTTATTCTGTCTGCGGATCATTTTAAGCATTTCTGCTTTGCTTTTTACTGAGCAGTCCAAAAATTTTTCAAAGATGGGTGTGTAGTAAAATAAGATGGGGTTGGCAAGGATCATGGAGTGAATTAATATGATATGAATACAACTACAATAAAGTGTAAGAAAATAAATAATCACTGAATATAAGAATATATGTAAGTACATATTTTAAAAAACAAAATAACATAAGTAAATGACTAACTCAGTTTAATTGTGGATACAGTACTACAACAAGTTTTTCCTGTATTTTCAACTAACAAAAAAATTATAAATTTTATTTTTTGCATTGATGCAAACTTTTATTTTGAAAGATATGTGATTTCTCTGTTAATAGTGAAAAACTCAGTCATCCTAAAATGGTAAGACATTATGACACATACACCTACAAGGCTGGAAATGAGAATAAATAAATAAATAAATAAATAAATAAATAAATAAATAAATAAATAAATAAATGATTCATAGTCATTACAGACATTATTACTTTTTGTTTATGAGTTCCTTTTTGTTTTAAACTGTAGACATTATATAATTAATTCAGGATTTATCATGCTAAATTTACTGGTCAGTATTCTTCTTCATTATTATTATTATTTTATTGTTTTAGAATTTATTCATTTTGTATCCTGGTTATAGCCCCCTCCCTGAGGAGTCAGGGTCACACTCTCCTTCCCTCTTCTTCCCCTATCCCTTTTCCCTAGTCCACTAATAGGGAAGTGAGCCTCCTCTAATGTGTGACCCTAGCCTGTCAAGTCCCATCAGGACTGCCTGGATCCTCTTCTTCTGTGGGCTGGCTAGATTGCCCCACCAGAGGGAAGTGATCAAGGTATAGGCAACTGAGCTCATCTGAGAGACAGTCTCTTCTCCCCTTACTAGCGGGCCCAATAGTACATCATAATAGTACTAATATAGAGAACTGAGCCTTTTATACTGAATTAGTTATATGTAGGTATGATATCTCTATTCCTAATCTTCCTTAACATTAAGGTTTATTTGAACCTCCGCTTGTGTAATACAAAAAATTAAAATAGCAAAATCTGATTTTGGAAGCAGATCTCTATTGTCCATTTCTTATTGTTACCTCATTGCCTATTCATTAAAATATCTCCCTCCAATGCAGATTCCCCAGATTTGGGAATAGTAAGGGCACATATACTTCTGTTAACTAAAAATTGTGCCCTTAAAATTAGAGAATGCTTTATAAAGATTGATTGTAAATCTAAAATACACTTAAATATGTCAATCAAAACCAAGGTTAATTTTTCTTGCATTAGATAAGAGAGAATTTGAAAGCAGAATTATATTACTTGCAATGTAATAAAAAAAACTATTAAACACATGGGGATTGACAACAATCAAAATTTATAATTCATTTCTAAATGGGAGGCCTTTAAAGGGTACAAATCAGCCTTTTTTTTTTAAATCTGCGAGCTGAGGATTGCACAAATTCCTATTCGTTCTGTAACCATTTCTACTATTGGCAGAGATTCCTCAAATTTTGCCAAACATTGGAATGGCAGAGATAGTCCAGCCAGACTATTTAAGGCACAAATATCTTGTCATTTCAATCTGATATAGAGCATCCTATGGCAAAAAGTCACCAAAATTTAAGGGTCTGGATGATAGTTTCTCTAGATTTTTCAAAGAAATTATCTCAGAACATTCACTACTTTGAACAACAACAAGAACAACATAAATGGCATAATTCATATTTCAAATACTTTTGAATGGGATGCTATATTAAGTAAAATTTAGTCTGTTCAAGGATACCTACAACTGTGGTACATTCCTCATATGATTTACCTTCCTTGATTGGTGAAGAGCTGCTTAAGATAAAGGGAAAAGATGGAAGAAATTCATCGGATGTAATTAAGAACCCAAATATTTTTATGAAGTTTTCAAAGTTAAAAAAAAAACCCTGACTTAATTGGTTTATCTTTTACAAGCTGTTAAGAAGAGTATATATTCTTCTAGGGTGCATGGAAAAGCAGGGCTCAATATTATATGCAGAAATCTGTAACTGAGAAGGGGAGTTCACTGTAATGAATTACTGAATTGTTCTGCAAGCATGCAAGATACACTGGATTCAGTCTCCAACTCCACATAAGCACAGTTATACAGGAGCATCCCTGTAATCTCAGAATTGCTAAGACAGAAAGGTCATCTTCAGCTTCAGTTAGCAGCTAACCTAGACCATATTAAATCCTATCCCTAATCAATCAATCAATTAATCAATTAATTAATTTAATTGGTACAACATTCAAATCAACTCAAAAAGATTTTCCAGACAATTGAATGGTCTTATAGATTCAAAGCCCTGAACTCCTATATGAAACTGAGGTTTTTGGAAATTTAGAGCCATACTCAAGTAACAGGAAAAAAAAAACAATAAATAATAATAGCATGTTCATTCAAACAGGCAAGCATACATCCTTTAGGAAATACTATCAGATTGTTAACTGAGGACACCAAGCTTCTCTAAGAATGTGACTAAGATCACAAACAGAAGTTACCAAGTTCAACCTGACCATGAGACTTTCATACAAGAATCTACTTGAGCTTAGCCCTGGGAGAGATTGAACTACACCCAGACTTATAATAGTTTGAGGCTGATTATGTGGATAATATTCATTTAAAGCAACAAACAGTAATTATGACACATATATTAAATCTCTCACAAATATGCTTTATCATTTAACAATGTTTCAGTAATATGTCACCATAGTCCTTAAATGCATTAATTATAAATATTTAAAAATCTTCCTATTCAATTTATACATTTATTGTGTGAAAACACTAAAAATGGTTCTTACATTATCATTATATTCCACAATTCTGAAAAATATGTAGATATTAAGTACAGATATGGAAATTAAGAATTATCACAACAAAACACACCAGGAGATAGTTCTAAAAATAATAAATGCTGTTCCTTATTTGAGAAGTGCATATACTAGGATTGAATATCAATGAGATGTAATTGCTAGATGCTTTCATATTCCAGCATAGCAAAATAAAACTGCCTAATTTTGAAATGTTGAAAATGTCAATGTATGCAAATTTGAGGATGGGTTGGGAATCATAGGGTTACAGAGAGAGGAGGAAAGAAAGGAGATGAAATCTTATATTTAGATGTTTCTGATATAAACTTGAAATGTAAAATAGCCACAAAGTTCTAGTGGTAAGGCCTCAATTATCAATGTCACCATGCCCTTTTAAATGATAAGTGGAGATGCTATGCTAAGAAGAATGATAATAAATGTGCTGTATTCATTGAGATGGTATCATCAATGATATAAATAAAGTACAATTAACAAAAAAATGCAATATGCCATTTATAGTTATGTTACCTGTATGGGTGCTCTTTATGATGAATTTTTAAAAGTTTTTATATTAATTTTTACTTTTAAAAAATACTGATAACAGGTTATTTACTTTGTATCCCTGTCATAACCCCCTTCCTCATTCCCTCCCAATCCCACCCTCTCTCCCTCATCTCCTCCCTGTCCCTTTCCAAGTCCACTGCTAGGGGAGGTCCTTCTCCTCTTGCATCTGACCCTAGCTTATGATGAATTAATTCATCATGTCAATACATAATCAATAAATTAAAATTCATTATCCAATAAGTGTAATTTCTGCCCATCATTGCCTTTTCCTCTTGTTCTAAACATTATATCAACAACAATAATAGCTATTATACCTAGATACTTATAGAGATTTGATTATATTTTATTAGATTCAGCTTTTAAAAATTATATATTTATATAATTGATCATAAGAAAATAATACACAAAAAGCTAAAATGACATCCAGAAAAAGATTAGCATCTTTCCAATTCATCTACTTTTCTGTTTTCAATAGAAGTTGCTTTAGAGATACTCCATTTTCTGCATTTATAGATGAACATATGTGTTCAAGCAATTTTATTTGTTTTTGTGGTTTTTGGAAACATCTTCCCTTTACTGTTAATCTTCTTCTTAAGAGGTAAGTTCATTAAGTGCCAGTTGAGTGCACAGACACAAATGGGAGATCTATAAAATGCCTCACACAGTGACTTAGGGACCATCATGAAATAAACATGGAGAAGTTTAGAAGAGCCAGAAATGGGAATGACAAGGTTAAATTACCATTGTCTCGACATTCCTGGATTGCTGGCCTAATAAACATAAGGGTGTACTTACCCTTAGAAGACCTACACAGTAGGTCAACATTCTGTCATGTCATGGGGTAGGTGAGACTAATGAACCCTGACCCTTAACTTAGGAGGACATGTGATAGCTTCTGGGGACGCTATAATCCTGGTTTTTCTCACTTAATAATATATCCAGGAAATTGACATCCACATGTAGACCTGCCTAACTTCTTGTAATAGCTATTACAGTCTAATTATCAGGCTGTAACATAGTATAACAGTAGAGTCCCTTTTTATTTGGTACCTTCATTTTTAAATTAAATCATAACAACATAATCATTATTGAAGCCACATATGAATGTTACTTAGAACTTTGTAATTATTGAAAAATTTGGTATTTAATTTTTAAAGAAAAGCATACTGTAAGCACTTAAAACCATTTATACTTTGTGAAAAGACTTGGCCATGAATCTAATTTATTGCCTGTACATATGTACATATATAACATATATGTGAAATCATGTGTGGAAATCATTACTATTGTTTTCATGATAGAGGTCCAAGTTTGAAGGAATGTAAAGAAATAATGTAATATGTATCTATGAATTATTCTAAGCTACATTAAGTCAATCCTTCATGATTTTGTAACCAATTAATATATTACATTCTTAGTATTTTGATGTTGATATATTTTCCCAATTGATTATTGGTTTTTAATTTATTTCCATCATTAAATAACCTATTATATTAAGTATAACTAAGTGAACACAGGCAAAACCTTTGAGACAACATTCTTGTTTTTACTTAACATTTGCCAGCCTGTTTTTCCCAGTGGTTAGCTTAATTATTAACAGATGGAATTAGTCCAACATAGTTACATTTTCATATTGATTGTGTTTTGTCATCTAATACCAGTCATGTTATTTTTATCTGTCAACAGTTAGGAAAGATCTATCTGCTATTTGTCATGCAAACCAATCAATGAGAAAGGTGGTAAAAGTGAACCATGCAATTTCTTTAATATATGTGTGTACATTTTATTAGAAGATTCAGAAACAAGTAAAATTAAAATGTTATTATATATTTAGCAATAAAATGAATTTATGGCAAAAATAGCAAAGAATTGATTTAACCAAAGAGGTAGGACCCAATGGTTCTCACAACAAGAACTATTTCCAGCCCCTAATTGCATATTAATGAAAACTCCCAGAGGATAGGCTTACTTGAATTAATTGCATCATGTGCTCACAAGCTGTGCAAACCAGGAAGCACCCATTATTGAAGGGAAATTTAAAACATAAAATTAAGAGAATTGTTTAAGGAGCTTTTAATTCAAGAAAAACAATTATACCAATATACACAACAGCATTAGTTATTTTTCTACATAAGCTAATAGAGTTGAAACAAGTGAAGGGAAAAGAAATTTATTCCATCAGCAATTCCATCAGTGGCAGATTTTATTGGCACTGCTGTTACAGGGAACATTGGGTGTCTGCTTTGCATTTTGAAACTCTGAACTCAAATTTCACACAGCAGTATTAATTGGGTGGCTTCTACTTTTTGATGAATGGGAATGGAGGTTCTAGGACATTTGAAAGCACTTTTCTGTTCATGCAAAGCATGTTAGTTGTTCACTGGCTACCATTTCTGCCTTTGGCATTAAGAGCTGAGAATGTTGGCACGTGTACGTGCTTGGTTTGACAGAAGTCTTAGCAAATGGGACAAAGTAGCTTTACTACATAAATAGGCAACAAAAGATGATATAATGCCAAAAAATTCTGCAGATCTAAGCACTCAAGATTTAGAAACAGTTTCTAGTAGAACTGAATCTTATCCATACATTTCCTATATCAGCCACAGCTGGAAAATACCAAAAGTACATGGCAGCTGGTTTAATTTTTGAAGTGAGGCCTAAGGAAGAAGACACAGTAGGCTAAAACACTGTAGAGCACCCTGTTCTAAGAGGAACAGGGAAAATTATTTTGACAAACTCTCCCAACCCAGAAGCCATTTCCAACTGATAGTCATTCACAGATGAAAAATTAGTTTTCTCCAGTGGAGTCTCTGCACTCATATACAAAGTACTCTTAAGTACTTGTCCCATTCTCAGCAGTAGATGCTCAATACAAAATGAACTCAAAGGCATTTTGGAGTTTGTTTTGTTTTGTTTTAGGCATTTTTTTAGTTTTTTCCCTTTTCTTACTCTACATATTGTGTGTGTGTGTGTGTGTGTGCTTGTGTGTGTGTGTGTGTGTGTGTGTGTGTGTGTGTGTCATGGTTTCCAATTTGCTGTGTTTGGCAATGTGATTGTCTCTCTGTCTATATATGTGATTTTGTGTCTTTGATCTTTCTTTGATCTTTGTTTTTTCTGTTATTTTTGTTTGTTTTGTCCTTTTCAGATTTTTTTGTTTATATATTTCTTTTTAATTATTTTTCTTTGTTTTTAAGATGATTATTTGCTCTCTCATAAAACACAGCAAGAAAAAAATATAGATTTGGATGGATGGGGAGGAGGGAAGGATTTAAGAGGAGCTAGGCAAAGGGAGGACTCTATCAGAATACATTGTATAAAAAATCTATTTTCATTAAAAATGACATTAATAAACAGGAATATAACCTTAGTTTGTTTGATTTTTCTGAGCATTGAAAGAGGTGTTATGAACGAGAAAGTTTCCACAATATGTTTTGATTGACAAACACAACTTCCTTAGAAGAAGGGAACGGTTGGGGAGCTGAAAGGTTAGTAAAAGTTACATTGAGGATTCTAAGACATGAGGATTCTGGACCATTCCTGATGGTCCAGGGAATGGGGAAACATTTCATTTCTCTGTGTAGATTATTTGAAATAATTGAATCCGGATGGATCGAGAAGGAAGGGTGACATGTGTTTAATTCTGTTCCAAACTAAAGAAAGAAACAACAAAGTAAGCAGTGTAGTATTCAGGGTCTGCTCAGATATACCACAGTAAGAATTTTACTCAATTTCCACCACAATTGGTGGAGAAGATGGCAACAGTGTTGCCTCTGACATATTAGTGAATAATTGCTTCAACTTGGATAGAAGATAGGTAAGTGGAAAATGATGTCTGGGAAGATGATCCAGTGGGTATAGCACATATATGAACATGTTAACAAACATGCATATATACCACACACATAAAGAAGTAGAGTTGATGTATAGATAGATGATAGATTGGTAGATAGATAGATAGATAGGTAATGAACAGATAGATAAATAGATAATAGATAAATGATAGAAGATAGATGGATATGTAATAAATAGATGATAGATAGATTATAGATAGGTAGATTATAGTAAATAGATGGATAGACTATATATAAATAGATAGATGGATAGATAAATAGATGATAGAAGAGAAAAAGAGTGAGAAAAAAAGAGAAAACAAAACTAGAAAGATGAAAGATACTTACATGCCCAAATCTAGAGATGGAGTTCACAATTTAATTCTCACACCAGTTGTTCAGGCATTAGAGGAATTAGTAACGAAGAAAAACTGCATTGTTTCAACTGTAAAAGGTGCTGATGTGATATGAGACCAAATCTTTTCAAAACCACAAAGTCACTATCCTAACTCTATCTTTGGTCCCCTGCCAACGCTTCAACAAGGATAACATTCTTTGAATGACAATTACTAGGAGATTTTAAAGAAAGAACAAGAATTCTCAGCAATATCTTTTATAAGACACAGCAGAAAATATACATCAAGATCATAATAAGAAGGCATATGCTGGTTAACTGTCTCCTGCTTTACACAGAGGTATATTTCTAACTGTGAAGGCTCAGGTAAACTAAGAATAAGGATACAACCAAACCAATAGTAACTCACATTTCAGTCCATCTTTTGACTTGATCAGTATAACTCTCCACATGAAAATCCTACAGAATGGAAGGTTAGGCATGTGTAATAAAACCCAACCTGCTCACCTGAGATGCAACTGTCGTAAGCAAAAATGCATTCCTATTTTTTTTAATTATTCCCTAATAATCACTAGGACTTAGGAACCTTAGCTGTTAAAAGGGACATGTATAATATAATATACATTACAATTTAAGAAGGAAGAAATATTTTTGGAATTTTCAATCTTTGTAGTTTGGGAAATAAGGCTTTGGGTGATGGAGTGGATAATCACGACATGGAAACAAATCTAAGGGAAATAACTGATTTACTTTATACATACCGAAACTGGTATGGGGTAAACATGCATGAGAAATTTTAAAGAGATTGGGGTAAGAATGGGAGTTCAGATAACAAAGTATTGAGATATGGAACTGTAAATTCTGAAAGATCTTAGTTGGTTGGTTTCATTCTACCATACTTTATTTTCAAATCTTTGTCACTTTAAGCCTGCAGCCGTCTTATACTAGTAAATTCTCAAAAGAGTTCCTGTATTTGAACAGATCTGACAATCTTTTTTAGTCTAGATACATTGCTTACATCTTATTTTGAATATCTCCTTTTATTATACATCGATATTGAGGGACCATATTTCTTTCATTGTTAACTTTCAGGGATATTTCTGAGCCTTCAGTAATTTTCATTTTTACTTATTTTTAATTTATGTGCAGACCTTCAAGGACACGCCTTCTTAAAGTTTACATTTCCTACACTGGACACAAGGGAAGACTGCTTTATTCATGTCAATATCAGTTAAAACAGAGAAACACAATTCTCTATGCTTGTAATTAAACCTTGCATTGAGATCCCACTCTTTTTGCCTGATATATGGGTCAAAATTACATTTGTAAATATGGAACAGGCTTTTCTCATATCACTAAAAGGCTTTGACCAGGCTTAGTGGCACTGCTTGAACACCAGTACTTGCTGGAAGTAGGGTTAAAGACAGATATATCTCTGTAAGTTCAAGGCCGGTTTGGTCCATGCTAGGACAGCCAGAGCTATATAATAAGAGTGATCCTTCTTCATAAACTAACAAAAAAGCAATAAAAACGTAGAAAGACACAGCAGTTACATTTTTATGAAAATATTTAGGTACAGAATTTCCTCAACCACAGACTACTAGGCCAAGAAACCCACCTCAGAGTAACATGCTACAGGTAGAAATTCCAGGGGCCAACAAAAGTACTCAGTGGGTCAAACAGGCTTGCTGTTCCAGCTTGTCAACCTAAATTCCATCTCTAGAGATAGAAAAAGTTTGAAGGAATGACCAAATCTGCAGAGGTGTTCTGTAATCTCAGAATCTCATTTTCTTTCTCCACAGTAATAATGAAATCAAAACAAATATTAATTTTTTTTGCAATTCTGTTCCACACTCTGGGAAGCATTCTAATTGTGCAATCTCCATAAGTACAGCATTTATGACTTTCTATTCTGATTAGCATGTGACCACAAGTAATATACAAAATGATGCTATTTCGCATGCTTTCAAGACTACATTATATTACTCAAAGGCAAGAACAAGCTAGCCTAGGGCTGAAATGTGACTGCAAAAGGGTGTTTGCTGCAGCATTTATTATAAACTACTTTATAATAACAAATCTGCTTATTTCTAAGTATGAATAATAAAGATAATATATTTTCAAAGACGTAAGTAGAGATGTGCACATTAACTAAATTAAGCCAGTCTCAGAGAGACTAATATACCAGGCATGGTGTCACACACATATAATCTCAGCACTTGGGGAGGCAGAGACAGGTGGATATGTGTGAGTTTCAGGCTAGCTTGGTCTACAAAGCAAGTCCAAGACAGCCAAGGTCTATGTGAGTTTATGTGCATTACATGTGTGAAGAGGTTTACTGAGGCCATACAATGCCAGGTCCCTTGAGCTGCAGGTACAAGCAGATGTGAACAGAGTGGTAAGGGAGCTATGGTAGAGTGTCAAGTTCTCCTAACTTCTGAGCCATTGCTCGAGCCCCAGAATTTTTTTCCTGAAAGAAAAGACTGGAGAATAAAGTGGGGCAAAAATAGAGTCCTGAAAAACCCACACTTTTCAGGTAGTAAACACCAGAATTTATTTTCTCTTGGTTGTAAATAGCATGGCTATTTCTTTTTTTTAATTTATTTATTTTTATCTCAATCACAGGTTAGGTACTTTGAATCCCAGGCATAGCCCCCTCCCCCATTCCCTCCTACCCTCCCACTCCCTCCCTCATCTCCCTCCTCCCCACCCCCTCCAAGTCCAC
>CM053743.1:26586663-26613326 GCA_028658305.1 Pachyuromys duprasi
TTGCCTGCGAATTTCATGATTTCCTCCTTTTTAATTGCTGAGTAGTATTCCATTGTGTAAAAGTACTACAATTACTGTATCCATTCCTCAACTGAGGGACATCTGGGTTGTTTCCAGGTTCTGGCTATTACAAATAGAGAAGCCACAACATAGTTGAGCAAATGTCCTTGTTGTGTACTTGAGCATTTTTGGATATATGCCTAAGAGCGGTATAGCTGGGTCTTGAGGAATCACTATTCCTAATTGTCTAAGAAAGTGCCCAATTGATTTCCAGAGTGGTTGTACAAGTTTGCATTCCCACCAGCAATGGAGGAGGGTTCCTCTTTCTCCACAGCCTCTCCAACATGCATTGTCACTAGAGTTTTTGATCTTAGCCAATCTGGAGGGTGTAAGGTGAAATCTCAGAGTCGTTTTGATTTGCATCTCCCTGATGGCTAAGGACGTTGAGCATTTCTTTAAGTGTTTTTCTGCCATTCTATAATCCTCTACAGTCAGTTCTCTTTTTAGCTCCATACCCCATTTTTTAATTGGATTATTTGGTTTCTTGCTTTTTAACTTCTTGAGTTCTTTATAAGCATGGCTATTTCAAAGACCACCACTACCATTTCTACATGACAGATTTTTATTCACAAAATAATGTAGCCTAGGTGACTACACAGAACTTCATTTAAACTGACTTTGGTGGTATGCAAATATTTTCTTCCTAATTTCTTTTTGTGCATATTTGCTTACTTTCTTTATGCTTGCCTTGGATATGATATCTAACATCTCAATATTTTACAGTATATTTTGAATATATATACTTTTTGATAATTAATTTCTTTTTTAAATTTAAATTTTTATTAATTACACATTATTGACTTTGTATCCCCCTATAAACTCCTCCCTCCTCCCCTCCCAATCCCACATTCCCTCCCCCTTCTCTACACATGCCCCTCCCCAAGTCCACTGATAGGGGAGGTCTTTCTCTCCTTCCTTCTGATCCTAATCTCTTAAGTCTCATCAAGAGTGGCTGCATTGTCTTCCTCTGTGGCCTGGTAAGGCTGCTCCCCCATCAGGGTGAGGTGAGCAAAGAGTAGGCCAATCAGTTCATGTCATAGAAAGTCCCTGTGCCCATTACTATGGAACACACTTGGTCACTGAACTGCCATGGGATACATCTGTGCAGGGGTCCTAGGTTATCTCCATGCATGGTACTTGGTTGGACTATCAGTCTCAGGACAGACCCCTGTGCTCAGATCTTTTGGTTCTGTTTCTCTTCTTGTGGAGCTCTTGTTCTCTCCCTATTTTACTATTTCCCACATCTTTCATAAGATTCCATGTACTCTGCCAAACAGGTGACCATAAGTCTCAGCATCTGCTTTGACAGTCTGTAGGGCAGACCCTTCCATAGACCCTCTGTGCTAGGCTCCTAACTTGTTTCCTGTTTTCTTCTTCTTCTGATGTCCATCTGCTTTGCCTTTCTGGCTGAGGACTGAACATTTTAACCACAGCTGAGATTTCACCTTACACCCATCGCAATGGCCAAGATAAAAACTCAAGTGACAACACATGCTGGAGAGGTTGTAGAAAAAGGGGAACCCTCCTCCACTGCTGGTGGGAATGTAAGCTTGTACAACCACTCTGGAAATCAATCTGGCGCTTTCTCAGACAACTAGGAATAGCACTTGCTCAAGATCCAGCTGTACCACTCCTAGGCATATATCAAAAGGAGGTTCAAGTACACAATATGGACATTTGCTCAACCATGTTTGTAGCAGCTTTATTTGTAATAGCCAAAAGCTGGAAACAACCCAGATGACCCTCAACTGAAGAATGGATACAGAAATTGTGGTACATCTACACAATGGAATATTACTCACCAATAAAAAATAAGGATATTATGAAATTTGCAGATAAATGGTGGGAACTGGAAAAGATCATCCTGAGTGAGCTATCCCAGAAACAGAAAGACACACATGGTATACACTCACTCATATAGACATATAATATAGGATAAACCTATTAAAATCTGTACACCTAAAGAAATTAATGAAGAGGGAGGACTCTGGCTATACATGCATATACTTTACTAGCTTCAAGAAAGTAAAAATAATAATAATAATACTCTGATTTACTTCACTCGACATCATCCTCATTAAGTAGTTGATATCAAAATAACAACTTTTATATTCTGTATCCCCAAATATGAATTAATACAGTTAAAAGTAGTAGTTTTCTTTTTTATGTAAGAATTTAAACATCAGCTTAAATATTATTACATTAATACTTAGTTCTTAAAAATTGTTTCAGCTAGTATCATATAAAAATAAAAAATGATTTCTCAAAACCCTGTTATAACATCTTTTCATCTTAGATTTAGTGTTGTGGATTGAACTTATGGGCCCAAGCATTTTAGGCAAGAATAATAAACTTTTATTAATTTTCAATATACTTAGCTTACTAAAAGTTTAATTTTAAGTAGTCTAGATTGGTGTGGTGATTGTGTTGCTCCGGCTTCCAGTTCACATAGTGGAATTAAAGGGAAGATGCTTGTGTTCTTTGGAGCAATCTCAGTAGAATGCAGTGAAATTCATAGGATATATTACTGGTACGCTGGAAATATTATTGCTAGATAATTATGTCCAGTAGAAGAGTTGGTTGCACACGTACTAATAAAGCAGAATATCCCAGAGTTGTTCTCATGCATTTACTATTGAAATACTTTGTAGGGTGAAAATATTTATGGCTCTCCAAATTGCTGTTATGAAAATGATAACTTCTAAAGAGAGAATACAATAGGTTGGATTCCAGTGATTGTTTCATATGGGAAATAACTGCATGAATGTAATTAATGTAATTTATTCAAAAGACAAGTCAGCCTCTCCTACCACATGAGGAGACACAATGAAAGATGCAAAAAAGGATCAAATATCTAAAAACTGCTACTACCAAATACTTTCTAAGCCTCTAAAAGTGTTAAAACATACAGCTAATTACCAGCCTTGAAACATTTACATCACAGTCTTAAGAAAGTTATCGAATCAATTTTAAGCTGATCTTAAAATAATCATGTATTTCAATTGTTCATCTTCACTAGAAGAATTTAAAACAAAACAAAAAAAATACAGAACACAAACTTGCACAACCACTCTGGAAATCAATCTGGTTCTTTCTCAGAAAATTGAAAACAACTCTATCTCAAGACCTAGCTATAACACTTCTGGGCGTATACCTAAAAGATGCTCCACCACACAACAAGAATATTTTCTCAACTATGTTCGTAACAGCTTTATTCATAATAGCCAGAAATTGTGTACAACCTATATGTCCCTCAACCGAAGAGTGGATACAGAATCTGTGATATACTTACACAATAGAATAATACTCAGCTATTAAAATCAAGGACATCTTGAAATTCGCAGGCAAAAGAGTGGAACCAGAAAAGATCATCCTGAGTGAGGGAACCCAGACACAGAAAAGAACACATGGTATGCACTCATTTATAAGCAGATATTTAGTCATACAGTACAGGATAACCATATAATACACAGATCCAACAAAGCTAGGTAACAAGCAGGACTCAAAGGAGAATGCTCAAATCTCACTCAGAAGAAACAGAATAGTCAGCTGAAGGGGCTGAAAAGAGGGAATAAGATAAGAGAGAGAACACTAAGAGAAATGAGGGTAGGGATCAGATATGGGGAGAGTGGAGGTGGGGTAACAGAGGGTTTGCAGAGATAGGAGAAACCATGGGTTGAGGCATCTCTTGGACAAACTGGAGACCTGCAATAGGATGAGCCCCTGGGTAGATATGGGTGCAACTCTAGCTGAGATCCCTGGTGAGAGGAGTCATGGAGACTGGATAGACCTCCCTCCATCCAAACAGGACTCACAGTAGAGGGAGGGGAATACCAACCCACTCACAAAAACTTCTACTCAAAATTTACCCTGTCTATGGGATGTGCAGGAAAGACAAAGCAAAGCCTGAGGAGATATGCAACCAGTGTCTGGCCTAACCTGATATCCACTCCATGGGAGAGAGCCAAACCCTGATAATAATATTGATGAGGCTTTAACTGTGTTTACAGTTGGGAGCCCAGTATGGCTGTGCTCCAAGAGGCTCTGACCAGCAAGAGTTTGAAACAGAAACAGTCACAGCCAAATAATGGCCAGGGCATAAGGAGACTTATAAAAGAGTCGGGGGAGGTTAGAATGACACAGAAGGGACAGAAACTCCACAAGAAGACCAATAGTCCTAACTTATCTGGGCTCAGAGGGGCTTACAGAGACTGAAGCACCAACCAAGGACTACACATTGACTAAACCTAGGCCTTCTATGTATATATACCCAATGCGAAGCTTAGTCTCTATGTGGGTCCCCTAGAAAGGGGATCGGGGCTGTCTCTGGCTTGGTCTCTGTTGCATACTTTTTAATCACTTCCCACTGGTGGGGCTGCCTTTCCATGATACTATTAAAAAGAAAGTACACAGGCCTGATTTGACAGGATTGCTTAGCATGAGTATGTGGAGCAGGGAGAACTCTCCTTTTCTGAGAGGCAGAGGAGGGAGAATAGGCCACTGAGGGACGATGGAGGGAAGGTCTGGGAGCAGATGAAGGGGGAATTAAGAGAAAAACTAAATAAAAATTATATAAAAGACCTATATTTTGTTTTAAATCACTTCCATGTACCTCAGAAAAGCTATATTATAATATTTTAATATTTACCCTATATGTTTTGACTCTTCTGTTTTCTTGACAGTAGTATATGAAATTTACATGGGTTGTATTTTTGTTTGATATATTTCCTGAATTTAATGTTTTAGAATTCACCAATATTTGATTTTTTATTTTATATTTTGGCTGTTTTACTAGTAACTGACTAGGTAAAGCTATGCTAACAAACACATACTCTGTATTTTTTAACAAAATAGCAACAGTATGAAAAACTAGACATGCATTGGAGCGGAGCTGGGGAAACTAATCTATTTGGGGGACAGCACAGATGAAGTTGTCAGACTGATTAGACAGAAAGCTCTTTTCAAGAGTCATTTATTTGCTTGTTTTGACTCATATTGAACTAATGTTTCTGTTCCATATTGTTACAGGGTTTATGTAGTCCTTCGCAACCAATAGTGGAAAAGAAAGCATACTTTATTCAATTATGAATGACTCATATCTAGATCTGTATTTTAAATGACATTGACCAAAGTAAACATAAGCATAAAACAAATTAAAAATGATGGAGCCTTTGTCTTAGCATGAGATCTTCATTAGTTTGCAAGTGAAATACACTAGTTAAAATGAAAGATGAGTTTATAAATCACTCAAAATATGCAAGAGTGAAATTGCAACTTAATGCGTCTAATTTGTTGGTACCCTTAGAACAAAGAGAAAGGATAATTGCACTTATTTTACAAATAGCTGAAGGGAAAGCATGACCCATTTTAGAAAACAAATTAGTGAAAATAAAACAAAAACACAGCATGATGCTTATCTTCTGAGCTCTAATATTTTTCATCTATAATGAAATCCTTGACCTCACTTCCAAATGTCTTGATTTCTCTTTGCACTTTGGTAAGAAGGAAAACTAAGAACTTTATACTGCACAAAGCTGGTAAACTAAGAAATAATAGTAAGTACTGATAAGGTTATTGAAGTAATTTGTGATGCAGATGGTTTGGCTTATTATTTCATTGATATTAATTACCTTTATTGAGTCATGATTAAGAATGTATCTAAAGTGGTGGTGCATAGTATATGCCTACAATGAATATCATTCTTAATTCATTCTTTAGAATTAAGCAGTTTTGACAAGAATGTATTCATTTTTCTATAATAGAACATACCAAATAGAGATAATAGTGTAATTTTTTCTTTTGTATTTAATTTTATTATGAGAACAAAATTTCACAATTTCTTTGTTTTCTATTGCTGAGTAATATTCCATTGTGTAAATGTACCATAATATCTATATCCATTCCTCAGTTGAGGGACATCTGGGTTGTTTCCAGCTTCTGGCCAATACAAATAAAGCTGCTACAAATATAGTTGAGCAAATGTCCTTGTTGTATACTTGAGTGTATTTTGGACATATGCTTAGGAGTGGTATAACTGGATCTTGAGGTAGCACTATTCCTAATATTCTGAGAAAGCGCCAGATTGACATCCAAAGTGGCTGTGCAAGTTTACGGTCCCACCAGCAATGAAGGAGGGTTCCTCTTTCTACACATCCTCTTCAACATATGTTGTCACTTGAGTTTTTGATCTTAGCCATTCTAATGGGTGTAAGGTGAAATCTCAGGGTTGTTTTGATATGCATTTCCTTGATGAATAAGGATGTTGAGTATTTCCTTAAGTGTTTCTCTACATTCACCTATTGAGAATTCTCTATTTAGCCCTGTACCCCATTTTTAAATTGGATTCATTGATTTGTTGTTGTTTAACTTCTTGAGTTCTTTATATATTCTGGATATCAGCCCTCTATCAGATATAGGGTTGGCAAAGATCCTTTCCCATTCTGTAGGCTGTCGTTTTGTTCTGATGACAGTGTCCTTTGCTTTACAGAAGCTTTTCAGTTTCATGAGGTCCCATTTATTGATTATTGATCTTAGAGCCTGTGCTGTTGGTGTTCTGTTCAGGAAGTTGTCTCCTGTGCCAATGAGTTCAGGGCTCTTCCTGAACTTCCTGTTTTTTTCTAACAGGTTTAGTGTGTCAGTTTTTATATTGATGTCTTTGATCCACATGGATTTTAGTATTGTGCAGGGTGATTAAGTATGGACCTATTTGCATTTTTATATATGTAGACATCCAGTTAGATCAGTACCATTTGTTGAAGATGCTATCTTTTTTTTCCATTGTATGGTTTTGGCATCTTAAAAATAAAGAAATTTTGAAATTTTCAGGCAAGTGGTGGGATACAGAAAAGATCATCCTGAGTGAGGTATCCCAGAAGCAGAAAGACTCACATGGCATATAATCATTTATAAGTGGATATTAGACATATAATGTAGGATAATCATACTAAAATCTGTACACCTAAGGAAGCTTATCAAGAATGAGGACCAAGGGTAAGATGTTCAATCTTCATTCAGAAAGTCAAATGAGAAGGACATAAGAAGTGGGAGAAAACAGGCAACAGAACAGGAGCTTACCACAGAGGGCTTCTGAAAGACTCTACCCGGCAGAGTATCAAAACATATTCTAAGATTCATAGCCAAAGTTTGGACAGAATGCAGGCAATCATATGAAAAAAGGGGAAGACAGAAAGACCTGGAGGTAACAGGAAGTCCACAAAGAGAGCAACAGAACCAAAAAAAATCTGTGCACAGGGGTCTTTGCTTAGACTTATACTCCAAAGAAGGACCATACATGGAGATAACTTAGAACCCCTGCACAGAAATAGCTCATGGCAGCTCAGTGTCAAAGAGGATTCCATAATAATAAAACAAGGGACTATCCCTGACATGAACTCATGGGCTGGCTCTTTAATCACTTTCACCTGAGAGGGAGCAGCCTTACCAGTCCAGGAAGACAAAGAAGCCAGTCCTGATGAGACCTGATAGACTAGGATTAGATAGAAGGGGAGGAGGACCACCACTATCGTTGGACTGGGGGAAGGGCATTGGAGAAGATGAGGGAAGGAGGATGGGAATGGGGGAAATGAGAGAAAGGACTCCAGCTTGGATACAAAGTGAATAAACTATAATTAATAAAAATAAGAGGACATTGTACCATTCCTGAAGAGACCTGATAAGCTAGAGTTAGATGGAAGGGGAGGATGTCCTCCCCTATCAGTGGACTTAGAAAGGTGCAGGAAGGAGATGAGGGAGGAAAGGGGAGGACAGGGTGGGAATGAGGGAGGAGGCTACAGCTGGGATACAAAGTATATAACCTGTGATTAATATAAAATAAAAATGAAAAAATTTAAAAAGAATGATATTGTCCAGTCATTAAACCCTAAATCATCTCATTAAACAATTGTTAAGGTTTTTCTACAATTTTAAGACAAGATAAATTAATATTTATATTTTAAACATTTGAAATTAAAGTTCAATATAATACTTAAGTTTAGAAGGGTCTTTTCTTGAAGAGTAAAATTTTAAGGAAATATTGTTGAGAAAACACACCATGCAAAGGAATTAATACATCACAGCATCATTCATTAAGTCACATGCCATATTGTACCATTTGCTGTTTGATCTAAACAGTGAAACAGGAAAACATGCTTCTCATATATGTATATGGCCATTAGAAGGCTTTCATGAGAGGGAGGTTGCATCTAGCCTATGAAATGAATAATATATAAATGTGCTAAAGTGCAAGGTGATTACCATGATTTCAAACATTCTGCATGGTTATCTACTTTTCCCTGCTACCTAAGTCTTCTGAAAATCTAATACATTCATAGTTGTAGAATGTATTAGATTTTCAGAAAAAAATTGATCGTGGATGTCAGCTTATTAACTGGAAGTATTTATCAACTGTGCCATGATTAAAAACCACACATTTTCTATAATATGATCTCAGTGCAAAACATATTCCTATAATCAGTTCTAGATAAACATTTTCTTTATTTTCTGCTCTATATCATAGAAATTAGGACTTTATATTCATCCCTGTTTCCCTTTTACTGGACATCGATTTAGGCAAAACTATTAAGAAATGTTAGATTTTCAGTGGGGGGTTACCCAATCCTAATTGATATACCTACACTAAAATACTTAAAGTAAGGATAATGGAAGACTGGAAAAGAGGAGGTGGAGAATTTTAAGAGCTAGAGGACCAGAATTCATGTTGTGAGGTAGTACCTTCTTGACATGACATGGAAATTGCACCTATTACATCTCAAAAATATAGTCAACACCACAAATTCTACATGATTAAATCACAATTTGTATGCCAATATGAGTGGGAAATCTCACAATCCACTAATACTAAACTAATAAAAAATGATGTCTGATGAGAAAGGGGGAATTAGTGTTTCCAAGGAAAATCCCACTGTTATGCAAGCCCTTGACAATACATGTCTGAGCAATATAAATGTACTCAGAAAGATCGTAAGTATATATGTATGTATGCATGCATAAAGGTATGTGCTTGTGTTAAAAGAAGCTTTAAAGAAAACACATGTCTTCCACAAATGTTGGAATCAACAGATATAGTTTATTAATACTTCTTTTAGTGTTATTTTGACTGAGTTGGAGATCATTAAATTAATATCATCCCTTTCACACTTAATAAAGTTTTCTATAGAAACATATTTTCTATCTTTTTTCCATAGCACTCTTTCTGTGATGTTTAATAAAGACAAAACAACCCCCACTGTTAGGGACAGTTGGATATCATACACACAAGAGGCAAACCACAGAAAACAGCCTATACAGATAGAAAGGAGGCATTTGAAGAAAAGTAAAAAATAAAATTTTGGCTTGCCTTTAAAAAAAAACCTGCTCTGAAAGAGTCTTGCCACTCTTTAACCTAATACCAATGCACATTAGCATTTATTAATAGCTTGCAGCTAGTTCTTCATCCTTGTGAGATTTGTCCCAAATACGTTGGCATAAAAATTGGTACTGTCCTCTCCAGGTCCCAATATTTCTCAGTTCTTGTTTGTGCAACCAAGTTTTGAGTGTCCATGGGTGCAGCTTCCCTGTAATATATAGGTTTCTGCCTCTTACAATATTTGGTCTCCTCTGCTATGATGCTCCCTGAGTATTTGGGGATTGTGTTGTAAATAAAACAGACCTATTCAACCCACTGTCATTTATTACTTGTATTTTCACCAATTGTGAATGTTTGCAGTGGTCTTTCTCTACTGAAAAAAGAAGCTCCTTTGATGAGGAGTGACAGCGAAACTTATTTGTGAGTATAAGCATAAGTTTGCAGAATGCAGTCAGAAATTATAATGGTTTAGTAAGATGGCAAGAATAACTCTAAGATCTATAGTAAAATTAATATTGAAAAAATGACCATTCTACCAAGAGCCACTTACTGATTTAATGCAATCCAAATGAAAACCATGAAATCATTCTTCACAGACACACAAAACCATCCTAAAATTTATGTGGAAACACAAGACAACCCTGAGCAAAAACAACAGTACTGGTAAGAATATCATTAAAAATTTCAAGATATATTACAGAGCTATACCAATGCAAGCAGCATGGTACCGGAACAAAAAATGTACAGAGAACAATGAAACAATATAGAAACACAAACATGAGTACCTTTAGACAGTCATATGGTACTTAACAAAGATGCCAAAAACACACTAGAGAAAGGCACCATTTTCAACAAATGATACAGTGAAACTTGAATATTGGCAGTATTGAAGACTGAAACGAGACCCCTACAATTCACCCAGAACAAAAACAGACTGCAAAATAACTTCAATGAGAAACATGCAATGCTTACACTGAAGAAAACATAGACAGCAATTTTCAAGATATAGGTTTAGTAAGGACTTTCTGAATGAGAAACAATTTTCCCAGGAATTAAGCCTAACTATTGACAAATGGGACTTAGTAAAATGAAAAATATTTTGTGCAGTAAAGAAATCAAGGACCATGTGTGGATGTGGCCTGGAACCCCGCTCAGATGGGGCCCATGATAGCTCTGTGTAGGACTGAAGACCCTAGTGAGGGAAACAGGGAATGTTTCAGTCATGAACTTGATGGCTGACTCTTTGACCCTCCCCCATACAAGCCGGAGAGTGACAGACTGGCTAGATCCCAGGGGAGGACATTGCAGCCAGCCCTGAGGAGACAGGATGAGCTGGGGTTGGATGGAAGGGGAGGAGGTCCTCCCCTGTTGGTGGACTTGGAGGGGGCGGGGAGGAAGGAGATGAGGGAGGGAGTGGGAGGGTGGGAGGGAATGAGGGAGGGGGCTACGCCTGGGATGCAAAGTACCTAACATGTGATTGATATAAAAATAAATAAATTAAAAAAAGAAATCTATTAGCTGTATGTTTTTTTTTATTTCATCTGTCAGAGACAGCCCCTGCTCCCCTTACTAGGGAACCTACTTAGAAACTGAGCAGTGTATGGGCTTCCCCTGAGCACCCTTGCCAGGCCACAGATGAAGATTCTACAGCTAGCTATGTTGAGAACAGATAGGCTAGGGTCAGATAGAAGGGGAGGAAAACCTCTCTCAGGGGACTAGGGAAGGTGCATAGGGAGAAGAGGGAGGGTTGGTGGGACTGGGAGGAGACAGGGGAAGAAACTAGAACCAGGATATGAAGTTTACAGACTACATTCAGAAATTATAATGGTTTAGTAAACTATCAAGAATAACTCAAAGGTCTGTGATAAAATTAATAATAAAGAAATTGTAATATGTCTGTATATGTCAGAGAGATTTCAGAAACCGATATGTGAAGAACTCAAAAGAGCCAAAAAAAAAAAAACGTGACTGAATTTTAAAAATGGACTCTTGATGTAAGCATAGAGTTCTCAACAGAAAAAAAAATGTATATAATGCTTAGAAAATCTCAAAAAGTGTTCAAGATCCATAGCAATAATGGAAATGCAAAATAAACAACTTTGAAGTTTTCTTTTACCTCAATCACATGCTAATATCAAGGAAAATTCTGGTGAGAACATGGGGAAGGGAAACCCTATTTCAATTTTGGTAGCATTGAAAACTAGAAAGCAGATTGAGAAATATAAAATACAATTTTTATTTTTAAAGCACTTAAAGGGTATTTGAAATTGTAGCTTTTTACACATAAGAATTTCTTGGGAAAAAGCATATGGGTGTTGTAGGGAAATATTTTGTCTCATTGTTTGATAAGAAAATATTTAAATGCTACTTTGATCAGAAAGTACAATAGTGTAATACTAACAGTGTCTTATGATTCCTCGGATTAGTTACATTAATGCTGCGAAGTTAGAAGTCTCATAAGGCATGTGGTGATCTGTTACATTGATGAGGTGCTTTTAATTAAAAGTTCACCTACCAAAGATTCCTAGAAAAAATGGATTTAATAAATATTGAGAGAGCATATGATAAAACAGCATGTTAATCTGAGGATCCATTCCTGTGGAATGCGTGTTCAATGAGCAATTGAATATCATAGAAGGAAGTCTTACTACTGTTTGATTATACAGACACAAAAATTACACTAACGAATTTTTTTTCATTATTAGTGAGATTGAGGAAAAAATATAGAACTAAGCTTCTCATCATTACTCCAGGAAAACATGATTTGGGTTAGAGGTCTTTAGTGTACTAATGAAAAATTACCGGAACATATTGGAAAGAAGGTTGGTGCTAATGGGATATATAGAGGACACTTCACAAGTCAGTAGGAAGTGTGGAAAACACTTGTCAAATTTATTTTATGTGAATATGCCACCTGAATGTGCTAACATTCCCAAATAAAAGTAAGATTCCTGCTGTGGGTTGATTATGGCCTGCCAAACCTACCATCAAGACCACTAATCAAAACTACATAAAACTCAAAACTTAAAGAGTTAAATTCATGGTATAAAAATATTAAAATTTAATTACTAAAAGTCTGCTCATCAAACTATTGGGGATTGATTGCATTATATATAAGCATCAGGAGATGGTGCTGATTGAAAATGGTGACAGCCATTTGAGGAGAAGTGATATCACAGAGGTACATCTATTACTACCATGATGTGATGGAGGCTGGACTGTCTTTAAAGTCTGCACCAGGCTGATGGAACTTTGTCTTTTCAGAACCATGAGCCAGAAAGAAATTTTATATTACTTTTATCCAGAAAGTTAACCTGCTACATCCGTGCAGAGGTTCTAGTTTAACTCAATGAATGGATCTTGGTTGGAGTAGCAGTCTCAGAAAAGACAGAAAACGGGCCCACATTTTTTGGTTCTGTGGTTCCCCTTGCAGAGCTCCTATCGTCTCCAGGTCTTTCTGTCTCCCCCTTCGCAGCATCTGCTTTGATACCCTGCTGGGTAGGGTCTTTCAGATGCCCTATGTGGTAGGCTCATGTCCTGTTTCCTGTTTTTTCCCTCTTCCAGTGTCTATCCAGTCAACCAACCATTACAGTAAACAAACACTGAAACTGCAAATATCTAGAGCCAAAAGCTATTACTCCCAAGGTCATATATCAGGTACTTCTACAGTCCAATGCCTAGGGTAATCATGAAGAATTTTGAGTTTTATGCCAACAACAGTTTAATATATATATATGTATATATATATATATGTCAATATACATATATACTAGTTTCAATAAACATGTTTAAGTTCACACAAATGGTATGAATATTTTTTCTAGTTATCACTATTCTGCAAGTAACTCAGATGAAACAACTCACTTGTTCTTCACTAGGTAAATGCTTAGTCAGACTATGTTTACTTGAGAAATAAAAAAAATTTCATTGATAAATACCTTAAAAAAATCTCACATAACTCACATACTCACATAGATATCATATAGCCACATAGTAATAACACCTGAAATATTAAAAAGTATAAAAGAGAAAAAATGGAAGCAGGCAAAATATATAAAGACTACTGTTCAAATCCTAATTGCTATATATTTTTAAGTTTCTTCACGAAGTGTTTAATAATTTCAAGCCTACAAACAATTGCAACACCTCTCTAAATGTTAGCTGTTTAAGCAACAGCCATCAAATATACTGCATTCAACTCATGGATTCCCATTTACTTACTTACTTTCTTTTTTTCTTTTCTTACTTGGTTTTAGAGACAGGGTTTCTTTTTGTAGCCTTGCCTCTCCTGTACTCTCCTTGTAGACCAGACTGGCCTTGAAAGCACAGTGATCTACCTGCCTCTGTCTTCCTGAGTGCTGAGATTAGAAGCATGTGTCATCGTGCCCAGCCCTGCTTACTTTCTAAAGGACCTTGGTAATTTTTTTTAATATTTTAATTTAAGTATTATCATTATACATCTCATATTGTTAACTATAACAATTTTTCCTTAATCGTAATCAGTACTTTCATGAACTTCCAATATGTAAGTTTATTGCTGATTGCTATAGTAACCATAAAATTGCTTCCTACTAAATTTGAAATACCAACAACAACAAAAAGTAAATTAAAATGAACCACAGACTTGGAAATTAGAATATTTTTTTATCTCTCCTATGTTATTAGCTGAAAAACTTTATATATGGTTCTTCAAATCATAGTATCTCTATGCTGTTACGTACAGACATTCATTAATATTTTTGGTGTTTTAAAATTAAATTTTTATTTTTATATTAATTACAGTTCATTCATTTCATATCCCAGCTGTAGCTCCCTCCCTCATTCCATCTCAGTCCCACCCTCCCTCCTTCCTCTCCTCTCCCTCTCCAAGTCCACTGATAGGGGAGGTCCTCCTCCCCTGCTATCTGACCCTAGCTTATCAGGTCTCATCAGTATTGTTCTCCTCTGTGGTCTGGCAAGGCTGCTCCCCACTCACGGGTGTGGTGGTCAAATAGCCTGCCACTGAGTTCATGTCAGAGACAGTCCCTATTCTCCTTACTAGGGAACCCATTTGGATACTGAGCTGCCATATGGTTTTAATGAGATGTCTTTCCATCCATCACTATCCACATTTTGACACTGCTTGAGAAGGCATAGGTGGTATACTACTGAGGGTTTAAATCACTGGTCAGGAGATGCTTGGAGGTATAAAAAGATAAACACTAGTCCAGTTGGATATATCAGCTTCCTGCTTGTGGTTTAAGAAGTAGGCTCTACGCCTTATGCTCTCACTATTACAGTTCACATCAGTGATGGTGATGGAGACTAATCCTTCTGTAAGTCCAAATAAACCCTTCCTGCTATAAATTACCTTGTGTGTGGTGTTTCATCATAGCAATAGATAAATAACTAAAGGACTGTCTTATCAGGATTTGTGGAAATTAAACTAAGTCAATATTTAAAGGCTAAAGAGGTATTGGATAGTGAATGATCAATCAATGTGTGTTATTACCATCTTATTGTCATTGTTTACAGTATAGCTACATTATTTTTAGATCACAGCTCTATCTTTTCTTTACACCTGATCTCAAAAATTGAAAAAAAATTTTCTCTTTAATGACCACACAAGACTCTAATAACAACTATGTTGTTCAGATTTTTAATGCCTTGAAAAATATATGTAAACAATGCTACCATATTTTTCACACAATAAAAGAAGAGATTTATAAGAGTCCAGATAACATAGAGTAGGTGCCTTTATGTTTTAATTCTTATTAGAATGGCACTCAATCTGATTATGTCCCCCAAAAAACATTCTGAAAAAGCAAACAGACTACCTTATTTGCTGGAAAAACAAAAAACAAAAACAAGAATGTGGCCTAGAGACCCTAAATTTTTTTCTAAACTTGACATAACTGAAGACAAGTTCTTCTCTGACTCATTGCTTAGCTTACTGAATTTGTGTTTGAAATTGTTAATTGTTCATATGTTTGAAATATAAATCTTAAAAAATATACTTCTTAGATACTTTTGTTACATCTGAGAATGATTCTTTAGAGCTTGGGTTCAAAGAAATGTGTTCTTCAGATAAAAATAATGAGCAGTACTCTGCCCTAATTTTGACTATGAGCCTCAGCATCTGCTTTGATGCATTGCTGTGCAGAGTCTTTCAAGGCCTTCTGTCTTAGGTTCCTCTCCTGTTTCCTGTTTTTTCTTCTGATTCCACTTGCCTTTCTGAGTGAGGATTAATCATCTTACCCAGGGTCCTCCTTCTTGCTTATCTTCTTTTAGTGTACAGATTTTAGTATGTTTATCATCTATTATATGTCTAATATACACTTATAAGTGAGTATGTCCCATATGTGTCTTTCTGCTTCTAGGATACTTCATTCAAGATGATCTTTTCTAGATCCCATCATTTGCCTGCAAATTTCATTATTTTCTTTTGAAAGAAGGGGGAATAGAAAGATCTGGAGGAGACAGGAGCTCCATAAGGAGAGAAACAGAATCAAGAAATCTGGGCCCTGGGATCTTTTCTGAGAACCCCTGTACAGATGTAGCCCATGGCATCTCAGTCTTCAAGTGGGTTCTCTAGTAAGGGGAATAGGGACTGTTTCTGACAGGAACTCAGTGGCTGGCTCTTTGATCATCTACCCCTGAGGTGGAAGTAGCCTTACCAGATCATAGAGGAATATAATGAAGCAAGTCCTGAAGAGACCTGATAGGCTAAGGTCAGAGGGAAGGGGAGGAGGACCTCCCCTATCAGTGGCTTTGGGAAAGGGGTATTGGAGGAGCAGAGGGAGGGAGAGTGGGATTGGGAGAGAATGAGGCAGAGGGCTACAACTGGCACACAAAGTGAATAAACTGTAATTAGTATTAAAGATTAAAATTAAATTTAAAAAATAATAATGGTCTTATCTTTTAATTGGTATAAAAAGACATTTTATGAGTCATCTTGTTTTATTTTCATAAGAAAGTATGTGAAGGAGATTAACATTCTTTTTTAATTAATTATTTTTTATTAATTTCAACTAATTTATTTTATATCCCAGCCATACCCTCCTCCCTCTCCCCTCCCAGTCCCACCCTTCCTCCTTTTTCTCTTCCCATGCTTCTCCCCTAGTCTACTGTTATTGGAGGTCCTCCTCCCCTTTCATCTGACCCTAGTCTATCAGATCTCATCAGGACTGGCTACATTGTCTTCCTTGGTGACCTGGGAGGGCTGCTCCCCACTCAGAGGGAGGTGATCAAAGAGCCAGCCACTGAGTTCATGTCAGAGACAGCTCTTGTTCCCCTTACTAGGGATTCTACTTTGATACTGAGCTGCCCAACAGGGTATTAAAGAAGACTCTGAGACTTATAGCCAAACTTTGGGCAGAGTGCCAGGAATCTTAGGAAAGAAGTAGAGATGAAAGAATCAATATAGCAATGTATCAAGGCAGATATTAAGACTCACAACCAAGCCTTTGGCAGAGGGCGGGAAGTAATAACAAAAATAGGGGAAGTTAGTAAGACTTGGGGAGAACAAGAGTGCCACAAAGACCAAACTGAGCAGGGCACAGGGGTCTTATACGAGACAGTTTCTCCAACCAAGGACCATGTATGGATATGGCCTAGAACCCCTGTTCAGATGTGGCCCATGGTACCTCAGTGTCCAACTGAAGACCCTAGTAAGGGAAACAGGGACTGTTTCAGTCATGAACTCGATGGCTGACTCTTTGACCCTCCCCCACACACGCCAGAGAGTAACAGCCTGGCTAGATCCCAGGGGAGGACATTGCAGCCAGCCCTGAGGAGACAAGATGATCTGGGGTTGGATGGAAGGGGAGGAGGTCCTCCCCTGTTGGTGGACTTGGAGGGGACAGGGAGGAGATGAGGGAGGGATGGGGAGAGGGGGAGGGAATGAGGGAGGGGGCTACGCCTGGGATGCAAAGTACCTAACCTGTGATTGATATAAAAATAAATAAATTACATTAATAAAAATAAAGAAAGAAAGAAAGAAAGAAAGGCCCTGAGGGGACAGGAGCTCCACAAGGAGAGTAACAGAAACAAAATATCTGGGCATAGGGGTCTTTTCTCTGACCGTACATGGAGATAACCTAGAAAGCCTGAACAGATGTAGCCCATGGCAGCTATGTCTACAAGTGGGTTACATAATAAGGGGAATAGGGGCTGTCTCTGACATGAACTCAGTGGCTGGCTCTTTGATTACCTTCCCCTGAGGGGAGAGCAGCCTTACCAGGCCACAGAGGAAGGCAATGAAACTATTCATGATGAGAGCTGATAAGCTAGGGTCAGATGGAAGGGGAGGAAGACCACAGCTATCAGTGGACTGGGGGTGGCGCATGGGAGGAGAAAAGGGAGGAGACTACAACTAGGATACCAAATAAATGTGTTGTAATTAATAAAAAATAAATTAATTAAAACAAAATTCTCAAATTATTTTCCAGTATACCTCTGCCATATAACATCCTAATAATGCACAAATTATAATATTTTCTCTCATACTTCATACCATCTGGAAATGCCACTGTTTGTTTGTTTTTGGTGATAGCTTCTACCTATTTAGCCCAGCCTAGACTCAAACTCAAAGCACTGTCTTCCCAAGACTGAGAGTAAAGACATGTCTACTATATCAGAAGCCAGTATAATTTTTAGTAGCTGTAGATTTTACATTTCTTAACTATTAATGATGCTGTCCACTTGTATATGCTTATTTGTTCACCTAAGGAACTCAATACATGTTCAACTCATATGGTTGAATATGCCCTCATACCTTTTGATTACTTCTATTTTTTTAATGCAGCTTTTAATTTATTTTTTCATTATGAGTTCTTTGCATTTAGTAGAGAACAATGGGTCTTCTACAAGATAATCTAAGAAAGTGCCAGATTGTTTTCCAAAATTTTTGTACAAGTTTGCACACCCATCAGCAATAGAGGAGGGTTCACTTTTCTCCACATCTTCTCCAGCACGTGTTGTCACTTGAGTTTTTGTTCTTTTTAATTAATTCATTCATTTGTTTATTACAATTTATTCATTTTTGTATCCTGGCTATAGCCCACTCTCTCATCTCTTCCCAGTCCCACCTACCTTCCCTCTTATCTCCCTATATTCCCCACCCCTTCTTAGCCCACTGACAGGGGAGGACCTCCTTCCCTTATATCTGATGCTAGCCTATCAGGTCAAACCAGGGATGGCTGCACCTTCTTCCTCTGTGACCTGGCAAGGCTGCACCCTCCAGGGGGTGGGATCAAAGAGCCAGCAACTGAGTTCATGTCAGACACAGTCCCTGATCCCCTTACTAGAAAACCCACTTGAAAACTGAGCAGCCCATGGGCTTCCTCTGAGCAGAGTTTCTAGGTTATCTACATATGTGGTCCTTGGGTGTAGTGTTGTCTCTGCAGGACCCCCTGGGCCAAAGCTCTTGGGTTCTGACGGTCTCTTTGTGGAGTTTTTGTCCCATCCAGGTCTGTCTATTCCAGGTCTCTCCTTTTCTGTAAAGTTTCCTGCACTCTGCCCAAAGTTTGACTATAATTCTAAGTATCTCCTTGATGCCCTGATGAGTAGAGTCTTTCAGAGGTGCCCTATGGAAAGCTCCAGTCCTCTTCCTGGTCTTCTCTTACTTCCAATGTCTATCTTATTTGCCCTTATGAGTGAGGTTTCAGCCCCTTCCCTAGGGTCCACCTTGTTGTTTAACATCTTTATGAGTATAGATTTTAGTATGTTTATCCTATATTATATGGTTAATATCCACGTATAAGTGAGTATATACCATGTGTGTCTTTCTGCCTCTGGATTACCTCATTAAATATGATCTTTTCTAGTTCCCACCGTTTGCCTGCAAATTTCATGATTTCCATGTTTTTAATTGCTGAGTGGTATTCCATTATTGTAACTGTGCCATAATTTCTGTATCCATTCTTCTGCTGAGGGACATCTAGATTGTTTCCAGATTCTTATTATTATGAATAAAACTGCTATAAACATAGGTAAGTAAATGTCTTTGTTGTATGGTTTAGCATCTTTCTGAAATATGCTCAGGAGTGGTATAGCTGGATTTATTCTCCAAACAGTGTTGCCAATCCATGACCACATGTTCAAATGCATAACAGATTCTGAGGGGCAAAAATCAAATAACTATAGTCTTCTACATAAATTATGTTCCAAAATAATTAAGTAATCATTGAAATCTCTTAATAACATTTGCTAATTTATATACCTAAAATTTTATTAAATATCAAGTAAACAAACCAATGACATTTATTTCAAATACTACTTACATAATTACTTCCTTCTGAGACTGATACTTCAACCATAGATCTTGAGTTCTTTATATATTCTGAATATTAGCCCGCTGTCAGATGTAGGGTTGGTGAGGATCTTTTCCCAGTCTGTAGGCTGTCATTTTATTCTGTCCTTTGCTTTATATAACCTTTTCAGTTTCATGCTGTCCCATTTATTGATTGTTGATCTTAGAGCCTGTGCTGTTGGTGTTCTTTTAGGGAAGTTGTCTCCTGTGCCAATGAGGTCAAGACTCTTCCCCACTTTTTCTGCTATCAGTTTTAGCATGTCTGGTTTTATGTTGAAGTCTTTGATCCACTTGGACTTTACTTTTGTGCAGGGTGATAAATATAGGTCTACTTTTCTACATGTAGACATCCAGTTAGAGCAGCACCATTTGTTGAAGATGCTATTTTTTTCCATTGTATGGTTTTGGCTTTCCTGTCAAAATTCAGTTTCCATAAGAGTGCAGGTTTATTTCTGGGTCTTTGATTTGATTCCATTGATCAATCAACCTGTTCCTATGCCAGTACCGTGCTGTTTTTATTACTATTGCTCTATAGTACAGTTTGAGATCCAGGACAGAGATACCTTCAGATGATCTTTTATTGCACAGGATTGTTTTAGCTAATTTTTTTTCCAAGTGAAATTGAGAATTGTTCTTTCAAGTTCTTAAAAAAATTATGTTGGTATTTTGATTGGAATTGCAATGAATCTGCAAATTACTTTTGGTAGGATAAACATTTTTGGTATGTTATTTCTACCGATCCACGAGGATGGGAGATCTTTCCATCTTCTGATATCTTAAATTTATTTCTTTGGAGACTTGAAGTTTGTTTGTTTGTTTTTCTTTTTTCTTTTCACTTATTACAATTTATTCATTTTGTATTCAGGATGTGGCCCTCTCCTTTGTATCCTCCCAATTCCACTCTCCCTCCCTCTTCTGCTACTATGCCTCTCCCCTAGTCCACTGTTAGGGGAAGTCTTCCTCCCCTTCTATTTGACCCTAGCCTATCAGGTCTCATTAGGACTGGATATATTATCTTCTTCTCTGATCTATCAAGGTGGCACCCCCACCCCCCAGGGAGAGGAGATCCTCAGAAAGCATGTCACTGAGTTCATGCCAGAGAAAACCCCTGTTTCCCTTACTAGTGACCCCACTTGAATACTGAGTCTGTGGGCTACAACTGAGCCAGGGTTTAAGGTCCTCTTCATGCATTGTCCTTGGTTGGGGTATCAGTCTTTACAGGGTCTCCAGAGTAAGGTTTTGTGTTTTGTTTGTTTGTTTTGGTTCTGTTGTTATCCTTTTGGAGCGCCTGTCCTCTCCAGGTCTTTCTACTTTCTATCTCCCCTTTCTTTTATAGGACTCACTGCAATCGGCCCAAAGTTTGGCTATGAGCCTCAGCCTCTGCTTTGATACCTCCATCAGTAGAGTCTTTCAGAGGTACCCTGTGGTAGTCTCTGTGTTCTCCTGCTTCCAATGTCTATCGCGTATATCCGTCTTAATGAGGATAGAGCATCTTCCATAGGGTCTTCCTTCTTGTTTTGCTTCTTTAGGAGTATAGATTTTAGTATGTCTATCCTATATTATATGGCTAATATCCACTTATTTGTGAGTATATACCATATGTGTCTTTCTGATTCTGGGTTACTTCACTCAGGGTGATCTTTTCTGGTTCCCATCATTTGCCTGCAAATTTCATGATTTCCTTGGTTTTAATAGCTGAGTAGTATACCATTGTGTAAATATACCAAAATTTCTGTACCCATTCTTCCACTGAGGGACATCTAAGTTGTTTTCAGCTTATGGATATTATGAATAGATCTGATACAAACATGGTTGAGCAAATGTCTTTTTTGTATAGTTAAGCATATGTTGGATATATGCCAATGAGTGGTATAGCTGTATCTTGAGCACTATCCCTAATGTTTTGAGAAAGCTCCAAATTGATTTAAAGTGGTTGCACAAATTACATTCCCACCAGCAATGGAGGAGGGTTCTCTTTCTCCACATCCTCTCCAGCATTTGTTGTTACTTGAATTTTTTATTATAGCCATTCTAATGGGTGTAGGTGAAATCTCAGGGTTGTTTAGATTGGCATCTCTGTGAGGACTAAAGAAGTTGAACATTTCTTTAAGTGTTTCTCTGCCATTCGATATTTCTCTACTGAAAATTCTCTGCTTAGCTCTGTAGCACATTTTCAAAAATTAGATTACTTGGTTTGTTAGAAGTTCTATTTTTCATACTGGTCTGTCACTTAATTAGAGTCACACCAAAGTACTTTGTTATTTCTGGCTATTGTGAAGGGTGTTATGTTTGTTTGTTTGGTTGGTTGTTTTTTTCCTAATTTCTTTCTCAGACCCTTTTTCTTTTGTATTTCAGAGGAGTTTAGAGGTTTTTTGAGTTAATTTTGTATCCAGCCACTTTGCTGAAGGTTTTTATCAGCTGAAGGAGTTCTTTGATAAAAAATTTTAGCGTCACTCATGTATACTATCATATTATCTGTGAATAGTGATAGTTTTACTTCTTCCATTATGAATTTTTCCCTTGACCTCCTTTATTTGTTTTGTTGTGCTAGCTAGAACTTCAAGTACTATGTTGAGGAGATATGGAGAAAGTGGGCAGCCTTGCATTGTCCCTGATTTCATTGGAATTATTTTAAGTTTATCTCCATTTAGTTTGATGTTGGCTATATGCTTAGTGTATACTGTTTTTACTATACTTAGGCACTATACTTACTGCCTTGTATCCTGTCCTCTTCAAAACTTTGCACGTGAACATGTGTTGAATTTTCTCATATGTTTTTTGGACATCTAAGGAGATGGTCATTTTTTTCTTTCATTTTGTTTATGTGGTGGATTACATTGATGGACTTCCGTATGTTGAAGCATGCCACATACCTGGGATGAAACTTACTTGGTTGTGGTGGATAATATCTTTTGTGTACTCCTGGATTCAGTTTGCCAATACTTTATTGAGTATTTTTCATCAATGTTCATAAGTGCGATTTGTCTGAAGTTTTCTTTCCTTGTTGGGTCTTTGTGAGTTTTAGGTATCATGGTGACTGTGACCTCATAGAATAATGTAAGGAATGCTCCTTCTGTTTCTATTTTATGGAATAGTATGAAGAGTATTGTAGTTAGCTCTTTTTTAAAGGTATGGTAGAATTCTGCATTGAAACCATAAGGACATTTGTTCAACTATGTTCATAGTAGATTTATTTGTAATAGCCAGAATCTGAACACAACCCACATGTCCATTAACTGAGGAATGGATATAGAAATTGTAGTACATTTACACAATGGTATACTACTCAGCTATAAAAACAAGGAAATCATGAAATTTGCAGGCAAATGGTGGGAACCACAGAAGATCACCCTGAGTACGGTAACCCAGAAGCAGAAAGACATATATGGTATATATTCACTTATAAGTGAATATTAACCACATAATATAGGATAAACATAGTACGATCTATAGTCCAAAGAGCTAAACAAGAACCTAGGGACCCTAGGGAAGAGGCTGAAACCTCACTCAGAAAGGCAAACAGGATAGACATTGGAAGTAGAAGACAAATAGCAGGACAGGAGCCTTCCACAGGGTACCTCTGAAAGATTCTACCCACCAGAGTATTAAAGGAGATACCAAGACTCTTAGCCAAACTTTGGGCAGAGTACAGGAAACCTTATGGAAGAAAAGGGAGATATAAAGACATGGAGAGGAAAGAAATTCCACAAAGAGATCATAAGAACCAAGTTACCTTAGCCCATGACATCCTGCAGAGACTGGAACTCCAAAAAAGATCCTGGCATAGGGAGGGTCCAAATCTCCTGCTAAGAGGAAGCTGCTCAGTTTCCAAATAGGTCCCTAGTAAGGTGATCAGGGACTGCTTTTGACATGAACTCAGTCACTGGCTCATTTTTCCTCTTCCCCACCGGTACAGCCTTGAAAGGCCTCAGAGGAAGATGATGCAGCCAGCCCTAATGAGACCTGATAGGTTAATGTCAGGTAGAAGGGGATGAGGTCCTCCCCTATCAGTGGACTAGGGGAGGGGCACAAGGGGAGATGAGAGAAGGTGGGTAGGACCTGGAGGAGGCGATTGAGGGGGCTACAGTGGGGATACAAAGTGAAAAAATTGTAATAAATTAAAAAAACTCAAGTTCTCACTGATTTGAATTCTGCCATTTCTAATTACTTGGCTGTTCTGAGATGTGCTGTCAGAAGGAAAGATAAATTGTCACTTGACTGATTATACATCATCACTTACAATTATAATTCTCACTTGTAAAACAGTCATTGTATTTAAGGTTACCTATGTTGAGTTAATATAACAATGAATGAACAAATATGTATCAGATAATTTAAAGGAAACTAAATTAGATAGAACATGAATCCTTGCCTAAGATTCTCTTATACTTTCAAGTGTAGACAATCTATTCAATAAATTTGCATATAACCAATAGTGACTAGTCATTCTGAAGAAATGCCTCTTATATGTTATCATTTTGCTAAAAAGTGTTGCAGATTGTTTAAAATATTTCTGGATTAAATTCTTTCTGAACAGAAGGAGCATCAAGTAATATGGAAATTATGCCTTAGGGACTTACAGTTCTAAAGTCTGTCATCTAAAAGTGTTGATACTCCGGGGAAATAAAGAATCCTAACAAAAACAGAAATGATGGTTTCCCACATGCCTGTGAATGTTCAGCTACCTGTTTGGCTCTTTTTTTTTTTTTTTTGCCACCCACTATTCTCCATTGTATGAACACCAAATATTTTCACAGCAAAACACCACTTCATGCTGGGTTACACCATGCTGTTGTTTGTTTGTTTGTTCTATTTATTTATTTATTTATTTATTTATTTAATCACTTTATAGCCTAACCCCAGCCTCCAGCCTCCTCTCCTCCCAGTCCCACCTCATGCCTCTTTTTTTCCATTTCCCTCTCTCTTTCTCAAACAAGTGAAGGTCCCCCATGGGTACCAAACAACTCTGACACCTCAAGTCACTGCAGGAATAATCAGATCTTCTCCCACTGAGGCTAAAAAAAAGTCAGCCCAGTTAGGAGAAAGTAATCCAAAGACAGGCAACAGAGTTAGAGACAGCCCTTATTTCTATTGTTAACCGACCCACATGATGGCCAAGCTGTATAACTGCTACGTATGTGTAGGGGCTTAGGTCCATCCCATGCAAGCTCTCTGGGTGGTGGTTCAGTCTCTGTGAGCCCCCATTGGACAGTATTATAAAGCTCCTTTTTCATTGAGAAGGACCATTTATTGAAAAGCTGCCACATATGCCTTATTCTGTAAATTAGTTATAGTTATATTCTCTCATAAAATTATCAGCAGTTTAGTTCAGTTTTAAACAACCCTTTATTTTAGCTTCTTTCCTTAAAATAAAGAAAAATTAATTTCTTTAAAACAACCTGGATTAAAAGTTAATTTTATATTAATTATTAAGTAAAATTGATCATTTTTATTATATTTTTATAAATTACAATTCACTTTGTATCCTCAGGAACTGTCTCTGACACACTGATACTTTTAAATTAACAATTATATAGAATAATATAATAATTATATCTTCAACAATTCTACATCAGGCAGAGGTCTAATATCTAAAATATAAAAAGAACTTAATAAATTAAACAGAAACAAAACAAACAGTCCAACTAAAAAATGGGGCACAGAGCTAAACTGAGAATTTTCAACAGAGGAATCTCTAATGATCAAAAGCACTTAAGGAAATGTTTAATGTCATTAGTCATTAGGGAAATGAAAACCAAACTGCCTCTGAGATTCCATCTTACATCCATCAGAATGGCTAAAGTCAAAATCCCAACAGTATAATAGCTCATACTGTTGAGGATGTGAAGAAACAGTCTTCCATTGCCGGTGGAAATGCAAATTTGCACAATCACTTTAGAAATCAATCTGGGGCTTTCTCAGAAAATTGAGAATAGTTCTACCTCAAGCCCCAGCTATACTACTCTTAGGCATATAGCCAAAAGATACTCTACTATACAACAAGGACATTTACTCAATTATGTTCATAGCAGCTTTATTCATAAAAGCCAGAAACTGGAAAAAACCTGGATGTCCCTCAGTTGAAGAATGGATAAAAAAAATGTAGTACATTTTCACAATGGAATACTACTCAGCTATTTAAAACAAGGAAATGATGAAATTTGCAATCTAATGGCTGGAACCAGAATAGATCATCCTGAGTGAGATAACTCAGACCCTGAAAGAGTCATATGCACTCACTTATAATTGGATATTAGAACATAGTATAGGATAATCATTCCACAATCCACAGACCAAAAGAAGCTAAGTAGCAAGGAAGGTCCAAGGGAAATTGTTTGAATCTCATTCAGAAGGGACAATAGAATAGCCCAAGGAAGTGAATGAAGAGACAGAACTGAGTAGGAGACACAGTCTGGAGGGAAAGGATCAGATGTCAGGAGATGGCTGAAGTAGGAGGTAGGAGGGCTAGGAGAGGAGGGAAACCTAGGTGAGGCATCTCTGAGATACTCTGGAGACCTAGGACAGGGTAGGTTCCTGGGAGGATATGGGATGACTCTAGTTGAGAAGCCTAACCTCCAGAGACATGGAGACTTAAGTGGCCACCTTCTAGCCAGGCTGGACACCTAGAGGATGGAGAGGAACAACAACCTCCCTGAAAACATTTGACTTGAAATTTACCCTGCCTACAAGAAGTGCAGGGATAATGAAGTCTCAGAGATTGGGGAATATCCATCCAGTGGGACAAGAAATCCACAAGGATACCAATAAAGTCAACTAACCTAGGTCCCATGAGTATTTACAGAGACTGAAGCACCAACCAAAGAGTAAGCATGGTCTGGACCTAGGCCTCCTACATATATGTAACTGATAAAGGGCTTGCTCTTCATGTGGGTCCTCTAGCAAGTGGAGTAGGGTCTGTCTCTGACATGGACTCTGTTGCCTTCTCTT
>CM053743.1:26613826-26633928 GCA_028658305.1 Pachyuromys duprasi
GATGAGGGAGGGAGTGGGAGGGTAGGAGGGACTGAGGGAGGGGGCTAAGCCTGGGATTCAAAGTACCTAACCTGTGATTGAGATAAAAATAAATAAATTAAAATATAATAATAATAAATAAAAAATAAAAAAGGTATGTACAAATAGTACAATATAAACATACAAAAAAAAGAACTGTTCTTGTGCATGTTTAATTGTTCTCAGGCTATGTACATGAATAAATCTGGATTCTTGAAAAAAAGGAGATGAATTCTAAACTACAACAGGTTACATGTTTTTAAACTAAACTAAATTTGGGTTCATGGAAAGTTTTAAACAACTTCCTTATTTTTATGGTGTATACCCTGATTCCTAATGAAGGCTTATCTTGAAGACACAAGTCTGTCTCAAACCTGTCTCTTTGTGAGGCATCTGGAGTTTCTCAAAGGTATCCATTACAGTCATATACTTTCTAAAGTTGTTTTATAAGTTCTAAAACAATTTAACTTTAAAATTGCTTGACTCAAATCAGGAATTCCATAATCAGGAATGAATTCATCTAAACAGCAGTACATCTATAATAAGATCCCATAGGAAGTTTGTTCAGTCAAAGTGTGTAGATACCCCGAAGAGTAATGATTCACACCATGCCAGAGTATAGAAAGATGCAGCAGTGAACAAAGATCGAATGTCAGAGACTGGAAGCAATTCTGGGGTGTATCATGGTATGAACCCTGAAAAATACCAGGTCCCCATCCAGAAGGCCTGCCTACCTAATGAGCTCCCTTAGCAGAATGGCTCCTGATACTTTCTGTCTTATCAAGACTAACAACTTATCTGGAAAGTCCAGGAACTTTAATAAAAATAACATGCTTTTCTTTGAGAGAGCTTTTCTTTAATTGTTTTGGTTGGTGGAATGAGATTAATTTCTGCTCAGCATTTGCAGATTTCCTCTTTCTATTCTGGGAGCTTATTTTAAAGGCAACTTATTCCATTTTTTACTACAGATATGTTAGTTCTAATAGGTACTTTAAAGAGATTTTACACATATGCTTATGATGTATACTGTATAGAGATTAACATATATCTTTGTACTTCCACTTTTATAACTGATTACATATTATAATCATTTTATCTACATAATGAAATAGATTTTATCTAGATGGAATTACTTAATGTATCTATTATCTTCGTATTATATAAAATCAAGTTAATATGTTCGATCTATTCTTGTCTTAATTTTGTTAGGTCACTAGGATTGGCATTGTCTGACCTCAATTTAAATGTTTAAGATTTATAGACAATATGTTTCATATCACTGTTACAGTTTCTCAGTTAAAACAAATGTAGGGTTGAAATAAATGTTAAGGCTTTCAGTCCTAGCATGGTAAATTAGCAACAAATTACATATGCAGCTGGGTCATGGCAACTATGCCTGCTGATAGTCAGAATGAATGCCCTTTTTGTGCTTAAACATCTTTGAGTTGACTTCTTTCTACTATAACAGAAAATAAGTAAATCCCAGAGCATCCTCCCACAAATGTTCACTAATAAGAGGTCTGCTGAATCTTAAAAACACTGATATTATTGTGCCATTATTGTATCATCTGCACTGCAGATTAATACCTCTCCCCTCTTGTGAATACTGTAGAGGAATTTCAACCCAACAAAATAACTGCGTTGATCACATTCAAAGACTTTAGGTTTGTGTGATCTGGCTGGAGGACAGACATGCCTTTAGTACACACCCTTATTCCCAAACAATAACATCTAATGATGGGTCGAAAAAATGATGACTCAGAGAAAGAATTGACAGAAGGAGTCAGTGATACAATATGCTCAACTCTTGGGAGAAAAGTTGTTTTTTGTTTTTTGTTTTTTTTTTAAGAGCAGCACAGGGAAAGAGTTTTATTCCTTCATTTCAGAAGAGTGGAGTTGAGTTCATTGCAGTTCAGTTCAGTGAATGCAGTGCAGTGTAATTGAGTTTATGCTTTATGTTCAGTTTGTGCACTTTATGCAGTACAGGTCAGCTGAGGAATCTGAGGCCAGAAAAAGTCAGAAGATTAGAACAAATTGCCAGAGTAGTTTGAAACCAAGAAGAGCATTCAGTCAGTAGTTAAGAGAAGAAAGATTTAATCAGTTAGCTTAGCAAGCTTTGAGCCAGAACACCTGAATTAAACATGCTAGCCAGAGTTCAGAAAAAACTAATGAGACTGAGCATATTCAGCAGTAAGCCTCTGAGATGACAATTACTTCAGGTAAATTTACACTTTGATTTATAATCTTTCTATCTTAATCAATAAGTTTTCACCTGAGTCTATCAATTTTCTGTTATTAAGGAGTATATTGATACTCTATCTCTCAAAAAAAAAGATCATAAAGGAATAGAAAAGAGCTTTACAGAATTTGAAGACACAGCTAGGCATGGTGGTGCAACATTTAATACAAATCCTCAGGGAGGCAGAGGCAGGTGGATCACTGTGAATTTGAGTGAACCCTGGTCTGCAAAGTGATTCAGAACATCCAAGGTTACACAGAGAAACCATGTCTTAGAATTTAAAAATAATTTTAAAAGTGAAAAAAATAACATAACATGTATTTTATATCAGAATTGTATTTAAGGACAAACAAGTTCTAGATAATAATTACTAGATAAAGAGTCTATGGAAAAAACAAATCTTTCTAGTCTCAGTAACTACAAACTTGATTAGGTTCATTCTATTAACATTGTAAATATATTCTTTTTTAGTCTTGTTTTTACTAAAGTATGCTTATACTCTTAATATATTAAGCTTCTCTATAAGTCTTTTCAGCTTTAAAAAATTCTTAGTACTACTTTATTGCAAATAATTTTCCCTTTATTGTAGAAGTTAATAAACTATTTTCTTAAACAAGAATATAATGAATAGTACAAGATGTGAAAGACAAAAAACATCATTATTGAATAACATCAAGGACAATGGCAATGCAAACACTACTATATAAGTTAATACTTTCTAATTTGTGCAAAATGAACATGTGCACAGCTCAATCTAAAAAAATTTGTGGCAATTTTTAACAACAAGGATAAGACAAATGCTATTTTAGACATTGACTTTTTCCCAATGTCAATCAATTCAGCTGAAAACAAAAGTAAATAGGATATCCATAATGGTTTTCAAATTGTATTAATTTACTGTAAAAGTTCCTAAATTAATTTTGGCAATTTCGAATACGTATGTTTATATTGTACTATAAGTTTAAAATATTCTTTTTTGAAGTTGGATATGATTTGTAGGATGATTTTATTTCCATTAAGCAAAAATCTTTTTTCTCAATATTTAAGAAGTGACTTGTGTTTTGTTATAATCTACTCAGACTACAGGTTTTCCATACCAACATTACATTTTGTTACAAAGTTGTAAGTGGTTGATTTTAAATTTTTTCTCATTAGATTATTCAAAATATAATATTACACAAATATATATGTATGTGTTTTTTCATATAATACAGTCTTATGTTAATTATTTAACAACAAGTGAACAAATAAATCACTCCAACAAGACACTGACAAAATATCAAGGAAGCAGTCCTATACAGCTTCAGTGTAAGTGTACAATGACTGATTACAGAAGCATAGAGGTTGGGTTAATTATGTGTTTGCCATTTTCATCTCTGTGAGCCTATGTGAGGCCTGCTTAGTTGATTTGATAGCCCATGTTCCACTGGTGTCTTCCATCCCCTCTGACTTCTACAGTCTTTCCTTCCCCTCTTCTGTGTGTTTTCCTGATCTCTGAAAAAAGGGATCTAATGAAGATCTCCAATCTGGAATCTCTCTCTCTACATAATATCTGACTGTTAATCTCTACAACCTTCTCCCATGTGCTGCCAGAGGAAGCCTTTCTGATGATTACTGAACAAGGCACCAATCTGTGAGTATAGCAGAATATCATTAAAAATATATTTAAAAATAGGTTTCTTTTTGCCAGTTTTATTCAAATCTACCCTATGACTCAGGGTTATCCAGTCTGCAGTTCTTGGCCATTCATGTAGTATAGGCCCGGGGCTCTCTCTCTCTTGGCATAGGCTTCAAGTTAAACCAAATATCCATTGGGCACTCCCCTATGTTCTGAGCCACTGTTAGTGCAGCCCAACACCCAGGCAGGGCAGATGTTTTTGTGGATGGTTTGGTGTCTATGTCTCTGTTTTCATAGCTTGAAGAGTACCTTCCTGTGCCGAAGAGACTAACATAAAGGGGTGAAAGCTCCAAGCACACACCAGCTCCATCTTTACATTTGATTAAGCTGAGTGGAAGTTGTCCTTGGCAATAGACCCTTCTGTCAGGTTTCAGAGAGAAACCTCTCCTGGCAAAAACCTGGATTCTTTGGACCTCTTCTGCCAACAACTTAGTGAATTGCAACTTTGTCCCACCACTGGAAGGCTGTCCTGGCCACAAAAGATGGCCAGTTCAAACTCATTATCTTCCATTACTAGGAGTCCTGACTATTGTCACCCTCATAGATCCCAGGAGGTTTTCACTGCACTAGGTTTCCACACTGCTTACCCCAAAGCCTGTCAATTCCACTTGCTTCTCCCATGCACTCTCTTCCTCCATGCCCTGGACCTGATCCTTCCCACTTCTGTTTCTACCTGCCACAGTATACTCATGATATCAATTCTATTCTCCTTCCCAGGGAGATCATACATTCTCCCCTATAACCTTACTTTTTACCTAGCCTCTCTGTGTCTGTGGATCATAGCAGTATTACCATTTCCTTAACAGCTAATATCCACTTCTAAGTGATTGCATGCCGTATTTATCTGGCGTACCTCACTCAGGGTGATTTTCTCTGGTTGAATACATTTGTGTGCAAATTTCATGCTGTGTGTTTTTTTTTTTTTAACTGCCAGGTAACACTTCATTGAGTTAACTTATCACATTTAAAAAAATCTGTTCTTCAGTCGCAGGACACCTTGGTTGTATCTAGTTTCTGAATATTTAGAATATAACTGCAATGAATATGGTAGAACAGTTGTCCTTGTGATAGAATAGAGAGTCCTTTGGAATATGCCAAAAGTGGGCCTGGCTGGGTCTTGAGGGAAAATAAGAATTTTTTTCATGAATTTGTGTGTCATCTTTATGCAGGGACCATGCTAATCTTCTCTGTATTGTTCCAATTTTAGTGTATGTGCTGCCAAAGCAAGCACTGGGTTTAGAATTTAAAATAACCTCTTCTCACAAATTATCTAACTCAAACATAACCTATTTTAGAGATTACAGATATAATTAACTAACATTTCTTTAACAATATGCACAATACTAGCAATTTTTATATCTCTAAAGTAACTATATATTTAAGGACTATATTTCTATTATTTATTTATTTTATTTTATTTTTATTATTAGTTACATTTTATTAACTCTGTGTCCCAGCTGTATCCTGCCCCTTCATTCCCTCCCTCATCTACTCCCTGCCCCTTTCCAAGTCCACTGATAGGGGAGGACCTCCTCTCCTTTCATCTGACCCTGGTTTATCAGGTATCTTCAAGACTGGCTGCAAAGTCTCCCTCTGTGGCTTAGCAGGGCTGCTATTCCCTTGCAAGGTGGGAAGGTCAAAGAGCCTGCAATTGAGTTCATGTCAGAAATAGTCCCAATTCCCCTTACTAGGGTACCCCCTAGGATACTGAGCTACCGTGGGCTACATATGAGCAGGGGTTCTACCTTATATCTGCACATGGTCCTTGGTTGGAGACTCAGTCTCCTAGAGGATCCCCGTGCCCTGATACATTTTGTCCTTGTGGAGCTCCTGTCCCCTCTACGTCTTATTAACTCCCCCTTTTATCTTATGATTCCCTGCACTCTGCCCAAGGTTTGGTTATGAGTCTAAGTATCTGCTTTGATGCACTGCTAGGCAGAGACTTTCAGAGGCCCTCTGTGGTAGGCTCCTGTCCTGTTACTTGTTTTCTCCTACATCCAATACTCATCCCATTTGTCTAAGTGAGGATTGATCATCATTACCCTGGGTCCTCTTTCTTATTTATCTTCTTTAGGTGTATAGATTTCATTATGTTTATCATATCTTATAGGCCTAAATAAGTGAGTATATACCATGTGTGTCTTTGTCCTACTGGGATACCTCACTCAGAAAGATCTTTTCTAGATCCCGCAATTTGCCTGCAAATTTCATGATTTCCTCTTTTTTAATTGCTGAGTAAGATTCCATTGTGTAAAAATACCACAATTTCTTTATCCATTCCTCCACTGATGGACATCTGGGTTGTTTCCAGGTTCTGGTTATTACAAATAAAGCTGCTACAAACATGGTTGAGCAAATGTTCTTGTTGTGTACTTGAGAAAACTTTGGATATATGCCTAGGAATGGTACAGCTGGGTCTTGAGGAAGCACTATTCCTAATTGACAGAGAAAACGCCAGATTGATTTCCAAAGTGGTTGTACCTAGTTTACATTGCCACCAGCAATGCAGGAAGGTTCTCCATTCTACACAACTTTTCTAGCATGTGTTGTCATTTGGATTTTGATCTTAGCCATTTTGATGGGTGTAAGGGTCGTTTTGATTTGCATCTCTCTGATGACTAAGGACATTGAGCATCACTTTAAGTGGTTCTCTGCCATTCTATATTTGTCTATTTAGAATTCTCCGTTTAGCTCCGTACCCCACTTTTTAATTGGACTGCTTGATTTATTGCTTTTTAACTTCTTTAATTCTTATATATTCTGGATATCAGCCTTCTGTCAGATATAGGGTTGGTGAAGATCCTTTTCCAGTCTGTAGGCTGTTGTTTTGTTCTGACAACAGTGTCTTTGGCTTTACAAAAGCTTTTCAGTTTCATGAGATCGCATTTATTGATTCTTGCTCTTAGAACTGTGCTGTTGGTGTTCTGTTCAGGAGGTTGTCTCCCGTGCAATGAGTTCTAGGGTCTTTCCCCACTTTTTCTTCTAAAGATTTAGAGTATATGGTTTTAGGTTGAGGTCTATTTTCATTTTCCTGCATGTAGATATCCAGTTTTACCAGCACCATTTGTTGAAGATGCTGTCTTTTTTCCATTGAATGGTTTTGGCTCTTTTGTCAAAAATCAAGTATTCATAGATGTGTGGGTTTATTTCTGGGTCTTCTATTTGGTTCCATTGATCCTCCTTTCTGTTTCTATGCCAATACCATGCGGTTTGTTATTACTATTGCTCTGTAGTACTGATTGACGTCACGGATGGAGATACCTCCAGATGATCTGTTGCTGTACAGGTTTATTTTGGAGATTCTGGGTTTTTTGTTTCTCCACATGAAGCTGAGAATATTTCTTTCAAGGTCTATAAATAATTGTGCTGGAATTTTGATGGGAATTGTGTTGAATCTGTAGATTGCTTTTGGCAGGATGGCCATTTTCACTATGTTAATCTTACCAATCCATGAGCGTGGGAGAACTTTCCATCTTCTGATATCTTCTTCAATTTCTTTCTTCAGAAACTTGGAGTTTTTTTAAACAGGTCTTTCACTTGCTTGGTTAGAGTAATCCCAAGGTACTTTATGTTATTAGTGGCTATTTCAAAGGATGTCGTTTCCCTGATTTCTTTCTCAGCCCTTTTGTCTTTGGAATACAGGAGGTCTTCTGATTATTTTGAGTTGATTTTGTATCCAACCACTTTGCTGAAGGTGTTTGTTTACCAGATGAAACAGTTCTCTGGTTGAATTTTTGGGGTCACTCATGTATACTATAATATCATCTGAGAACAGTTAAACTTTGACCTCTTCCTTTCTGATCTGTATCCCTTTGATCTCCTTTAGTTGTCTTACTACTTTAGACAAGTACTCTATTGAGGAGATATGGAGAGAGTAGGTAGCCTTGCCTTGTCCCTGATTTCAGTGGGATTGATTTGAGTTTCTCTCCATTGAGTTTGATGTTGGCTATAGGCTTGCTGTATTTCCTCTTTACTATGTTTAGGTATGTGCCTTGTATACTTGATTTCTCCAAGTCTTTAAATATGAATGGGTGTTGGATTTTGTCAAATGCTTTTTTGCTATCCAGGAAATGATCATTTAGTTTTTCTCCTTCAGTTTGTTTATGTAGTATATTACATTGATGGATTTCTCTATATTGAATCACACTTGCATGCCTGGGATAAAGCCTACTTGGTCATGGTGGATGACATCTTTGATGTGTTCTTGGATTCAGTTTGCAAGTGTTTTATTGAGTATTTTTGAATCAATGTTCACAAAAGAGATAGGTCTGATGTTCTCCTTTTGTGTTGCATCCTTGTGGCTTCAAAGAATGAGTTTGGTAATGTTCCTTCTGTTTCTACTTTGTGGAATAGTTTAAAGAGAATTGGAATTCGCACTTCTTTGAAAGTCTGGTAGAATTCTGCACTGAATCCATCTGGCCCAGGGCTTTTTTTTTAGAAAGGAGTGTCTTCTATTTCCTTGGGGGATATAGGTATATTCAATCTTTCTACCTGATCTTGACTAAATTTTGGTAGATTGAATCTATCAAGAAAATTGTCCATTTCCTTTAGATTTTCAAATTTTGTGGCATATAGGCTTTTTTAGTATGACCTAATGATTGTTCAGATTTCCCCAGTTTCTGTATTTATGTCCCCCTTTTTGTTTCTGTTTTGCTTATTTGGATAGTTTCTCTCTGCCTTTTAGTTAGTTTGGCTATAGGTTTTCCTTTCTTGTTGATTTTCTCAAAGAACCAGATCTTAGTTTGATTCTTTGAATTGTTTGCTTTCTTTCTAATTATTAGATTTCAGCCTTGTGTTTGAGTATTTCCAGCCATGCTCCTTTTGGGTGTATATGCTTCTCCCCCCACCCCCACAGAGCTTTCAGTTGGGCCATCAAGTTGCTTGTATGAGATGTCACAAATTTCTTCTTGAAGGTACTTAGTGCTATGAATTTTCCTCTGAGCACTGCTTTCATTTTGTCCCATAAATTAGGATATGTTGCATCTTCATTTTCACTGAATTCTAGGAAGTCTTTAATTTATTTTTTTTAAATTTCTTCCTTAACCCTGCTGTCATTGAGCAGCAAGTTGTCCAGCTTCCATGTGCCTGTAGGCTTTTTGCTAATTCCATTGTTGTTGAGGTCCAGCTTCAGTCCATGGTGGTCAGATAGAATACAGGGGATTATTTCAATCTTGTTGTATCTATTGAGGCTTGCTTTGTGATCAACTATATGGTCTATTTTGGAGAAGGTTCCATGAGGTACTGAAAAGAAGATATACTATTTTGAGTTTAGGTGAAAAGTTCTGTAGACATCTATTAGGTCCATTTGATTTAGGACCTATGTAAGTGCCTTTATTTCCCTATTTGGCTTCTGTCTAGATGATCTGTCCTTTGGTGAAAGTGGGGTGTTGAAGTCTCCCACCATTAAGGTGTTGGGATCAATGTGTGATTTAAGTTTTAATAGTGTTTCATTTATGAATTTAGGCACTCTTGTATTTGGGGCATAGATGTTCAGAATTGTGATTTCTTCTTGGTGGATTTTTTTCTTTGATGAGAATGTCATGTCCCTCCTCTTAATCTTTTTTGATTAATTTTGGTTGAAAGTCTACTTTATTAGATATTAGGATAGCTACCCCAGCTTGATTTCTGGGCCCATTTGCTTGGAACACATTTTTCCAGCCCTTTACTCTGAGGTAGTGTTTATCTTTGTTGCAGAGGTGCATTTCTTAGATGCAGCAGAATGTTGAATCCTGTTTCTGCACCCATTCTATTAGTCTGTGTTATTTTATTGGAGGGTTGAGTCCATTGATGTTGATAGATAATAGTGACCAATGAAAATTTTTTCTTTTTATTTTGGAGTCCGTGGTCTTACTGTGATTTATTGCTTGTTTTCTTTTAATTTTTGTTGGTATTTTATCTTTATGCTATGTTTTCTTGGGGATATTTGTTTTCGGTGGATTGGAGGTTTCCTTCTAGTATCTTCTGTAGGACTGGTTTGCTGTGTAGATATTTCATAAATTTAGTTTTGTCATGGAATATTTTGTTTTGTCCATCTATGTTGATTGAAATCTATGCAGGGTATAGTAGTGTGGGTTGGCTTCTTAAAGTCTGCATGACAACTGCCCAGACCCTTCTGGCTTTCATAGTTTCTGATAGGTCTACCTTTATATGTTACTTGGCCTTTTTCCCTTGCTACCTTTGATATCTTTTCTTTGTTCTGTAGATTTAGTGTTTTGACTATACTGTGACATGATATCTTTCTTTTCTGGTCTAGTCTATTTGGTGTTCTGTAGGCCTTTGTTATATTTATGAACATATCTTTCTTTAAGTTGAGAAAATTTTCTTCTACGATTTGATTGAAAATATTTTCTGGACCTTGACTTCAGTCATCCTTCCTATCACCAATTTCGGTGCAACAGCTCCTCTGCAACTCAGAAACTGTGCTCATCGCCAACTTGGATCTACCCCTCTAAGGACTATATTTTGATGGCTAAAATATTCTTCAAGATTGTCTTTGATTTACTTTAGTTTAAAAATCAGTTCACAAGTATACTATAAAGTCTTACATTGCAAAAGTGAAGGTAATTTCTTTACCGAGACATCAAAGAGAATCATGTTCAAGGCATGGAGGTGTTATGACCTCTGTTTCTGGATATTCACTTTCTGTGTATTAACAAAAAATAAATTATACTAATTTATCATCATGCTTAAGAAATTTTTCTTAGGAAGTGATTAAAATCAGGGACAGCTTTTAATTTAGTCACACAATCTGTACTTAAAAAAAAACATAAACCTGAAGAAAGTAAAAAACATAAATAAAAATATAGCATTCAGTCTATGGCCTTAGGCTCATACAGCAAATGTCAAAAGGTTCTTGGGATAATGAATGCTGGTTAGACCAGTAGCAAATGATCCTTAGTATTTGTAGGACTGTTTTAGAAATCCTTATTTTGTCTTCTTTTTTTATTGCCATGCAAAGTCCCTTTTGTGCCATTGGACAGATGGACTTATATTGAAATTCTGTACACCTGCCATAAGCTCAAATGTGAACAAATCAAAACTTAGAGATATTTCAGGAGTAAACATTCTGCAGACAACTGATTTTTTTTCTAACCAATTTCAGTGAAAACATCCTTCAATATTTTCCAAGTCAAACAAACAAACAAACAAACAAAAACCCAAACAACTTATTCCTGATATGGGCTCTAAATAAAAATCTCAGCAATAATTTAGAAAAGTAGGTTCTCTCAGATAAGTCATGATCAAAAATTACCTAAGGAAAATCTACGATGCCAAATGAATTGTTTCTTCCACAGATAAATACAAATGAAGAAAAAGTAACAAAAAAACATTTATCTGTTTTAGTAAAACATTTAAGATATATTACAGACATATAGACAAAGTTTTCTCATCAAAACAGCTGTAAATTCCTTGTACTCTTCTTGTATTCATGGGGACTTAATAAAGTCATACAAGGATTGAGTTTTGTATTGAAAGTCAGCAAAAGTAAGATGTGAGTCTTTAGAAAATAAAACTGATATTTCAAAAATCATACAGGATGTTTCTTTTTCACTATAAAGAGTTATGTAGAGAAATTTTAATTGAGCAACATTGCTGCTCTGGCAAGGAATCATATCCAAAGACTCTCTAGGTATATGAGATATAGCTGGAATGCCCCACCCTTAGCATACACCTTTAATCACAAACAATTTATATATATATATATATATATATAACCATATATATATAATTAGTTTATAGAAGGAAGAAAGCAGGTTTGAAAGTAATGTCTACAATACTCTGGGTGGAAAAACTCAGGAGGTCATCTCTGAGTTCGAGACCACCCTGTTCTGTAAAGTGAGTCTAATACAGACAATACTACACAGAGAATACTATCTCAAAAAAAAAGTGATGTCTTATTGAGGGGCAGAAAAAGTAACAAATAAAATAAATATTTGACAAAATGAGTCAGAGATATGATGTGCCCAACTCTCATGAGAACAGAGAGAAAAAAAGAGAAAGCAAGGCTCAAGAGAGAACAATGCAGAATGAGAAGGGAAGGATGCAGTTTTACCCGATTGAAGAGAGAACAAGATGGACATATGTGAAGCCAGAAACAAGCCAGAGAATGGGATGGAGACAGAAGATTTCAATAGACTGCTAGAGTTACTTTGATGCCAAGCACAGCAATTCAGTCAGAAGTGAGAGAAGCCAGTTTGAATCAGTCAGCTTGAAAAGGAGTTTGAAGCAGAACCACTAAGTTTAACTAGGCAGCCAGAGTTCAGAAAGAGTTAGAAAGGGTAAGTTTATGCAGCAGTAAGTCTCAGAGGCTGGAAACATTCTAGGCCTAGATCAGAGTGTGTGGAGGCTAGAAGGTTCCAGGACTAGGTGTAGGTTAGCAAACAGAGACAGCAAGCTTCCAAGACAACAATTACATTATGCAGCTAAACGTTTCTTTACAGAGTTGCTATTAATGTACACATCATAGTACAAAGTATAAATGGAATTGTCTATTATGAATAACCAATGAGTAATAATTTTTAAAGTAGGAAAATATTCTAAGTTTATCTAAGAAAAATAAAATGCCTGACCTGGAAGGGCAAACAAGGAAAGAAACTTCTTGATATAGAAATGACTTTTTCCCACATCTAAAATAAAATCTGCTAAAGTATTTCTAAAATAAAAACATCTAGCCAGGCAAAAACATTTACAAAACAAGTGTTTATTTTTACGAGCATTATCTTTAGTCTGGTGAAATACAGGGTAAATTTTGGTTTGCTAGGATTCCATGAAGAATGAGATAATATAACAAATTTTGTAAACTTCAGTTATCCCTTATGCTAAATGAAATGCTGAGAAAAAGAGTAAGAAAAGGTAAAGAATATTATTTTAATAACAGCAGAAAACATGGAGAAAAATGGAGGCTAAAACAATAGTAGTTGTGAGCTGCAAGTAGACAAAGACAGCTTAGTTCTGTTACCCTCAACATCCTGGGGAGTTCCAACAATCGATTTTTAGTTAAATTTTTATTTTTATATTAATTATAGTTTATTCAGTTTGTATCCCAGCTGTAGCCCCCTCCCTCCCTTACTCCCAATCCCATTCTCCCTCATCTCCTCCCATGAGTCTCTCCCCTTCCATCTGCTCCTAGCTTATCAGGTCTCATCAGTATTGGCTGCATTGTCTTCCTCTGAAGGCTGTCTTGTCCACCACCACCCCTCACACTCAGAGAGAGGTGGTCAAAGAGCCAGCCACTGAATTCATGTCAGAGACAGTCCCTGTTCCCCTTACTAGGACCCATTTGGATACTGAGCTGCCTTGGGCTACATATGAGCAGGGGTTATAGCCATGAATGGCCCTTGTTTGGAGTATTAGTCTCAGGAAAGACCCCTATGCCCAGATATTTTGGTATCGTTGCTCTCCTAAATTGTGGTTCATTTACACGATGGAATACTACTCAGCAATTAAAAATGAGGAAATAATGAAATTTGTAGGCAAATGCCACCATGAAAAGATCTCTAGAAAAAATCATCCTGACTGAGGTATGCCAGAGGCAGAAAGTCACACATGGTGTATACTCACTTATCACTGGATATTAGACATATAATATAGGATACACATACTAAAATCTGACCCTGGGTAAGATTATCAATTTTCACTCAGAAAGACAAACAGGTTGGATATTGGAAGAAGGAGAAAACCAGTAACAGGACAGGAGCCTACCACAGAGGGCTTCTGAAAGTCTCTACCCAGCAATGTCTCAAAGCGGATGCTGAGATTCATAACCAAACTTTGGGCAGAGTGCAGGGAATCTTATGAAAGAAGAGGGAGATAGTAAGACCTGGAGAGGACAGGAGCTCCAGTAATCTTTTGCCACCCAGATAAAACTAGGATATGTAGCTTGTAGTCTGCTCTAGGAAGTGCAGCATTGGGGGTGGCTATGAGAATTCTATGTCTCATCTGATGTACTTTTCCCCCTCTTTGCTTCATATGTGTAGATGAAATGTGACTGGTGTGCTGAGAGACAGGTCAACATCATGGCCCTGCACCATGCCTTCCCTGCCGTAATGGACTGCATCTCATCTGGACCCTTAAGCCAAAATAAATCATTACTTCCCTAACTTGCTTTTGTCAGAGTACTTGATCACAACAGAGTAGCAACTGGTTCATATGTATGAATTTTGTAGGATACAACATCATAGACCCATACTGTGAGCAAGACTAGAAAGCTAACAAGTGAGCTTGGAGGATAAGAAGGCCCTGTATTTTTTCAATGAATATGCTCAGAACAAAACTTCCTTAAAATGCATGGAGACAACTAGGATACTTCCTCCTGTGATTGTACAAATGCTACAGACTCTCATTATTCTTGTCAATGCTTAGATTTTTCATGAATGAACATTTCTCTACTCACCTTACATCCTTAGGGCAATGCTCAGAGACTTTAGTGATTATTCATTTATCATATTCTCATGTTAAAGTGAGGTTTGGCTTTTACTCAGCTTGGTGGAGATTCTTATTTCATCATTCAGGATTTACACTTTAACAAACTCACCTTGATATGTATTCTTCTTTCTTACCTTTAGTGTTTCTTAGAGAATTTTTACTTCTGTATTTATAAAATTCTATTTGCTATCATTATTTTTCACATAGAATTATAGGTTAGAGAATGATGAAGCCTGTTTATTACAACTAAATGCATTATAATTCAAAGTAATAGGGTTAGACCACCCCATTCATTGATTGTGCTTCATGCTGAATAAAAGAGATACATGAAAACAAAACTGAATTATAATTTTTGTATACTTAGTTGCAATATTTGGCAGTAACCTATCTGAACCAATACGAGGTTGATATTAATATTTTTTCAGCAACTAAAACACATGTAATAAATCCAAGGAAATCATATTGATGTGGGTCATTCAACTTTTCGTAATTAAAGATAATGCTGAATTTGCTAATATAAGCATTACAAATACATTTCAAATAGTGTTTATGAGCTAACAAGTACACAAAAAGTTTTCTCTGACCTTTACTATGTCATTGTCATATAATACATTTTACTATGTAATATGTGTTTATTATGTACTGTAATGCAATGATTACCTATGTAATCAGTGTTTTACTCAGTATTTAAGCGACCTCAGAAAGGCTATAAGCAGGTAATGTTGAAAGGAATAAGCCACATTGTTCTTCAGTGATGTAGCCACTGCTATATTGCCTTCACTCAAGAAAGCAACCACCTACCCATGTAAACTCATGGACATGGAAACAATGGTATTCAATTCTGTAGTCAAACACACACACACACACACACACACATACACACACACAACACACACACCAAGAGAAGTAAAGAAGAAAAGGACTTGGTAAGAAGAAGAGGTGTGGTGAGAGGGAAAATTGTATAAGCAGATAATGGGGAACTTTAATGAAAGAGCATTATATGTGTATTAACTTCTGGATGAATGTTTAAAAATTGAATATAATTCATTGCATTTGGGAATGAACAACATTTAAGTCAATGTACGGTGGCATGTTATACAATGTGACTGCCTTTAATGAGACAGGAAAACACAATATCAATGACATGGAGAAAAGGAAATCAAGCTAGATTGCCATCATTACTATTCATATATTCTGAGAGCATAAAAGCATCTTCGTGATGAAGAATTCTGAGTATTGTCCACACCCACACACTGCAGTCCAGAGAATCTAATTTTTGCTTTATTGTAATCTCTTTACCAACACGTTTGGGTTGTAGTTTACTAATGGACAGTTTGTGAGGTATTTTGTAGATGAATTAGAAGGGTGAGTGGATTCCTTTATTTAATGATGGCTATTCTGGTTAAATAAGCAAGACTTTCCCATGGATTCCTGATTTTAAGTAATGGTAATGAGATATAGCACAGTATAATTTCTGACTGCTGAGTATTTGGCTAAATAAATAGTTGCTTAGGCTTCAACACTTCTTCCTGTATCTCTGTGGTAGCCCACTGTGCTCCTCAAACTCTTCATTAATGGCAGATCATAATATACTTCCATTGAATCCTGCTGGTTGCTTATGCTGTAGCTCCATCTTCATCTCCCTATTCTAAGCTCCTCTTCCTTCATTAATCCTTTTACCTGCATTGCATAGCTACAGTCAGCTTTAATACCAAAACTGAGAACATGTCAAGTATTTACTTGTGATATAAACACAGTTAACTACTGTGTATTCATGTGCTACTAAACTTACTTTTACTTTTATTAAAATATACGCATAGTGCATTGGTAACTTGGAAAATTGGTTAAATTACTCATATATATTTTGACAGATTTTAAACTTAACAATAAATATTTAACGTTAAAATATGTTTTCAAATCTTTAGACTTTTTTCAGCATCTAAGGGGACTTGGCTGCACTGGAGATTCCTAAATGCAGGAGGGATGCAGAACTGAGAAGAGCTGGGCATTTAAACTACTGCATTAAAAATAGGCTAGATGAAGACAATGTAGCTAGTCCTGATGAGACCTGATAGGCTAGGGTCAGACAGAAAGTGAGGAGGTCCTCCCCTATCAGTGGACTAGGGAAGGGACATAGGGGGAGAAGAGGGAGGAAAGGTGGAACTGGGAGGAGATGAAGGATACAAAGTGGGATACAGCTGGGATACAAAATGAATAAATTATAATAAATAAAAAATAAAATAAAGAGAGTCTAACTGGTATAACAGTGGCAACAAATGCTACAAGAGAATGGTTCTGAAAAAAGAAGAAAGTGAGTTTGATCGCCTAATGTGATGAGAAATTCAGGCAAGTAGGCTAATCAATATCTCATAGATTTTTTTCTCATTACCGTGTCACCGTCCTCACATGCCACAAAGCACAAGTACTCGTGAATAAGTCTGATTTAGGAAAGTATAGCACATTGGTTCATTGTTAATAATTTATATAAATACTTGCAAAACTTCTGACAGCCTTTATGAAAACAGGGAAGAGAATACATTCTTGCACATTCCAGAAAAATGCCCCCGTACCTCACACATGTGTGTATTAGTGAGGCTGAAAGTAAAAGAGTAGTAATTAGGTAGAGTGGGAAACCAATGCAGTAAAGCTTAAAAGTACAATAAATGTAAACTCCCATTCTTGTCTCTATTCTTGATTTATAAGAACCCCCCAAAGTCAACAGTATTAGACTGTTGATACTAAAATAAATATAATATATTAAAAATCTCACATACGTTTATTAGTCACTCAATTGGCCAGATGTATAAAAGGAGGAGAAAATGAAAACTGATGATTTGAGTTGTTTTAAGAACTTCCCAAATTTGATGGCATTCCTTATGAGAAGAATCTTTACAAAATATGATTCCAGAAAGTGATTCTGAAAGAATAAATCATCCATAAATTATGATTGAGCTTCAATCAACAGACCTATCTGAAACATACTCACTAGCCCAAGCTTGTATTTATTTTCAGCTCAGCCATCTTTAGGACTCAGTGCCCAGAACAATCATTGTTTTTATGTCACCTCAACCTATAACACAGCAACTTCGACTGCGAGTGCAGGGGTGAGAAAAGGAAGAGCTCACTTAATGAAAATCTTCATAGTTTCTATCTAATATTCAAATTTCACACAGAACTCAGAAGTTTTGGACAAGAATAGTGACAGTGAGTCCTATCACAAAGTTCACTGAACAAATTCCAGAGTATCTTCAGCTATGTAACAGGAACCTATTTTTAAAAACACAAAACATACTAACTAATGCAAAAGAAATGCATGGAACTTTATCACACTATAGCTTCCTGAGTACTCATCAAAATTATTCTCTTTTGCTTTTAAATTACTTTATAAACAATGAATTCCCAAGAAGCTCATTGGTATCTATAAAGCAACTTAACAAGGACTATAGAAAAAGTCCTTAGAGGTCTTCAGGGTTAATAGCATGCATTTCCATAAAATTTGTCTCACAACGTTAGTATCCAGAGCCCAAAACCATTCAAAATATTAATGGTTGGAAATGTCATCCCTTGGCAAAATGGTGACAATCACATTATTTTTAGTTCTAAAATTACCAGTGAATTCATATTCAAATGAGTTTACATGCAATTTGCATAAAATACAGGGTTCTAAATGAATACTATGACCAGCTTTTGTAATGTTGATATTTAATTTAGGCTTGTATCATTAAGTAGAATAAAAGGCCCTTCATTACACTGGCATGAAAGTTAAAAAAGAAAATAATGCTACAGCTAATCACCAGTGGAGATGTTTTCCTTAGGCTTAAGCAAAGAAAAAAAAATGTTTGCACTTCCTCTCATCAAAGAAACTATCTGTATAACAAAGGTACAGCTACTAGATTGAGTGTTTTTACAATAGTCTTAATATTTAAAAGCAAGAATAGGAATTCAATGAATCCTAATTATAAGCTAGGCTCTCAATTATCTAAAGGTCACATTGTTTTATAGAGCTGCCTGAGGGAAATCACACTGTCAATAAACAGATGCTTAAAATAGAGAAGAAAAATAACATTTTGTTGAAGTTACAGATTCATTTTACTTTGAGAAGTGTGTCTTCTTTTTCAACCTGCTTTTAGGTTGCTTCATACTGCTTCTGATAGTCAACTACTGCCTAGCATTGCAGCTCAGATCTGTAGCAACTATCTAAAAACTCAACTTCTAATTTTTGAATTGAAAAACAACTGCACATACACTTCTTTACACACACATCTTTTCTTCTCAAAACAAGATAGAATTTTTGTAACATATTTAAGGGTCATAATGGACTCAAAACAAAACTAAGCAGAACATAATAAAATTAAAACAAATTTTTTGGTGAAATTTCCTTTTATTTTATCTTTGGAAAATTTGCCATGAACACAATTTCATAAAAGAATAAATGTCCTGTCACTTTTAGGATTTAAAGAATGGGATAAATAACTTTAAAACATACAGAAAATTGTATTATATCTCTTTGATTTGTGGCTTAGCATTTAAAACAGAATTTTTAACATGAAATCAGGAACAAATAATAATCATGTTCAAGTCAGAATTTCAATTTTACTACATGGTATTATTTTATATACAAATTATTAAAACATAGTCAATAATAAAACACTAATATCCAAGTAACTATACAGTTTTGAGAGTATACAATAGAACTCCAAAGAAAATATAAAGATTTTAGTAGTTTTTTCTTGTTGTTGTTGTTGTTATCAATCACAGGTTAGGTACTATGCATCCCAAGCATAGCCCCGTCCCTCATTCCCTCCCCCCATCCCCAACCCTCCCTCATCTTCTTCCCGCCCCCTGCAAGTCCACCAACAGAGGAGGACCTCCTCCACTTCCATCCAACCCCAGCTCATCCTGTCTCCTCAGGGCTGGATGCAATGTCCTCCACTGGGATCCAGCCAGTCTGTCAGTCCCTGGCTTGTATGGGGGAGGGTCAAAGAGTCAGCCATCAAGTTCAAGACTGAAAAGTCCCTGTTTCCCTCACTAGGGTCTTCAGTCCTACACCGAGCTATCATGGGTCCCATCTGAATAGGGGTTCCAGGACACATCCACACGTGGTCCTTGGTTGTAGAAACCGTCTCATACAAGACCCCTGTGCCCTGCTCAGTTTGGTCTTTGTGGAGCTCTTGTTCTCTCCAAGTTTCACCAACCTTCTCCATTTCTATTATCACTTCTTGCCCTCTGCCAAAGGCTTGATCCCGAGTCTTAATATCTGCTCTGATACATCTCTACGTTGACCCCCCAGAGGTCCTCCTTGGCAAACTCCTGTCCTGTTGCTTGTTTTCTCCTCCACTCAATGTCTATCCCATTTGTTCATCCAAACGAGCATTGATCGAACCCACCTGGGTCCTCCTTCTTGTATATCCTCCCTAGGAGTATATATTTCAGCATGAACTTCCTATCCTATAGGTCTATATAAGTGAATATATACCATATGTTTCTTTCTGCTTTGGGGATACCTCACTCAGGATGATCATTTCCAGGTCCCACCATTTGCCTGCGAATTTCGTGATTTCCTCCTTTTTATTTATTTTATTTTATTTTTTTATCTTTTTTTATTTTTTTATTTTTTGTTATCAATCACAGGTTAGGTACTTTGCATCCCATGCGCAGCCCCCCCACTCCCTCCCACCCTTCCATTCCCTCCCTCATCTCCTCCCTGCCCACTCCAAGTCCACCAACAGGGGAGGACCTCCT
>CM053743.1:26634428-26677489 GCA_028658305.1 Pachyuromys duprasi
TGGAAGGGAAGGAGGTCCTCCCCTGTTGGTGGACTTGGAGGGGGCAGGAAGGAGGGAGAATAGGGAGGGAGTGGGAGGGTAGGAGGGACTGAGGGAGGGGGCTACGCCTGGAATTCAAAGTACCTAACCTGTGATTGAGATAAAAATAAATAAATTAAAAAAAATAAATAATGATAAACACAACAAAAAAAAAAGAAAAAAAGTAATTAATTTTAAATTTACGAAAGTACAAGGAAGAAGCTTTACTACTCTGGTAAGCCCTGTGGTCCTTTGGTTTGGGAAACTGATTTATGGAGAAAATGTAATATATCATGTTGGAGAAATCTTGTTTTTGCATATTTAGTTTTCTTTATTTTTTTTAACAGACTTAATTCACTTCATTTTTCTTGTATAAAGAGCCCTTATGGACCATGCATCTATAGGGATAGGCTCCCTGCTCAGATGTAGCCCATGGCAGCTCAGTGTACAAGTGGGTTCCATAGTAATGAGAACAGGGACTGTCTCTGACATGAACTCAATGGCTGGCTTTTGTTTACCTCTCCCTGGGGGTGGATGCAGCCTACCCAGTCCACAGAGGAAGATGATCCAGTAAGCCCTGATGAGACCTGATAGGCTGGGGTCAGACAGAAGGAGAGCAGTACATCCCCTATCAGTGGACTGGGGGAGGGGCATAGTGGGAGAATAGGTAGGGTGGGTGGGACCTGGGACTTGGAGGAGATGAGGTATGTGATTACATCTAAGTTATAAAATGAATAAATTTTAATAAATCAGATTATAGATAAAACATGAGAAAAAGATCATTAATTTTAGTTTTCAATTGGACTGAATTTTTTAGCAAACATGGAAACATACCTCAGAGCGTACCTATGTGGATATCTTCAGAAATGTTTAAATGAAGAGGGAAGGATCACTCTGCATGTAGGAAGCACCACTGCATAAACTGAACCTGTAGTTCTAAGACACTGGAATCTGTTTTTAAATTTATTTATTATTAATTAGTATTTATTCACTTTGTATCCCAGCTGTAGCCCCCTCCCTTATCCCCTTCCAATCTCAAATTGGAAGGGGTAGGGGAGCCCTTATGTGGTAGCCACAGCTGGATATTGGGTCATTTGAACAGAGAATCTCCTGTGGGTTTTCACAAGATAATAAGTAGTCGCTTTCCAAATGCCGGGGGTTAGGTAGTTGTAGGTCTTGGAGATGGCATACAAGGTTGCCTTGGGAAAGTTGCCCAAGGTGGTAGTGGAGCTCATGGCTGATGTGTAGCAGTCATCAATACCAGCCATCATAAGTACCTTGTTGGGCACAGGAGCAGAGACAATTCCAGTGCCTCTGGGAGTAGGGGTGAGACTCACCAAATCAGAGCCACAGCAGCCTTTCGTCTTGTATGGAACCGTGCAGGGCTTGCTAGTCTTGTTGTCCAAGTAGATGATGACCCCTCTGATGGCCGTGGCACCAAGACCAATGTGACCATTGTATTCCCCAATAGCGACAAAAGCTGTAAACCTGGTCCACTGGCTAGCTTGTGCCTACTTCTGCACTGGCATGATCTCTTGAGCCTCATCCTTTAGGGATGCCCCGAGGAAAAAGTCAATATTCTCAGATTCTTTAATGGGCAAAGAATAGGTAGATCTCCTCCAAGGACTGTATGCTCATATCCTTAACCAGGCAGCCCAGATAAGTAATGGGGATTCACTCCTTCTTTTTGGCTCTACCTCTAGGAGCCCTGCATGACCATGGCCCCTAAGGCTACTGCTGAAATCTCTGCAGAAGCAGAAGCCTCCGTGGCCTCCTAATCCTTGAACCCTCCTCCCACCTCCTCTGGGCTCTCTTGTTACACCAGTGTCATCTGACATTTGATGTTTTCCAGAAAAAGAAGAAGAAGAAGAAGAAGCAGAAGAAGAAGAAGAAGAAGAAGAAGAAGAAGAAGAAGAAGAAGAAGAAGAAGAAGAAGAAGAAGAAGAAGAAGAAGAAACAGTAGCAGCATGTATTTAGATTTTTTCAATCCTGGTTTAAATTCAGTATTTACTTAAATGACTTTTAATTTTACTCGGCTGCAAACCATGTCTGAAATGTTGACAGACACACTGCATGTATGTTCCTATTGAATGACAAAGATTGGTCATCATAAGAAATTTAATAAAATGAATTCTGCTTAAGATCAATACCTAACTTTCACATTTTATAATACATTTTCCCCATAATTTCACAGATTATCACCACAGATTCTATATTAAAATTGCTTCTACAATTAGCTGACTTTGCCTCATGACTTACTTTGCATTTCATGCTTTTACCTTTTATCCTGAAAGGTAAGAACATACAGTGGATGATCAGTTTGCTTTGTGAGGTACACTTCATGTTCCTATTTATTTCAAAGTGAAATTTCATGTGACAACGTTTCTGGCTGTATCATTAAAAACCTTTATTAAAAAGAAGTAAAATGTACAGATTCAGGATGAAGGTTAGAGAAAGATATAACTACATCCCTGGCCTTTTGAGCACATTTCTGTCTTAAGTAAGGGCAGGCACTATTCTACTTTCCACACAAACAGACCATTTTCTGTTGAATGACATGATCACATTGATTTATTGTAAGGTAAATAACAATTTATCTTGATTACTACCTACCACTCAATGAAGCACAACTTATCCTTCCTACTCTGCATATATATTTTAACATTTTTATTGGAATGAGTGCATCTCAGATAAAAATAGAATGTAGTTTTGGTTCTTAGCATGACCTTGTTATTTGAAAAAAACATTACATTTTAATGGCATATAATTTAAAGTGTCTCTAGGAGTGAGTTGAATTTACTGAGATATTTTTTGAGAGTAATTACTTACCAGAGGATGTCAGAACACTTGTGCAGTACCAACCCTCTTCAGGGCAGATATTCGAGACTACTCGAAATGAATTAACACTTCTACCATTAATGTTTGATGGGAGGCCATAGTGAAAAAGATGAATGCTTATATAATTGACATCCTTAACATTTAGAGCTGAACACTTAAATGCCAGATACATAATTTGGAATAAAATGTCAGGACCTAACTCAATAATATTTAATGATGGAACAGGACATGAATGAGAAGAATTCAGTTTACATTATTAATGAAATTATTAATAGAATGCTTAATTGTTTTTGTGTAAAATTAAGAAGTTTAGATCCACATAATTATTTGAGAAAAATGATTTAAAATTCCCTTTTATACCAATTAGAGATATCAAGCATCTTGTTTATTCTCATAATTATAAAAATGTTTATGAAAAACATAAACAAGTTTATTAAATATGTTTAATACTTAAATTTATTATAGATGGCATAGCAACAAATTATGCTTTATATCTTACATAAGTCTCATTTACCTATTATTAGCAAATTATGAGTCTGATAAACGTATTCTAGTGTACATTATAGATATACACAATAAAAACCTGAAGAAAAAGAAAAGGATAGTGTGGAAAAATGTCTTTTTAAAAATTACAGAAGCATAATGATTAATTAGCACAGTTACAGAATAACTAAGGGCTGGGTGGATGGCTCAACTTATAATTGCAGAGGATCTGAGTTCACTTTCATCACCCATCCTATTCAGTTCTTGATATATTCTCCTGGCTTCCATAGGCACCTCCATTCATGTACACACATGTGCGCACGCTCGCGCTCAGAGGCACATACACACACATACACCAGGAGGGGTACATGGAGGATGGAATAGAGAAATATTGCAAAAGGATAGTATAATTTTCAAAAGGAAACCTTAATGATAAAGTATTGATTTGTATGTTTGCTTAAATAATTACTTTTAAGCATCAGGGAGCCTTCATATGTTCTATTTTATACATACTTAGTAGTGAAAGAACATGCTGCAGATTATAGTTCAGTTAGTCATTTGGCAAATCCTAAATACTCTCATCATGAACTCTATCACCTCTAATGGAGAAGAATAAGCTGTTCTGTGGCTAAGTTTCCCTTAACCCCATTCATCCACACAGACATAGTTCACAAGGGTTAAGGTAACGTTAATAATTAGAGTAAACCACTCTTTACTAATACAGAAAAATATGGTCCATAATAAACATGGAAACCAAAGTACACTGTTAAGAAAAATAAAAACTTGTGATGCCCTTGTAGATTTTTCCTTAGATGAAAGTGAAGTGTCCCTCTCCATCTCTTTTGATTAATTTTGGTTGAAAGACTATTTTATTAGATATTAGGATATTGGGATGGCTACTTCAGCTTGCTTCTTGTGTCCATTTGCTTATAAAACCTTTTTCCAGACCTTTATTCTAAAGTAATATCTATCTTTGTTGCAGAGGTGTGTTTCTTGAATGGAGCAGAATGTTGGATCCTGTTTCTGCAACCAATGTTTTAGACTGTGTCTTTTTGTTGGAGAGTTGAAAACACTGATGTTAATAGATATTAGTTACCATTGATTGTTAGTTCCTTTGGTTGTGGAGTTGGTCATGATAATGTGTTTATGTGGTTGTTTTCTTTTGCTTTTATTTGTGAAGGTATCTTAATTCTCTGTTTTCTTTGGTGTTGTTGATCTCATTGGATTGGAGTTTCCTTTTATTATCCTCTGTAGAGCTGGATTGCTGTGTATATACTGTTTTATAAATTTATTTATTGTTTTATTAATTTGAGTTTATTCATTTTGTGTACCAGCCTCCCTTGTCTCCTTGCTGGAGACAAGCCCTGAGAAACTTCCCTCACCTCTCCCTGAGTAAGAAGGCTCTATTATGGGCCTTTCCAACCTCACTCCTCCCTTGCCCAGCCCCCACCTAAAGTTGGCCTTAAAAAGCCTGCTTCATCTCAATAAAAGTTGGCTCTTGACAAGTGCAGATTTGCTTGAGTCCGTTCCTTCTCTTGCCCATCTTTTTCAGGTTTTGGTTCTCCTTGCCCCCACGAATAACTAGGTCATAGTGCAGGTGGCGCCCAATGTGGGGCTCAAGGCAAGGATCATTACTGGACGGACACACCGTGGATTCATCCGTGGATTAGTATCTGAGAGGTTACCGACTCATTGCCCGTGAGACGACTAGACCTGGTGAGTGCACAGCTTTTACATTCCGTCCCAGCGAGATGGGCCATTCATTGTCTAAGGAAGCCTGTTTTATTAAATATTTAAAGGCCTCTCTCAGAGAGCAAGCAATAAGGGTAAAGAAAAAGGATCTTATAAACTTCTTTATATTTGTTGATAACGCATATCCATGGTTTATGATTGATGGGCCAAACATTCACCCCAAAAAGTGGCAAAAAGTAGGTAGAGAATTAAATCAAAAACTCACTGAAGAAGGTAATGCCACCTTGTCCCCAACTATTTTCTCTTTCTGGGGTATAATTCGAGACATTGTCGAGCAAGCTGACAATGACTCTGGCAAACGCCACCTTCTCTCTGTAGCTGAATACTGTCTTTCGTCTTCGCAGACTGGCTCCCGCTGCCCTTCGTGCCCTCCCTCTCAGGCTTCTGCCTCCTTTTCTCTCGTTGATGCCTCCAATTCTCCTAACTCTGACCCCTCAACTCTCCTTCAACTTTATCCTCCACTTCCCTCAGTAGAAGCACCTTCCCCTAAGCCTCCTCTAGGGATTACTTTGCCTTGAGGAGAAAAAACTTCCCCAATTATTTACAAAGAAAACTGGGTGTCACTGCGCCCTTTCCCACTAAGACACGGTGCCAAAATAATTGGTGCGTCCCCTTGCTTATTTCTTTTACTGGTCCAGGAAAACAGAAAGACTAGACTGACTGAGGTTTTCAATGGGGACTTTGGCTGAGAGAATGCACTGCTGAAACCTTGGGATGTCAGGACCCAGGGCTTCTTTTTAAAATTAAGTTTATCAAAGCCATCCCAAACAAAGGTTCTGTGAACATAGGACCTAATCCTGTCCTGCTTAAACCAGCAAAGCCCAAATTACATGCTACTCCAAAGTCTTTTACAAAGTTGTCTCTGGGATATGCCTTGTTCCAACCTATCATCCCTGAGGGACCCCCAAGTTCAGCTGATCTTGTTTCTTTAGTAAACGCCTCCCTGGAAGCTATTCATAATACTAGCAATCCCAATTATCAAGAATGCTGGATCTTCTTCTCTCCTACACCTTCCTTTTATGAGGGTGTTGCAATGCTTATGACCCCCATATTCACCAATGACTCAGATGGCCTGCTTTGGCATGCTGTCCCGGACGGAGGTATCACTCATAGTTCCATTTCAGGCATTGGACTCTGTCTTGTTGGCCCTAAAATGTTGCCCCCCACCCCATTCACTCATATCAGTCTGTAACCAGACTGTTGTTGTCAGTAAAACCTCCATTTATACTAAGGCTCCCGGTAACACCTACTTTGCTTGCTCTTCGGGTCTAACTCCCTTTATAACCAATGAAAACTTTATTGATAACAAGGATTATTGTGTTGTGGTCACTGTGCTACCACAGTTCTTTGTCCATGATCCAGAGAGTTTTTTTGACTACTCTGGACCAAGGTGTCTCTATTAGACAAAAGAGAGAACCTCTAACTGCCATTACCCTAACTGTGCTCCTGGGACTTAGTGCTGCAGGAGCCGGGACAGGTATTGCCTCCTTAGTCACTTCCCAGCAACATTTTTCATATCTCAGTGCCTTGGTAGATAGAGATCTCAATCTCATACATGAGGGAATACAAGATCTTAAAGATTCATTAGCTTCCCTTTCTGAGGTAGTTCTCCAAAATCGGAGGGGATTAAATTTAGTCTTCCTTAAAGAAGGAGGACTCTGTGTAGCCCTCAAGGAAGAATGCTGATTCTACTCAGATTAAGACTGGACTGGTACAAAACAGCCTTGATAAGGTTAAAAAAAATCTAGAGGATAGAAATTTCCACCCGGGGGTGGAAATTCTGGTCCTGTCCCTCCAAATAATAACTCAGGTCTCCGTGACCCCTCATATACTATTTGGCTACTAAACATATTCCTTCCAGGATCCTTATGGAGCCTTGATGGTCTTATTGAGAGCAAAATGCATTACATTTCCACAAAGTGAGTGGTCTGGTAAGTCAGAGACAGAACGGGTGGATAAGTCTCAGCCCGCCTAAGACAGGACGACCTCGCTGGGAGGAGGCCAATCCAATGACGGGTAAGGGTCCAGCACTGCCCTTCTAATAGGCTCAGCCCCTGTTTGTGCCCCTTGTACTGAGGTCAATCTAAGTGGCCTTGTCAAAACCAATGGCCTATAAGTGACAACGCTTGACCTACTCTGGGGAACGCTTGCCTCTCTGGTGACGGTTTGCTCCTTTGTATCCAAAAATTTTACTCTTAAACAAAAATAATTGGCTATCAAAATGAGCTCTTCTTTGGGCTACCATTAGAGGGTCACAGAAACCTCCCTATCCTTGTTCTTGTATACAGAAAAGGGGGAGATGCTGGAGACAAGCCCTGAGAAACTTCCCTCACCTCTCCCTGAGTAAGAAGGCTCGATTATGGGCCTTTCCAACCTCGCTCCTCCCTTGCCCTGCCCCCACCTAAAGTTGGCCTTAAAAAGCCTGCTTCGTCTCAATAAAAGTTGGCTCTTGACAAGTGCACATTTGCTTGAGTCCATTCCTTCTCTCGCCCATCTTTTTCAGGTTTTGGTCCTCCTTGCCCCCACAAATAACTAGGTCCCGCGGGTCAGGGCATCTCCTCCCAATTCCAAACCTCTCTCCTTCGTCTCCTCTCATGGCCCTCCTGCAGTCCACTTATAGGGGAGATCCTCCTCACCTTCCATCTGATCCTAGTCTATGTATTGTTTATTTAGTTATGTCACAGAATATTTTGTTTTCTCCATCTATGGTGTTTAAAAGTTTTGCTGGATATAGTACTTTGAGTTGACTTTTTTGATATCTGAGCATCTGCATGCTATCTGCCCAGGCCTTTCTAGCTTTCATACTGTCTTTTGAGAAAGCTGGTGTGATTCTAATAGGTCTGCCTGTGTACATTATTTGACCTTATCCCCTTGCTGCTTTTTATATTTTTCTTTTGGTCTGTAGATTTAGTGTTTTGAACATTAAAAAACCCAGAGTAGCTAAAACAATCCTGTACAATAAAAGATCTTCTAGAGGTATCTCCATCCCAGATCTCAAGCTGTACTATAGAGCAACTGTAATAAAAACAGCTTGTTATTGGCATAGAAACTGACTGGTAGATCAATGGAATTGAAATGAAGACCCAGAAATAAATGCACAACCCCACAGAAACTTAATTTTTGACAAAGAAGCTAAAAGAAAACAATGGAAAAAATATATCATCCTTCAGCAAATGGTGCTGGTATAACTGGATGTCAACATGTAGAACAAAGCAAATATACCTATATTTATCACCCTGCACAAAATTAAAGTGCAAGTGTATCAAAGACCTCAACATAAACTCATACACACTAAATCTATTAGAAGAAAAAGTGGGAAAGAATTTGACTTCATTGGCATAGGAGACAATTTCCTTAACAGAACACTGACAGCACATGCTCTAAGGTCAACAATTAATAGATGGAACCTCATAAAACTGAAAAGCTTCTGTAAAGCAAAGATCACTGTCATCAGAACAAAATGACAACCTACAGACTGGGAAAAGATCTTCACTGACTCTACATCTGACAGAGGGCTAATATCCAGAATATATAAAGAACTGAAGAACCCCAACACAGCAAGTAATCCAATTAAAAAATGGATACAGAGCTAAACAGAGAATTTTCTGTGGAGGAATTTCGAATGACAGAGAAACGATTAAAGAAATGTTCAACAGCCTATGTCATTTGGGAAAAGCAAATCAAAATGACCCTGAGATCCACCACATACCCATCAGAATGGCTATGATAAACAACTCAAGGGATGGCACATACTGGAGAGGATGTGGTACATTTATACACTGGAATACTACTCAGCAATTAAAAACAAGGAAATCATGAAATATGCAGGCAAATGGTGGGAACTAGAAAAGGTCATGCTGAGTGAGGTAACCCAGAAGCAGAAAGACTCATATGGTATATACTCACTTATACCTGGATATTAGTCATATAGTATAGGATAAACATACTAAAATCTATAGCCCTAAAGAAGGTAAACAACAAGGAGGACCCTAAGGAAGAGGCTGAAATCTCATTCAGAAGAGCAAACAGGATAGACATCAGAAGTAGGAGAAGATAAGAAACAGGACAGGAGCCTTCCATAGAAAAGAGCCTGCCCACCATGGTATGGAAGGAAATACTGAGAATCAAGGCCAAACTTTGGGTAGAGTTTAGGAAACCTTATAGAAGAGGGAGATAGACAGACCTGGAAGGGACAGGAGTTCCACAAGGAGACCAACAGAGCCAATAATCCTGGACCCAGGTGAGGCTGCAGAGACTGATACTCCAACAAAAGTCCATGACTGGAGAGGACCTAGATTCCCTGTTCAGAAGAAGCTCACATACTGCTCAGTTTCCACGTGTTTTCCCTAGGAAAGGGGACAGGGGCTGTCTTTGACCATGAAATCAGTGCCTGGCTCTTTGATCACCTGCCCCTAAAGAGAGTGTAGCCTTGTCACACCACAGAGGAAGACAGTGCAGCCAGCCTTGATGAGCCCTGATAGGCTAGTGTCAGATATAAGGGGAGGAGGACTTCCCCTATCAGGGAACTAGGGAAAGGGCATAGTGGGAGAAGTGAGAGATGGGAGTTCCTGGGAGGAGGCATGGGAAGAGACTACAGAGGGGATATAAACTGAATGAGTAAGTAAGTAAATAAACAAATAAATGAAAAAGAATAGCAGTCCAATAGACCATCTGTCACTGGTTAAGTATGGCTATTATCCCTGCCTCTGCTTCATGTGGATGCTATGCAATCTACAAAAGTCATTATCATCTTGTATCATATAGTTACAGGGTGTCTTATCTTAATGATTTAGGAGTTTTCTGAAAAGCTTCCAGTTGCTCCCAAGATAAGAATTATCGTTCTGCTGTTTTCACACATTTCTCTTCATTAAAGTGTAGGAGAACTTTTTGTTTTGCTTGTGCATACTGTTTAGATTTCCAGGAGGTTGGTGGAATGTATGCAGTCAGCAATGAGCCTGGATTCCACATATGAAGGGCACATATTTGCATGAAAGATGATGTGACCCCACTCTCCTTTGTACAGTGGTCTGTGTGCACTTGTATTATGTGCACTTGTCTACACAAGTGCATGTGGAGGTCAAAGGAGTATCTTCGTAAGCTGTTCTTCAGCTTATTTGTAGACAGGGTTTCTCACAAATAAGCCTAGAATTTAGTATGTCAGCTAGGCTGGAGGGACTTGCGCCAGGGATCTGCTAATATTGAAATACCTCAAAAACAGAAGAGTTACAGGTGAGGTGTGAGCAACCACAAACTTAGCTTTTGCAATGCGTGTTGGGGAATCCAGTATCTTCATGCTTGAACAGCAAATATTTGGAGAAATAACTTAATGCAGACCAAAGACACAGTCAACTATCAAATATAGCTTTAATGGTCTATTTTCATTTCCAGGGACTTATAAGGCATTTTATGTTTTCTGGTTTAATTTTAAATTATTCTTTGTAAAGTGTATGCATGTATACAATGCATCTTGTTCGTATCATGAGAGCCAACACATGGATAGGGTTTTGTGAATAAATGTCTTGCAAATCATCACACTAGGAAAATATCTCTTTTAATTTGATTTCAATTACTGTAATAAAACACTCTTTTTTCACTTTTATTTTATATTAATCACAGGTTATGTACTTTGTATCCCAGCCGTAGCCCCCTCCTGCATTCCCTCCCTATCCCCCAGATCCCTCCCTCATCTCCTCCCTGCCCCTTTCCAAGTCCACTGATAGGGAGGACCTCCTCCCCTTCCATCTAACTCTAGGTTATCAATTTGGGTAGAAAAAGGTTTATTTAGCCTATGCTTTCAGCTCACAGTCCATTATTGAAGGAAATCTGGGCAGGGAATTAGGCAGGAACTCAGAGAAGAACTGATGGAGGAATTCTGTTTGCTTGTTTTCTCTCTGACTCATCTAGCCTCCCTGGCTAGACAAGCTTTTACTGGACTGGCTCTCTCATCCCAACCAGCAATCAAGACTAAGCCTCCATAGACCTGCCCACAGGCCAATCTGATTGAAGTAATTTACTGACTGAGGTTCTGTCATGTGACTCCTACTTTTGTCACATTGCCAGCAACAAGGACAGTAGCCACATCTTATTACATTATAAGAGACCTGAAGAGTGAATGTGTCTGCTCAGTCTGAACACACAAGGTTCTCTCATCCTGAACTACTGTGCATTCTCCATCCTATTTATTTCGGGGCATTTTTTAAATGTTAAGAGTGAAGGTATTCTGTAAGCTCAAATGAGCTAATTAAGAAGTGGATTAAACAGACCTACCACTCGAACAATAATCCTTGAGCTTTGTTATGTTCTTTTTTTTTTTTTTTTTTTTAGATTTGCTATTTCTGAATGTTATCTATACTTAAACCTCTCAGAATGGAATGATCACTCCTTTAGTGCCTGGTTTCTTTACTAATGTTTTTCATATTTCAAAAACTTAGTGAGGCAGGCCAAGCCCCTAACCTGGACAGCAAGGGATGGCTGGCTCTGGTGATGAGGATGCAGGATAGCTGGCATCAACTCAAATAAACCCAGACCCAGATCCTGGGGCTTTGCATTGGACCACACTAACAACTACTCTATCTATGAATTGCTTGAGTTTGTGAAAGGTCCAGTGTTGCAGATGCAAAATAGCAGGGTCTCCATGACACAAAGGAACAACAAGATATCCAAGAAGATTCCCAATGAGGACCCAATATTGATATTTCCCATGGAGGATCCTATACTGATGGTGTAGCAGAAGCCAGAGGCCTTGAACCAGACCAGTGACTCATTTAAATGAACAAGTAAAACTGTTTGGACAAAAGATTATTCTGTGTGCCACACTGCAACTTTTATAGCAAGAAGGCACCCCAACCCCTCTTTGGGAGGTGGTTACAAGGGTGTAGGGCTGAAATGGAATGTCTGGGATATTAGCAGAACTGTGGTACATGATGTGACATTCACACAGAATCAATTAAAAATTATATTTAAAAAATCTTGGCAAGTATTAGAAACTCAGCTAATATGCATATTATATTAAATCATCATTTATAAAATATCAGATGTTAGAGAGTAAATATTTTATTCAAATATGCATCCAAATGCTTCTTATGAGAACATTTTAAGAACTGTATTCTATAAAATGTGACATGCAAAGTCATTTTATTTATAAACTTCTGTTTAACTCATAATAGCAATATTGTATAATATTGCTAATATTATTGTATAATAATAATAGCAATTATTCAGTAATTAAAAACAAAACAAAACAAAAATCAGGAAATTTACAGGCAAATGGTGGGATCTAGAAAAGATCATTCTGATTGAGGTATCTCAGAAAGACACACATGATATATACGTACTTCTAAGTGGGTACTATACCTATAAGATAGGAGAAGCATACTAAAATCTGTACACCTAAAGCAGATAAACAAGAAAGAGGACCTGGGGTAAGATGATCAGTCCTCACTTAGAAAGACAAATGGGATGGAGATTGGAAGTAGGAGAAAACAAGTAACAGGACAGGAGCCTACCACTGAAAGACTCTACCTACCAGTATATCAAAGCCAATGCTGAGACTCATAACCAAACCTTCAGCATAGTGTGGGGAAGCATATGAAAGAACGGGGAGTTAGTATGACCTGGAGAGGACAAGAGCTCCACAAGGACCAAATGTATCTTGGCACAGGGGTCTTATATGAGACTGTTTCTCCAACCAAGGACCATGTATGGATATAACCTAGAACCCTTGCTTGGGTGTAGCCCATGATAGCTCAGTATCCAAGTGGGTACCCTAGTAAGGGGAACAGGGACTATTTCTGACATGAATTCAATGGCAGGCTCTTGGACCTTCCCCCACCTCAATGGAGGAGTAGCCTTGCTCAGCCACAGAGGAGGACATGGCAACCAGTCTTAAAGATACCTGATAAAACAAGGTCAGATGGAAGGGGAGGAGGTCCTCCCCTATCAGTGGACTTGGAAAAGGCAGCGAGGAGATGAGGAAGGGGGGGGTGAGATTGTAATGGAATGAGGGAGGAGGCTACAGTTGGGATACAAAGTAAATAACCTGTGATTCATGTAAAAACAATAAAAATTATTTTAAAAAATATTCCACAGTCACTTCTCAATGGAGGTTTCTTCTTCCTAGGTGACTGTAATTTGAGTTAAGTTGACAACTACTCAGTATAACATTTATGTGCATCACTATACTCTTAATATAGATATTTGCTTTTTACAATTTATAACATTTAAATAGATGTTACCTGCAAATTTTATGCCAATGGCAGCTCAATCTCCAAGTGGGTATCCTAGTAAGGGGAACAGGGACTGTCTGTGACATGAACTCAGTGGCTGGCTCTTTGATCACATCCCCCTGACAGGGGAGCAGCCTTGCCAGGCCACAGAGAAAGACAATGCAGACAGTCCTGATGAGAGCTGATAGACTAGGGTCAGAGGGAAGGGGAGGTCCTCTTCTCCTATCAGTGGATTTGGGAAGAGACATGGAAGTAACTGAGGGAGGGAAGGATTGGGAGGGGATGGGAAGGGACTACAGCTGGGAAACAAAGTGAATAAACTGTAATAAATAAATTAATAAATAAAATTTTAAAAATAGATGCTACCATCTTATCTTCTCTGAATTCATTTTTTTCTTGATTAAATCAAGGCACATCTTTGCTTTAAAACATTTGCATAGTTTCACATATGTATGTTCTTTAACCCTGCTGATTATATACAATTTGTAGTTATACATTTATTAAATTTATAGTTATATGTATATATAGTAAATTCATAGCTAGCTAAGTTTTCAATGTTCCTAATCAGTTAAACTTTGCCTTTGACAAGTACTCTATGCAGATTCTATTAAATTTGGTCTCTTGCTTATAAATCAAGAGTTTTGAGGTAATTTGCATGACACACATTTTCATCCAGTTGCCTCACGGCTTATGGCAGTTGGAAAGTGGTGAAGGGAAAGGTAGGTAGAAGGAGGTTATACTTTGACAAGTTCTCCTCTTGTATGCATTGATCTCCTTCCAAGCAAGTCTTCAAGATGATCCTGATGTCATCAACCATCTGTGAGAAGGGAGTGGACTAGACAGAATCATAGCAGTGCTAGGAACTTATCAATGATATCCATCATACATGTTATCACTAAAATGCTCAGATCTCAGTCACATTGTCCTACTTCATAGTTATAACATAGAGCAAACAATTTTTTGTATGCACAAAGGGAAACAGTATGAATAATTCAAGATATTTTTTCTATGAAACAAAGTATCCAGATAAGCCTGGCATTTGAGGAAAAAATTTGAATATCAAATTAAGAAAAAATTCATCAGGCAATATATTATTTTCAATCATAAAATATTATCTTAGTATTAGATGAGAGATGATAGTAAAGGACGAGCCATTAATTTCTCACTTAGGCAAATTTTTATTTATTCTCATTGTCCTAGTTCAGGTTTCTATTGCTGGGATGAAACATCGTGACCAAAATGCAGGTTGGGGAGGAAAGGGTTTATTTGGCTTTTACTTCCATTACACCACTCATCAGTAAAGGAAGTCAGGACAGGAACTCAAACAGGGCAAGAATCTGAAGGTAGGAGCTGATGCAGAGGTCAGGGGAAGGGGAAGGATGTTGCTGCTTACTTACTTGTTCATCATGACTTACTCAGCCTGTTTTCTTATACAAATCAGGATCTCCAGCCCAGGGATGGCAACCACCAATGGGGCTGGGCCTTCAGTCATCAATCAGTAATTCAGAAAATGTCTGACAGGCTTTCCTACAACTCTAAATTATGGATACAGTTTTTTAAAAAAATTTGAGGCTCTCTCCTCTCAGATGACACCAATTTGAGTAAATTTACATAAAGCCACTTAGCACAGTTATACTTAGCTAACGTCCATACTCTGAATTAGTTAAGAGGGCAATTTTGATTTTTAAATCCTGGGTAAAGTATGATCAGTTGTAATTAAAATTTGCAAAAAAAGGACAGTTACTATTAATTTGAAATTAATTGGCTTCAGAAATAACATTTTAAAAACAATTTTACATCTACTTTTGAAAAAAAGAGTGTGGATTGACACAGAAGTACAAGTGATACATTCTCTCTCAGGTGAGAATTCTCAAGGATGTTGCAAATGCACAGACATATAAATCAGTGGGTTTGTGATGATGCACTTCATGAAGCAAATATGTAAGAATGCTAGTCTTGGTGGTTGTATATAAAAGTCTACATTACGATTTAATCGAGTTGCCAAGAATTACTTCAACATTATTAGCATGTTTATGTATTCTATAGGGAAGTTTTCTCAATATGTTTGTGCAGAACTAAATATTTGTGATATGTTTTCCAGTATCCTCCAGAAACTGCAAAAGTTGTTTAATAAAAAGATAAATAGATATATCTGTCTATTTAACTATCTATGTACCTATCTACCTATCTATCTTTCTATCATCTATCTCTAGCTCCTTCTTCCCTTTCTTTCTCTCCTCACTCAGAAAGGAGCTGACTTTATTACTTAAGCTCCTATACTTCTGTTCGTTCACACTAAGTTGCTGATCAACACGTTTAATGATGCATCTGACATTATTTTCACAGCACGGTTTTTATGCGATTACTTTGGATCGTGTTGATATCAGTGTAAACACTTAAAAACTGAAAATAAGTTCATCTTGTCTGCTAATTATTTAGAATTCTTGACAACTCTGATAAATTATCTTTGTCAGCCTCTTCTAAAAGAACACGATTATTTCTCATTTGTGGACAATTTTTGTCCCTTTCTATTTCATTATCTGGACAGTAGAGATATGGATAGCTAAAGATACAATAAGAAATAAATGTGCCTTTATTATACATAATAACTACGGTAGGTTCCCATCCTGTTTTCATCCTTCAACTATTTTTGGTGTCTATTCTACTTGCCCTTCTAATTGAGAATTAAGAATCCTCACTAAGGTCCTCCTTGTTATTCTTGGGTCTGTGGACTGTAATATGGTTATCTTGTATTATATGGTTAATATAAACTTATAATTGAGTATAATATACCGTGTGTGTCTTTCTGGTTCTGAGTTAACTCACTCAGGATGGTCTCTTCTAACTCTGTCCATTTGCCTGAAAATTTCACTGAAACACTCCACCCATAGGGGATCAAAGCAGATGCTGAGACTCACAGCCTAACTTTGGGCAGAGAGCAGGGAGCTATAGGAAAGAGTGAAGGAACAGAAGACAGGAGCCCCATAAGAATACCAACAAAACCAACAAATCTGGGCCGTAGAGTATCTGCAAAATTGGCTGATGCATCAACCAAAGACCATGACGGGGTGGATCTAGACCACCTACTTAGATATAGCCTATAGGTAACTCAGTCTCCATGTGGGTCCCCTACCAAGGGGAGCAGGGGCTGTCTCTGACATGGACTCTGTTGCCTACTCTTTCATCACTTCCCCCTGGTAGGAGGTCCTTGCCAGGTCACTATAATTTTCAGGTAATGTAGCTATCATTATGCCACATTGGGTGTTGGAAAGCCATATGAATATGGGCAGAAACAGTAGTCAGAATTTAATGGTTATCAAACAGAGAGAAACAGTGAGAAGAGAAGAGACTACAGAGAATGTTTTTCATTTTATATTCAAAATACTGGAGGAAAAAGAGATTTCATTTGTCAAAATGCATCAATACAAAAGATTTGTCACAAACTATGTTTTACTAAACTCATTTATTTTTTCACAAAGAATTATTCTATGAAATGTTTTCTTAGAATACAATCTTAGGACAACACTGTTGTGCTCTCAGTAGCTCTGTTACTGTGTAGATTGGTAGATCATAACACGTATATTGCACAGAAGTCAAAGAGTTAGACTCATGCAGTTTTTACTCCAAGTTGTCCCAAAGCAGAGATCAGCAATATCCATTTAACAAAACATAAGACATAATTGAAAAGGGATGGTGATGTCAATTTGAAGGGAAAAAAAATCATATAGAAGTATATTTCACTTTAACTAAAGTTTGATGTGAATGCAAATTCTTAGAGATAAATGTTCATTTTAACATGTAAATACTCAGAAAGAAACAACCCTGTTTATTCAATTCTCTTTTCACAGGACATGTTAAAATTATCCTCTGCTGAAATCTCTACTTTTTTGAAATCTATTTTCATATTGCATTTACATGTTTATATTTTGTAATATTTAAAATAAAATACTTACTTAAGTAATATTTGTAATCATTTTGTGCTACTAGATAACCCCTCTAGAAATATATGCCATGGAAAAGGGTTATTTTGTTTCTTTTCCTTAAAATGTTTTTGTATTTGTAGTTAAGTGCAAAATTTTTAAAGTAAGTTAAAATAGCCACAGGTTAAATAAATAAATTTAAAATATGAGTTAATAAACATACCTGTTGGTGTTGATCTGGAGTTTCTATATATTCAAATGTTAATTGCTTGCTTCCCAGGTTCCTTAAGTGGAAATCCCAATGTATCCAAAATGATGTGGTGTAAACCTTGCCTCCCAAATTGTCCCTGATTGGCAAATAAAGTGTCTGTATCAGGGCTGGACAGGAGAGAGGTATGGAGAGCCTAAATTCACAGGCTTTTGGGGGATTGCAGACAGAGCATGAAGGAGAAAAAGGAGCAAGGAGGAAAAAGGGGGCAGGTCGCCATGGGTTACCATAAACTAGAAACATGTAGAAGTATGTCAGGCAGAGGAGCTTTCTCTCATGTTGTCATGATGGAGAGAAGCAGCCTAAATGGAAAGAACGTGAAAGTACTTATGAGATTTTGGGTTGGAAGTAGCCAAGATAGGAATAATTAAAGCAAGTGATATAGTATGTATGGCTGGGAGATAACCAGGTAGCTTAGGGGGTTTATATATGACCAGCCCTAAAGTTTAAGGTTTATAAAAAAGAATCTAACAGGTCTCTGTGTCCATTTGTTTGTACAATAGCAGGTTAAGGAATATCTGCTTATAACCAGTTATATGAATCAATGTTAAATATTAATAATACTACTATATATACTCATTAGGAAAATAGCACGTGCACATTTATTAATAATACACAAATTTTATAATACATATATGTCAGTTATTATATATAATGAAATAAAAATATATATCTTCATGGTCACTGTTGAAAGGAGTGCTTGAACAGTAGACAGTTCAAAATAATAATTAATATTTGGTCTGGCATTTTAAACTACTGACTTCATATAATTTACTTATAAAAATCCAACAGTTCATTTTTCTTAATTTTAATTAGCAGTATGCAAAAAGTTCTGCTGAGGATACAGTTCTAAGACATTTTCCATTCATAATAAAATGAAATTTGGATAACTCACACCTGATTTTGCAGCGTTTCTGCTAATGATTTCCACTACTAAGCGAAGTGTGTTCACAATTGTTTCCAATATAATTAAATCTGAGCAAGTTGTAAGTAAATTGAAATGCTTGCTATAGTTGTAGTGTAAACAAAATGGTAAGAATATTCTAATAACTTTACATACCTACGATTTTTAATTAAAGGCCTATACTAAAAAAAGATCCAATTTTTAATGAATAATAGGTTCTTCACTAGTTTTGAGAATCCATGCCTACTTCTTGTTCTGGGTTCTGATATTTTGTCGTGCTTGAACTCGTATATACTGTCACACTCTCTATGAGTTTACCTGTGCATCAGCTCTCGTGTTTAGAATATGTCATTTACTTGGAGTTATCCACTATTTCTGTATCTTATAATAAATATTTCCACCTTCTTTACTACATAGACCCCAGAATCTTAAGGGGAAGTTTACATAAAGACATCCCACTTAGGTCTGAGTGAGTCTCTCTCTTATTGTCATCTACTGGAAAATGCTCCTCCACTGAGGACTGATTGATGCAATGACTTATAGATATATCAATATGTCATTAGGAGTCACTTTATTATTCTGTTCATTAGTAGAATAACGTTAGTAGTTGCTCAACTAAAGTGTATGCCCCATCTAGTCTCAGGTTCTTGGCCTTGTTAACAGTGACAGACATGGGGTGCATTTCATGGACTGGGCCTTAAATCCAACCAAAAGCAATTGATCCCTTTCATAATATTGGTGCCACGATTGCTTCCTGTAAGTCTATCCTACAGGAAGGTCACATTTATAGATCTCAGAGTTTCTAGCTATGTAATTGCATTTATAAAAAATTGCATTTCTCTAGCATCATTTGTGAAGCATTTTAGTACTACAAATGCTAGTTAGAAGGCATGACATTTTTAATAGAACACTAGATGGATTTTTCTTTGTTCAATGGCATGTAAGTGTTATCTTCAGGACTAGGGCCTCGTCAGTTGTCCACGGTAACCAATAACATTAGCAATATTGTGTAATGTGTAGAAAGTCTATGGACCCTTTTTGTCAGTGATTGTACAACCCCACTTCTGGTACTGGCGTTTTCGTTTCATACCATATGATCTCTAGTAGGGACATTGTCTCTCCCATAACAGGAAAACGCCACTCAAAGTCCTTGCTTTTCAAGAGACTGTTAGTGTTCTTTCGTACACTCCCTTCTTAACCCCCTGACTTCCCATTATCTTCCCATGTAATCCTTCTATTCTAGTTTTCCATTTATCCGATTAAAAGACTCTCTTCTATTTCCTCTTCCTTGGAAGTTAGCTCATACTCCGTCAAGTCCATTATGAGGTACCTAACCTAACCTCCATATCTTTTTGCTGCATATACACTAATTTAAATAATTGCTTTTTCTATGACCTTGAAATTTCAACTTTGATCAGCATTATGAATACAAAATACGTATAATACGTATATGTGCCCAATTTTAGGAGCTTTATTTTCATAATAAGAAACATAATGCTCATGATATGTTTTTATCTATTTTAAAAGTCTCTTTATCTTCCTGTATCAAGTGATGCTCATTTATATAATGATATATAGCAAGATATATGAACTTCATAACTCATTAATTATCATTAGGGTTTTATACATGTTCATTGAGGTTTTTATAAATACTTAAAATATGGTGGCTATTTTTCATAACTCCATGGACACACATATTTGCAGTATTGTGTATTTATAATTTCAAAACAATAATTTTTCTGCTATGTCACTGAAAAATTTGAAGAATACTGGACTAGTAGAGCATGCTCAACCTTGGAATTACAATATAACATATCTTGATTACCTAGGTAATTCCATATCCTTGTTATTAAATAGTGACATGAACATTAGATGTACTGGCTCGCTTTTCCTCCTCAAATTCTGCATTTTGCATTTTTTGCTTTGCTCGCCCTTTGTCATTGCACATATGCATAAGAGTGATCACTAATAACCATGCGACACAGTCAATAACACACTGTCTTGAAATAAGCTCTGCTAAGAGCCTTGATCAAAAACGCAATTTACACTCAGGCAGAGGTTTTGAACAGCCACATCCTTTGCCAAAATATCACATAATGTTGTAGCATTCGGTTTATATTACTGAAACCACTAGCTCTAATTTCTGATAATTTCTTTACACTGTCCAGATCCTCCAAGGACTGGCTACCCACACAAGTTGAGGTTGTTGTTGATGGTTTCTCAGATGTGTGCTTCTCTAGGGTCACTGCTGTCTGAAAACCAGGAACTGCAAAGCCAGTTCTTCTACTAATAGATTTCAATTGCCAAATTAATTCAGTGAGGCTATCTACCTTAATGTGTAACCAGAAGAGTAAAAACTCCCCAGCAAAATCTTGTACAGACTATTTCTGAAAAAGGATTAATTTTATAATCACCAATTGCTCATTTTGACAACAAAGAACATCTGTCTGTAAGTAAGGAATTCAAAGTTGTTTTTTGTTTGTTTGTTTGTTTGTTTTTTGTAGTTTCTGCTGTTGCTGTTGGGAACCAAATTATTCTTGGATTCTTTGTCTTAGACTTTGAAATAAACCTAATGTGGCAAGGCTTTGTACAAAACACGAGATGTTTTAAATTCACAGACTTAAAAAATTATGTCAATGAGTATACTGTATGTGAAATCATCTCTAGCAACATAGAATTGGTAATACAAGCTAAGACATTGTTTTAAAAAATGAATTGGGAGAAATGATCATTTTCCAGAGTGGCTTGCCAAGTACTCAGAATTTAGTGTACACAAACTCTATATTCACTGGCAGAAAAAAAAAATCATCAGAAGACGTGCAATTCCAAGACCTAGGACTAGACTGATAGAGAAATGACTTACAGACTAAATATTTAAAAAGATAATTAATATCTATCCATACTATGCACTGAATTTTGTCCTGTTTTGTTGTGATGTATTCTAAAATGGAAGTTTACAGAGGTACTTGAGAAGGCAGCTGAAACTGCAAATTTCTTAGCCGGACTCCATGCATGACATTAAGATTTTTTCTTCAAGTTTTATAAGTCCTTCTCAATATTGAGTGAGGCTTGACAAAGGAACTTCCTTTTTTATTATGTTTTTTTCTTAACTTGGTATCCCAGTTATATCCTTCTCCCTTATTCTCTCCCAATCTCACCCTCCCTTCCTCATCTCCCCCCTCCCCCTTTCCAAGTCCACTGATAGGGGAGGACCTCCTCCCCTTTCATCTGGTTTATCAGGTATCTTCAGGCCACAAAGGAGGACTTTGCAGCCAGGAACTTTCATTGCAAAAGAATCTCATGGGATTTTATTTGGTAGAAGAAAAAGTTAAGCATGGTAAGCTCTTAAAATTTTTCTGTTCCCAAGTGCAACTATCCAACATGTGGATTTCTTTAAATTATACAAAGATAGAGCCTGATGAGAATGAAAGAGAGAGGAAAAAAAAACTTCATGGTAATAAAGCTATATGGAAGTTTTTTAGAGATTCAATTGACAGTGACATTTAAAAATAGATGGGGCAGCTACTAAAATTTTAATAGATTGACAAAAGAAATTAAGGTTTCTCTAACTGCCTTAATTTTTGTTGTTTGTTTGTTTTGGTTTTTCTTTTTCTTTTCTTTCTTTTTTTTTTTTTGACTGTGCAGGATCCTATTCTTTTTTTTTTAACATTTTTACTTTATTTTAATCACAGGTTATGTACTTTGTATCCCAGCCATAGCTTGCTCCCCAATTTCCTCCCTATCCCCCCCCATTCCACCCTCATCTCCTTTCTGCCCCTTTCCAAGTCCACTGATAGGGGAGGACCTCCTCCCCTTCCATCTAACTCTAGCTTATCAGGTCTCTTCAGGACTGGCTGGAATCTCCTCTTCTGTGGCCTAGCAAGGCTGCTCCTCCCTTGCTGGGTGGGGGCATCAAAGAGTTCATGTGAGAAATAGGCCCTGTTACCTTTACTAGGGAGGGTACCCACTTAGATACTGAGCTACCATTTGCTACATTCAAGCGGGGGTTCTAGGTTATATACATGCATGATCCTTGGTTGGAGAAAGAGTCTCATAAAAGACCCCTGTGTCCTGATATATTTGGTCCTTGCAGAGCTCCTGTCTTGTCCAGGTCATACTAACTCCCCCTTTTTCATATGATTCCCTGCACTCTGCCAAAGGGTTGGTTGTGTATCTTGATATTTGCTTTGATACCCCTCTAGGAAGAGTCTTTCCAAGGTGCTCTGTGGTAGGTTTTTGTCCTGCTACTTGTTTTCTCCTACATCCAATGCATATTCCATTTGACTTTCTAAGTGAGGATTAATCCTCTTACCCCAGGTTCTCTTTCTTTCTTCTTTATCTTCTTTAGTTGTATAGATTTCAGTGTGTTTATCCTATATTATACGTGTATATAAGTGAGTATATACCATGTGTGTCTTTCTGCTTTTGGGACACCTCACTCAGGATGATCATTTCCAGGTCCCACCATTTGCCTGCAAAATTCATGATTTCCTCCTTTTTAATTGCTGAGTAGTATTCCATTGTGTAAAAGTACCACAATTTCTGTATCCATTCCTCAACTGAGGGACATCTGGGTTGTTTCCAGGTTCTGGCTATTACGAATAAAGCAGCTACAAACATAGTTGAGCAAATGTCCTTGTTGTGTACTTGAACATCTTTTTGATATATGCCCAGGAGTGGTATAGCTGAGTCTTGAGGAATCATTATTCTTAACTTTCTAAGAAAGCACTAAATTGATTTCCAGAGTGGTTGTACAAGTTTACATTCCCACCAGCAGTGGAGGAGGGTTCCTTTCTCCACATTCTCTCCAGCTTGTGTTGTCCCTTGATTTTTTGATCTTAGCCATTCTGAACAGGTATAAGATGAAATCTCAGGGTCATTTGGATTTGCATCTCCCTGATGGCTAAAGACATTGATCATTTCTTTAAGTGTTCTTCTGCCACTCTACAGTCATCTACAGACAGTTCTCTTTTTAGCTCCATACTCCATTTTTAAATTGGATTACTTGCTTTGATGCTTTTTAACTTCTTGAGTTCTTTATATATACTGGATATTAGCCCTCTGTCAGATGTAGGGGTGGTGAAGATCCTCTGTTTTGGTTTTTCAAGAAAGGGTTTTTTTGTGTAGCCTTGGCAGTTCTGGAATTGCTTTGTAGACCGGGCTGACAGAGATCGACCTGCCTCTGCCTTCAGAGTGCTAAATATAGGCTTTTGAAAGGTTAAAATATTTAACTTATGAAAACTTTGATGATTTTTTCAAAAATAGGATGATTATGTGCATTTAGAACTTATACTATTTTCATAGATTACTTAGCTCTGCTACCAGTTGCCCTTTGTCATAACCCAAGCTCACTTACACTGGGAGAGGCAAAATATGCTTGAGATGAAGGGAAGCTATTAGCATGACTGACCACAGACTCTTCTAGTCAACTCTGTGGATCTGGAACAAAATACTGTGACTGTATAATATATATAATAATGTATAAGTAATGGAAATATATTCTTTTATTGTTCTGGATGTTGGGATGTTCAACTTCTAGACACCTTCAGCAAAGTGGCTGGATGCAAAATCAACTCAAAAAAATCAGTAGCCCTCCTGTACACCAAAGACAAAAGGGCTGAGAAAGAAATCAGAGAAACAACACCCTTCACAATAGCCACTAATAACATAAAGTACCTTGGTGTGACTCTTACCAAGCAAGTGAAAGACCTGTTTGAAAGAACTTCAAGTCTCTGAAGAAAGAACTTGAAGAAGACATCAAAAGGTGGAAAGATCTCCCAGGCTCATGGATTGGTAGGATTAACATAGTGAAAATGGCCATCCTACCAAAAGCAATCTACAGATTCAAGGCAATTATCATCAAAATACGAACACATTACTTTACAGAACTTGAAAGAAAGATTCTCAACTTCATATAGGGAAACAAACAAACAAAAAAAAAACCCAGAATGTCCAAAACAATCTTGTACACCAGATCATCTGGAGGTATCTCCATCTTTGACCTCAAGTTCTACTACAGAGCAATAGTAATAAAAAACCACATAGTATTGGCATAGAAACAAAAAGGAGGATCACTGGAACAAAATAGAAAACCCAGAAATAAACCCGCACACCTATGAGTACTTGATTTTTATCAAAGAAGCCAGAATCATTCAGTGGAAAAAAGACAGCATCTTCAACAAATGGTGCCGGTTCAACTGGATTTCTACATGCAGAAAAATGAAAATAGATCCATATTTATCACCCTGCGCAAAACTAAAGCCCAGGTGGATCAAAGACCTCAACAGAAAACCGGATACTCTAAATCGGTTAGAAGAAAAAGTGGGGAAGGGCCTAGAAACCATTGGCACAGGAGACAACTACCTGAATAGAACACCAACAGCACTGGCTCTAAAATCAACAATCAATAAATGGGATCTCATGAAACTGAAAAGCTTCGGTAAAGCAAAAGACACTGTCGTCAGAACAAAAGGACAGCCTTCAGACTGAGAAAGTATCTTTACCAACCCTACGTCTGAAAGAGGGCTGATATCCAGGATATATAAAGAACTAAGGAAGTTAAAAAGCAATAAATCAAGGAATCCAATTAAAAACTGGGGTATGGAGCTAAAGAGAATTCTCTGTAGAGGAATATAGAATGGCAGAGAAACAGTTAAGGAGATGCTCAATGTCCTTATCCATCAGGGAGATGCAAATCAAAACGACCCTGACATTTCACCTTACACCCATCAGAATGGCTAAGATCAAAAATTCAAATGACAACACATGCTGGAGAGGTTGTGGAGAAAGGGGAACCCTCCTCCATTGCTGGTGGGAATGTAAACTGCTACAGTCACTTTGGAAATCAATCTGGCGCTTTCTCAGACAACTAGGAATAGCGCTTCCTTAAGACCCAGGTATACCACTCCTGGGCATATATCAAAAACTTACTCAAGTACATAACAAGGACATTTGCTCAACCATATTTGTAACAGCTTTATTTGTAATAGCCAGAACCTGGAAACAACCCAGGCAGATGTCCATCAGTTATGGAATGGATACAGGAATTGTGGTATTTTTGCACAAGGGAATACTACTCAGCAATTAAGAAGGAGGAAATCATTAAATTTGGAGGCAAATGGTGGGAGCTAGAAAATATCATTCTGAGTGAGGTATCCCAGAAAGAGAAAGACACATATGGTATATACTCACTTATTTAGACCTATAAAATATGATAAACATACTGAAATCTATACACCGAAAGAAGATAAACAAAAAAGAGGACCCTGGGTAATGATGATCAATCCGTACTTAGAAGGACAGATGGGATGTAGGAGAAAACAGTAACACAACAGGGTCCTACCACAGGGGACCCCTGAAAAACTCTACCTAGCAATGTATCAAAGCAGAAACTGAGACTCATAACCAAACCTTCAGCAGATGGCAGGGAATCATATGAAAGAAGGGGCAGTTAATACGATCTGGAGAGGATAGGAGCTCCATAAGGACCAAATATATCTGGGCACAGGGATCCTCTATGAGACTTTTTCTCCAACCAATGGCCACTGGTGGAGATAAACTAGAACATCTGCTTGCCTATAGCCCTTGGTAGCTCAGTATTCAAGTGGGTACCCTAGTAAGGGAAATAGGGACTACTCTTTACATGAACTCAATGGTGGACTCTTTGACCTCCCCACCCAGCAAGGGAGGAGCAGCCTTCCTAGGCCACGGAGTACTTTGCAGCCAGTCCTGAAGAGATCTGATAAACCAGGGCCAGATGAAAGGGGAGGAGTTCTTCCCATGTCAGTGGACTTGGAAAGGGCCAGGGAGTGGACGAGGGGGAAGGGTGGGATTGGGAGGGAATGAGGGAGTGGGATTCACCTGGGATACAGAGTTAATAAAATGTAACTAATAATAAAAAAGAAAGAAGAAAAAGAAAAAAATATTTTGAATTAACAAAGGATATATTAGCTGAAAGTATATTAGTACTTTCAATTTCCTCATTAAAGCATTCACCATGCTTTATAGAACAATAACATATTCAAAATTTAATTACATTTTAAAGATGACAGGATTAATTAGGTTCTATAGAGCATCAGATTTTGCCAAATGCCGGCTCAACTGAAGATACATTACGAAAGGAAGTTTGTTCTACCTTGAATTGTTTGGCTTTTTTCTGCCTCTCTCTACTATAGTTAGAACACAGTTGAGATAAATTTGCATTCGTCTGGAATAGATCTCAAAAACATCGATCATATATTAAACATACAATCACTATATTGATTATTCAATCTTCATTTCTACTCCTGATTTCCATTAGCCAATAAAATAAATACATATTAAACTAATTTGATTGTACCACTGTTACATTAATCATATCATGTTGACATATAAATCATTACATTAATCCAATACTTAATTAAAAATACTTATTGGTAATATGATCACTAGTGAAGACATAATTAAGCTAGAAGAAAACAGGGATCAGAATAAATGGTGAAATTCCTTGGTGACAATAAAACAATAGTCATGTATAGAGACTCAGTCCCAAATAGGTCATTGCTTGTTCCATATCTGAATCAACCAAAGGGGCGAAAATGGATAGAGCTTTTTAAAAAAATATAGTTTATATTAATTATAGTTTATTTGCTCTGTATCCCAGCTCTAGCCCCCTCCTTTCCCTTTCAATCACATCTTTCTTCCTTCATCTCTTCCCATACCCCTCTCAAAGTCCACTGATAAGAGAGGTCCTACTCCCCTTACATGTGACCCTAGCCTATCAGGTCGCATCAGGACTGGCTGCATTGTCTTCCTCTGTGGTATTGCAAGACATTGGAAGAAGGGGAAAACAGGAAACAGGAGAGGACCATACCACAGAGGCCCTCTGAAAGACGGTACACTTTAGTCTATCAAAGCAGATGCTGAGACTCATAGCCAAATTTGGGGCAGAGTACAGGGAATCTTATGAAAGAAAGGAGAGATAGTAAGACTGGAGAGAACAAGAGCTCCACAAGGAGAGCGACAGAAACAAAAATATCTGGGCACAGGGGTCTTTTTTGAGACTGATTCTCCCATGGATATAACCTAGAACCTCTGTACAGATGAAGCCCATGGCAGCTCAGTATCCAAGTAGGTTCCCTAGAAAGGGGAACAGGGGCTGTCTCTGACATGAACTCAGTGGCTGGCTCTTTGATCACCCTCCCTGAGGGGATAGAGTTTTTTATGTTGATGATACAGGTAGAAATATTGATAGTACTCCTTCCCCAAGTTAACAGGAAAATGGAAGGATCTGATTTTTATTCCAATAGTATACTCTCACCCCACTGATTACTATTGAAATGATGACATTTTTCAGGATTATGTGATACTAAAACTTTCTGAAATTCATGACTGTCTTGAGTGAATAAATTGTGAGGAAAAAAGAAAATTAACATTAAAAATGCTGTAATAGCAATTTCAGGGACATACAATTTCAAAACATTTTCTGCTTTGTAGTATTTAGTTGCAATTGCTTTTATTAAGGAAAACTTTATGGTCTTAAAAATAAAAAAAAAATACTAGAATGTAATGTTTAAATTTACAGTGCTTGAGCCAGGCATGGTGGCACACACCTGTAATCCCAACACCCAGAGAGGCAGAGGCAGGCAGATTTCTGTGAGTTCGAGGCCAGCCTGGTCTCCAAAGTGAATTCAGGACATTCAAAGCTACACAGAGTAAACTTGTCTCAGAAATACAAAACAAACAAACATATATATATATATACATATATATATATATATACATATATATATATATATATATATGTGTGTGTGTGTGTGTGTGTGTGTTTGTTTATATCTATGCCTATATTTATATCTATAAATAAATAGATGCATGGATATCTACTGCTAGATAGGTTATTAACTACTGTCTGATAATGTTATTCTGAGCCTTACGGCATAAAGAGTATATGTTATGTATTTATTTATTAGTTATTATAATTTATTCACTTTGTATCCTGGCTATAGCCCCCTTCCTTGTCCCACTCACCCTCCCTTATGCTACTCCCCAAGTGTACTGAGAAGGGAGGTCCTCCTCCCCTTCCATGTGACCCCAGCCTATCAGGTCTCATCAACACTGTCTTTATTGTGGCTTGGCAGGGCTGCACCTTCCTCCCTCAGGGGGAGGAGATAAGAGAGTCTGCCCCTGAGTTCATACCAAAGACAGCCCCTGCTCCCCTTGATGGGCAGCAAACATACAAGTGAAAGTCACCTTGCCATATTTAAAAGAAAAGTCAACTTGGGATGACCAATGATATTGGTTTGGAAAAGCCAATACTTTGGTATCATTAACCTGTAATTATGAAAAAAATAATTGTGACAAGAATTTTTGGAAAATATAGTGAATGACCAAAGTACCTACAAAAATGATGCGAGAGAGGTCCTCCTCCGCTTCTATTTGACACTAGCCTATCAGGTCTCATCAGGACTTATTGCATTGTTTTCTCTGTGCCCTGGCAAGGCTGCATACCCCAGGGGAAGGTGATCAGAGAGCCAGCCACTGAGTCCATGACAGAGAAATTCCCTGCTCCTCTTACTAGGATACCCACTTGGACTCTGAGTCTATGAGTTACCAGTGGGCTAGAAAAGGGACCAGAAATGGGGAGAAGAAGGAGGGAGGGTAGAAATGGGAAGAGATGAGGGAAGGGTCCACCACTATTGATACAAAGTGAATGAATTATAATAAATGATGATAATGATAATGATTATGATGACAGTAATAATGCTAATACTAATACTAATAAACAAGAATGAAAAAGAAAACTTTCAATGAGACAAAGTCTTTTTTTTTAATTTTTATTTATTACAGTTTATTCACTTTGTATTGAAGCTGTAGCCCCCACTCTTTTCTCCTTCCAGTTCTACCTTCCCTCCATCTTCTCCTCCTATGCCTCTCCCCTAGTCCACTGATTGGAGAGGTCCTTCTCCCTTTCAATCTGACCCTAGTATATCAGGTCTACTCAGGACTGTCTGCATTGTCTTCCTCTGTGGCTTGATAAGGCTGCTACATGCTCCTTCTAAACTCAGGGGGAGGTGATCAAAGAGCCAGCCACTGAATTCAGAGACAGCCCTTTTTCCCCTTACTAGGGAGCCCACTTGAACACTGAGTTACCATGGACTATATCTATACAGGGGTCCTTGGTTGAAGTATCAGTCTCTGCAAAGATGCCTGGGCCCAGATATTTTGGTCTGTTGGTCTATTGGTCTGTGGAGCTGCTGTCCTCTTCTGATCTTTCTATCCCTTCCTTCATAAGATTTCCTGCACTCTGTCCTTCTGCTTTGATACCCTGATGGGTATAGTCTTTCATAGGCCCTCTGTTGTAGGCTCCTGTCCTGTTCCATGTTTTCTTCCTCTTCTGCTGTCTGTCCTGGTTGCCTTATAACACAGGGTAATCATACTAAAATCTGTACACCTAAAGTAGCTAAGCAAGAAGGAGGGCACTAGGGAAGATGCTCAATCCTTATTCAGAATGGCAAAGGATAAAGACTTTCCTACTTGAGTCCTACTCAAGAAAAAGTCCCATTGACCTTTATCATACCCAGATTATAATTTATTTTAAAAGAAATCAGGTAGATGCCGGAAGGATGGAAAGATTATAGTTCTTTAAATAAATAAATGAAACAATCTTAATGTGTAATTAAACATTATAGAAGTAAGTATGGAAAAACATGCTCACCAAGCCAAACCAAGCCAAGAATATTCCTTCAGGTGAAAACTGACATCCATTGAGACCCTATGCAGTATTAAAGCAGAAAACTTCAAGAAGATGACATTATAAGAACTGTGGTCTAAAGGTAATTAATGTAAAAAATAACATTTTAATAAAAAAAAGAACTATGGTCCTCTAGTCTATGTAAATTCTTAGAAGGAGAATGAAGTTTGCATGGTTTTTTTTTTTTTTTTACCTTCTAAACTCCACACCTAAATACAAATGAGATGTACTTACAAAGATATTTAGTTGGAATGAAAACACCATAAAACTTTACCAAGGGGTTTCTACCATGCAGGGAGTGTGAGTGCAGATTAAACGCTAGAGACATGGTTAGTATAGCTATGTAAAAATACACCTCTGACATGAACTCAGTGGCCTGCTCTTTGATCACCTCTTCCTCAAGGGTGTGCAGCCTTACCAGGCTACAGAGGAAGATAATGTAGCCACTCCTGGTGAGACCTGATAGACTAGGATCAGATGGAAGGGGAGGAGGACCTCCCTATCAGTGGACTGGGGAAGGGTCATGGGTGGAGAAGACAGAAGAAGGGTGGGGATGGGAAGGTAAGGGGGAGGGAGCTACAGTTGAGATACAAAGTGAATAAACTGTAATTAATAAAAATAAAAATATAATAAAATTAAAAAATAAAATAAATAAATATGTCAATACAAGGTCCACAACACACTCAGATTCTAAAATCAACTAAAATTGGATGTCAGTTTATACTTTAACCCATGACAATACTTGATACATGAATATCAGTCACCATTTACCTGCAAATGCTCAATCCCCAGCCAAAAAGGCAAAGCAGATTGACATCAGAAGAAGAAAACAGGGAACAAGCTAGGAGCCTGTCACAGAGGCCCCCTGAAAGGCTCTGCCCTGCACAGTATCAAAGCAGATGCTGAGACTTATGGTCAACTGTTGGGCAGAGTGCATGAAATCTTACAAAAGATGTGGGAAATAGTAAGATAGGGAGAGGACAGGAGCTCTACAAGGAGAGCAACAGAACTAAAAAATCTGAGCACAGGGGTCTTTCCTGAGACTGATACTCCAACCAAGTACCATGCATGGAGAAAACCTAGAACCCCTGCACAGATGTAGCCCATGGCAGTTCAGTATCCAAGTGGGTTCCATAATAATGGGAACAGGAACTGCCTCTGACATGAACTGATTGGCCTGCTCTTTGCTCACCTCACCCTGAAGGGGAGCAGCCTTACCAGGCCACAGAGGAAGACGATGCATCTACTCCTGATGAGAGCTGATAGACTAGGATCAGAAGGAAGGAGAGGAAGACCTCCCCTATCAGTGGACTTGGGGAGGGGCATGTGTGGAGAAGGAGGAGAAAAGGTGGGATCAGGAGGGGAAGGGAGAGGGGTTTATCAGAGGCTACAAAGTGAATAAAGTGTAATTAATAAAAATTAAAATAAAAAAAGAAATAAAAGAAAAAGAAATTTAGCATTTCAGGAAAAATAAGGCCTCATAGACACCATCACTATTCAAGGTTTTTATATCCTCAGTGAATCTCCTATTTCTAGGATAACCCACATTTGGTTGTTATGTTCTATTCTTTTATGTACTGGCAAGGTTAATATTTTACTAATTTTCCCATATGTTTAATAAAATAATATCTGTCAAATTCTTATTAGGATCATGATTCCCCCTTAAAAATCACTAAATATTTCTTTTTTCTGTATTAAAAAAATAGTCTATCAAATGCTGCCAATTCTTTTTTTTTTTTTTTTATGTTTTGAGGCAGTGTTTCTCTGTGTAGCTTTTGCTGTCCTAGACTGACTTTGTAGACCAGGCAGGCCTAGAACTCACAGCAATCTACCTGCCTGTGCCTTACTGACTGTTGGGGTTAAAAGCTTTGTGTCACTGTGCCTGGTCATCACGATATGTCATCATAATCAACAGTAAAGCTATTTGTGTCAGAAATGTTCTTTGAAGAAGTATTGCATTTTGTGGTTCAATAACTATGCTACCATAAAGCATTTTTCTACTTTTCCTTCTCCATATCTATTTTAAATGTTTCGTGTTTGCTTATTTCATAATGAATTTATGTAATTTCCCTACCGTTCCAGTCTTTTATTATATTCCCTCTCTCCCTGAAACTCCTGTTTCCAAAAAGCCCCGCTCCTATTTTCACATCTTCTATTTGCTTCTGACCCACAGAGGTTAGTGAAGTTTTCTCATCTCAAAGCAGGCGATTAGTTATGGGATCAAGGACAGCTCATCATGGCTAACAACTGAAGAAAAATGACAAACCTCAGCTAACAACTTTTAAAAAATTAATTAATTGATTTCTTTCTTTATTACAATATTCACTGTGTATCCCTGCTGCAGCACCCTCCCTCTTCTCCCCTTATGCCCTTTCCACAGTCCCCTGATAGGGAAGGACCTCCTTCTAACTGACCCTAGGCTATCAGGTCTCATTAAGTCCAGCAGCAGCATCTTCTTTTGTGACCTGCCAAGGCTGCACCCACCAGGGGGAGATCAAAAAGCCAGCCACTGTATTCATGTCAGAGACAGCCCCTGTACCCCTTACTAGGGACACCACTTGGAAACTGAGCAGCCTATAGGCTTCCTTTGAACAAGGGTTCTAGGTCCTTTCCATGAATGGTCCTTCGTTGGAGTATCAGTTCCTGCAGGACTCCTTGGGCCCCGGTATTTTGCCTCTGTTGTTCTTCTAATGGAGTTCCTGGCCCCTGCAGGTCTTTTTATCTCCCTTATCTTCCTTAAGGATTCCAGCACTCTGCCCAAAGTTTGGCCATGAGTCTCAGTATCTCCTTCAATACCCTTGAGGGTAGAGTGTTTCAGAGGTCCTCTGTGGAAGGCTCCTGACCTATTCCTTTACTTCTCCTACTTCTGATGTCTATCCTGTTTGCCCTCGTGAATGAGGATTAAGCATCTTCCCTAGGGTCTTCCTTGTTTTCTTATCTTCTTTAGGAATACAGATTTTAGTATGTTTATCCTATATTATATGGTTAATATCTACTTATAAGTGAGGACATACTATATGTGTCTTTCTGTTTCTGTGTTACCTCACTCAGGATGATTTTTATTTGCCTGCAAATTTCATTATTTCCTTGTTTTTAATAGGTGAGTAGAATTCCTTTGTGTAAAATTGTACCACACTTTCTGTATCCATTCCTCCATTGGGGTGACCAACAACTCTTAAAGGCTAATAATCCCTTAAGAAGGGGTCTTGTGGGCCCCTCCGCAATATGTGATGAAACATGGTTGAGCAGCCTGTGTTGTTAACTTCAGCTGCAGTGAGTTCAGTAACGTAATTTCTGTGTTGTGTCCAGTGTACACCTTATTCCACCACATCTTCCCAGTATCTACCTGTCATTTTCTCTCTCCTTCCTCTATAATAATATTCCCTAAGGCTAGTACAGAGTACTGCTGCTGTCCACTTTGGAAACCAAGCCCTCTATCATCATTAATTCTTAATTACTTTGGCTGGGTTGAGTTTCTGCTATAAGCTCTGTACTCTGCAGCTCTAGGCCTCTATTAGCTAAACACTAATCTCTATGTTATAGTCATGATTATTGACAAAATGGCCATTTAGCAAAAATAATGGTAGTAAGTTTCCCAGGCCTGGTAGGACTTATGATGTATCCAGCTAGAGGCTCTCAGTCAAGTTAACAGAATTGCTGAACCACACATGAGTTCTTTTCATGTAGAGTGACCCTCATATCCATATGGATTTACAAATGATATTAGTCTCTGCCTGTTAGATACAAAAGCAGGGGCTGAGCATCATTCTGTGGTACAGATGACTTTGTGCTGTTGCAGAGGATGTGGTTTTGGCTACTTTTACCCTACAGGTAAGTGATTAACCCATCGGTATCTCCATTATCAGAGGATTCAAAAATTTCTGCTGGCTGCCATTATCACAAGATATGCATGTGGTGCATGTACATACATGCAGAGAAAACACTCAAAAGCATGAAATAAAATTAGCTAAATAAATTTTTAGAAATAGGAATTGTTGTTAATGGAGAAGTGTGGAAGCAATGAAGTACTGGTGTAGCAATATGCTAGGCAAAATTCTGGCAGCCTCCCTAATCTCCTAAAACAATCTGCACTGGGAAGGAAAGTCTTAGTAGATTCTGAAACATCAAATGGTGAGTAACATCTAGAGCAGGAATCTAGGTGTCCTCCCTACTTCAAATGAAGGAGTTGGTGCTGTAGTATAGGAAAGCCCCGAAGTGGGACTTTAAAAGTAATTTTGATTCAATAATTATTGCTGAGTACAACAGAAATATAACTGGCTAAGAACCAGTGGACTGATTTGCCCACATTCCATTTTTAGTTGCACAAATAATTAACAGTTATCCCTATGCTTTTAATTAATGTTTAATAAATAAAATAATGGAAACTCTGCTACAAAAAATGATCACAAACAATTCACAGTTGAAAGGTGTGGACAACTATAAGAGGGTTGACCATTCAGGATACAATTAACTTATGGCTGAAGTGATTAACTATCCTTATCTATGAGGAATCAGGATGGTATTTCTTTGGCTCTTAGCAAAGGTGGGAGCAACTCAGTAATGCATTGTGCATGTGCAAGAATGTATCTAGTTGCCCTAGGTGTTAATTGTTTCATCAGTGATTTTTGAGAGGTTTGACAAATTAGAGGAATAAAAATCTTACTGGGGTTATCTGACTCAGGACTCCCAAAACAATGAAAACCAATAATGTACATGAATGTAAAGATCCATGAAGAGCTTACTTCCAAAGTCTTTTGATTTTCTGTATTTGCCTCTAAATAAAAGCCTTATAAGACTATGTTTTGCATATTTTTATGCATCCTTTCAGTATGCTAACTTTTGAAAATCTTTTAACTCTTATTCACAGCTGAAGCTAAAGTTAGATATTCATCCAAAACACACCATTAAAAAATGGTAAGGTCTTACATTGTAAGTGTCAGACATGAAAAGGGTCTGAACAAGATGTGTGTAACTGTGTGTGTGTGTGTGTGTGTGTGTGTTAAGTGGAAGTTTGTGTTTTCTTGAAGACTTAGTTTTGCCATGTGATGTTTTGCTGTAGGTTGACTTATAAGAGGGCATGTGATGTTTTGCTGTGAGCTCTATCACAGCAACGGGTGTGACTTTGTTCAGTTGAGAACATCTGTGGATGAACTCTGAGAAGAGGACATGTATAGAGACCCATGCACAGTATGTTTCACTTTTTGGATCAACACATCTGTGCTGATCTTTGTGCTTTGACATTTAACTTCCCAGAGAGAAATTTTCCAGAGAACTTCTCAGGGTAATTCAACTGAGTCCTGCAGCTTTTTCTGACTTGCCCTGATCTTCTAAATTTGTTGTTGCTTGGTGTTTGCCTTTGGACTAGACTGCTACTATCCTGATGACTGAGTTTGGTAATCCCCTAAAGATCCATCAACCCTAATGAACAGGAAGTAGATAAAACAGGACTGTAGCTCTTTTCCCTACTAATCTCCTACCTAAGGTCTGGGGTTGGAAGGAAGATAAAGGTGTTTAGGAACCCATAATTAAGTAGGTTTGGTGATAAATCTAAGCCTACTTGTGTGTGTGTGTGTGTGTGTGTGTATGTGTGTGTGTGTGTGTGTGTGTACCTGACATATTGGGAGACGGTTTATGCACATTATAATATATATTTTAAACCTTAGGTACATGTTTCAATTTTACTTAATTTTAGAAGTAGTATATGAAAATGTTTACAGAAATGGGCAAATCATTCTTTTTTAACCACTTTTCTTTTTTCTTTATTGTTTTAATTATTATTTATTACAATTTATTCACTTTTTATCCTAGCTGTAGCCCCATCTCTCATCTCCTCTAAGCTCCACCCTTCCGCTCTCTTTCCCTCTCCCCTAGTCCACTGATGGGGTGGTCCTCTGCCCCTACCATGAGACCCCTATCATGTCTCATGAAGATTGTATGGATCCTTTGACTCTATGGCCTAATATGGCTACTTCACCATGAGAAGATGATGAAAGAACAGGTAACCAAGTTCATGCCAGTGACTATGCCTGCTTCCTTTACTAGGGAACCCCCAGGGGAACCCCCAATCAGTACTGTTTTTACCCTGCTGCCCAGGAGAAGTACATGGCCTGATATCCCATGTGTTACAGCCCTTGAGTGATATATGGCCTGCTCTCACATTCTCATGATGCATGTGCCAGCTCTCCACCCTGCCAAAAATGATGAGAGACTAGGGAGAAGAAAAGGTTCTCTCTCTCTCTCTCTCTCTCTCTCTCTCTCTCTCTCTCTCTCTCTCTCTTTCTCTCTCTCCCTCTGCCTCTCTCTATTTCTGTCTCTCTCTCTCTCTCACTGCATCACTGTCCAGGACATAAGTTGTAGGTCGGCTCTTCCACACCCACCCCCTCTGGCCATCTCACAACCCTCTACCCCCACTCCCATGTAAAGATTACCATAAAAATTCAGTCAAAAGGAAGGAAAGGAAGACCTCCCCTATCAGTGTACTTGGGGAGGGACATGTGTGGAGAAGGGGGAGGGAGAGTGGAATTGAGAGGGGAGGAGGGAGGGGTTTATGGGGGGATACAAAGTGAATAAAGTGTAATTAATAAAAATTTAAAAAATAAAAATAAATAAAACATAAAAAAGATATTTTCAAATAAATGAGAAGAGAGCTGGTAAAATTGAAGAACAACATTTTAATGTGACCTTCATTTATAGTGTATATAATTCGGGAAACATTCCCTGCTCACCAGATGCAAAAACAAAAATCCATACCCATGTGCAATGTATATAAGATACAAATCTAAACTGAGCTTTCTTCACTTTCAAGGACAGATGTTTGGTGCAATTCTCATAAAGTTTCTCTAATAGATCACGAATGTGGAATTAAATATGTCTGATAGGCAAAAACCTGTAATCTCAGCATTTGGGAGGCTTAGGCAGAAGGATTGCCAGTAAGTTCAGAGGCCCCTTATTCTACAGACTGAGTTTCTGGCTAGCCTGGAAACACACTATTCTTAAAAACACACACACACACACACATATACGCACTCATGCTTTTAAACACACACAAGTATGCAAGCACATACATACACAATGCACTTACACAGTACATACCCAAGTTCACTTAGATATGTTGAAGCAAGAACCCAATATGAACAACAGGTATTTTATTTTGGTTGGACTTTTCAGGGAACAGGTGTCATTTAGTTCAGGATCACTTTGTTGCTGTTTTTTTTAAATGTAATTTTTCATTTTTATATTAATCACAGGTTATGTACTTTGTATCCCAGTCATAGCCCCCTCCCTCATTCTCTCCCACTCTCCCCATCCCTCCCTCATCTCCTCCCTGCGCCCTTGCAAGTCCGCTGATGGGGGAGGAGCTCCTCCCCTTCATTTTAACTCTAGCTTATCAGGTCTCTTCAGGGCTGGTTGCAATGTCCTGTTCTGGGATCAAGCTAGGCTGTTCCTCCCAAGTGTGTGTGTGGGGTGGGGGGAGAGTCAAAGAGCCAGCCATTGAGTTCATGACAGAAATAGTCCCTGTTCCCTTTACTAGGGTACCCAGTTGGATACTGAGATACCATGGGCCACATCTGAGCAGGGGTTCTAGGTTATATCCATACATGGTCCTTGGTTGGAGAAACAGTCTCTTAAACGACCCCTGTTCCCTGATCTATTTGGACTTTGTGGAGCTCTTGTCCTCTCCAGTTCTTACTAACTCCCACTTTTTTCATATTATTCCCTTCCCTCTGCCAAAGGCTTGGTTGTGAGTGCATTGATACATTGCTATGTAGAGTCTTTCAGAGGTCCTCTTTGGTAGGCTCCTGTCCTGTTGCTTGTTTTCTCCTTCATTCAAGTCCATCCCCTTTGTCCTTCTAAATGAGGATTGATCATCCCAACCTGGGTCCTTGTTTATCTTCCCTAGGTGTATAGATTTCAGCATGATCATCCTATCCGATAGGTCTATATAAGTCAGTATATACCATGTGTTTCTTTCTGCTTTTGGGATACCTCACTCAGGATGATCGTTTCCAGGTCCCACCATTTGCCTGTAAATTTCATGATTTCCTCCTTTTTAATTGCTGAGTAGTATTCCATTGTGTAGAAGTACCACATTTTCTGTATCCATTCCTCAACTGAGTGACATCTGGGTTGTTTCCAGGTTCTGGCTATTACAAATAAAGCAGCTACAAACATAGTTGAGCAAATGTCCTTGTTGTGTACTTGAACATCTTTTGGATATACGCCTAAGAGTGGTATAGCTGGGTCTTGAGGAATCACTATTCCTAATTGTCTAAGAAAGCACCAAGTTGATTTCCAGAGTGGTTGTACAAGTTTACATTCCCACCAGCAATGGAGGACGGTTCCTCATTCTCCACAACCTCTCCAGCATGTGTTGTCACTTGAATTTTTGTTCTTAGCCATTCTGGTGGGTGCAAGGTGAAATCTCAGGGTCATTTTGATTTGCACCTCCCTGATGGTTAAGGATGTTGAACATTTCTTTAAGTGTTTTTATGCAATTCTATAATCCTCTACAGAGAGTTGTCTTTTTAGCTCCATACCCCATTTTTTAATTGGATTAGTTGATTTGTTGCTTTTTAACCTCTTGAGTTCTTTATATACACTGGATATTAGCCCTCTGTCGGATGTAGGATTAGTAAAGATCCTTTCCCATTCTGTAGGCTGTCTTTTTCTTTTGATGGCAGAGTCTTCTGCTTTACAGAAGCTTTTCAGTTTCATGAGGTACCATTTATTGATAGTTAATCTTAGAGCCTGTGCTGTTGTTGTTCTGTTCAGGAAGTAGTCTCCTGTGCCAATGAGTTCTACGGTCCTCCCCACTTTTTCTTCTAACCGGTTTAGTGTGTCTGGTTTTATGTTGAGGTCTTTGATCCACTTGGACTTTAATTTTTGTGCAGGGTGATAAATATGGATCTATTTTCATTTTTCTGCATATAGATATCCAGTTGGACCAGCACCATTTGTTGAAGATGCTGTCTTTTTTCCATTGAATGGTTTTGGCGGTTTTGTCAAAAATCAAGTTTCCATAGGTGGAAACCCTCCTATACACCAAAGACAAATGGGCCGAGAAGGAAATTAGGGAAACAACACCCTTCACAATAGCCACTAATAACATAAATACCTTGGGGTGACTTTAACCAAGCAAGTGAAAGATCTGTATGAAAAAAATCTCCAATCTCTGAAGAAAGAAATGGAAGAAGATATCAGAAGATGGAAAGACCTCCCGTGCTCATGGATTGGTAGGATTAACATAGTGAAAATGTCCATACTGCCAAAAGCAATCTACAGATTCAATGCAATTCCCATCAAAATACCTACACAATTCTTCACAGACCTTGAAAGGAAAATTCTCAACTTCATATGGAGAAGCAAAATTCCAGAATCTCCAAAATGATCCTGTACAACAACAGATCATCTGGAGGTTTCTCCATCCCTTACCTCAAGCTGTACTACAGAGCAATAGTAATAAAAACTGCATGGTATTGGCATAGAAACAGAATAGTAGATCAACGGAATGAAATAGAAGACCCAGAAATGAACCCACACTCCTATGAAAACTTTATTTTTGACAAAGAAGTCAGGATCACTTTGAATTCACTTTACAACCAAGGATGACCTTGAACCTCTGAACCTCAAACTTTTACCTTCCAAGTACTATACAACAAGCATGTGTGTCCCATGGCTGCTTTGCATAATGCTGAAGGCATACAAAACATTTGCTCTAACAAGCTCTATCTCCAGGTGTACTTAAGTTCTTAAGGTACGTTATCATGACACCTTTATGTATTCAAAATTATAAAGACAGCCTAAATACATCTGTATTTATACAATATGCAAAAATATTCATTAGTTCTGAGTATGCATTCAATAGATAACAGAGGAGTTTGATGGGATTTGGTTTTATTTTCACAGGAAAAAACAATGAGGCATGATATAAAAATATAAATATTACAAAGTTTGTATTGAGTGATTCATTCATTTCCTTTAAATAAAAATTTTCCAAACTTGGATGAAATATCAGTCCATGTCATTTCTATATTCATAAGCAATGTGTTCCCTAAAGCCTCTAGCTCTATGGTATAAGAGTAATAAAATGCATTTCTTTAAAGAAATAGAGCATTTACTGAAAATGCAAATATCCTTGCAACCCACAGGCATATATCATAAAATTGAAGCTGTGTGCTGTAATATTCATGCCCTTTTCTGAGTCTACTAGGTCTTATGGTCTTGATCTGAGGTTTAAAAAGCAGCAGCAATTACTTTCTCATTATAGAGTAAAATGCTTAATAAGTACTGATAAAATACTTTTTATATCAGAGATTTTAAATATCCCTATTTAAAATACAATAAGAATTCAAAGTTGTGGATAATTTTTATTTGGCTCTAACACAGGCATCCTTTAAAACACTTAATTTTTTACCATTTATCTCTTTTGTGGGTGTTTTCTTCTTTTCAGCTCCACAATGCACTAGAAAACTTGATTTTTAAAGCAGAGATTATGGATACTACACTTTGTCAGAATTCATCTCAGTGGATACCTGTGTTTCCTTGGACATTCTATACTTAGGAAATTTGAGGTTACAGAATACAAGTGGTTCGTCATAAAGTTTACCTAGAGATGTTTGAATATGTTCCTCCTTTCATTTAGGAACCTTAATATAAGCACTCTTCCAACATATATTATCCATGGATTTGTTGGGAAAGGGAAGTTACAAACAAGGCAGATTCAACCACATGTAGGGTAAGGACAGAAAGAAGGGGAGGAGGTCCTCCCCTTTGAGGGGACTGGGGAAAGAGCATACTGGGAGAAGAGGAAGGGTAGGAGGGACTAGGAGGCAATGACGGAAGGGGCTACAGTAGGGATACAAGCTGCATAAATTGTAGTAAAATTAAATTAAATTTAAAAAGAAACCACACATGAATATATGTTGATGACATCTAGCACAGTTTCACATGCTGTTCTGGGTCAGCTGGAGTAAGTAAAGCAACCTCTCTGCTTGAATAAAATTTCTATAGATAAAAATACCTCACTACCTTTCTATACCATGTTTTTTGTGATGTTTAATAAATAATAAGTATATAGCAAAGCTCTTTGTTAGGGACAGACACAGAGGCTGACAGACACTGATCAGACACACGCAATAGACAGACAGCGAACAGACCACAGGATACAACTACAGACAAGCAGAAGGCATAAAGAATGATGTACAGAATTTGAATTTGGGATCTCTCTTGATCTAAACTACTACAAACAGGAGACTTTTTTTTTCTATTCCTTTGATGCAATATAGACACAGTTAGTGCTCCTGTTTAAAAGAAAATAGGATAATCTTTTAATATGGACAGTGTGTCTTAGTCCTGATAATTTTTCTTGTATGACACAACATCTTTGTTCATTCTATTTCTTTTCTGTGAAATTAATTTGATTCACTTTCTATATTGACTAATTCACATTAAAAGTTTTTTTTTGTCATGCCAGAACACTTCGGGACATAGTTCCTGGGCATCTTGACATGTCTTTCACTCTAACTGACAAGATATGGACATTATAGGATACTTACTGGCCACATTCCAATAAAAAAAAAACAATTCCCCCCTTTTCAATTTTAGAGATTCTGTATGCCTATTCCTTCTTTTTATATATAAACCTTCATGTAATATAAACATTTTAAAACACTAAAGACAGAACTTGAATTAGATACTCAAAGATAAAAAAGCATCCATTTGGAGGAATCCAAGATGGCTGCCACAAGAGAACACTGTGTCTGAGGAGTAGGACAGCAGAAACAACGCAGAGACCAGGAGACTGAACTCTGGGACCAAAAACGCCAGCATTTGTGATTGCCAGGTGAGCAGAACTCCTACAGTGAGAAAATCAAGTGGGAAAACCCTAGGGACACCCAGTTTTTACCTAGAAAAATCTCCCAGTGACCAGCAGCACACAGCTCTGATCTGAATGAGCAGCCTCTCTCGGAGCCCACACCTGCCATAATAGACTGGATCACACAGTCTCCCAGGCAGTCGCAGGAGGAACCGGGTACCGTTTTCACTGAACTGCACACTGCAAGCGCACACTGCACCCGAGTTCTGCTTCAACCTGTGGGTGTGCTGCAAGCTCAGACCAATCACCAGAACCACCCCAGACTGAAAGGGTTGGGGAGGGGGCGTTTTGACCAGTCTGCACACTGTGGGCACACGCCTCAGGCTTCTGCCAGGAAAAAGTCAGTGTGTGAGTCCTGCGGCAGGTGTGGGAGGAACCCGAGTTCTGCCTCAACCCACTGGTGTGCAGCAAGCACACAACAATCTTCTGAACCACCACAGATTGAGAGGATACGGGGACCACCTTAACCAGACTGCACACTGAGGGCAAAAGCTGCACGCATCCGCCAGCAAAAACCTCAGTTCAGGTGTCTGTCCATGGGCCAGACAGAGAAGGCCTTGGGCACCATTTCAGACAACTACACCAAAGAAACTATAGGATACAGATAATTTCCCAATGACAACAACAACAAAAAAAGCAACGAATCACAGTAAGACCACCAACAGAGAAACAAGGGAACTCACAGACACCCTAAATGGAATGGACCGAATAGACATATATAGGACCTTTCATCCTAGATCAAAAGAGTATACCTTCTTTTCAGCACCTCATGGAACCTTCTCCAAAATAGACCATATAGTTGGTCACGAAGCAAGCCTCAGCAGATACAGGAAGATTGAAATCATCCCTTGTATCCTATCTGACCATCACGGTCTAAAGCCGGACTTCAACAACAAGAGAAATAGCAAAAGGCCTGTACATATATGGAAGCTGAACAACTTGCTACTCAAGGACAGCTTGGTTAGGGAAGAAATTAAGAAAGAAATTAAAGACTTCCTAGAATTCAATGAAAATGAAAGCACAACATACCCAAACTTATGGGACACA
>CM053743.1:26677989-26714345 GCA_028658305.1 Pachyuromys duprasi
GAGGGCGAGAAGTAATGATAGATCTGGGGGAGGTTGGTGAGACTTGGGGAGAACAAGAGCTACACAAGACCAAACTGAGCAGGGCACAGGGATCTTGTATGAGATGGTTTCTACAATCAAGGACCATGTGTGGATGTGGCCTGGAACCCCTGTGCAGATGGGACCCAGGATAGCTTGGTGTAGGACTGGAGGGCCTAGTGAGGGAAGCAGGGACTGTTTCAGTCTTGAACTTAATGGCTGACTCTTTGAACCTTCCCCATACAAGCCAGGGTCTGACAGACTGGCTAGATCCCAGGGGAGGACATTGTAGCCAGCCCTGTGGAGACAGGATAAGCTGGGGTTGGATGGAAGGGGAGGAGGTCCTCCCCTGTTGGTGGACTTGGAGGGGGCGGGGAGGAGGGAGATGAGGGAGGGAGTGGGAGGGTAGGAGGGAATGAGGGAGGGGGCTACGCCTGGGATTCAAAGTACCTAACCTGTGATTGGTATAAAAATAAATAAATTTAAAAAAAAGCATCCATTCTTCATGGTGTTAATGAAACAATAATCTCTGGTCTACCAAAAGCAATAGACTGCTAAGTGAAATCCAAAAGTGAATGAATGGAGAAGCAGAGAAATATCTGTGTAAAGCGTTCCATTATTTATTTTCAGAAAGCATCTTATTTTCTCAGGAATTTCCTACACATTGTCTTTGACCTCCAACTTTTATGTGCCTTTTTCATTGAAGTTTCACTTTTGAAATGCCAACTACAGCACAGAGTCATAACATTCTGATTAAAACAGGGTAGTTTGAATGGGAAAATGCTTTCATTAAAACCTGAAGTTCCTCCTTCAGCAAATCACAGAATAGTAAGCAGGAGTAATCATATAAAGAGAATTTTGATAATGTGTGAGAGATATTAATGCACTTAAGTGACAAGTTTATGAATAAATCAAGAGATCCCAGTGTTTATGATAAAAATAAATTATTATAAGGTTTAAATCTAACATTATTACTCATATATACATGAGTAATATATATGCATATGAGAATCTGTAACTGTGCTGTGACTTAATTCAGAAAACATCCATGTTTGAGTTTTAGTGAGATAGAAATATCTAGCTAGCATTATGTTATGAACAGTGGATATTATAATTGAGACAAGAACCCAGCAGGCATTGTGGCCTGGTGCCCTATTAACTAAGTGTTTAGTGATGCTCTCTTGAAGTCACCAAAAAAATTAAAGTTATTATGAGCAACTTACAGGGTACCCTTCAAAAAGGCATATAACTGCTTCATATTTGAAGAATTAAACTGGAAATTTGGCAGACACAATGTGGAAAAGAAACAAATGAAAATACATTGAAAACCTACCGAAGATAATGATTCTATGCTAGAATGGTGCTCATAAAATTAAATGGCTATGAGAGAAATAATGTAGAAAGAGAAATCAAATAATAAATCCTAAGTCATGACGCCTCACTGTTTTGCTAGTGAAGTATTTCATAATGAGCTAGTTAGGAAAAATGCCTGATATTTGTCAGATAGTCATAGAGCTAATTAAGAGTTTGAGTTAGGCCTGCCTTTCCTCCTGGCTAAATAAAGTGTTGATGGAGTTAGAAGATATTAAATCATGCCAAAGTATAACCTTGGCTAAAATAATGGAGACAAACTATAAAGTATAATTTATTATTCTAAATCAGGGGGCATAAAACATATTTTTATAATTTTCAGAAGAAAATAAAACCTATTTATGTCAACTCATTTATCATTATTCATTTTGTGTGAAAGCTTTTGTTCTTTTTTTGTTAAAAATATTGGTTAAACAATACAGACTTCTGTAGACTATTGCAAACTTTTTGCTTCTTTTCTTCTATCTATGCGTTAAACATTTTAGAATATCTGAAAGATCAAAAACGTATTTTGGGGTAGGAGAACACGAACCTGTACCGAACAGTAACACTGCAGTCAGCTTTCAGTACTAGTCATTAGCGAGATTACCAGAGGTGACACAAGCACATCAGCTAGTGCACATGTGACCCCATTATAGACACGACACCACCTGTCTGACAGTAGCTGCCGGGTATAAGCAAAGAAAACACTTAGCAAGCTTAATGAGGACTTTGAAAAAGTTTAGCAACAGTGGATGACAAAGACATAGAAGGCCCCTCAGATGGCTCTCGTTTCTGTCACTTGATGTGCTAACTTAATTAAAGGGTGCTCTACTCATTAGGAGATAATGACATGTCAAAATGCTATTTGTTACGACCAATAAAGTGATGAATTGTGATTGTATAAGGCTAATTCTTGTGGCTATCTGGATTTAATTAAGGCATAATTGCACACACATGTGTGCACCTTAAGTAATTTTAAACTTGAATTGTGTTAATAAGTAAACACATAAAGGGGGTCTAGGATCAGGGCAGAGTGACTGCCTCCTCTCCTCTCTCCTCCCTGGGAATTTAACACTGATATCTGAAGATCTCTGTTTTGGAAAGCCTGCTCAAGCCACATAAGCCTTCCCTTCACCCTCTCTCTAGTTGAGTACTGATGTGTACAGTCTCACTAGTAGCCACCTCTGACACCCCAGTCACAAATCAGCCCAGCCAATGACATGGTGATCTCGCAGCAGCTGTAGCTACTGATAGTGGCCCTACACAAAATGAGCCCTATCCACAGTCAAATATGGTTGGGCAAGGGGATCATGGATCATACTTCTCTGTACTGAACTATTTGTTACTGATAAATTCTGGGGATGGGAGAATGTCTTTAGTTGTTTAAATGAAAGAAAATTCCAAATCATTTGATATTAACCAGTGAAGACTAGGGAGCTAGGGTGAAAACCCACTAGCTCAGAGAGACAGAGAAAGCACCCAGCTGACCTTCCTGCTCTAACAAGTGTCCCAGAAGAAAAAGCCCAAAAGTCAAAAGCCAAGAAACCAAAAAACCAAAAGCTTCATAGCTCAGCTTACAGCTCAGGTGGAAAAGCTAGAAAGCTAAGAACCCTTTCTTCTTCTCCACAATGTCTTAAATATTCTTTTTTCAAATCCTGCCTTTCTGTTTAATCCCTGTCAGTTGGTATCCTGATCCACCTCTTGACATCTGTTAAATCCTTTATTAAATGCTGTGTACAGAAAGTTCTCAGATTAAAGGTGTGTCCTAGGGCCTGGCCACACCATAACCACTTACTTGAAATGTTTTTGAATTAATAGTGAATTAGTAGTGAATCACACCAAACAAGAAAGAGGTTTTACAGTTCACAATCTCGGGATTCACAATGGGATCAAATATCATGCAACATGTACCCACTGACTGGACCTCTAGGTCACACTGATGAGATTATCCCAATTAATATAAATGGGCCTTAATTCTCATTCAGAAGGGCAAATAGAATAGACACTAGAAGTGGTTGATGAGAGACAGGATGGGAGCCTTCCATAGATGTCCTCTGAAAGACTCCATCCAGCAGAGGGTTGAAGCAGATGTTGTGGCTCACAACCAAACTTTGGGCATAGCACAGGGAGTCTTGTGGAAGAGTATGGAGATAGAACTCAGGGAAACAGGAGCTCCACAAGAAGACCGAGAGAACCAACCTCTCTGGGCCTAGGGAGGGCCTATGAGACTGATGCACCATCCAAAGCCCATGAAAGGAGAGGATCCAGACCTCCTGCTCAGATATAGCTGATAGGCAGCTCAGTCTCCATGTAGGTCACCTAGAAAGGGGACCAGGAGCTGTCTCGATTGAACTGTGTTGTCTGTTCCTCAATCACTTTCCCTGTGGGAGGCAGAATTGCCAAGCCATAGAGAAAGAGAATACAGGTAACCCTGAGGACACAGGGTAGTCTGGGGTCAGTTGGTAAGGGAGGAGGGCTCTGCCTTTCTGAGGACTAGATGGCAGGGTTAAAGGCGAAGAATGAGAGAGGGCGGGACTGGGACAAGACAAGGGAGGTGGCTATGACCAGGATGTAAAATGGATAAATTAATAAAAAATTATAAGAAAGGGACTTGAAGACTTACGGTAATAGAGGTCAGCTGAGATTATAGGAGGAGATGGTAATAATCAGAATGCACATTATACATGTATTAAATTGTCAAATAACAAACCTGGTAAAATGTTTTCAAAAGAAGAAATAATGTATTTAGATAGAAAATTACACTTACATAATACTATGATCACTTTAAATATTTGGAATATTTTAAGATTATTTTCAGAATGAGATGGTGAACACACAATGATTAGCCCAACTTACAGACATGTTTTAAAAGCAAATTTAAAATGTGGGCTGTGACTAACACAGCCAAACAAAAACAAAAACAAAACAAAACAAAACAAAACAAAAACCCTGAGTCCTGGGGATCCTGAAGAGAATGATACACCAACGGAGAACAATGCACAGAGAGGACCAAAAACCTTAGATAAGGTAAATAGACTCAGTCTCCAAGTGAGGTTCCTAGTAAGAGGTTAGGGGCTTTCTTTGGCATGAACTTAGTGGCAGGCTTTCTGATCACCTTCCGCTGGAGGGTGCAGCCTTGCCAAGAAGACAATGCAACAAGTCCTGATGAGACCTGATAGTCTAGGGTCAGATAGAAGGGTCCACTATCAGTGGTCTAGGGGACAAGCATTGTGGGAGAAGAGGAAAGGAGAATGGGCTTGGGAAGAGATAAGGGAGTGGGCCACAGCTGGGATATAAATTGAATAAACTGCAATAAATGATAATAATAATTTAAAAACTAAAAATAAACGTGGGCTTCAATAGTAATCTGTGAAGGAAATAGACTAAAAACACTTTTTAATCATTTCTCATTACACATTCAAAATGAGTCTGTATATTTCTAAAAAGATATTCCCCAAATAATCTCAAAGTCGCTTCATGCTTTAAGAACACTGTATGGGAATTTTAATCCAGCAACATTGCTACAGTGGCAAGGGAGTACATCCAAAGACCTAGGTCTGTGACACTGGTGGGGTACAGACATGCCATTAGTAACACCTTTAAACCCTCTGGTTGAAATGCATCCATGCCTTTTATAAACACATGCTTTCCCAAACAATGACTTTAAGAAAGGGACTACAGCATAGAAAGTGAAGGAGAGTACAGTACCAGAATACAGAAGAGATCGTGCGGTCAGCATAGTAGAATTTGGTGCAGATTGATTGAGTTTGGTGCAGGCAGTTTGACCCAGTTCAGTTTGTGGAGTTCAGAGGCAAATTTTTCAAAGCAGAGCAATTCTGTCAGAAGCAGAAAGAAACCAACTGGAGTAAGTCAGCATGGAGAGGAGTTAATAGCAGGACAGCTGAATTGAATCAGCAACCAGAGTTCAGAAAAAAATGCAAAGAATGAGCTTATTAAGGAGTATGTCTCAGAGGCTGAAACATTCTAGGCCTAGGTTAGCAGACAGGCTGGAAGCTGAGGCCGGACTTGTAGAAAAGTAGATTGTACAGAGGCTATAGGCTTCCAGGACTAGGGTTAGGGATGTTTACACAGGAATACTCTGGGATCAGGGCAAGTCATGTCTTCCTAAAGCTTGGGTATGGTTCTCATCTCATCCCTTCACCTGAGGAAATAAGAACAACTTTTACAAAATGTGGAATATATGAAATTTATCAGAAATATGTTTTCTTTATTATTGTTGTTGTTATTTATAATTTATTCGCTTTGTATTACAGTTGTAGCCCTCTCCCTATTTCCTCTCTGACACATCCTCACTCCCTCTTCCTCCCCTAGCCCTTTCTTCTAGTCCTCCACACCTACTGCCTGTCTATAGCCTATCAGGTCTCATCAGGTCTACATGGATCCTCTTCCTCTGTGGGCTGGCTAGGTTGCCCCACCAGGGAGAAATGATCAAGGAGCAGGCAACTGAGTTAATGTCTAAGACTGTCTCTTCTCCCCTTACTAAGAAACACACATGGAGACTGAGCTGTCTATATGCTACATCTGAGCAGGGGTCTAGGTCCTCTCTCTATGGCCTATGTATGGCCTTTGGTTGATGCACCAGTCTCTGCAGTTCCCTTTGGGCCCTGTTTTTTATATTTTTTACTTTTTATATTTTATTTTTTGCTTTGTTGGTCTCCTTGTGTGGCTCTTGTCCTCTCTGGGTCCTTTTGTATCCCACTTCTTCCATAAGATTTGCTGCTCTCTGTCTAAAGTTTGGTTGTGAGTCCCTGAATCTGCTTTGATCTGAATCTGCTTGTTGGAGTCTATCAAAAATAAATTTCACAATAAATTTCATTCTTATTGTGTGTATAAGCTACATATGTGTGTACATGAGTGTAGGTATTAATGAAGCCACGGGCATGAGTTGTGAATGTGGGAACTCAGAAACTAACTTGGGTCCTCTGCAAGAGCAGTATGTTTTAATATGCTAATCCATCACTACAATCCATAAGTCATAAAAATTAATTGATTGCTTCATTAAAATTCTATGCCAAACTTTTCATTGTGGAAAAAAATAACCCATAATGAATAACTCTTGGGTTTTTATAAAAGTAAGAGTTTGAAGATGGATTAGAAAGTATAGCTCTATTACCTTGTTTGGTGTACTGCCAATCAGTGAAGGTCAAAACTGCACTATTAGACTTGTCTGTCAGAGCAATAAGAAATGCAGTTTGTGCATAAGTGGACGATAGGGGTTTCCCGGAATTTTGGCCTATTTTTGGAAATATGTATGTCCACGTAAATAAAAACTTGTAGAGCAATTTTATTTATTTTTTATTTTTATTTTTATTTTTACTAATTATGCTTGATTCACTTTTTATCCCCCCTGTAACTCCCTCCCTCCTCCACTCCCAATCCTTACCTTCCTCTCCCTTCTCCATGCATGGCCCTCCCCAAGTCTACTGATAGGGAAGTTCTTCTTTTCCTTCCTTCTGATCCTAGTCTATTAGGTCTCATCAGGAGTGGTTGCATTGTCTTCCTCTGTGGCCTGGTAAGGCTGCTCCCCCATCAGGGAGAGGTGATCAAGGAGCAAGCCAATCAGTTCATGTCAGAGGCAGTCCCTCTTCCCATTACTATGGAACCCCCTTGGATATTGAACTGTCATGGACTACATCTGTGAAGGGGTTCTAGGTTATCTCTCTGCATGCTACTTGGTTGGAGTATCAGTATCCGGGAAGACACCTGTGCTCAGATATTTTGGTTCTGTTGTTCTCCTTGTGGAGCTTCTGTCCTCTACAGATCTTACTATTTCCCACTTCTTTCATAATATTCCCTGCATTCTGCCCAAAGTTTGGCCATAAGTCTTAGCATCTACTTTGATAGTCTGCAGGGCAGAGCCTCTCAGAGGCACTCTGTGGCAGGCTCCTAACTTGTTCCCCGTTTTCTCTTTCTTCTGATGTCTATCCACTTTGCCTTTCTGGATAGTGATTGAACATTTTAGCCAGAGTCCTCCCTCTTGATTAGTTTCTTCAGGTGTACAAATTTTAGTAGGTTTATCGTATATTATATGCCTATTTAATCTAGCAATTTTAATGTGGCTGCTCTGACAAGGGATCACCTTTACTCCCTATAGCTGGAATTTAGGCATTCCCTTCACACACGCATTTAATCCCAAACAATGTAGGTAAGGTTAGTTTTAAAAATAAGCACCAATGGGATGCTTGAAAGTGATGTCTAATTTAGGGTCAGACAAAGTGACAACTCAAAGAAAGATTTAACAGAATGAGTCATAGATAGACTAACCCCAGACTCTCACCAGAAGAGACAGAAAAAAGAGGGCTTAGGAAGCAGTACAGAGAGGAGAAAGAAAGGGGGTGGTCAGTTTTCCTAGAATAGTTGTACAAATACAAATTGCAGAAAGGAAAAGCTAGACACAAATGAGGACAGAACAAGGGAATGAGAAGAATCTAAAAAATTAGGACAGACTACTAGAGCTATTTTGAGGTCAAGCAGAGCAATTCAGCCAGAAGCTGAGAGAAGCCAGTTTGAAACAGTCATTTTGTAGAGGTGTTTAGGCCAAAACAGCTAAGTTGAACTAGACTGTGGTGAGAGCTTATTTAGCAGTAAGTCTCAGAGGCTTAAAACATTTTAGACTTAGATTAGTTTGTATGGAAGATAAAAGCTTCCAAGACTAATTCTAGGTTAGCAGATGGAGGCAGCAAGCCTCTGAGACAACTATTAGCATCTGAGGTATGAAAGATACTTTCACAAAAACTTATTTTTCCCTTTCTGAGTTAACTTTTGATTAACAAGAACAGAAGAGCTTCTTTAGTATATAGTTTACTGTTAGCCAACTAGTGTCTTAGCAAAAAGAATCCAGAAGAGGTGAATATTTTTAAGGTGATGTTGGCCACAGAATTCCAAGAATATAAATAGATCATTTCAAATCATAACTAGAGATTAAAAACACCTAAATCTCTGCTAAATCAGGACATGATCCCTTCTTCCTTTATTATCGATATGCATGAAAAACTTTTTGTCTCTCATGCTACCCTAGATTTAGAATCCTCAAACCACCATTACCAAATGGGTTGGATAATAAACAGAGTTTATATTAAGAATTTGCATAACCTTAGAAGGAACACCTGTAAGGTCTAACCAACATGACTGCTCAAATATGAGCTGAACAAGGATAACAATGCCTAAGTGGATGAGAAAAAGTCCAGGAGTCCTCAACCCTAGACAAAAACCCCAGACTACTACTGTTGAAGGGAGAAGAAAGCATTTTACCAAGAGGAGCATGCCAATTGGTTGTTCAATGTAAAAAAATCAGCCATGTAAATATATCTACAAGTAACATTATACAGACTGATCAGATTACACTTAGAATATGTATGTATGTACATATATGCATTCAATAATAATTAATAAATAAAGAGCTCATGGATTGGAAAGAAAACAATGAGGGAAATGTGGGAGGAGGAGGAGGAAAGGTGAGGAATACAAGTAATTATATCTCAAAAATGAAAAAGACTTTACATAGCTTTTCTGGCTGATCTGAGTCTTTTCCTCCTCCTATCTGCTCTTACATTTTGAGAATCATTGAATCTTAGTATCTGGGGTAAAAACAAACTGTGTGTATGTGTGTGTGTATATGTGTGTGTATGTTACAGTATACATCATTTTATATTGTTTCATTATTATGATATATGAAGTCCTCTGATATGTGGTCTTATATATGATCCCTATTCTTCATTTAAAGTTTATAATATTTGCTTCAGTTGTCATCATCTGTCCTTTCAAACTGCACCATTATTTTTTGTAATCATTATATGCAAAATATTTTACAGTTTTTGAATTTCTGAGACAAAGTTTCTTTGTAGAGCTTTGGCTGTCCTGTAACTAGCTCTACAGACCAGGCTGGCATGGAATTTACAGAAAACCACCTTCCTCTGCCTCTGCAGTACTGGGATTAAAAGCCACCACTGTCCAGCTAAGATATTTATATTCTTAAAGACACAATCTGACATCATTCAATTTATAGTATTTATCCAGCTTTTAATAGAAAAATGGTCTTCATGAAAAAGTGTTTTTTTCTAGATGAAGAACCCATATTTCTAACCTGAAACTGTTTCCAAGTACACAGAGAAAAAGAGGATTCACTAAATTGATGTAAATTTACCAATTTGTTTAAAAGTACAGCATGCTATTATTTGGACATGTCCCTGAAGGTATAGTGCACAAATGGAAACCATAACAAAACTTCTGCAAATTATAGCTCTGCAAATAACTATGATCTCTTCAGCAAGTGTTGATTTTTTTTTCTCCCTTGCAGTTTTCACTTCTATTTTGAGAGCAGTTATTTTCAGGCATTCCAGATGAAGTCTTGTGTTCTGTAGAAGAATGCAGAGCTGTTGCCAACATGATGCATTGTAGAGTAGAACGATCAGCCAGAGACACTCCTTAAAGCTGGATTTAAAAGGAATTACTGCTTTAGAAGATGGCCAGCAACAAAGTATTTGAATTTGTCTCATTTTATATATGTGGTGGCTGTTAGTCATTCACAAGGATGCTTTCACCTCTGTCAAGGGAAGAACCAAAATAGTTTGTGGTGCAAAACAAAACGTTGGAGAGTCAGTTATCTGTTACTTTGGAAATTATATAGCATTTCAGTTCGGTTTCATATTTTTCAACCGTTGAAAATAAAATGAGGCAAAAATAGGTGATTTTTTTTCTGATCCATAATTTTAATTTGCCATTTCAAGACCACTTTGTTGCAATAGAAGGAGATGGCATGTAGATGAAGCACTTACCATGACAGTTATGCTGAGTCTCACACTGCTAAGTGCTTCAGCTTGAGAAATAGTGTCTGGCCTACACTTTATTCAGTGTTCAGTAAAGGTATTCCATGGAAACTGCCATGTCTCACGAGCTGTATTAAATCAATTTTACTGTAACCACCTGTTGATTTTGCAAAATAATTGTAACTGTGAAGTTACTACTGTACTAGTGTACAGCTTCTCACAAAACACTGTAACCAAAAAAGAAAGTATTAAATCTAATGCCTCTATAGCACATGTTATATTTAGAGAATTTAGCTTTATATCTTTCGTCACCTATGCTTGTTTATGTTCACTTTTTCAAATGCAGAGATTGTTTGCAATTTTTCTCTATAATATAAATATATGTTGTATAGCATAGTAGTGTGAAAGAATATATAATGTTTGACTTAAATGTTTTTTTTATTTATTTCAATTTATTCCCTTTGTATCTCAGCCTGTAACCCCCTCCCTCAGCCCCTCTCAACCCCACCCATCTCCCTCATCTCCTCCCATGCCCCTTCCACAGTCCATTGATAGGGGAGGTCCTCCTCTCCTTCCATCTGACCCTAGTTTATCAGGTCTCATCCGGAATGGCTGCATTGTCTTCCCCTGTGGCCAGGTAAGGCTGCCCCTCACTCAGGGGCAGGTGATCCAAGAAGCAACCACTGAGTTCATGCTAGAGACAGCCCCTGTTACCCTTACTGGGGAACCCACTTGGAGACTGAGCTACTGTGGGCTACATTTGTGCAGGGGTTCTAGGTTGTCTCCATGCATGGCCCTTGGTTGGAGTATTACTCTCAAAAAGACCTCTAGGCCCAGATATTTTTCGTTCCTTTGCAGGAGCTTACCACAAAGGGCCTCTGAAAGACTCTACCCAGTAGGATATTAAAGCAGATGCTGAGACTCTTAGCCAAACTACTGGCAGAGTGCAGGGAATCTTATGAAAGAAGGGAGAGATAGTTAGACCTGGAGGGGACTGGAGCACCACAAGGAGACAAATGTTTTAAAAATAATTTAAGTATTAATGTGTATGTGTTTATATATATTGTATTTATACATAGTTATTTACATGTCCAAGTGCCAATGCGTATATGGTGGCTAGAGGACAATTCTTCAGATGGTTCCACATTTATTTATTTGTTTGCTTGTTTGTTTGTTGAGGCAGGATCTCTCACTGGCTTGGAAATTATGAAGTAGGCTAATTAGCTCATCAGAGAGCCACAAGAATCCCTTTGCTTCTGCTTCCTCAATGCTGACATTAAAGGCCTACGCCACTACTTTTGGCATTTTCACATACATTTTGGGAAATGAGATTAGGTTTCCCTGCTTTTAAGTAAAGCACTTTACCAACTGACGACTGTCTATTTCTAAATAACATAACTACAAATTCTACGCTACATTTTTACCCCTTTTATATCAAAGTTTTAAATTTATGAATGTACAGAGACAAAATTTCCCAAGAAAGTTTTGGGATTTTTTTTTTAAGTTAGGCAGTGAAAGAAAATGCATTGCTCATCAAGCTCACATTTCCTGCTATGTTACCTAAAAATAAACTCGCCTAAGAATGATGATTATATAAGCAGAACTGTCTACAAGAACCTTAACTAGTTCACACCTAACAAATAGAAAAGCACGTTTTATTAGAATCATTTTTAACATCATTAGAAAAGATTTCTTTTTAGGTTCTTGTAGGCATCATATTTATCTATTCACCATAGAAAGTCTAGTCCCTATTATTATTTATTTTTAACTAAGTTAGTACATTTAGCATGCAAAATTATGCACATCACTTATCTTATGCTTATAGTTTTGTATAAGGTACTTCATTTGATTCTTACATCTGCCTAATAAAGTCAGATATAATGAAGTCAAATATATCTGTGTTTATGATATACACATAGTGAGTTGGAGGCATTTTATTTAATTAATTGGATATGGCCAGATGTCTATAAAAAGATGATACTTACCACCATAAGAATCTAGTGTGATGCTGTTAATTGTAGGCTTCTTTAACTTTAGTGTCTCTACTGCTTGGATCTTTATTACTTAAAAAAATAAATTTTTTGTTGTTCTTGTTTAAAATATCTAGTAATACCATAAATTGCATTTGCATTTGAATAAACAAAATAAGTTTACATACATATTTATAGAGCTGAGCATCTAAATTGCTGCTTTTTTTAAATACAGAAAGCAAATCTATATTGTTAATATTCAAGCTAATGCTTGGCACAATGTTTTCTGATGACCACTTTAACTACTACGATACAAGATACAGACTTGTAAAATTACAGCAGAATTTGAGACTTAGTCATAATAGTCATAATAATAGAGAAAGATAATATAGGCAGCATTAAGTTTATTAAAATGTTTTTTGTTTTTCTCATTAAATACAGTCTCCAAAACTAATGTTGTTGTTTTATACTTTTCATTTTTATTTGTATCACCTATTTTATAAGAGCTTAGTAAAATATTTTATGATACAACATGATTTAGGAAAGTGCATAGGAATCCTTTATTTTCAATAACCTTAGCATCATTGTGGTGACTTAGGCTGACATTTCTGTGAGCTGATCCAGAATATCTAGAGCAAAATCATAACCATTTCTATTTTGCTACGAATGAAGCAAAAATAGAATTTTATATCTTTTTTCTATTTATTTATTTATTCAGTTTATACCGATTGCAGTCATCCTTCCTTCCTCTCCTTCCAGTCCCATCCTCATACCCCTCCCCCATTCTTCCTTCCTCTTCTCAGAGAAGAGAAAGTAACAACCCTCCTTGGCACATCAAATCTCAGCAGGACTAGGTACATCCTCTCACACTGAGGCCAGAGAAGGAAGCCCAGCTGAGGGAAAGAGATCCAAAGGCAGGCAACAGAGTCAGAAACAGCCACTACTCCTATTGTTAAGGGACCCCATGATGACAAAGCCATTCATCTGTTATATATTTGGGGGGACCTAGGTCCTGATCATGCATGTTCTTTGCTTGGTGCTTTAGTCTCTGTGAGCGCCCATGGGCCCAGGTTAGTTACTCTGTAGGTCTTCTTGTGATGTTCTTGACCCATCTGGCGTTCTCAATCCTTTCTCCTACTCTTCCACAAGACTCCCTGAGTTCAGCCTATTTTTTGGGTGTGAGTCTCTGTATCTGTTTTTATTGCTACATGTTCTGCTGTCTGGATATACTTTTCCTGCAAAAGCACATCAGCTGGCTACTTCAGAATTTCTAAGCAGTGGTGGGATAGTTTAACACACAGAATTCAGAACTATTAAGTGACTAAGCTAACAACAATTAATAAGCAAAGCACTATTTACCAGGATTGCATTTCCATCCAGTTCCAAACTAGGGAACTTGGGAACCCAGTTTATGTAACATGCATTTGTAATTTGAAAATATATAATAAGAAATTAAGAAAAAAGAAAAGAATAAAATGGCATTTTCTACTGCTTTTAGACTTTCATTCCATACTTTAGTTTCAAGTCACAGAAGCTGTTGTAAGAGAATCCTTTATCTCTGTGATGGATTCTCATAACTGTTTTATCAAGTATGAGAGGTAGAGTAACCAGGTACCTCTGTGACTCTAAATTGTTTTACTTTGAGCACAGAGTTTAAAAGCATCTTGCCTTTTTACAAATTAATGAATAGCTCTGACTTCCCACTGTGCCTCACGAAGTCTCTTGTTTCCTTTCCAAATTACACTTGCCACTAGATGACTTATTTTAAAAGAGTTTTGTCTTGGTAATCATTTTTCACTCTGTGTGGAATGCGTGGTGATTTTATAATCTATAAATCTTAAATGAATATTTTATTACAGAACATAGGTTATTTTTCATTTGAACACCAGCTGTTTAGTCTCCAAATTTGTTTTTATAAGCAACAGCAAATATGTGGAATTAATAACGAGTTATATACATATAGAAGAAAGAGGACAGTTCCTAATAAGAAATAGAAATCACTGTGTGAAGACATAGTTAGTGCCCAATTCTTTTTCTTAAAGAACGAATGTATAACTAAAACAAATCTTACTAAAGAAATTTTAATATAACCTTCTATATTAAAGTTAAAATAAATAATTAAGTTTCTTTTTCTAGTCTCTGATAACTGGACATGCAGATTTTTTTCAATATAATTGAAGTGGAAGTTCTATATTTTCAAAATAAAATTTTAATTTAAGGACATGTATTGAATAAATAAATTATTTATTTTTTGTCCTTTATTTTTTAAAAAAAGTTCTTAGATTACTCCAAATAGTCTAAAATTTAGATTCAACATCTAGGTGACAAATTTGTTTATTAGAAAAGCTATGTATTTTGACATATTGTATTAGGAGTGAAAAAATGTCAGAAATTCAAACTATCTTTATGTGACAAAGATATAACCAAAGGTAAATAAGTTTATTTTCTACAGTATATGTAGCCTACTGGTAATTATATTTATAGGCAGAAAGTGAATAAATCAAAATAGTATTAAAAGCATAAATTCAAGAAAACATTTCTCTATTGGTGCCAGTGACAAGAAAATTTTTATTTGTATAAGATACAGTTTATCTCATTTCTTCATATATGTAACAAAAATCTCATGTGTGCCTGCGTGTTTCTGAGAGGAGATGCATACAATGTTGCACTGAACTATATCTAATATCTAAGGAAAGTCAGGGAATGAAATTACTGACTTTTGAATGAATAATTAAAGCCATACTTTGTCTATACTCTCTTATTGTAACCTCCAAGTTATGCTTCTTTACTGTTGATTTCATTCTCAAGAAGCATTTCTTTTTTTACATCTTTCAAATTGTCTTCTATAATTAACTACTTCACAATTCTATAGTCTTCACTGAAGAAAATAAGAATTTCAAAAATTGTTTTGCAAATCTCTAAGCTCCAAGAATTCAGAACCATTTGATATTAATGTGCATCCTTCATTTTATTATTCAATGTAAGGAAATATGTGTGCTGATTGACCAAGTGTGGTAAACAGAATAATGTTTCACAATAGATGCTGAGGTGTTCTTAGTCAGACACTGTGAATATATTTTCCTACACATAATTGAAACAAGAAGAAATATGAGTTCAGGAAAGGGGGAAAGATGGGAGAAGAAGAGGGAATCTACATAGAATTAAGATAATTTCATCCTCTGGCCTGAAAATAAGTAGATTACTTTGGTGTGTTTAATGGCCTGAAGACCATTGTGAAATGATAGGTTTACTGACTGCAGGAATCATCAGAGGTGGAAGAGTGAGGCACAGCAGAAGGCAGAGTGAAGACATGTGACAAGAGTGCAGTTCTAGTGTGGTATTAAGCACAGCTACAATGACTCATTTTTTACTGACACTGAATACATTTATTTAAAAGGTATATGAAAGTGGATATTAGATATATAATATAGGATAAACACACTAAAATCTGTACACATAAAGAAGCTAAGCAAGAAGGAGGACCCAGCAAAAAATGATAAATCCTCACACAGAAAGGCAAAAAGGACAGACATCAGAAGAGGGAGAAAAAAGAAAACAGGACAGGAGCCCATGACAGAGGGCCTCTGAAAGACTCTACCCAATAGGGTATCAAAGCAGATGCTGAGACTCATAGCCAAACTTTGGAGAGTGCAGGTAATCTTATGAAATAATATAAGACAGAAATAGATAGAAGGACCTGGAGGGGACAGGAACTCCACAAGAAGAGCAACAGAACCAAAAAAATCTGGGCCCAGAGGTCTTTTCTGAGACTGATACCCTAACCAAGAACCATTCATGGATATAACCTAGAACCACTGCACAGACGTAGACCAGGGCAGATCAATATCCAAGTGGATACCCTAGTAAGGGGAACAGGGACTACCTCCGACATAAACTCAGACTGGCTCTTTGATCATCTCCCCCTGAGGAGGGAGCAACCTTGCCAGGTCACAGAGGAAGACAATGTAGCCAGTTCTGATGATACCTGGTAGTCTAGGGTCAGAGGGAAGAAGAGGAGGACTTTCCTTAACAGTGGACTTGGGGAGCGGCATGGGAGGAGATGAGGGAAGGTGGGTAAGATTGGGCAGGGACAAGGGATGGTGTTTCAGCTGGGATACAAAGTGACTAAACTGTAATTAATAAAAAAAATATCAATCAATCAATCAATCAATAAAAGGCATACAAATGTTCACAAAGTTTTCGTAAGATACCTCAGGTAAACCGGAAATGAAGAGCTATCTAAGATTATCTACAAGAAGGCAATAAAAATGATATTGAGCAGTAGTAGTTGAGTCCAAACTAATTCCTTTCCCTGCATCCTTCTTTTGTCAGACTACAGAAGATTGTTTCACCCAAACAAACAAACAAAAAAATAAAGAACAACAGGGATGTTCAGTCTTACTCAAGTGCATATGGTGAATATGGCTTGAATTTCCTAGCCAAAATTATCAAATAAATTATCAAATAAAAGTTCTACCTGAATTAACCCTTTCCTAAAATACGGTTTTATGTCATTCCTAGTTTTAAATGACAAGTTGTGATCAAGATAAGAAAAGGCAAAATGTAATCACGACTTGGAGACTTACACAAAAAGAACTTCATTATCTTCCCTTCCTCAACTCAAAGAATACAGTTAAAATGACATCTAAGGAGGTTAACAGGAAGACACAGAATAAACAGCTTTAAGTCATTTCTCAAGGAGAGCCCCTGGTAGCTCATTATCCAAGTGGTTCCCTAGTAAGGGGAACATTGACTGTCTCTGACATGAACTCAGTGGCTAGCTCTTTGACTACCTCTCCTGGATTGGGGAGTAGCCTTGCCAGGTCACAGAAGAGGAAAATGCAGTCAGTTTGGATGAGACCAGATAAGCTAAGGTCAGATGGAAGAGGAGGAGGTCCTTGCATATTCGTGGACTTGTAGAAGGAGGAGATGAGGGAGGGAGGCTGGGATTGGGAGAGGTAAAGGGAGGGGGCTACAGCTGGGATACAAAGTGAATAAAGTGTAATTAATATAAAAATAAAAATTAAAAAAATTCTCAAAAGTATTGATCCACTGTAAAATAGATCTGAGAAGTTTAGACTAAAGACTATCAAAGATTAAAACAGAAATATTCATTTGTCTAAATAATACATATTTTGCAATAGTAACTTGAAAGTACCAAAAGAGAACAAATGCTTTCTCAGAAAATTAAGAATAGTGCTACCTTAAGATCCAGCTATACCACTCCTGGGCATGTATTCAAAAGATGCTCCACCATACAGCAAGGACATTTGCTCAGCTGTTTCTAACAGCTTTATTCAGAATAGCTAGAATCTGGAATCAACCTAGATGTCCCTCAACTGAAGAATGGTTACAGAAATTGTGGTACATTTATGCAATGGAATACTACTCTGCAATTAAAAACAAGGATATCATGAAATTCGCATGCAAATGGATGAGAAAGGTAACAAAGACTGAGAACACACATGGTATGTACATACTGATAAGTGGATATTAGCCATATAATACAGGACAACCATTCTACAATCTACAGACCCAAAGAAGCTAAGTAACAAGCCCAAGGGAGGATGCTTGATTCTCCCTCAGAAGGAGAAATATAATAGACATCAGAAGTGTGATGAGCAAGAACTGGGTGGAAGGAGGGGTGGGAATGGGGATTAGTTAGGGAGAGAGTGAGATGGGAAAAGAAAGTTTTGGAGAAAGAAGGGAAACTGATGGAGCGGGGAGGTGGGTAGAGCTGTGGGTAGGGGCAGGGGGCAGAGGGAACTCTTCTACAGTCTGTACATCTGAGATTAGGTAGGCTCTTGGGTGGATATGAAGACTGAAGTGGCCACCACCTCTACCCAGACAGGACTTTCAAGTGTAGAGTGGGGGACACCACCCCACACACAAAACCTTCGATGCAAAATTTACTGTGCCAACAAGTTGTGCAGTGATAAAGATGGAGCAGAAATTGAGTAAAGGGCCAAGAAATGACCCAACTTGAGAACCATCCCAGGGGAGAGAGCCAACCCTAGACACTATTAATGGTATTCTTCTATGTTTGCAGATAGAATATCTGTTCTAGCATAACTGGCCTTTGAGAGGCTCCTTCCAGCTATGGATCAACACAGTTGCAGAGACACAGCTAAACATTAGGTGGACCTAGGGGTGTCTTGTGAAAGAGTTGGAGAATGGATATATGGACCTGAGCAGACAAGAACTCTGCAAGAAGACCAACAGTATCAACTAATAAAGGACCATGGGGACTTATAGAGACTGAAACTTCAACCAAAGAACAGACATGGACTACACCTAGATGCCCTACATATATGTAGCTGGTATGCAGCTTGGTCTTCATGAGGGTCCTTTAGCAATTAGGGCAGAGGCTCTTTCTGTTGTAGACTCTGTTGCCTGCTTTTGGGTCACTTTACCCTAGCTGGGTTGCCTTGTTGGGCCTCAGTGGAAATGGTGTTAGTCCTGATATTCCTGATGCTTCTTCTTTTTTTTTTCTTGAATCTATATCTTTTATTTCTTCTTCTTTTTTTTTTTTCATTTACACTGGCTTGAACTTCTAGTTCACTGTCAATAAAAGTTAGGGAAGTTTGTTGATGAATCTTCTCTCACCTTGAAATCTAAATATAACCAGGACTTAGCATTTGAAATAAGTAACAAGAATAGATATCTGTATCTTTCCACTCCTACAAGAAGATATTTCACCCATTTCAAGTAGTTATGAAATAGGTCAAACATAGATACCTTTAAAAAAATCAAATTGAAGTTTTCTTTCATTTTTGGGTTCCTGAGAGTTTTTGAATAATACAGCTGTGTATTGGGTTTGTTTGAGTTGTTTATATGGCTCCATTGAGATGATCACACGGTTCTCTCCTTTTTATTCTACTAGTAAGGAGAAGTTGAGTCATTTGATTAGCTAATTAATAAACTACTTGATCCTGTTCTCTTTTAATTGTTGTATTCAAAATTAGTGAATGTGTTTCAATATAGTGCCTAATTAATTCTGAGTAATTTCTATCCCATAATTTCAGATTTTCTTCTATTTCTTTATCTTGTGCATGTTTTAATCTCAGACAATGCATATTTAGTTTGTGGAAATTCAATGTTTTTATCGTTCTCCCTATCACATATACATTCATGAATATATAGTGTGGATTAGTAATGTTCATACTGTGTCTTTTAAGTCTCTGTTCTATTAATTCCACCATCTGTATTTTTTAATGTAATTTATTTATTTTTATATTAATCACAGGTTAGGTACATAGCTCCCTCCCTCATTCCCTCCCACTCTCCCTATCCTTCCCTCATCTCCTCCCTGCCCCTTTCCAAGTCCACTGATACTGGAGGATCTCCTTCCTTTCCATGTGATCCTAGATTATCATGTCTCTTCAGGGCTGGCTGCAATGTCCTCTTCTGGGGTCTAGCAAGGCTGCTCCTCCCTTGGGGTAGGGGGGAGGGTCTAAGAGCCAGCTATTGAGTTCATGACAGAAATAGGCCCTGTACCCCTTACTAGGGTACCCAGTTAGATACTGAGCTACCATGGGCCACATCTCTTGATTTGTGGGAGGTTGGGCAAATAGGGGTTCCCTTTATCTGTAGAGATAGATGGTGAGAGGGAAGGGGGGGGATGGGAGGGCAAGACTGGTAGGAGAGGAGGGAGGCACCTGTGATAGGGAGGTAAAGTGACTAGAAAAAAAAGAAAGGGAGGAAGGAAGGAAGAATAGAAGAAAGGAAGGAAAAGTAAGGAAGGGAAAGGAAAGGAAGGGAATGGAAGGGGAAGGAAGGCAAGGCAAGGAAAGGAAAGGGAAGGGAACGGAAGGCAAGGAAAAGAAAAAGAAAACAACTGTCTTCTGACCTTAGTTTATTCAAAATATGGAACTGATCTTGGAACATGCTTTCATGCCCCTTACTGGTAGCAGATAACAATGAGTTTACCTCAGATTATTTGTTTATGTAACTCTACAGGAAAAACGATATTTTGCCTTGCATGGCTTGTTCACCATATATGGCTCATCTTTGTGATTGTACACTTTGTTCATGTGACTTTTAACTCTTACAGTATAAATTGTCAGATGCTATAAATAAAGTGGGCTATTGCATGAGATTTTAGTTTACATCATTTACTGGCTCCATTTTTCCATATCCCATGCCTGCTAGAGTGGTAAACACCAGAATACTGGGATCAGTGTACTCTCTAGGCCCATGGTTCTGAATGGTATGAGAAAGCTGGCTCAGCCAGCGATGGGTAGCAAGCCAGGAAGCATGGACTATAAGCTATTAGGTGAAATAAGCTTTTTTATCCCTAAGTTGTCTTGAGCATGATGTTTTATATCAACAATAGGAAAAAAAACTAATAATGCAACAAAATGTGTGTTCCAGTTGTAATTAAACATTCTTAGTAATAAATAGAAATACTTGGTAAATAAGCAGTGGTTGAATACACATTTAATAATAACCATTATTATAAAGAAAAACAATACAAGAATCCCCAAACCATTAATTTAGTAAAAATGAAAATTATAAGGAATTGATAAAGTAATTTTTGAAAGCCAATGTATTACAATAATAACTTATGGGTAAAGAGAAGAAAGACCAAGTATCAACAACCCTTCACTCTTTGTTAATATTTGTGGTGATTTGAATGAGAAATACCTGTCATAATCTCAGCTTTTAGACATCTGTTTCCAGTTTAGTAGTACTGTTTGAGGACTTGGTTTAGCCTTGATGGAGAAAAAAATATATAATTGAAAGCCAGTTCTAAGTATTCATTGTCTCACTCTACTTCCTGTTTTATATTTTGGTTGAAGATGTAGTCAGTCAGCTTTATGCTCATACTGCCATGCCTTACTCTTGCTGCACTGCCTCCTCACCATGAGAGGTCCTTTTGCAGGTTACAATGTAAGCCAAAATAAACTCTTCCATAAATTGCATTAGTTCTATTGGTTTTATCACAGCAACAGAAAAATAAGTAAAACGAGATTTTACAAAAGACAACTAAACTAAAACAAGGAAGAGAAATCAAATATTAAATTGTTAGAGCCCTGAATACTTAAACAGACAATTTTAAATGGATAAATTGTTTATGCGTAATAGTACTTGCCTCTATGCTCAGCACATGGGAGGCAGAGGTGCTCAGAATGCAAAAGCTTTGAGTCCAAACTGTTCTATTTAGCAGGTTCTATGATAACAAGGAAATTTTGAGACTTTAGCTTTAATAAATAACAAAACAGAACGTACCACCACCAAGAACAAAAAGTAATTGAACCAAAGGATGATTATTTGACAAATTAACAAAATCACGAGTAAACAAGTGATTAAAGGTATATAAGAACTCAACTTTGTACTTGAAATGATGGAACAATCTTATTCACCATTAAAAATAGTATGAAGATGTGTTCTGCCAAATAGTAGTTGGATTCTGTGAAACAGAATATTTCTAGAAATACAGAAAGCATCAAATTTTATTCAAGAAGGAATGAAATGCCTAAATGAACAGGAACAAATTTTAGAAAACCATCGAAAGCACCAAAAACTAATAATACTGTCACAAAGCATTGTACATTGATGTTTTACCAAAGAACTGAATGAAAGTTTTCAAAGATTTTATTGAAAAAGGAACACTTTGTTCCTACAATATATTAGATCGCACTTTCCCCTCTTCCAACTCCTCCCATATTTTCCCATCTCTCCACTCACAATCTTCATATCTTTGCTTTTTCGCTCTTTAGAAAGCTGGCAAACAAAACCAAAACAAATAAAAACTGAAAAATCTACAGCACATATATGGAGACACACACACTATCACATACATCCTGCAAAATCAGAATAATTTGCAAGAAAATGATTAATAAGACAGACAATGCCCAAACAAAGCGATATAAGACAAAACGTCTACAAAAATAGCTTTGAGTTTATTTTTCCTTAGCTATTTACTGCTGGAGATGGGCCCTACATGGTGAAACTCCACTGGACTTCACTGAAACTCCATTGGACTACCCTGTGAGACTCCATATTTTCGTTGTAACGTGGGTATCAATTTCAGATAGATTCTTAGTCTATTTCTAGCTCTTAGCACTAAGAACCTGAACGATTTGACCCTGTGCAGACCCTGTGCATGCTGCCACACTCACAGTTAGTACATATATGAATCAGTCTTTTTATGTCAGGAAGACACTGTATTCTTGCCATCATTTAATCTACCTGGTCCTTACAGTTCTTCTGCCTGTTTTGCATAGCTCCTGGAGCCCAGAAATGAGAGATTTGATGATGACCTCTCATTTAGGACTGAGTGTCTCAGAGTCTCTCACTCTTTACACATTGTCAAATTGTGGATCTCTGTTCGTTCCCATGTAGTGTAAAAGAAAGCTACTCTAATGAGGTCTGATTGAGGTAATGATCTATGGCATAGGACAGTGCAATTCGGAGTCATTTTTATAGCTACGTTCCTTTAGCAGAATAGTATTTTATCTTCCCCTAGGCCCATGGCCGATCTGATCTCACGTTCTTGGTCAACCAACGAGTTTTAGATATGGGCTCCATCTTGTGGAGTGGGCCTTAATTCCAAACAGAGATTTGGTGGGTACTCCCACAACATTTGTTTCACTTTTGTGCTGACATTATCTTGCAGTCCTGACACTGTTTAGATCACAGGATTTGGAACTGGGCTAATGGCAGTGTTCACAGTACATTCGAGTAGGCGTCAAGGCTCTAGTTAAGCACAAGATCAAGGCTGCCAATATTTTGTGGAGAACAACCAATAACTCTAGCAATAGTCTGAGATATTTAGAGTTTTATGTGGAACCCTTTTGGCCAGGGAATAAAATGGACTTACCCAACTTTAGCACTGTTTTACTTGATGAAAGTTTTCTGTTACAGGTATATTTTACTCCGTTATTTAGTGATGCCATTTAGATTTCTTTTATATCTGTACATGTTTTAGTAAGCTTTTACAGTAATTGGTTTACATATGACCTCTCAAATGACCTCTACTGTTAGTTATCCATCTTTGTATCCCTTCCCTTAACCCTTTACTTCATTACTCTTCCCATTTAATCATCATACTACAGTTTCCACCCTGTCCTGCCATAACTAAACACCCTATTCCTTTTTCCATGGAAAAACCTCTCTTATCCCGCCTCCTACTAGGTACCTCACCTCTGTGCTTATATGGACTGTAGCATGCACACCGAAGACTTAAAAGTAAATATACTCATGTAAAAGAAAATATACATTATTAATTGTTTTGCTATGAGTTACCTCATTGAGGATGACGTTTCTCTAGTTCTATCTACTTACCCGTGGTTTCATAATATTGCTTTTTAAAGAAAACAACTGAATATTCTATTGTGTGAAAGTACCATATATTCGTGATCCATTCATTTGTTGATAGGCATCTAGGGTGTTTCCAATTTCTCTCTATTGTGAATAGAGTATCAAAAGCATAGATGTACTATCTCTATACTGTGCCATTCCGGTATATGTCCAAGAGTAATATAATTGGATCTTGAGGGATATCTATTCCCAGCTTCCTGAGAAATTGTCAAAATGATTTTCACAGTGGCTGCACAAGTTTCACTCTCAACGGGAAAAAAAAAGTGATCCCCTTTCTCCACATGCTGGCCAACATGAACTGCCATTTGTTTTTGATCTTTGTGACTCTGACTTGTGTAAAATGAACACGCAAAGTAATATTGATTTGCATTTCCCAGATGACTAATACTATTTTACATTTCTTGCAGTATTTCTCACTCATTTGTGTTTCAATCTTTTGGAAGTTCTCTGCTTATGTTTTAAGATTAAAAAGACATACAAAATAAAAGAGAATTTGTCAATTGATTTCAATCTTTCAGTAAGACCTGATTTTAATTCCAGCAGACATTAATAAATAAATAAAAATACAGTAATAGAAAGGTGAGAAAACAAGGGAAAATTACAGGCCTGTATGTCTTATATATGTGAAATTTTTAAACAGTTTCACCAAAGGAATTAAACAAAAATAAGTGTGTGAGACTATCAAACAGTAGTTAATCATATAAACATTTTTTAATCATTGGAAATCAATTAATTAGCTGGGAATGGAAGTACACGTCTATAATCCCAACATTTGGGGAGGCAAAGGCATGCAGAGCTCTATGAGTTCAAGGGCAGCCTAGTCTACAAAGTGAGTTCAGGACAGTGAAGGCTACACAGAGAAACCCTACCTTGGAAAAAACAAGCAAGAAAACAAAACAAAACAACAACAAAATAGTCACTTTATTTATTTCTCCCATTTTTTGAGATTGGTTCTGTCTCTTAGCCCAGTTTTTCTTTAAAATCTTAGTGAACATCCTGAATCAGTTTTGAAATACTAGAATTAGAGTTATGAGCCACAACACAGTCTTTGTAATGTTTCTTATAAGCAGAATAAAAACATAATGTCCTGATCATCTTAAAAGACACAGAGAAAATCATTTGGCTCCCTTCAAAACAATCTCATGATAAATCCTCTCAACAAAGTAGATACAGAGGGATTTCTTGAAATTGATAACGGATATAGATGAAAACCAAATAACAAATGTCACACTAGTAAGAGTTGTATTTATTGTTAAACCAGAAACAAAGGTAAAGTTGAAAGTTGAAATATGTTACATATTTCTAAGTGCCTACCTGACAGTCTCAAAAGCTTGTATATTTAACTGTATGTTTTAATTTACATTTATTATGACAATAATAAGAATTATAATTGAAGCTTTTTTTAAACTGCAGGAATATTTAAAGCTTTTCAATAATGAAAACATATGCCTATCTTGACATTGGAATCAATTGATGAGTTAAGCAAAATTTTAAAATATTTGGCCATATAGGAAAAAGCAATTAAAATATTAAATTCTTAACTCAAACATAGGTATCAATATTTGAATTTTTAAGTAATTAAACATAAGCTTGTAATCATAACTGTCAAAACCAAATGACTTTGACAGAAACTAATAAACACTTGCAGTCCCTTGGTAAACAATATAAATATTTATAGACGCCGCTTAGAGTGTCTTATGTAATTTGTCTTAATTTTTATTTGTAAATTATGGTTCTGAATATTTAGTCTGAAATCAGTGCTGCTTTGTGATGTAATTTTCTATTAATTTTACAAAATTTAAAGAAAGCTGCTGGTAAGGAGTAATATTAAATGCTGGTAGTATGTGCAGAGCTATTGTTTCATGCCTTAAGGACTATTATGAAGTGTGAGAACAGTGTGTATTCAAAATATACACATATGTGTATATGTGTGGATTCTTCAGAAAGAATACTGATACATTTTGACATTATTTACTCTAAAATTGAAAAGCAAACTTCTCTTCATTAACACACAAAGGGAAGGTGTTCTATTTAGGAGGTACACTGATGAAATTTCTTATTATAACTATTTCACAATATATTTAATTATTCTCTCCAGATTTCATTATTTATTCATGATTAATCTATACATATTTTATAACAAGAAATTATTATATAAATTTCAACTCATAAATTAATGAGCCAATGAAACACAAAGCACAAGGAAGATTCAAATACTGTATATCTTGTTATTTTTTTTTCTAGTATTAAATATACCCTTTTGTTCTACTCAAAACTAGGGTGGAAGGAATGTTAAATCTAAATCTGTTTCAAAAGTGGTTCTTATCATTGTTAATACCACTCTGTAAAATGATCTATCTGTATATTGCAGACTATTGTGAATGAAATTTGATAGAAGAATAAACTAGGGAATCTGTAGTTTTCAGTTAGCATTAGGCCCATTGTTCTCTAAGTGATGGGTGTTAAATTTCAGTTGGGAATGCATTTTCTTCAGTCTACCTTGGTTTTTCATTTGGCATTTGAATTCTAATTGTCAAGAGAGGATCAAGTCATCTGTATTCATCTTCAGTTGCTTGAACTTGTTTTTGTATTCAGTCTCTAAGAGCTCCTATTTAATCATAGGGCATTCTGATACTATGCATATGTGCTGTTTCGATGTGATTAACCTTCTTATTGTATTTTACAGGATTTAGTACAATTTTAGTAATAATATTAATTATTCAGTGTTTACATTAATTTGAGTGGGGGCAAGTTTTGCTGGTTATGACAGAGAAATGTCTTTAACATTTAGAATATTCAGAAGACTGCACTAAGTTAGCTATTTACCTTCTCCCCCAACTCTTCCCATAAATAAATGGAAAACAGTATAAACAGATCTTTCCTAAATGAAGAAACAGTAACATTGAATGTTTTCAAAAGTATTTAACTTTTATCCAAGAAGCACAAATTAAAATTTCTTTGAAATTCTGTCCAGCGCTAGTCAAAAGGGCTACCTTTAAGAAAAGGGACAGTATCAAAAGCTGCTGAGGATATGGGAAAGAGAAAGTCGGTTTAATGCTGGAGCAACAGCAACCCAGTGCTTTTATCTTTGTTTTTTATTTTTTCAAATTATTGAATTCGATAACCACAGGGAATGAAAACTATCGTTTCATCTAACCCTGTCCTCACAATGAGTAGAACTAATGGTTTGGTAGTGAGCACAGTATTGTGAATTCATTCACGTATGTCATTGAGTAGTTACCTGGATGGTCTTTTTTCTTTAACTTATTTGTTTTTTATACATTTTAAGTCCTGGTATTATTTGCATCACTACTCCTTTTCTAGTTCTACCCTCCACTTCTCCCCCTTCATTTCTCAGAAAAGGGGAGCTACCTTTCCCATCCACAGCCCATCAAGTTGCATCAGGACTGAGCCTGTCTTCTTCCCCTGTAGCCTGACAAGATAGTCCTTCCAGGGACAAGTGATCAAAAAGATGGCAAGCTAATCTCTCTGATGTAGTCCCTACTTCCTTCACTAGAGGACTCACATGAAGCCTAAACTGACTCTCTGCTACATCTTTGTAGAGGGACTAGTTCCAGTTAGTACATGGTCCTTGTTTGATGTTTCAGTCTCAGCAAGGCCCTGTGGGCCCTGGTTAGTTGGCTCTGTGGATCTTGTGGAGCTCCTGTCACGTCAGATCCTGGATGGTCTTTTTAAGCCATGGCCAGGTGAAAAGAACCATGAAAGAACTGTCTTCAAAGACATATCCTAGTTTGTTCCATTCAGCTTTCCATTGGCTTATAAGATTCGTGATACTGTGAGTCGTTCATATCATGTATTCATATAGTATAACTTAATAGTAAGAAGTAAACAAGCTAGAATCTAAGCAAGCGAAGAGCCATGCAAGTGACAAGAACAGGTGTTGGGATACTGAGGAACAATAATATTGGATATTCAAATTTGTGAATATTGATTACTTTACAATGCTTGATATTATATAAAATAGAAACATTCAGTTATCAAGAATATATTCAGTTCACAATAATTTATATTTATCTTATGTTTCAAGGGAATTGACTGATACCATAAACTGATATCTGGCAAAAAATTTAAGTATATTTAAAATAAATGATATAATTTATAATTTTATTGAATGTAAGAATATTTAATCATGGTGAATTTTTAATGTAGCATGTATAAAAATGTAGTTTTAAAAAATTTATGTTCCCATCTGTAGTCAATAATCACAGATTATGTTACATGAATATATAAACAAGGGTCAAACATTATTAACCTCTTAAAATCGAACAATCATATTGAGTAAAGCATTTTGATCTCTTCACTCTATTTACAACTGAAATGCATCTGTAATATCTTGACTAATTGTTATTATCTGGAACATAAAAATCAATGAGGCTGCTCCAAAAATAATTATTTTTCTTTATCAGTAAGTCACACTTGTAAAAAAAAAACACAACAGCAACAAAAAACATGCTATAAATTAAAAATTATTCTTAAGCTTATGATTCTTTTAATTCCCTGACTGAACATTGTTAAAACTAGCATCAATATTCAAAAGCTACAATATTTGTTCCAAGTAGTAGCTTTTAAATTATTATTTGCAGTTTGGTTATACTCATGGCATCGAGGGGCCAAAATCCCTTGGGATCACTGGGAAAGCGGATTTTACATTTACATTTACCATATTTAAGTATGTTTTAAGACTAGAGTATTGCTTCACTCATCTGTGTAACTGCAGCTTATTACGAGCTAATTTTCTACCAGTTGTATTCAGGTGAATCAGTGCCAAACTACTTCTATTTAATAGCATCTGGGAGCCTGGGATTCACCATCCCTGTGGACTATCCTCTGAAGGCCCAAAAATGTTGTAGTCATTTTCCTTTTCTCAGTGCAGAACAGAATTTTCAAATAATTGTTTCTAAACAGCAGGAGAGTTTAATTAAATTAAGGTACCAAGTCACAGAAACAAGCATCAGAAGATGGGTTGGTTTTTCGTTTGTTTTTTTTGTTTTGTTTTGGGTTTGGTTTTTTTTTTGGAAATGTATTTTAAGAAGAAAGAAATTCTGCTCTCAGATTCTACAAGTAGACATTAGAATAATTTGAGAGCACTTGAATAGATTTATTCCAGTCAAAACACAACGTATTTGATATACCTTATATCAATCAAAATTTTATTAAACTCGTGATGATCTAAGTAATAAGTCTTCTCTCTTGAAAAACTGTTTTGTACTTGACCTGTGCATTTACCTATTCTTGGTATAAACAAAATATTCCTTTATATTAAGAAACATATACAAGTTAACAGAATTTTTGTAGGTTATTATATTGTTTACTTTTTTAATATCTTCTTCCTCTGTGACATTTTTGTACATTGTGAATTTTATTGATTTATTTTACATTTTATGAAGTGCTAAAAGTACACATGATAAATTTACATTATAACATTTTGCAATTGGAGAACATAGTTAATCTAAATTATAATATGCTTTTCAGTTTTGCTTATTTTTGTTCTGTGCCTTTAACAAATTGACAGAACTGTGCTCATGTTAGTTTGAAAAGTCATGATCCTTAATTCAGTTTCTTCATTCTAAGGAGGTCTATTCACAATATTAACAGAAAACGGCAATTATCCACATAGTATATAAAGAGAAACTTGACTAGAATAATGTCTTTCATGTCTGTGATTGACAGAGTTAGGAAATAGAATACACTACAATAAAATCAATTTTATTCAGGCCATTGGACATTCAACTCAGCATGATTTTTCAATTTTATAAACAGTAGGGGACCCTTCAAGAGATAATGAGGTAAAACAGGACCATGAAATCACTAGCAAAATCCTGTTTTTTCTTTCCCCTTTTAGCCATTTAAGTCAAAACAGAAAACCCCTAAAAGACTAAGTAGGGTGGAATTCCCAAGCAACAACACTTTACTGTGAATGTACAGTGAGTACCCAAATTTTCTACTGTTTAAGTACCTTGATGTCTTTTTGGAAATATCAATATTAAAACTAAATTTTAATGATCAACACAGATAGTTAATCTACCATTGGTTCAGTCAAACTGGATTCAAATTTCTATTTTTTTTATTTTAAAGTAAAACCGTGTCCTAACTCAGAAACTGTCTCTTAAAAATGATTTCTTTGAAGACTTTGTACAGTATTGTCTAATATTATTCATCTTTTCACCCTAGCTCTTCACACTTGCACTTTGCTTCACTCCCCACCTAAGTCATTCACCCCTTCTCTTTTGTTTCTGTTTTTAAAACTCATAGAGTCGAATTTGTGCTGCAAATGTATTCTTAGTCATGTGCTTACCTGCCAAGGAGTTGCTCCCTTAAAAAAAACTAACTGTCCATCTGCCTCCAGGTATCAATTATCAATAATTCCACAGCCTATGATGAGACTTCCTGTCAAACTCCCCTTTCTGAGCTGGGATTTTTTTTTCTTTTTTCTGGCTTGAGTTTACAAAAGTTCTGTGCATGGTATCACATCTGCTCTCAGTTCGTACGTGCAGCTTCCCTGCTGTGTCCTGAAAATGTGTTTCTTGTAGCCATACATCACCTCTATCTCTTCTAGTCCTTCTGTCCATTCTTCTGCAATGATCCCTGGGACTTGAGAAAATGGGGAATGATATCAATGTTTCATTCATGGCTGAGACTGTCTCTTAAAAAATATCTTTTAGATAGCCACTTAGAAAGCTTTACACATAAATCATGTTTCTTTGAAGATCATTCTGCAGGGAAATGTGCTTTATTTCTTAACATGGTGATGTGTCTTTTATTGGTAGCTTAAATTTTCCTCTCACTTTTCAGTGTAAATTCCAATTTGTTGCTTAAATTGCAACAAATTAACTTTTGGTATAAAGTTTAAATATGGTTTTGTTAATATGATAAATTTATCTTATCTAACTTAAATAAGATTATTTTTTGATAACCCTTTACATGTTCTTTCCTTGTGAAACATACATTTCAAGTTGATTAACAGTAATTATATTCTACAATGAAAAATGAAAAAATTAGCCACCAGACACTATAATTTATATAAAACAGAAATCACACTCAATAAAGCTAGACATGGTTGAGTAAATTTTAATGAATTATTTGTATTGTTTCAATATTTCTGAAATTCTATTTTATGTACATTAATGTTTTACTTCCATGTATGTCTGTATTTCATTCCATGTAGCACATGAGGACAGAAGAGGGCATTATATGCACTGAGTCTGGATTTAGAGACAATTTTCACTTGCCACTTGGATGCTGAGAATTGAAGTCTGGTCCTCTGGAAGAGAAATCAGTACTATTAATTACCAAGCTGTCATCGCAGCCCTAGATTTTATGTATTATATTGAAAGGAGTTTCAATTTATAATTATTTAAATATAATTTAAAATATAAGCAAAATATTTTTTACTTTTCTTACTTATAAATATAAGTTTGAGAAATAGTTTAGTTTCATTCTTTCTGTAAATCATTTTCAAGTTATATTAAATTCCCTTTTTAAACCATGCTATTTTCATTTTTTCCCTTTTTAATATAATTTTTTATTTATTACAACTTATTCACTTTGTATCCCAGATGTAGCTCCATCCTCGTCCTCTCCCAATCTCTCCATCCCTCATCTGCTTCCATGCCCCTTCCCCAGCCCATTGATAGGGAGGTCCTCCTCCCCTTCCATCTGACCCTAGCCTACCAGGCCTCATCAGGACTAGCTGCATTGTCTTCCTCTATGGCATTGCAAAGCTGCTCCCTGGTCAGGGGGAACAGATCAAAGAACCAGCCACTGAGTTCATGTCAGATACTGCCCCTGCTCCCCTTACTAGGGTGCCCATTTGGAGACCCAGTTTCCACAGGCTACCTCTGTGCAAGGGTTCTAGCTTATCTCCATGAATGTTCCTTGGTTGGAGTATCAGTCTCACAATGGAATACTACTCGGCAATTAAAAACAAAGAAATCATAAAATTTGCAGGTGAATGGTGGGAACTAGAAAAGATCATCCTGAGTGAGGTATTCTAGAAGCAGAAAGACACACATGGTATATACACACTTATAAGTGGATATTAAACATGTAATATAGGATAATCTAGATACTAATAATAGCATCTGTACACCTTAAGAAGCTAAGCAAGAAGGACGACCCTGAGTAAGATGCTTAATCTTCATTCAGAAAGGTAAACAGAATAGACATCCAAAGAAGGTGACAACAAGGAAAAAGACAGGAACCTACCGCAGAGGACCTCTGAAAGACTCTACCCAGCAGTGTATTAAAGCAGATACTGAGAATCGTAGCTAAACTTTGGGCAGAGTACATGCATCTTACAAAAGAAGGGGGAGATGAAAGATCTGGAGGGGACAGGAGCTCCAAAAGGAGAGCAACAGAACCAAAATATCTGGGCCCAGGGCTCTTTTCTGAGACTGATACTCCAACTAAATTTTCTTGAAGTGCCCCATGTAACAAATATGTACAGACAGAGATGATGTCTTGATGGTAGGTGCCTCCTAATGTGCTGAATATTTTGGAGTTTGCCTGTCTAAAATTTATTCACATAAGAAAATTTATCTGTAGACGTGGGAATGTGCTAGGAAAAGAGAGAATGTGTGCCTGCATGGAGAGACATGTAGAAAATATTGTTGACTGAAGAAAGCTACGTTAAATATCTGCCTCTTCCTCACCGCCATCAAGTCTCCAATTTTCCCCTTCTTGGCAGTATGAATCCCTTGGCTTTTCTTTTTCTTCCATCTCTCCACTGCATCCTTCATTTTTACTTTCTCTCCATCCTGTATTTGTTCACTCTACTGGCACAGGCTGTAAGTTTTTCTCCCCACATTGCAGGCCTGAGCAGTTACTTGGGTAGCTTCCTTCTGGATTTTTAAAATACTTTTAATGTACTGAAAAATGTTTCTTTCCACACAAATATATCTTGAATACTCCTTTCCTTCCTTCTATTTCTCTCACCCTCCTCCCATTTGAATCCATTCCCTTTCTGACTCTCATTACAAAAGAACAGGCTTCTAGGATATAAAATATGAGATAAAACCAAAGCCACAGCATTGAACTAGACAAGGCAACATTAGAGGAGGAAAAGAGCCCCAAGAGCAGGTGTAAGAATCAGACCCACTCATCCATATTGAGGAGTCTCATAAAAATACTAAGCTGAAAGCTATAATATATAAACAGAACGCCTGATGCATCTCTGTGTTGACCCTATTTCTGCTGCTTCAATCTCTTGAGTTCATACGAGCCTTTCTCATATGATTCAGAGGGTCTTGAAGCTAGAAAGCAAGTATCTTTATTCCTGTGAAATCAAGGGCATTATATACCCATGTGAAAAACCCATTCATGTATGTGCACATGAATGAAAATAGGTAATGTTAAAGATATATTTGTTCTCCTGTGTTTGTTGTGACATTGTGTACAATAGATATAAAAGTAGAATAGACTACGTGCCCAATTAATACATAAGTAAAATGATACTAATTAACAACCACTACAATTAAAATTGAAATATGTCAAATAATTGGGCAGATGTGTAGAAAAAAGAATGTTTATGCAATGTTATTAGACAATAAATAGGTCCAGTCTTCAGAGTATATTGCACAGAAGTTCCTCAAAAAGTAACTGCTGACTTAGCACAATTCTTTCAGTCTCATATAAATGTACTTGCCTAAGGAAAGTAAATCAATATGTCAAAGAGATGCTTGTTATCAGAAGTCCATTGTAACACTCTTACCAATAGATATAGGGCAGAGTAACAAGCTTATCATCAAATCAATAGATAAGGAAATACTTTCCATGCGTGGATAAACCTGAATGCTTCATAATTACATCACAAAGAAATTTTTCTATTAATTATAGAAATATGAGGAAATTTTATGTTGTTAATGTAGTCAGGTGTAGTATTAGTAATATAGAATCTTTTTAAAAAGTTAACTATAAAATCCAGAGTTGAATGTTGGTTGACAGGGTGGAAAGTTGGGAATATTAAGAGATGATAGTCAAGTGATACAGTTTTGGTAATAAATTTTCTATATCTTCAGTATGGTAACTTAATATTTCAATATCATACATACTACTTTTTCTTAAACGTTTATTTAAAATAATGCCAAAACAGAAAAGAGGCATAGTACACATGAACTCCTGCATTAGGGGGACTTAGAAAAAGTCACATTTAAGCCAAGTCTGATCTTAAAAATAAGTTTTCAATATGTATAGAGATATATACACATATAGATATGGCAAAGTCTGAGATCATGTATAGACTGAATAGCTTAACACTGATAATTGTGTTATATATTATATATGTAGAAATATAATATAGAGGTATGGGACATGTGCTTATAAAGCTACATGTTACTAAAATCATGTTGTGGAACGTAAATTTATACAATTTTCTTTGGCAACACCAATTTAAAAATAATAGAATAATCATTTCATAAATAAAGAAAATAAATGAAATTGTATTTCAGGATGTCTTAGTAGATTCCTCAGATCTTATTCATTTTCAGCATGGATAGCTTGTTCAGTATACCTATTAGAACGAATATTATAATGAAAACATATTTAACCAATTTCTATAATTACCCATTATAATACTCTTATAAAGTATAAAGTTTGATTTTATTGCAGATTATTCTGTGTGATATCAAAATATGGTTCAATTTTAGTTGCACAGTAGCAGAACAAGTGGAACGTATCTGCCAAGATTTTATGCAAATGTCTTTCTTAAATTCCCATCATCATAATAGAAATGTATCTTTGGAAACTTCCATGCAAATGAAGATGAGCCATTACAGAGAGTTCCCTAAAGAACAGAATTAAATACAAAAAATCACAAATGCAATAAATGTACAACAAAAATTTTCGTTTTTTCTTTTACTTAAATTTATTTGTTATTTATTACAACATTTTCACTTCGTATCCCAGCTGTATCCCCATCCATTTCCCTTCCCAGTCGCACCCTCCTTCTTTCTTCTTCCCCTATGTCACTCCCCTAGTCCATTTACAGAACCCCTCCCCTATTAATTTATACTCCTAAAGAAGCTGACGAAGAAGGAGGACCCTAGGAAAGATTATCAATCCTCATTCAGAGGAGCAAACGGGATAGTCATTGGAAGAGGAAGAAGACAGGAAAGAGGACAAGAGCCTACCAGAGTGCCACTTGAAAGACTCTAACTGATCAGGGTATCAAAGCAGATATGGGACTCCTAGCTGAACTTGGTGCAGAGTGTAGGGAATCTTATGAAAGAAGGGGGGAGATAGAAAAACCTGGAGGGACAGTAGCTCTACAAGGAAAACAACAGAGCCTCCCAAAACACACAAACAAAAACCCAGGGGGCTCTGCACAGGCTGATATTCCAACCAAGGACCATGCACGGAGATGACCTAGAACCCCCGCACAGATATAGTCCAAAAGGAGCTGAATCTCCAAGTGGGTTCCCTAGTAAGGGGGATAGGGGCTGTCTCAAACAACAGAAATTTTCTAATATAATATATATATATTTATATATATATAATATATATAATTGAAAAGATTGTTGTTTTTTTTTTAATTTAGTAGGGGCAAAGAAAATAAGAAATGGCTTACCATTAAGTATGGGAACCTGTGAACTACCCTCAGTGTGTGAGAATGACAGTTCATACTTGTAATCCCAATGATGGTGGGGTAGGGAGCAGTGGATCTTTGCTGTTCCCTTGCTAGCTACTGTATCTTTGTCAATAAGCAGCTGGTCCCACTGAGAGACCCAGACTCATAAAAGAAGATGGAAATATCCTTTGGAATAATACTCAGGTATATATCATACATACATATGTATATTTGTATACGATATATGAACTATCACGTAAATATCTTATATATGATATATACAGATATATATATATAATTTAAGGTATGATAAGTAGATAATTAGAAAAAATATTTATACTGTAAATATTTTATTTAGTAATTCTAAGCACTCAGCAAATGTTTCCAAATCTTAGTGCTGAATTATTGTTTGTTCATAGTAGCTGGACTTGTAAAAGACAAAAGAAAACAATAAAAATTTCAGTATTAAGGGAGGAGTAATTAGAAGACTCTGGTAAGAATAACTATTGGCAGCTGTCGGATAATGAAGAAGGAAGAGCCAGTTATCTTTGGAGTCTTGAGCACTTCTAAGTTGTTCTTGCCCCAGTGGATGGCTACTCATTAATATGCACAAGGGAATCTCTAGTTAAAATCAGGAGTTATTCATAACAATAAGAAATGAGAACAGGATTCCAGGAGGAAGAAGGCTGAGCACACAGAGAGTTGTAGGGAGGTAGTGGTGGAAGGAGCTAATCAGTATACAGTGTATACACTTATGAAGCTTTCAAAGAATACAAAATATTTAAATAAGTAAAATATACTCCTTAAAGTATCCATGTAGTCAATCCAATCTATAACACCAAAGATTATTTCCAAAGCAAAATATTAAAATATAAGTTGAAAAACTGTTATAATAGAAAAAGTTATCAACTAATAAATCTTCTGGAAAGTAATTTCCAAATTAATTCTGTACACTTTCTATCCTATCTAAATGGTTTAGAGCTTCCGATTCTTTGTGTTTAGTTATTCATTAACAATTTATATTAGAATAAAACACATGTAAATTGTGTAAGGCAAAATATGAGTAGAAATTTACAGTGAAACAACTTAATGAATAATACAAGTCAAAGTCAACATTCACTTGTCATGTTCATGATATGTAATTTTGGTATAAAAGGATAACAAGGCATTTAAGTGGTATGACTTTCTTACCTTGGTCTTCATTTTCTTTTTTTTTTAATTTTTATTTTTATTAAATTTATTGATTTTTATCTCAATCACAGGTTAGGTACTTTGAATCCCAGGCGTAGCCCCCTCCCTCATTCCCTCCTACCCTCCCAC
>CM053743.1:26723445-26746648 GCA_028658305.1 Pachyuromys duprasi
TCTGTGGCCTGGTAAGGCTGCTCCCTCATCCAGGTGAGGTGATCACAGAGCAGGCCAATCAGTTCATGTCAGAGGCAGTCCCTGTTCCCATTATTATTGAACCCTCTTGGACATTGAACTGCCATGAGCTACATCTGTGCAGGGGTTCTAGGTTTTCTCCTTGCATGGTACTAGGTTGGAGTATCAGTCTCAGGAAAGACCCCTGTGCTCAGATGTTTTTGGTTCTGTTGTTCTCCTTGTGGAGCTCCTGTCTTCTCCCTCTCTTATTATTTTCAACATCTTTACTGAGATTCCATGCACTCTGCCCAACAGTTGGCCATAAGTGTCAGAATCTGGTTTGATATTCTGCAGGGCAGAGCCTTTCAGAGGTCCTCTGTAACAGGCTCCTAACTTGTTCCCTGTTTTCTTCTTCTGATGTCCATCTGCTTTGCCTTTCTCGTTGGGGATTGAGCATTTTAGCCAGATTCCCACCTCTTGATTCGTTTCTTTAGGTGTACAGGTTTTAGTAGGTTCATCCTATATTATATGTCTATATGAGTGTGTCTTTCTGCTTCTGCGATAGCTCACTTAGGATGATCCTTTCCAGATCCCACCATTTACCTGCAAATTTAATTATATCCTTCTTTTTTATTGCTGAATAATATTCCATTGTATATATGTACCAAAATTTCTGTATCCATTCCTCAGTTGAGGGGGATCTGGGTTGTTTCCAGCTTCTGGTTATTCCAAATAAAGCTGTTACAAACATGGTTGAGCAAGTGTCCTTATTGTGTACTTGACCCTCTTTTGGATATATGCCTAGGAGTGGTATAGCTGGATCTTGAGGAAGTACTAATCCTAGTTGTCTGAGAAAGCACCAGATTGACTTCCAGAGTGGTTGTACAAGTTTATATTACCACCTGAAGTGGAGGAGGGTTCCCCTTTCTCTACAACCTCTCCAGCATGCGTTATCGTTTGAGTTTTTGATCTTAGTCATTCTGATGTGTGTGAGGTGAAATCTCAGGGTTGTTTTGATTTGCATTTCCCTGATGCCTAATGACGTTGAGCATTTCATTAAGTGTTTCTCTGCTAGTCGATATTCCTCTATGGAGAGTTCTCTGTTTAGCTCTGTTCCCCATTTTTTAATTGGATTACTTGATTTGTTGCTTTTCAACTTCTGTAGTTCTTTATATATACTGGATATTAGCCCTCTGTCAGATATAGGGTTGGTGAATATTCTTTCTCAATCTGTAGGCAGTCGTTTTGTTTTGATGACAGTGTCCTTTGCTTTACAGAAGCTTTTCAGTTTCATGACGTCTCATTTATTGATTTTTGCTCTTAGAGCCTGTGCTGATCAGGTGTTCTGATCAGGAAGTTCTCTCCTGTACCAATGAGTTCAAGGCTTTTCCCCACTTTTTCTTGTAACCAATTTAATGTGTCTAGTTTTATGTTGAGGTCTTTGATACTCTTGGGTTTTAGTTTTGTGCAGTTTTAGATAAGTATGGATCTGTTTGCATTTTTGTACACATCCAGTTAGACATCCAGTTAGACCAGCACCATTTATTAAAGATGCAATTTTTTCCATTGTGTGGTTTTGGCATCTTTGTCAAAAAATAAGTTGCCCATATGTGTGTAGATTTATTTCAGGGTCTTCTATTCAGTTCCATTGATCTACCATTCTGTTTCCATGCCAGTACCATGCAGTTTTTATTACTGTTGCTCTATTCTACAGCTTCAGATCAGGGATGGAGATACCTCCGGAAGATCTTTTACTGGAGAGGATTTTTTAGGAATTCTGGGTTTCTTGTTATTCCATACAAAGTTGAGAATTTTTCTTTCAAGGTCTGTAAAGAATTGTGTTGGTAATTTGATGGAAATTGCATTGAATCTGGACATTGGTTTTGGTAAGATGACCATTTTTACTATGTTAATCCTGCCAAGCCATGAGCACAGGAGATCTTTCCTTCTTCTGATATCTTCTTCTAATTCTTTCTTCAGAGACTTGACATTTTTTCATACAAGTCTTTGACTTCCTTGGTTAGGGTCACACCAAGGTACTTTATATCTTTTGTGGCAATTGTGAAGGTTTATTTTTCCCCTAATTTCTTTCTCAGCCTTTTTGTCTTTTGTATACAGGAGGGCTACTGATTTTTTTGTTAAGTTTGAATCTGGCCACTTTACTGAAGGTGTTTATCAGCTGTAGGAGTTCCCTGGTAGAATTTTTGGGGTCACTCAGGTACACTATCATATCCTCTGCAAATAGTGATACTTTGACTTCTTCTTTTCTTATTTGTATCCCCTTGATCTCCTTCAGTTGTCTTATTGCTCTTGCAAGAACTTCCAGAACTATGTTGAAAATATACGGAGAGAGTGGGCAGCTTTGCCTTGTCCCTGATTTTAGTGGGATTGATATAAGTTTCTCTCTGTTTAGTTTGATGCTGGCTATAGGCTTACTGTATATTGTTTTTATTATGTTTAGGTATGTGCCTTGTATCCCTGATCTCTCTAAGACTTTAAACATGAATGGGTGTTGGATTTTGTCAAATGCCTTTTCAGCATCTAAGGAGATTATCATTTTTTTTTCTTTCAGTTTGCTAATATGGTGGATCGGATTGATGGATTTCCGTATATTGAACCACCCCTGCATTCCTGGGATGAAACCTACTTGACCGTAGTGGATGATAGTTTGATGTGTTCTTGTATTCGGTTTAAACGCATTTTGATGAGTATTTTTGCATCAATGTTCACAAGGGAGATTGGCCTGAAATTCTCTTTTTTGTTGTTGGGCTTTGTGAGGTTTAGGTAACAAGGTAACTCTGGCTTCAAAGAATGAGTTTGGTAGTGTTCCTTCTGTTTCTGTTTTGTGGAATAGTTTGAAGAGAACTGGAGTTAGCTCTTCTTTGAAGGGCTGATAGAGTTCTGTGCTGAAAACATCTGGTCCTGGGCTTTTTTTGGATGGGAGACTTGATGACCACTTCTATTTCATTAGGGGATATAGGACTATTTAGTTGATTTACCTGGTCTTGTTTCAACTTTGGTAAGTGGAATCAATAAAAAAAAATTGTCCATTTCATTTAGATTTTCAATTTTTTTGTCATATAGATTTTGAAGTAAGTTCTAATGATTGTTTGGATTTCCTCAGTGTCTGTTGTTATGTCCCCCTTTTCATTTCTGATTTTGTTGATTTGGAAGGTGTCTCTCTGCCTTTTAGCAGTTTGGCCAAGGGTTTGCATATCTTGTTGATTTTCTCAAAGAATCAGCTCTTGGTTTCATTGATTCTTTGAATTTTCTTTATTTGTTTCTATTTCTTTTTATTTGTTTCTATTTATTGATTTCAGCCCTGAGTTTGATTATTTCCATCTATCCACTCCTTTTTGGTGAGTCTGCTTCTTTTTTTTCTAGGGCTTTTAGGTGAGCCATTAAGTCTTGAATTTCTTCTTGAAAGCACTCAGTGCTATGAACTTTCCTCTTAGCACTACTTTCATTGAGTCCCATAAGTTTGGGTATGTTCTGTCTTCATTTTCATTGAATTCTAGGAAGACTTTAATTTCTTTCTTTATTTCTTCCCTAACCCAGCTGTCATTTAGTAGTAAGTTGTTCAGTTTCCATGTGTTTGTAGGATCTTTGCTATTTCTGTTGTTGAGGTCCAGCTTTATTCCATGGTGATCAGATAGGATACAAGGGATTATTTCAATCTTCTTGTATCTGTTGAGGTTTGCTTTGTGACCTACCATATGGTCTATTTTGGAGAAGGTTCCATAAGGTGCTGAGAAAAAGGTAAATTCTTTTGTGTTTGGGTGTAAGGTTCTGTAAATGTCTGATAAGTACATGTGATTCATGACCTCTGTAGAGACATTGTTTCTTTGTTTAATTTCTGTTTTGTTAACCTGTCCTTTGTTGAGAGTGGGGTGTTGAAGTCTCCCTCTATTAATTTTGGGGAGCTATGTATGGTTTAAGCTTTACCAATCTTTCTTTTACAAATGTGAATGATCTTATATTTGGAGCATAGATGCTCAGGATTGTGATGTCTTCCTGGTGGAATTTTCCCTTGATGATAATGAAGTGTCCTTCCCCATCTCTTGTTATTAATTTTGGTTGAAAGTCTATTTTATCAGATATTAGAATGGCTACTCCTGCTTGTTTCTTGGGTCCATCTGCTTGGAAAACCATCTTCTAGCCTTTTACCTTCAGGTAGTGTCTATCTTTGTGACTTAGGTGTGTTTTTTTGTGCAACAGATTGCTGGGTCTTGTTTATGCATCCATTCTGTCAGTTTGTGTCTTTTTATTGGAGAATTGAGTCCTTTTATGTTGAGAGAGATTACTGACCAGTGGCTGTGATTTTGATGTTGGCTGTGGGAGTAAGTTTGTGTGCTCGGTTACTTTTTGTTTTACTGTAGTGAGGTTAGTTATTTCTTGTGTTTTCTTGAAAGTGGTTAGTTTTCTTGTGTTGTATTTTTCTTTCTAATATCTTCTGTAACCATGGATTTCTGTGTAGGTACTGTTGAAATTTTTTTGTCGTTGAATATCTTGTTTTCTCTGTCTATGAGGACTGAGAGTTTTGCTGGGTGTACTAGCCTGTGCTGACATCTGTGTTCTCTTAGGGTCTGCATAATGTCTGTCCAGGCCCTTCTGGCTTTCATAGTCTCTGTTGAGAAATCAGGTGTGATTTTGATGGGTTTGCCATTATATGTTACTTGGCCCTTTTCTCTTGCAGCTTTTAGTATTTTCTCTTTGTTCTGTATACTTAATGTTTTGATTATTATGTGGCGGGAGGATTTTCTTTTCTGGTCTAATTTATTGGGTTTACTGTAGGCATCTTGTATTCTTATTGGCCTCTCCTTTAAGTTAGGGAAATTTTCTTCTATGATTTTGTTGAAAATATTTTCTGGGCCTTGGAGGAGGGAATCTTCTCTTTCCTCTATTCCTATTATTCTTAGGTTTTGTCTTTTTATGTTGTCTTGAATTTCTTGGACAGTCTGTGTCAGGCATGTTTTTAGATTTAACCTTTTCTTTGACGAATACATTGATTTCTTCCATTGTACCTTCCACACCTGAGATTCTTTCTTCCATCTCTTGTAATCTATTGGTTATGCTTACTTCTGTAGTTCCTGTTTTCTTCCCTAAGTTCTTTCTCTCCATAATTTCCTCCATTTGTGTTTTCTTTAATTTTTTCCAATTCTATCTTCAGATCTTGAGCCATTTTGTTGATTTCCTTCACCTATCTGACTGTACTTTCCTGTTTTTCCTTCAATTCCTTCATCTGTTTGTTTGAACAATCCTCTGTTTCTTTTATTTCTTTCGGTGATTTAAGTATTTCCTCTCTAAAGGCCACATACTGTTTGGCTGCAACTTCCTGTATTTCTTTATGGATGGCCATAATTTGTTTGTCTTTATCTTCCTGTATTTCTTTATGGATGGCCATAATCTGTTTGTCTTTATCTTCCTCTATTTCTTTATGGATGGCCATAATATGTTTAACTCTATCTTCCTCTAGTTTTTTACACACTTTATTTGTTTCCCCTATTATCCTCTTCATAAGCATAGATGTTAGGTCATCTTCTTGAATTTCATTTTTGTGGGGGTGTCCAGGGCTGCTTATCCCTGGATAGCTAGGTTCTGGAGATGCCATATTGCTCTGTCTTTTGTTGGTTGACCTTTTACCCTGGCCTCTACCCATTGGGCTATCTTAGGTGCTGGGTGTTAGTTTCTGGTGTTTCCTGGAATCCTGTGGTGGAGAGAATCCCCTTGGCGGGTAGATTGTTTTTTCCTGAAGGAAGCCTCCTCAGCTTTCCGGATATGGTAACTGAATGGCTGGTGTTTTTCAGGAATTGCCACAGCTCACCTCAGGCGTGTAGACCTGAGTGGTAACTGTGGTCCTTATTAGTCAAGATGGCTCTCCTCTCACCCAGAGAAGACCTGGGGGGAGGGGGGGACAGCTGCCCTGCTTCTGGGTTTCTTGCTGTAAATTTAGTGAGCTGCAGCTATTGCCTGGGTGCCCTGTGGTTTGTTCAGTTTTGTTAGGGATAACTGATTGCCCCTTGGAGCAGTATCTGGGCGTTAATCTTGGGGATCCCAGGCTTCTGTAGGTCTGAGGTTGGAGCTCTGTGTCCCAGTACCTAAGCGGTAGTCAGTGACAGGGAAGCACCACTCTCATGTGAACACCAAGAGGCTAGTTGGTGCACAGCAGGTCTCTGGGGTGGCAGAGTGCACCCACTGTCTCGGGGACCTTTTCCAGGGAAATACTGGGTAACCTAAGTTGGTCTCTGTTTCCTTCCTTCCCTGTGGGTTTTTCTGGTGCCTGGGACTCCCAATCTCTGGTGGTTTTCTGCCCACCGTTCAGCCTGGAAAGGTGATCAGGACATGCAGGCTTGTAGCTCTGGTCTGGTGACTGATTGCTTGCATGACTGGGGATATCGTCCTGGTTCTGGCTGAGTGTCCTGGAATCGACCCTATTGGTTCCTGCACCATGGGTTTTCCTCTCACCTGGGAAACACTATTGCTATTGTTTTAGGGCCCAGAGTTCAGGCTCTTGGTCGCTGTACCGAAAATGTTGTTCTGCATCTCAGAAGCAGTGTCCTCCTGGCACTGCCATCTTGTCCCATCCCCTTGCAGTAATTATGAGATTCTCATTAACAAATATTAAATATACTGGAAGTATCACATATTCTATAAGAAAATAGAAACTGACTATATCTAAGTGTGAGACTGATCATAGAGAAAATTAAATAAACTATGGGCCCAAAATACTATAAGTAGCACATTAACTGCTTTGGTGTGCTTATTAGTTCCATATACACAGAGCTGGAGTCATTCAGTGAAAGTAAATTATGTAGATAGGCCTCTAATATATTATCATTTTTCTCAGGCAAATTTTCCTTTACTCCTTGAATCTTTATTATAGCATAGTGATTTTTTCTATATGAATTTATTGTTTTTCATTTTCTATCAACCATGTTTTCCTACTTTTCTCAGTCCAACTCATAAGTAACTATTTCTCACCTAAGCTTGACCTTTCTGGGGATGATAATGGGAAGAGATTAACAGTAGCATGAGTAAAAATTACCCCATTTTAAAAATTTTATGATGGTAAGTGTTGAAGAATTGATAAAAATATCAGCATCTTCAACAAATGGTGCTGGTCCAACTGGAGATCTACATGCACAAAAATGAAAATAGATTCATATTTATCACCCTGCACAAAAGTAAAGTCCAAGTGGATCAAAGACCTCAACATAAAACAGATACTCTAAATAGGTTAGAAGAAAAAGTGGGGAAGAGCCTATTACTCATTGGCACAAGAGACAACTTCCTGAACAGAACACCAACAGCACAGGCTCTAAGAGCAACAATCAATAAACGGGACCTCATGAAAGTAAAAGGCTTCTGTAAAAAAAGGACACTGTTGTCAGAACAAAATGACAGACTTCAGACTAGGAAAGAATCTTCGCCAACCCTATATCTGACAAAGAGCTGATATCCAGGATATATAAAGAACTAACAGTAAAAAGCAGTAAATCAAGCAATCCAATTAAAAAAATGGGGTATGCAGCTAAACAGAGAATTCTCTGTAGAGGAATATAGATTGGTAGAGAAACAAAGAGATGCTCAATGTCCTTACCCATCAGAGAGATGCAAATCAAAATGAGCCTGAGATTTCACCTTACACCCATCAAAATGGCTAAGCTCAAAAACACAAATGACAACATATGCTGGAGAGGTTGTGAAGAAAGGGGAACCCTCCTCTATTGCTGGTGGGAATGTAAATTGGTGCAACCACTTTGTAAATCAATCTGGCACTTTCTCAGACAACTAGGAATAGCACTTCCTCAAGACCCAGCTATACCACTGTTAGGCATATATCCAAAATATGCTCAAGTACGCAACGAAGACATTTGTTCAACCATGTTTGTAGCAGCTTTATTTGTAATAGCTAGAACCTGGAAACAACCCAGATGTCCCTCAATGGAGGAATGGACACAAAAATTGTGGTATTTTTACACAATGGAATACTACTCAGCAATTAAAAATTAGGAAATCATGAAATTTGCAGGCAAATGGTGGAATCTAGAAAATACCATTCTGAGTGAGGTATCCAAGAATATTAGACATGCTTTTAAAACAAATAATACTAATTAGTTTAAAATGTACTACATCTCCAATGCGTTCGCCTATTTAAGTAAAACATTTCTGTCCCTAAATCTCAGCACCATCACCCCGTAGAATGCCAGTACAACAGTAATCATTCTGTTCTTCCCGAGGTTCTTTCTTTTCCCATAGATAAGCTTAGGATACCAATGTTACAATGACCTATCTTCTGAAGAGAGTTTTTAATTCTATTCACCAACAATGGATGACATGGCAGAAGAGTATTATTGACTTCTGATGCTCTTGCTGGGGTTAGCACACCCAGAGAGAAGTTTTGCTAAGAGATGCCATAATGTTAATCCTGCCAAATTTGGTCATCAGGTTTTTGATCAGTAAGAGACAGGATAAAAATTTCTTGATACTTATGCTAAGAAAAATATAAAGCTAATTTTAAAATTAATTCAAATGCTTGCCCTTTCATCTGTACATCTAAGAAAAATGTAATTGCCTGATTTGATAGGAAAATAAAAGCTAAGCAACGTAGTGCAGTTGTTAGAGAGTTTATCTAGCATTCACTGAGAATATGCAGGCAGGTAGTCAGAAATTTAAGTCATCCTTGGTTACATAGTAAGTTCAGGAGACCAACCTTGCTATGTATGTTAGAGAGAAAAACATTGTCTCAACACAAAGAGAAAAAAAAATTGCACTTTCTATTGAATTTTTTTCAAAGCTAATAATAATGACCTTTGAAAGACCTCTAAGGAAGTTAGAATGGTTGAGTTTGTCTTGTTGATCTCCATATTTCTCTTATTTTAAGATATTCTCCAGGCAGTGAGCAAGATGGCACAGACTCAGGGCACCAAGAGGAAAGTCTGTTATTACAGGGAAGGGGATGTTGGAAACTACTATTATGGACAAGGCCACCCAATGCAACCTCACCCAATCTGCTTCACACAATTTGCTGCTTAACTATGGTCTCTGCTGAAAAAAAGAGGAAATTTGTTGTCCTCACAGAGCCAATGCTGAGGAGATGACCAAGTACCACAGTGATGACTATATTACATTATTGCATTCCATTCTCCCATACAACATGTCTGAATACAGCAAGCAGATGCAGTGGTTTAACGTTGGTGAGGACTGTCTAGTATTTGATGGCTTGTTTGAGTTCTGTCAGTTGGCCACTGGTGGCTCTGTGACAAGTGCTGTGAAAGTTAATAAGCAGCAGATGGGCATCACTGTGAACTGGGCTGAAGCCCTGCATCATGCAAAGAAGTCTGAAGCATCTGGTTTCTGTTAAGCCAATGATATCGTCTTGGCTATCCTGGAACTGCTAAAGTATCACCAAAGGGTGACATTGATTGACATTGATATTCACCATGGTTATGTTATGGAAGAGGCCTTCTATACCACAGACCGGGTCATGACTGTCCTTCCATAAACATGGAGAGTACTTCCCAGAAAGTGGGGACCTACAGGATATTGGGGCTGGGAAAGGCAAATAATAATGCTGTTAACTACCTGCTCAGAGATAGTGAATAATGAATCTTCTGAAGCCATTTTAAAGCTAGTCATGTCCAAAGTAAAGGAGATGTTCCAGTTTAATGAAGTGGGCTTACAGCTTGGCTCAGATTCCCTGTCTGCATATGGGTTACATTGTTTCAGTCTGACCATCAAAGGGCATTCCAAGTGTCTGGAATTAGTTAAGAGTTTCAATTTTGATATTCTGCAGGACAGAGACTTTCAGAAGCCCTCTATGGCAGGCTCCTACCTTGTTTTCTGTTTTCTCCTTTTTCTGATATTCATCCTCTTTGCCTTTCTAGATGAGGATTGAGCAATTTAGCCAGGGTCCTCCCTCTTGATTGGTTTCTTTAGGTGTATGGATTTTAGTAGGTTTATCCTATATTATATGTCTATATGAATGAGCATATACCGTGTGTTTCTTTCTGCTTCTGGGATAGCTCACTCAGGATGATCCTTTCCAGGTCCCACCATTTGCCTGGAAATTTCATAATTTCCTTGTTTTTTTTAGTAATATTCTATTGTGTAGATGTACCAAAATTTCTATATAAATTCCTTAGTTAAGGGACATCTGGGTTGTTTCCAGGTTCTGGCTATTACAAAAAAAGCTGCTACAAACATGGTTGAGCAAATGTCCTTACTGTGTACTTGAGCCTCTTTTGGATATATGCCTAGGAGTGGTATAGTTGGATCTTGAGGAAGTGTTATTCCTAATCGTCTGAGAAAGTGCCAGATTGATTTCCAGAGTGGTTGTATAAGTTTACATTCCCACCAGCAGTGGAGGAGGATTACCCTTTCGCCACAGCCTCTCCAGCGTGTGTTGTCACTTGAGTTTTTTATTTTGGCCATTCTGATGGGTGTAAGGTGAAACCACAGGGCCATTTTGATTTGGATTTCCCTGATGGCTAAGGATGTCGAGCTTTTCTTTAAGTGTTTCTCTGTCATTCGATATTCCTCTATCGAGAATTCTTTGTTTAGCTCTGTTCCCCATTTTTTAATTGGATTGCTTGTTTTGTTGCTTTTCAACTTCTTTAGTTTTTTTTTTTTTTTAATATATCCTGGATATCAGCCCTCTGTCAGATATAGGGTTGGTGAAGCCTTTCCCAGTGTGTAGGCTGTCATTTTGTTCTGACAACAGTGTCCTTTGCTTTACAGAAGCTTTTTATTTTCATGAGATCCCGTTTATTGATTGTTGCTCTTAGAGCCTGTGCTGTTGGTGTTCTGTTCAGGAAGTTGTTTGATGTTGAGACTTATGGCTAACGTTTGGGCAGAGTGCAGGGAATTTTATGAAAGAAGTGGGAAATTGTAAGATCTGGAGAGGACAGGAGCTCCACAAGGTGAACAACAGAACCAAAAAATCTGAGCACAATGGTCCTTCCTGAGAGTGATACTCCAACCAAATACCACGCATGGATATAACCTAAAACTCCTGCACAGATGTATCCCATGGTAGCTCAGTGACCAAGTGGGTTCCATAGTAATGAGAACAGGGACTGCCTCTGACATGAACTGATTAGCCTGCTCTTTGATCACCTCACCCAGGCCACAGAGGAAGACAATGCAGCCAGTCCTGATGAGACATAATAGACTAGGATCGGAAGGAAGGAAAAGAAGACCTCCCTTTTCAGTGGACTTTGGGAGGGGCATGCGTGGAGAAGGGGGAGGAAGGGAGAGACTTGGAGGGGAGTAAGGAGGGCACTACAATGGGAGGAATACAAAGTGAATAAAGTGTAATTAATAAAAAATTATAAAAACAACAGCAAATAAAAAGTTTCAAGTTCCCTATGCTAATGCTGTGTGGAGGTGGCTATACCGTCTGTAATGTCACTCCTTGCTGGACTTACAAAACAGCTGTGGCCCTGGACACAGAGAGCCCTAATGAGCTACCATACGGTGACTATTTTTGACCAGATTTCAAGCTTCACATCAGCCCTTCTTATGTGAATAACCAGAACACTAATGAGTACCTGGAAAAGGTCAAGTACTGACTTTTTGAGATCTTGAGAATGTTGCCCCATGCTCCTGGGGTCCAAATGCAGGCAATACCTGAGGATGACATCCCAGAGGACAGTAGTGATGAGGACAAAGAAGACCCTGAGAAACGCATCTCCCCCCTGCTCCTCTGACAAATGAATTTCCTGTGAGGAAAAATTCTCCGATTCAGATGAAGAGGGAATAGATGGTCTCAATAACTCATTTAACTTCAAAAAAGCCAAAGAGTCACAAAAGAGGATGAAAAAGAGAAAGATCCAGAAGAGAAAAAACAATAATTCACAGAAAAGAAAATTTAAGAGGAGAAGCCAGAAGTCAAAAGTGTCAAAGAAGAGGTCAAATTGGCCTGAGGAAGATCTGCGGCTCAGACTTCTCACCAAATTCCTCACTTTTATATTTTATATTTACATTGGATTTAATATTTTCTATTCCTCTGAGTATTTATATAAAATATATTAAATATAATGTCCCCAAAGGACTAGATAGGAACCAGGGAGCAGAGCACAGGACAGTGGTGCTTGGAGAACTGTTACCTTGGCTATCTCTCCCAGGCTTTAGTTGTGAACCATGCAGGGTCTGAGTGAGAAAAATGAAACAAACAAACAAAAAACAACAAAAATAGAAGACAAAATCCTGAACTGCCAAGTGCCTACCTAAGAGTTGTTAAGATGCTCTTCTTAAGCTCTCTGGAGAAGGTGACTGGGTCTTCTGGGACCCTTTATTCAGGCTTAGGTAATATCAGCCATTTTTAGATTTGTTTTGTTTATACAGTCCCACTGGTCTCAGGCAAGTAGAAAAACTTAACACTGCACTGTCTTCCCCCAATTCTGCAGGTGGAAGCTGTCAACATAGCTTTTTTTTTGAGATATTTTCATTTTTTGAAACTCTTTGTAGTAAATCAGAACATGTCTATATATGTATAAAAAAAAGAGAGATATTCTCAAAGTAAACAAAGCACTAGGCCAGGAATATAAAGAGAAGTCACCACTATGAGACATATACTGTGATAAGATCAGCTGTAAGGTAGAGTTGGGGTACATTTTAACCCAGATGTCATTTTCACTGTTGTGTTTCAATAGTACTTATTTTCAGAAAAATGTGTGTGGAAACACTATATTCACAATCCTTGGAACAGATGACCTTAATGCTTGCACATTTCATACTAGATTTGGTAGTAGTATAGATCGCTCAGAACCATTTCCTTTAGCATCCTTCATTATACAAAGTAACCTTGTCTTGGAACCTCCTCAGGTGTGTTTTTGGGTCTACTCTGGATAACTGGCAATTATTTTCTTATATGCTTGTCAGATACTTTACACTTTCCAAACACTAGAAAATATGTAAGTATTCTAATATCTGTTTGACTGTCTCTCACTAGCTGTAGGAAGTGAATAGATGAGGAAACAGATCTTCCAAAAATTAGACTCTCAACAACAGTATTTATCCCATAACTCACACACACACTCACACATGCACACATCCATACTCGTGTACACATTCCCAAGCATGGAATTCTTATAATAAGGAGAGAGCAGCTCTGTAGTTACACAGAAGATTCTTTTTAAATTTTACTGTATGAGTTTGGTATTCTACCAGTATGTGTGATGCCCTCTCCAATAACTGCTTCTATATAACTGTACACATAATAAAAATATCTGTGTTTATGCACTGCATTGTCAATAACTTAAGTATTCACAAAGTTCATCATTTTCATTTTCTGTTTATACATGTTTAATTGTATGTATATGTATTTTATGTATATTAATTGTACTCCAGAAAAAAAAATGGCTACGCTAAACTCCAGGACTTATAAATCTAACCCTATTTGAGAATAGAGATATTTCTGACATAATTCCTTAATATAAAGTAATATTATAATAGGAAAGGTGATACTTCTGTATCACATTTTCTTGAGGAAGGATGTGTGTATAGAGGGGAGACAGCAATAAAAAAATAGATAAAAGTCCTGCTTCTGTAGCTGCATGATCAAAAGCTAGAGAAGAGGCTGCAGAGGAGCAAGCACCCTGCTAACAACTTGATTTTGAGTGAGTATTCTCTGTGAAAATCAGGAGGACAGACTGCTGCTGTTTCATGTCCCTCACTTGATGTTATTTAGATCTTAGTGTCATGGTGATGTATCAAAGTCTATGTGAAGTGGTCATCTCAAGAGAAAGTTACCATAAGTTATCTTCAAGAAAATATTCCACCAGTTATAGGTATACAAATTTAGAATGATTTGGAAACAATGTTTATTAAAAAGTAAAATATATTTAATTCTACTGTGCATGTAGCCTGGTTATGACTATGACATTTATTGTTATGAAATTGTGTTATGAGACACCCTTTAGAAATAAACTGGAAAATTTTGAAGACAGAGACAGAGATAGATGGGCAAGAGAGAGAAGAGGAAGGCCATCAGGGGAGAAGACAAGATTGGCAGGATAGGAAGAGGTTGGTTAGCCTTGTCCTTAAACATTTGTAAGTGCTTTGTCTACTTTCATTGTTCAGTTCAGGCATCCTCAAAGGAACATTTCCTGTAATCTTTCAGTTATACAATTCTTTAGAGTTGTTGATCAGATAAATCCCAAGTATATCAATCAGAAAACAATAAAAGGTAGTATATAATTAAATTGTAAACTGAAGTTTTCTATTAAAAGTAATTGAACAATGCATCATTGTTTTTCACTTGGACACAATTATACCTGTTATAAAATTGAGTCTATACAAATAGTGAAGGTTTGTAAATGAGGTCTTTTCTGAAAAGCATTGTACAGCTGAAAAATGGTTTCTTAATGGCATTTTAATTACAAATGGATACAAATTGCCATGTGTGACAAAACATTAATATAAACCAAACAATGAAAATGTCTTCTCTGCTACATTGCCTGATATTAAGAGGAAATAACCACAATGAACATCCAGCAAGATCATCAGGTCTCATGCTCTAGCATTCACTGAATGAAGGGCATGTTGTTTTCTTAAATAAATTATATTTCCTGTTGATAACTTCAGTTTAAGATCAGCTTTATTCTGATAATTTAAGAAGGAAATTTAACTCATCAATCATACGTGTATTGTGCTGATTTAAAATTCATGGCAAATGTGAAACTAGACATTTTGAAAAAATATGATGCACAGAAATATTTTATACTATGAAGCTGTCTAATTTTGTCTCTGAATTAATTAATCTGTGCATTAGTTACCAAAAGAAATAACTTTATTAAATATGAAAACAAAATATTTCAAAGAGTAAATATTGATTTAAAATATTTTGGCCTCATTTCACCAATATTACACAAAAGAAACTAGTAAATAACTTATAGTCTTAATACTTACTTTGATTTTACCAATACAAACTAGCACTTTAGTAATATATATGTTGAAAAGCATCACAAATAATGTTTAATTATTAAAATTATGTTCTTTGTTGCTAATAGCACATTGTCATAAAGGGACATTAAGCCTGACCATTTTAATAAAATAGCCTTAAGGCAAAACATATCTTCTAAAAATATATTCAAACTTCTTGTCATTTATGTTTAAATACAGTGTGATAACTATTTTCTTACTATAATTTCAAATATGCATTGTAAAATTAGTGCACACATATTAAACAACAATAAAAACCATCTTTATTTTTGTAAAGCATACCAGGGAAGCCTTATAGTTTTGATCTCATTTCAATAACTAAATATGTGGTATTCAAGAGAGTTCACATGTTGTTTTACTTCTGTGTCCTTAATGATAAAAGATCAGGAATCTACAAAATTTGATTTGTAAATTATGTTTTAAATATTATATAGCAAAGAAAATAATTTTATATTAAAAAGAAACAATGACACTGCCTGCTTTTCTATTTTAATCAATGCTTAAAAAGAGAATAAGCAATATTTTAAGTAACTTAAAATGGAATACTCTTTTTTCTTTGTCTCATAAATGCCAAACAGTGAAATGATCTACTTTTTCAAGTTATTATATCCCAATTGATCTTCCAAGCAACGGACTTATTATCTGATTATAAAGATATGCACATTTATCAAAACCTAGAACCATCTGTCTCAATTCTACTTAATTTCATTATCATTCATCATTTAGACAGTAAGCTTATGACATAAGCCGCTACCAACGAGTAATTCTATACTTATTATCACTTAAGACCATGCACAGGCAGCCATCAGTCAACTCCTATTAGTCTACTTTAGAATTAAAATGATACCACTGACTAGCCAGTCATCACTAATATGTTCAGGAAAGATTTCTTGTGTGCTTTGAAAAAAATGTAAGGGTATGAGTTTTTTTTTTCAATGAGGTATTTATACTTAGAGTTTATAAATTCTTGAAATGACAGCAATAACTTAGTCATATATATATTTTTTCAAATGTTTATTGGATACAAAATTTAAATGTTAAGAAAGAAGCATATTTGAAGACAGGTGAGAGATATACAGGCCAATAATGAATTCTGAGAGAGGGAGAATAAGCCTTGTCCAGGAGCAAGAGCCTTGATATGTTATCCAATCCAATACATTCACATATGAGCAATACTAGATGAACTCAGTAGATTTGAGTTTTATATATGTATGTACATATATATGCATGTATATATATATATATGTGTGTGTATATATATACAGAGAGAGATGATAGGCTGTGGGTAGGTAGGTAGATAGAATATACATACATATGAATATATTTGAGTATGTGCATGTGTGCATGGTGTATAAGGTGTATCAGTAATATTTAAAGACTAAGAGGGCATACATTTGAGAAGGATTTTAGTAGAGGGACATGGAAAGAGTTTTGGGGACATAATAAGGAGAAAATGATGTGAGTACAGTACTCATACTTTAACAAAAGTTATATATATATATATATATATATATATTTATTTATTTATTTAAACTGTGTGTAAATCTAAGAAGGAATAGTTGTCATTAAATATGCTTTTTAAGACTATATAAATTTATAGATCTGGGGGAAATGTCAAAAATGATTCATGTAAATATAAAACAGAAATAATCTGTAATAGGGCGGTATTTCATTTTCTTATCTATAACTTGAGAAAAAATTGAGTGAAAATGAGACATTACTTGCTGGAAATGTTTCCTTTTTCTGTGTTACTAGGATGAATATAAAAATGTATGTTATTCTAATTCTGTACATGTATACAGATTAGAAAAGCTGTATCTTTTTTATCTGCAAAACAAGAACATGAACAATTAAAAATAGTCCATGGAGTATGTGAAATGTATTTCTGTCCTCCTTACAATAATAATATAAAAAATGATAAGCTTATATTTGCCAGAAGAAATTGATTTCCTTATTATTCATACATCTCTGGCTAGAGAACAAGCATCAGGTAAAAGTATTTTAAAATATGATAACTGAGCTTATTGATGATAATGTATGTATACAACATATTAAATATTAACTGTATTTATTTGTTTTTTATGACACGGCTTCTCTGGATATCAATTTCTAGCTGCCCTTGATCCTTTGAAGACTAGGCTGACCTCAAAGAGATCCACCTGCCTCTGCCTCAGAATTACTGGGATTAAAGGCATACACCATGACACCCAGCTTAACTCTGAATTTTTAACACTACCAAATATGGCACTGCAATTGAAGATCAAGTTGTTTTTTTTTTTTTAAGTTAGTTTCTTGGTAATTGACAATTGGCAGATATTGACTATCAAAATTGTTGACATTTCAACTAGCAGGTTTACTGGAAACACAGAACCCAGAAGCAGTGAATAAAAGAAGGATTTGGGATATATACTTAGGTACTGGATAGCAATAAATCAATTTAGTGTACCATGAAAATATACAATTATTGGATAGTTAGACCTAATGCTTTCAATATTTGGGTTAGTTGTTGTTAGTCATTACCAAGGGAGTACATGGCCGGAAAGATTTTTCCCTGTGGCTGGTATGAACAGTCAACAATACAACTGACAACAAGTTGGTTCAAACCACAGTAAGCCTGTGATGCTTAAAGGAACATATAAAACAGGAAGTAATAAGGACTTACAGTTATTTGTCTCCAAAGCAATGAAAAGTGATGAATATATCCATTAAGACGGTGAGAACAATATTGTGACACTGTTGTTAAGGGATTTTATGATGTCAAGACTGATGAAATCAAATAAAGAGACTATACTTTTAATTTAATGTCTTTATTACTTTTAAAGAAAAAATAAAAATAAAATTAGGAATTATGTTGAGAGCAGAAGGCCCTAAATATTAGGGAAGTTATAATAAGAAGATCCACCTGTACCTCTCCTAGACATATACCCAAGAGATACCTCACCATTTAATAAGGATATTTGCTCAAATATGTTCATAGCAACTTTGTTCAAAATGGCCAGAATCTGGAAACAACGTAGATAGCCCTCAATGAAGGAATGGATACAGAAGTGCGATACATTTACAAAATGTAATACTACTCAGTAATTAAAAACAAGGAAATAATTGAACTTACAGGCAAATGGTGGGACTAGGAAAGATCATCCTGAGTAAACCAGAAACAGAAAAACACACATATATAATCACTTATATAATTATATATTATATATATAATTATATATATTATATAATTATATAATTAGCCATATATATATATATGGATACTAACCATATAATATAGGATAAACATATTAAAATCTACAGTCATAAAGAAACTAAACAACAAGGATGACCCTAGGGAAGAGGCTGAAACCTCATTCAGAAGGGCAAACAGGATAGACATTGGAAGTAACAGAAGACAAGGAACAGGACAGGAGCCTTCCACAGAGGACCTGTGAAAGGGCATCAGGAGAAATATTGAGACCCATAGACAAACTTTGGACAGAGTGCCAGAATCCTTATGGAAGAAGAGGTAGACAGAAAGACCTGGAGGGGTCAGGAACTCCACAAGGAGAACAAACAAACAAAAACTAGGCTAGGGGGTGGGCTACAGAGACCTATACTCCAAGCAAGGACCATGCATGGAGATGATCTACCCAAACCCCACCTCTTTTAAAGGAAACCCATTGGCTGCTCAGTTTCCAAGTGGGTTTGTAAGGATGGAAAATTTTAACTTGGCCCTAACCATGGGAACTGACTATGGAAACTGAGACTTGTGAGCTTTAATCATAACCAAACCTGGGTCTGATACAAAATCAAACCAGGATCTGATACAAAAAGTTTCTGAGAGATGCTCTTCTGTAGTTATGGATACAATCTCTAACCATCCCCTAGTGACCACACCTGGGCACAGCCAATCCCTGACTGCCCCATTAGGAAAGTCCCTTACCCCTAGACCCCCTCCTGTTTTGTGGTTTTACTTTTATAAACTCTGTGATTCCATTGCTGGGTGCTCCCCATCACCCCCTTGTGTGGGAGCTGTGTGCAGAGCCCTGACATGCCGGCTACTAAGTAAAAATCTCAACCTCTTGCTGTTTGCGTCAAGTTCTTGTTTTGTGGGTTATTGGGGTCTGGCGTCTATCCCAAGGAACGGAGGGTCTCCCCACATCGGGAGTCCAAAAGGTTCCCTACTAAGGGGATCAAGGGCTGTCTCTTACATGAACTCAGTGTTTGGCTCTTTGCACAACCCCCTAGCAGGTTCAGCCTTGCCAGCCCTCAGAGAAAGATGATGCAGCCAGCCTTGATGAGATCTGATAAGCTAGGGTCAAATAGAAGGGGAGGAAGTCCTCCTCTATCAGGGGACTAGGGAAAGGGCATAGGGCAGAAGAGGGAGAATGGGTGGAACTGTGTGGAGATGAGGGAGGGGCCTGTAGTGGGGGGACAAAGTGAATAAATTGTAATAAATAAATATATAAATAAAAGAAACATGCAAAAAGGAAACAAACAGATTTCTCTTTTCCCAAAAGAAAAAAATGAAATTGTTTATTTTTTAAGATTTATTAATCTCAGCAGACAAAAAAATTACCAATAATGTAAGAGGCTTAAACTATTATAAATTTAGGTGTTGATTCTTTCATTATATAACATGCGATGTTTGGAGGATGCCATGAGTAGGAGACTGAGACTTTTGAAGACTCTAGTGAATATATGATAACTGAAAAATTTTTAATTTTAAATTTATTTTTAATTTTCTTTATTTACCTTACATGAAAAGGGTGTTCACTTTCACCTCTTCTCTCAGACTACTCCTTTTCACTCTTCCACTCTCCCTCCCTCCTCACCTCCCAGAAAAGGCCCTTCCCAAATCACCTCCCCCTGTCCCGGAACATCAAGTCTAATCAGGAATGGGTAAATACTCATTCCCCTGAGAACAGGCAAAGCAGCCCTTCCAGGGGGAAGTGATGCAGAAGCAGGCAATAGAGGCCATGTCAGAAACAGCCCCACACCTCCACTCACCAGGCACACCATATGAAGACCAGACAGCCTACATGTGTGCAGGGGGCCTAGGTCCAGATTGGGCAAGCTGTATAGTTGATATCTCCATTTCTTTTCTTTCTTTTCTTTCTTTCTTTCTTTCTTTCTTTCTTTCTTTCTTTCTTTCTTTCTTTCTTTCTTTCTTTCTTTCTTTCTTTCTTTCTTTCTGTCTGTCTGTCTGTCTTTCTGTCTGTCTGTCTTTCTTTCTTTCTATATTAATCAGAGGTTAGATACATTGCATCCCAGACATAGACCCCTCCCTCTTAACCTCCCACTCTCCCCATCCCTCTCTCAGCTCCTCCCGACCCACTCCAAGTCCAACTACAGGGGAGGATCTCCTCCCCTTCCATCTGACCCCAGTTCATCTTGTCTCCTCAGGGCTGGCTATAATGTCCTCCCCTGGGATCTAGCCAGGCTGTTACTCTCTGGCATGTATGGGGAAAGGTCAAAGAGCAAGCCATCGATTTCATGACTGAAACAGTCCCTGTTCCCCTTACTAGGGTCTTCAGTTGGACACCGAGCTACCATGGGCCACTTCTGAGCTGGGATTCTAGGATATCCATACATAGTTCTTGGTTGGAGAAACAGTCTCTTAAAAGACCCCTGTTTGGTCTTTGTGGAGCTCTTGTTCTCCCCAAGTCTTACTAATTCCCCTATTTTTATTATTATTTCCCGCCCTCTGCCGAAGGCTTGGTTGTAAGTCTTAAAATCTGCTTTGATATATTGCTATATTGATTCTTTCAGAGGCCCTCTTAGGTATGCCCCTGTCCTGTTGCTTGTTTTATCCTCCATTCAATGTCCATCCCATTTGTTCATCTAAATGAGCATTGATCCTACCAACCTGGGTCCTCCTTCTTATATATCTTCCCTAGTTGTAAAGATTTCAGCATGATCTTCCTACCCTTTAGGACTATATAAGTGAGTATATACCATATGTTTCTTTCTGCTGTTGGGATACCTCACTTAGGATGATCGTTTCCAGATCCCACCATTTGCCTGCGAATTTCATGATTTCCTCCTTTTTAATTCCTGACTAGTATTCCATTGTGTAAAAGTACCATACTTTCTATATCCATTCCTCAACTGGGGGGCATCTGGGTAGTTTCCAGGTTCTGGCTGTTACAAATAAAGCAGCTATTCTGCCATTCTATAATTCTCTACAGTCAGTTCTCTTTTTAGCTCCATACCCCAATTTTTAATTGGATTACTTGATTTCTTGCTTTTTAACTTCTTGAGTTCTTTACATATACTGGATATTAGCCCTCTGTCAGAAGTAGGATTGGTAATGATCCTTTCCCAGTCTGTAGGCTGTCGTTTTGTTTTGATGACAGTATCTTTTGCTTTACAGAAGCTTTTCATTTTCATGAGGTCCTATTTATTGATTGTTGATCCTAGAGCCTGTTCTATTGGTGTTCTATTCAGGAAGTAGTCTCCTGTGCCAATGAGTTCTAGGGTCTTCCCCACTTTTTCTTCTAACCCATTAAGTGTGTCTGCTTTTATGTTGAGGTCTTTGATCCACTTGGATTTTAGCTTTGTGCAAGGTGATAAATATGGATCTATTTTCATTTTTCTGCATACAGATATCCAGTTGGACCAGCACCATTTACTGAAGATGCTGTATTTTTTTTTCATTGAATGGTTTTGGCTTCTTTGTCAAAAATCAAGTTTCCATAGGTGTGTGGGTTCATTTCTGGGTCTTCTATTCGGTTCCATTGATCCACTCTTCTGTTTCTATGCCAATATCATGTACTTTTTAAGACTATTGCTCTGTAGTACAGCTTGAGGTTAGGGATGAAGATACCTCCAGATGATCTGTTGTTGTAGAGGAATGTTTTAGAGATTCTGGGGTTTTTGTTTCTCTGTATGAAGTTGACTATTTTTCTTTCAAGATCTATGAAGAATTGTGAAGGTATTTTGACAGGAATTGCATTGAATCTGTAGACTGCTTTTGGCAATATGGTCATTTTCACTATATTAATCCTACCAATCCATGAGCATGGGAGTTCTTTCCAAATTCTAATATCTTCTTCAATTTCTTTCTTCAGAGATTTGAAGTTTTTTTTTTTTTCATATAGATCTTTTACTTGCTTGGTTAGAGTCACCCAAGGTATTTTATGTTGTTAGTGGGTATTGTGAAAGGTGTTGTTTCCCTAACTTCCTTCTCAGCCCTTTTGTCTTTGGTGTACAGGAGGGCTTCTGATTTTTTTTTGAGTTGATTTTGTATCCACTTTTCTGAAGGTGATTATCAGTTGAAGGTATTCTCTGGTTGAATTTTTGGGGTCACTCATTTATATTATCATATCGTTTGCAAATAGTGATACTTTGACTTCTTCCTTTCCAATTTGTATCCCCTTGATCTCCTTTAGTTGCCTTATTGCTCTAGTTAGGACTTCAAGTACTATGTTGAAGAGATATGGAGACAATGCGCAGCCTTGCCTAGTCCCTGATTTCAGTGGGATTGATTTAAGTTTCTCCCCATTGAGTTTGATGTCAGCTATAGGCTGGCTGTATATTGGTTTTACTATGTTTAGGTATGTGCCTTTTATCCCTAATCTCTCCAAGACTTTAAACATGAATGGGTGTCGGGTTTTGTCAAATGCTTTTTTGGCATCTAGGGAGATGGTCATGTGGTTTTTCTCCTTAGTTTGATTATATGGTGGATCACATTGATGGACTTGCATATATTAAACCACTCTTGCATGCCTGGGATAAAGCCTACTTGGTCATGGTGGATGATATCTTTTATGTGCTCTTGGATTCGGTTTGCAAGTATTTTATTGAGTATTTTTGCATCAATGTTCATAAGAGGGATAGGTCTGAAGTTCTCTTTTTTTGTTGGATCGTTGTGTGGTTTAGGTATCAAGGTGACCGTGGCTTCATAGAAAGAGTTTGGTAATTTTCCTTGTATTTCTATTTTGTGGAACACTTTATAGAGAATTGGTGTTAGGACTTCTTTGAAGGTCTGGCAGAATTCTGCAATAAAACCATCTGGCCCAGAGCTTTTTTTCGTAGGGAGGCTGTTGATGACTTCTTCTGTTTTCTTGGGGGATATAGGTCTATTCAATCTTCCTATCTGATCTTGGCTTAATTTAGGTAGGTGGAATCTCTCAAGAAAACTGTCCATTTCATTTAGATTTTCAAATTTTGTGGCATATTGGCTTTGGTAGTAAGACCTAATGATTGTTTGGATTTCCTCAGTGTCTGTAGTTAAGTCCCCCTTTTCCTTTCTGATTTTGCTGATTTGGACCAT
>CM053743.1:26746748-26765921 GCA_028658305.1 Pachyuromys duprasi
TTGGGTATGTTGTGCTTTCATTTTCATTGAATTCTAGGAAGTCTTTAATTTCTTTCTTAATTTCTTCCCTAACCAAGCTGTCCTTGAGTAGCAAGTTGTTCAGCTTCCATGTATGTGCAGGCCTTTTGCTATTTCTGTTGTTGTTGAGGTCCAGCTTTAGACCGTGATGGTCAGATAGGATACAAGGGATTATTTCAATCTTCCTGTATCTGCTGAGGCTTGCTTTGTGACCAACTATATGGTCTATTTTGGAGAAGGTTCCATGAGGTGCTGAAAAGAAGGTGTACTTTTTTGATCTAGGATGAAAGGTTCTGTAGACATCTATTAGTTAGGGTGTCCGTGAGTGCCCTTGTTTCTCTGTTTTGCTTCTGACCGGATGATCTCTCACTTGGTGAGAGTGGAGTGTTGAAGTCTCCCACTATTAGAGTGTTGGGATCAATGTGTGATTTCAGTTTTAATAATGTTTGATTTACATATGTAGGTGGTCTTGTATTTGGGTCATAAATGTTCAGAATTGTGATGTCCTCTTGTTGGAATTTTCCTTTGATGAGAAGGAGGTGCCCCTCTTCATCTTTCTTAATTAATTTTGGTTGAAAGTCTATTTTATTAGATACTAGGATTGCTACTGCAGCTTGTTTTCTGGGTCCATTTGCTTGGAAAATAGTTTTCCAGCCCTTTACTCTGAGGTAGTGTTTATCTTTGTTGCATAGGTGTGTGTTTCTTGGATACAGCAGAATGTAGGATCCTGTTTCTGCAACATTCTGTTAGTCTATGTCTTTTTATTGGAGAGTTGAGTCCATTGATGTTGATAGATAATAGTGACCAATGACTGTTAGTTCCTTTTATTGTGGATTTGGTGGTCTTCCTGTGATTCATTGCTTTTTTGTTGTTGTTTTCGTTGGGAAATTATCTTTATTCTGTATTTTCTTTGGTGTAGTTGTTTCTGTTGGACTGAAGTTTTCCTTCTAGTATATTCTGTAGGGCTGGGTTACTTTGTAGGTATTGCATGAATTTTGTTTTGTCATGGAAAATTTTGTTTTCTCCATCTATGTTGATTGAAAGCTTCGCTGGGTATAGTAGTCTTGGTTGGCATCTGTGTTCCATTTAGGACTGCATGACTTTTGACCAGGCCCTTCTGGCTTTCATAGTTTCTGATGAGAAATCTGCCATGAATCTGATCGGCCTACCTTCCTATGTTACTTGACCCTTTTCTCTTGCTGCCTTTCATATTTTTTCTTTGTTTTGTAGGTTTAGTGTTTTGACTATGATGTGATGAGAGGTATTTATTTTCTGATCTAATCTTTTTGGTGTTCTGTAGGCTTCTTGTATGTTTATGGACATTTCTTTCTTAAAGTTCAGAAAATTTTCTTCTATGATTTTCTTTGTTTTTTTAATAAAGAACTCAAGAATTTATTTATTTTTATATCAATCACAGGTTAGGTACTTTTCATCCCAGGTGTAGCCTCCTCCCTCATTCCCTCCTATCCTCCCACTCCCTCCCTCATCTCCCTCCTCCCCGCCCCCTCCAAGTCCACCAACAGGGGAGGACCTCCTCCCCTTCCATCCAACCCCAGCTTATCCTGTCTCCTCAGGGCTGGCTGCAATGCCCTCCCCTGGAATCTAGCCCGTCTGTCACTCCCCGGCTTGGCTTGTATGGGGGAGGATCAAAGAGTCAGCCATCAAGATCATGACTGAAACATTCCCTGTTTCCCTCTCTAGGGTCTTCAGTCCGACAATGAGCTATCATGGGCCCCATCTGAGTGGGGTTCCCGGCCATATCCACACATGGTCCTTGATTGTAGAAACCGTTTCATACAAGACCCCTATGCCCTGTTCAGTTTGGTCTTTGTGGAGCTCTTTTATGATTTTCTTAAAACTATTTTCCGTTCCTTGTAGCCTGTTGTCTTCTTTTTCATCTATTCCAATTATTCTTAGGTTTCGTCTTTTCATGGCATCCTTGATTTCTTGGATGTTTTGTGCTTGGGAGTTTTACAATTTTATTTTTTTCCTTGATTGAGGAATTCATTTCTGCCAGCGTATCTTCAGCCCCTGAGATTCTTTCTTCTATCTCTTGTATTCTGTTGGTGATACTTACCTTTGTGGTTCCTGATCTTTTCTCTAAGTTCTCCAGTTCCAGGTTCTTCTCCATTTGTGTCTTCTTTATAGATTCTAGTTCTGTTTTCATTCTTTGTATGTTTCCTTCATCTGATTGACTGTGTCTCCTCTTTTGGTTGTTTCCTCTCTGTATATCTTTAATTGTTCCTGTATGTGGGCAGTTAAATCCTTCTTAATTTTTTTGAGGGCTTTGTTCATTTCCTCTTTTTGTTCCTCTTTTTGTTCCTTTAATATCTGCATAATCATTGTTTTAACATAATTTTCCTGTGTCCCTGCTGAATTAAAGTCTCCATTGCTTTTTGGTGTTTCTGGTGGGGCCATGGTGTCCTGATTATTGTTGGGTGAGTTCTTATGCCGATTTCTGGGCATTTGTTTATATATAATCAAGGAGCTGTTTGTGCTTTAAGGCTGAACTTAAGACTGGAACTGTCAATCACTGTGTCAGGAGTATTCTTCAAGAAGATCAGGGAGTTCCAGTGGTTTGATAGTGTGTGTTGTTGCCTCAGTTGAACTCTGTTGTGGGATCTGTGTGCCTGGCTTCCTGCTCTGTGCTAGAAGCTTTGAGCACCACAGGCTGGTCACCCCTCTGGTCTGGAGGTTTGTCTCCTCACTCTGTCCCAAAGGCTGAGTGTACCCGTTTGAGATGATAGCTGGGGTCGCTGCTCTGGTCAGGAGGCTCCATGCTCTGACCTGGGCTTGCTGCTAAGGACTCTCCTCTGGACTGTAGACTTGGCGCCTCCCTCTGGGCCAGGGGCTGTGCATCACGGTCTGAGATGCTATTTGGGGGCACTGCAGTCTGGACCTGATTCTATGTGTCCCAGTCCGGGGTGGTGACTGGAGGTGCCTACGGGTGTGGGTCTGTCAGTGCAGCCCGTAGTATCTGGGTGAAACTCAGTCTGTCCTGGCTACCCTGTTACCCAGTCTGGAATTGTGGCTTAGGCGCCCAGTATGGCATGCATTCAGATCAGGGGTGTGCACAGCCAGTCAATTGCCGGATTTTTTCCTGGGAATAGCCAGGTGTCCCTCAGACTTTTCCATTTGATTTCCTCACTGTAGGAATTTGCTAACCTGGCAATTGCAAAGCTGGTGTTTTAGGTCCCAGATTTCAGTCTCCTGGTTGCTGTTCCGACGCTACTGTCCTGCTCCTCAGACACAGTGTCCTCCTGGGGAAGCCATCTTGGATCCTCTCCGGATATCTCCATTTCTGAAAGTCCCTGTGGGGCTGTGTTAGTTGTCTCTATTGGTCTTCTAGTGAGGTTCCTGTCCCCTCCATGTCCTTCCCTCAACACTCCCACAGGACCCCAAGAGTTCTGCCCCAATGCTTGGCTGCAAGTCCCAGCATCTGTTCAGATCTGCTGCTGGCTGTAGCCCCCAAGAGTTTTTACTAGCAACTTAACAGCTCCCCTGAAAGCTTTAGAAAAAAAGAAAAGCAAACACACCCAAGAGTAGTAGATGGCAGAAAATAATCAAACTCAGGGTTGAAATAAAAAACCTAGAAACAAAGAGAACAATACAGAGAATCAACAAAACCAAGAGTTATATTTATATATATATTTTTTTAATATATGTTATATATGTATATATATATACATAAGAGTTATATACATACGTAATTTTTTTTATTAATTACACTTTATCCACTTTGTATACCCCCTGTACCTCCCTCCTTCCTTCTCTCCCAATCCCTCCCTTCCTCCCCCTTCTCCATGCATGCCCCTCCCAAAGTCCACAAAAGGGGAGGTCTTCTTTTCCTTCCTCCTGATCCTAGTCTATTAGGTCATCAGGAGTGGCTGCATTTTCTTCCTCTGTGGCTTGGTAAGGCTGCTCCCCCCTCAGGAGACGTGATCATAAGCAGGCCAATCAGTTCATTTCAGATGCAGTCCCTGTTCCCATTACTATGGAACCCACTTGGATACTGAACTGCCATGGGCTACATCTGTGCAGGGGTTCTAGGTTATATCCATGCATGGTACTTGGTTGGAGTATCAGTCTCAGGAAAGACAACTATGCTCAGATATTTTGGTTCTGTTGCTCTCCTTGTGGAACTCCTGTCTTCTCCAGATCTTACTATTTCCCACTTCTTTCCTAAGATTCCCTGCACTCTGCCATAAGTCTCAGCATCTGCTTTGATAGTCTGCAGGGCAGAGCCTTTCAGAGGCCCTCTGTGACAGTCTCCTGACTTGTTCCCTGTTCTCTTCTTCTTCTGATGTTTTTTGTTTGTTTGTTTGTTTTGTTTTGTTTTTGTTTTAGAAAATCAATGAGATATACAAACTCTTAGCTGGCATGATTGAGCATACAAGAATATTATCAAAATATATTTAAAGCTAATTTTTAAAATAAAAAATATAAAAGAGAACTCTACATTTTATGGAAATCTATAGCATTTCTTAACAAAATAATAAAACAATCAACTTTAGAATAATTGAGTCAATTGAAACTAAGAGTCTTTCTTAACTAGGGAATAAATTACAATAACTTTAAAATCCATATCATGTCTGGTAAGATGATTTCAGTTATAAAGTTACAGAATCCAAACTAGTATTTTTCCATCCTCTGCTCTTTGTTAAATATACTCTAAGTTTCCACTAAAAATCTTACTAGTTACCCCTTCAGTACTATTTAAAATAGTTGCTTCTAACTTAATGACTGTACAAGTCACCATATTTAAGGATTTTATAATATGACATGAAATATATACTAAATAATATTACACAGATACAGTAAACAGGAGTGCTTAGTTCTACCTACATTATATGGACTCTATTGGATGTCACAGATGAAGCTAGATAAATTAAGCTGCATGTGTTTTAAAATATAACACAGATTATGCAAAGTGACCAACAGTATCATGAATAATAACAATTTATTATTATCCCAAACTTCTAAAATTAAAAGTAGTTTATTACAAAAGAGACCTGCCATGTTTTGTGTTTCATATATTAGTCATAAGTAATTTGAGGCAAATTAAATGAATGTCATTCAAAAAGTTGCTAGTGAGGGAGCAACAGTTTAAAAATCTTATCTTAAACTTAATTAAATATATAGGTTCCATCAGTCATTCTGCCTTTATATCCCATTTTCCCCTATGTTTTCTTGTAATTATTCCCAACTTGACTGAACCTGGAAACAACTAAAATAGAAATTTCTTGACCACATTATTTGAAGTAGGAATACCCACAATAAATGCTGTTAGCCCTTTCTGGGGGCAACACAGATAAAATAATTTGGAGGAGAATGGCTTTGCCTTCACTCCTGCTTGCCTTCACTCATGATGATTAGTTCATCTATTCTTTTCCTGAAGCACTCTTTCACAGGTATTACGCACTTCTTCTTAAGGATTTCAAAGTACAATGAAGATCAACAGCTGGCCATGAATCCTATGTACCTCAGTACCATACAGAAGCTGTGGTTATATCCAGCCTTGTAGACTGAGAAACTGCAGGATTTTTCACCTCTCCAATGGGAGACAGATATTGTTGGGCTATCACTCCACAATCTTTATGTCAATCTAGAAAGTCCCCTTTAAATATTTGTATTTATTCTATCAGTTCAATTTATTTACAGAACTCTGACACAGTTTGCTCTAGGCCTTTTTGTAATATCTCGCCAAAAGAATTAAGCAATAGGTCACAGAAACCAGGAAATCATGAAATTTGCAGGCAAATGGTGGGATCTAGAAAAGATCATCTTGAGTGAGGTATCCCAGAGGCAGAAAGAAACAAACGGTACATAATCACTTATAAGTGGATACTAGATCTATAATGTAGGATGAACGTACTAAAATCTGTACACCTAAAAAAGCTAAACAAGAAGGACACTGGGAGGGAATGAGGGAGGAGGCTATGCCTGGGATGCAAAGTACCTAACCTGTGATTGATATAAAAATAAATAAATTAAAAAAAAAGAAAAAAAAAAGAAGGACACTGGGTAAGATGATCAATCTTCACTCAGAAAGGCAAACAGGATGGACATTGGAAGAAGGAGAAAACAGGAAACAAGACAGAAGCCTACATCAGATGCTGAGACACATAGCCAAACTTTGGGCAGACTGCAGGGAATCTTATGAAAGAAGTGGGAGATAGAAAGAACTGGAGGAGGCAGGAGGTCCATAAGGACAACAACAGAACCAAAATATCTGTGTACATCGCTCTTTTCTGAGACTAATATTCCAACCAAGTACCATACATGGATATAAGCTAAAACCCCTGTTCAGATGTAGTCCATGGCAGCTCAGTATCCAAGTGTGTACCTCAGTAAGGGGAACAGGGACTGTCTCTGACATGAACTCTGTGGGGGGCTGTTTGACATACCTCCTGCAAGGGAGGAGCTGTCTTGCCAGGCCAGAGAGGAGCATATTGCAGCCAGACCGGAAGAGACCTGATAGGCTGGGAGGGGGAGGAGGACCTCCTCTAACTTTGGATTTGGAGAGGGGCATGGGAGGAGATGAGGGAAGGAACGTGGGACTGAGAGGGAATAGGAGAGAATGGGAGAAGGGTCTACAGCTGGGATACAAAGCAAATAAAATGTAATTAATGTAACAGATAAAAATTTAATTAAAAAGAATTAAGTAATAGATTTTAGAGGGAAAATTATACATTGATTATATCAGCCATTTCTTCTACAAATACAGATTTGGTAGAAACCCATCTTTATCCCTGTGACTTACTTCTGCTCTGCGGTTTGCTCTTCTTCATTTCCTGCTTTTCAAACTACACCAATGGGATAGAAGATGGTTTATATTATTGTAGAATAGTCTCCATCCTACTACGATGGTCTATTCTCACACAAAAGTTTTCAAATTTTTCAAAGTAGGTCACTGCAGGGCAGTTTTTTCTTTTTGTTCACTGTCTATGTTACACAGACAGCAGTTGTTGTCCCCACATGAACTCAGTGATGGGCCTGCCAGGGAGGAGCCTCCCTGCCAGGCCACAGAGGAGGACTTTGCAGCCAGTCCTGAAGAGATCTGATAAACCAGGGTCAGAGGAATGGGGAGGAGGTCCTCCCCTGTCAGTGGACTTAGAAAGGGGCAGGGAGGAGATGAGGGAGGGAGGGTGAGATTGGGAGGGAATGAGGGAGCAGAATACACCTGGGATACAGCATTAATAAAATGTAACTAATAATAAAAATTTAAAAATCTGTGCAGGGGTTCTAGGTTATCTCCATGCATGGTGATTGGTTGGAGTATCAGTCTCAGGAAACACCCCTGTGCTCAGATTTTTTGGTTCTGTTGCTCTTCTTGTGGAGCTCTTGTCCTCTCTCTATCTCACTATTTTCCACATCTTTCATAAGATTCCCTGCACTCTGCCCAACAGTTGGCCATAAGTCTCAGCATCTGCTTTGAAATTCTGCAGGGCAGAGCCTTTCAGAGCCCTTCTGTGACAGGCTCCTTCACAGATGTAGCCCATGGCAGTGCAGTGTCCAAGTGGGTTCCATAGTAATGGGAACAGGGACTGCCTCCAACATGAACTGATTGGCCTGCTCTTTAATCACCTCACCCTGATGGGGGAGCAGTCTTACCAGGCCACAGAGGAGGACAATGCAACCACTCCTGATGAGAGCTGAGAGGAGGATCAGAAGGAAAGATAGGAAGACCTCCCCTATCAGTGGACTTGGGGAGGGGCATGCATGGAGAAGGGGAAGGGAAGGTGATATTGGGAAAGGAGGAGGGAGGGGTTTATGGGGGGATACAAAGTGAATAAAGTATAATTAATAAAAATTAAAATAAAAATAAAATAGATACAAAAAGGAAAAAAGAAAAAAGAAAACAGAACAGTTGTTGTACCTCATTTTCCTGAATTTTTATTTGGTGTAATCTGTTTCTTTCTTTCTTTCTTCCTTTCTTACTTTCTTTTTTCTTTCTTTCCTTCCTTCCTTCCTTCTTTCCTTCTCCCTTTTTCTTTCCTTATTTCCTTCTTTTTCTTTTGTGTTTTCTTTCCTTCTTTCCTAGTTATGGTCACACCTGCTATTACCAGCATTATTGAAGCTGGACCACTCATGCAGCTACACGATGCCTTAAATGAAGAAAAAATATCTTGTGCAAGGCATGACCAATTCTCGTATACCTTCTATGTGACATGCATATTGTTTTCTTTACTTTCTGTTGGAAGAAGGATGACTCCGTGAATTTTACAAGGATTTTTTTTTCCTGGACAGGACTTTATTCATGAACTTGTTTTTTTGTCTTTTGATTTTTAGGCTTGTGGCAATGCCTCTTAAATACAGAAAACTGCTAGGATAAGTTTTGATTAAATCATTTTATCATTGCCCAAATTTACTAACAAAGTATTTGAACTTTACAAAAGGGTATTGAAATATTATTTAATAAAGGTGTTTTTACTTTTCTTCATATTAGAATTTGTTTGCAAAGTCAGTACTTAAATGCTGAAGAGATACTTCTGTAGTTATAAGTATGTACTGTTCTTGTAGTATCTAAGTTTGATTCCCAGCAGTATATTTAGCATCTCTGAAAGTCTCTCTCTCTCTCTCTCTCTCTCTCTGTCTGTCTCTCCCCCTCTGTGTGTCTCTGTGTGTGTGTGTATGTGTGTACACACATATGCTCATTTGTGTGAGTGTGAGATGCATGCCATATGGATCTTTGTCCTCCCATCCACCTTCTTGAGGGACTGTTTTTGCTTTGCTTTGGTTTTGATCACTGCAAATTCGAAGTTAGCAGGCCTGAAAGTACCAAGGATTCTCTTTTCTCTGACTCTCGTCTTACAGTGGGAGTTCTATGATTACATACGTGTGTGAACTTGCCCAACTTTAAATGGATTCTGGAAATCTGAACTTTACTATTTATGCAGAAATGTTTTTTTTTCCCCACTGACTGGTGTCCATACACCATTCTGAAAAGCTCTAATTTTTGAATGTCTTTTTATCTATAAAGAGGCATTACAAAATGTTTAACCTACCATTATTAATGTCACTTGTTATTAAGTAATATAACTGATAATGTTGGACCTCTCAAATGATTGGTAAACTCAAACTTGATGCACAGGCAAGAGGTTTTATTCAAATACCAGAGCGCTCTGGGACTCTGCTACCCGCTCCCATAGAAGGGACAGCGAGGAGTCCCCAGCAACGAAATTACAGAGTTTATAAAGACAAAGCCCACAACCCAGGAGGGGGTCTAGGGGTAAGGGACTTTTCTAACGGGGCGATCTATGATTGGTTATCACCACGTGCAGCCAGGAGGGAATGGTTAGAAATTGTTTAGGCTATCTCATCCATAACTACAGAAGGGCGTCTCTTAGAAAAGTTTTGTATCAGATCCGGGTTCGGTATTAATTACAGCTCATAAGCTTTAGTTCCCATGGTTGGTTCCTTTTGTTAGGGCCAAGTTAAAAATTTTCCATCCTTACATCCCCCCTTTTTCTTTTTGGGCAAATTCTAATCATGGAATTTTAGTTTCCATCTATTTGTTGATATTGCTGTCTTAATATGAGTATCTGGACTTCACCAACTCTTTCCCGGATGAAACTCACCAAACTATTTAGGATACAGGACCCAAAGGTAAGTAGTACTAGCAAGATAAGCAAAGGTCCTATAAGAGTAGAGATAAGCGTGGTAAGCCATGGTGACTTATTGAACCATGATTCAAACCATCCCTCCCTTTGTCATCTCTCCCTTTCCCTAGAATCTAATCTTTCTCATAACTTTTTCACAGAATCCTTAACCACCCCTGAATGGTCTATGTAAAAGCAGCATTCTTCTTTTAAAGCGGCACAGAGGCCTCCTTGCTGGACGAAAATTAAATGTGGCCTCTCCTATTCTGCATAGTGATCTCAGACAAGAAAGTCAGGGATTCCTGAAGCTTTGAAATAAAGTCCTCGATTGCTAGTAAATCCTGAGTTATGGCTTCCTGTAGGGCAGAGAACTGAGAACTCTGTGTGGCTAAGGCAGCAGCCCCTGTGCCAATCCCAGCTGTTACTCCTATGCTGAGGAGCACAGCCAACGTCAGGGATCTGGGCTCTCTTTTATAAAGAGAGAATTCTTGGAATGCATCAAGAAAGTCATTTGTAGGGTGGTAGATTAGTCAAGGCACTAATTGGACCAAAACACATTAATCCTCAGTTTGATTTAGAATGGAGATGGAAACACAGGGAGTTAACCAAGTTCCACAAGCCCACCATTCTTTTTTGGGGGCTGCTAAAAATCCATCAGAGGTTTGAGCAGAAGTGATTGAGCCACAGAGGTGAGAGTGAGATTTGGGGACCTTTCCTATGCACAGACCTTTTCCAGAAATTGCAGCTATGGTAAGTTTAGCGGGCTTGGCATTCCATCTACAAATCTGGCTTGAACTATCAGAAGTTGTGTTGAGGCTGCCAGAGGGCAGATCCCAGGCTATTCCTTCATAGTAGTGAGGGATGACATCATAACAAAGCCAACATTCTCTAGTTATGTTGGGATTAGTTTCATTTAGAACTCAGAAAGCCTTATCTATCATAGTCAGGAGGGGAACTTCTTCAGGGGGTGCTGACTGGAGAGTTCCCTGTGCTACCTAGCCTGTTTCTTGAGGAGCGAGAATGAATGTCTGGGTAATGGGCTTTAGCTGAGTAGGGGGTTTAGGACCTTCTGCAGTTGTAGGTGGCCTGATTAAGGGGTTAGGTCCTATCGGTGTGGGTCCTAGACTGGAGATTGCCAGCTTGACAGTCAAAGTCAGCCCAAGAACGTATCAATGTTTGTATACCCTTAAGCCCCATTGTTTTCCTCTTACCCAAGTCTTATTTTTATTTCCCTCAGATGTAAACGTGATGTTTAAGGTATTACAGGTAAATTGACGGTAACAAGTAGGATTTTTACACATGAAGTCTTTTCCTTGGCAGGTATGACTTTCTCCTGCCCTTTTAACCTCAATGTAGTCCCAGGAAGAGATGGGCTTCCACCAGATAGTGCCAGAGGTTTCACAGCCCCGTTCAGCACAGAAATAATTCTCCCACATTTATGGGGCTACAGCCCCCATTCTCCCATCCCTGGGACAGACATAAAAGGTCTGAGCTGACAGAAAGGATCGCAGCATTGAATGGGCACACCCAACACCGTACCTGTCAATGCCCCAGTTCTTACGGGGCCCACATCCTGAAACAGGGCATATTATTAAATCTTTAGGCTTTCCTGGACTTACAATAGGGATGTCCCAGGAACTGAGCCTAGCGGCCAGATTGCAGAGATCAGGGGTCAAAGAGGGCCACGAGGTCCAAAGGGGTGCTACTTTAGAAACAGACCAAGCAATTTCACCAGTTTGGGTGAGTACTTGCCAAGTCAGGTTTAGAGGTTTGTGGGGGCTAGGAGTCCACCTGGTCCTGGGAAGGATCGACAGTAGGCAAGCTATGAAAACAGAGCTTAAGGGGATTGTCAGCCTTTTCAATTTCCCACTCAAGAGTTGGTGGCTGTGCTGGTTTGACGTGGGAAGCATGGATCCAGGCGGAGGTTCCATCAACCTTGACAGCAGTGGGAGTGGTCAGGAGCACTATGTAAGGTCCCTTCCAACACGGCTCGAGGTTGGTGGCTAGGTGTTGTCTCACGTAGACCGAGTCTCCCACTTGGTACTGATGAGATGTTTGGAATTCAGTAGTGTGATACGCCTCCCGTACCATTGGCCACAGCTCTGCCTGGACAGTTTGCAGGGCCCTCAACCTGCTGTACAAATCATAATTACGAACAGAAACAGGGTCTGTCTGATTGACCATCTGGCTTAATGGAGGGGGTATTCTGTACAGAATCTCAAAAGGCATTAGCTTAAATTTGAAAGGGGAGTTTCGAACTCAGAACAGAGCAAGTGGCAGGAGCATCGTCTAGTCAGAACAGCCATTCTCCATGGACAATTCAGTGATGGTCTCTTTTAGAGTTCTATTCATTCTTTCTACCTGGCCTGAGCTTTGCGGTCTGTACACACAATGTAATTTCCAATCAATCCCCAATATTCTGGCCACCTCCTGACTTACATGGGCAACAAAGGCCGGGCCATTATCTGACCCTATTAGCTGAGGAACCCCGAATCGGGGAAAGATTTCTTCCAGAATCTTCTTGGACATCAGAGTTGCGGTTTCTCTTTTTGTGGGAAAGGCTTCCACCCATCCTGAGAAAGTATCTACTAACACTAAAAGATACCTGTTTCCATATCTGGCAGGCTTAAGTTCTGTGAAGTTGACTTCCCAATGTGACCCAGGCCGTTCTCCTTGTAATCTTTTGCCTGGCTCTAGGTTATTTGCTCGTACATTTACCTTTTGGCATGGTACACACTGCTTAACTACCTCTTCAGTCAGGTCTTGCAGACCTACTATATGGTAATTAGTCTTTTTGATTATGTCAAATAATGTTTTTGTTCCTAAGTGTGTCAACAGGTGGGCCTGGTCTATGACCTTTTTAGCTTGGTCTTTGGGTAGAATCACCTTTCTGTCTTCTGTTTCCCATACTTGGGAGACTTGGTTAAAATTTTTATTTAGTTTGGTCATCTCTTTTAAATCTTGTTCAGTATAGCTGAGCATCTTAGCTCCTGGGGCAACATCATGTTCTAAATCTGCCTGAGCCACCATCATGTCTAGGCCTTGGGCAGGCCTGTTTGCTTCTCTATCTGCCATGCGATTTCCTTAGGGAGCGAGAGAATCTCCTTTTTGATGGCCAGGGCAGTGAATGATTGCCAGGCGAGCTGGTCTTTGGAGGGCATCTAAGAGGTTAAGAATTTCCTCTTTATTTTTGATTTATTTTCCTGCTGAGGTCAATAACCCTCGTTGTTGGTATATGGCTCCGTGCACATGAGCAGTAGCAAAAGCATATCGGCTATCAGTATAGATATTAGCCTTTTTTCCTTCCACCATGTTTAGGGCCTGAATCAAGGCGATGAGTTCTGCCTTTTGAGCCGATGTCCCATCAAGTAGCTTATTGGCCCATATAACCTGCTCACCATCTACTATTGCTGCCCCTGCCACTCGCTTACCTTCCAGAAGGTAGCTACTCCTGTCTGTGAACCAGGTTACCTTGTCATCTGGTAAGGGCTGGTCCTGGAGGTCTTTTCGGACCCCAGTCAGTTCTGCCAGAATTTCTCCACAGTCATGAATAACAGCTGAGTCAGGATCAGAATCAGTCAGGAGGGTAGCAGGGTTGAACTGAGTGGCTGGAGTGAATTTAACACGGTCTGAGTTGAGCAGCAAACTTTGGTAGTGGGTGATTCGGGCGTTAGATAGCCAATGATCTGGGGGCTGTTGTATTATACTTTCCAGGGCATGTGAGGCCAGAATAGTGACAAGAGTCAGTTTGTCCGTGTCCTTGAGCAAAAGTGCTACTGCTGCTATAATTTTAAGGCATGGGGACCATCCGACCACCACCGGGTCCAACTTCTTGGACAAGTAGGCCACAGGATGCCTCCAGGGGCCTAATCTCTGTGTGAAGACCTCTTTTGCAATGCCCCTCTGTTCCTGCACGAACAGACAGAAGGGCTTAGTGGCATCTGGCAGGGAAAGTGCTGGAGCTGTCAATAGAGCCCTCTTTATCTCATCGAAGGCTTGCTGCTATTCTTCCCCCCAAATGAAGGGGGCATTGTTTTTAGTCAAAGGGTAGAGGGGTGATGCTAGAGAGGCAAACCCGAGGATCCACAGTCTTCAGAAGCTGGCCGTACCCAAGAATTCCTGAACTTGCCTGGCCGTCGTGAGAGGGGGAATCTGGGTGACTGCCTGCTTTCGTGCCTCCGTTAACCATCTGCGCCCTCCTTTAAGGCTGTAACCTAAATAAGTTACTTGCCTCTGGCAGATTTGAGCCTTCTTAGCTGATGCTCGGCAGCCCAACTGGGCCAGTTCTTCTAACAGGGCTACTGTCCCTTTTCCACAGTTTATTTGGCTTCCGGCTGCCAAAAGAAGCTCATTGACACATTGGAGCAAAGTTCCCTAAGGGGTGCCAAGTCCCAGTGTAGAGCTTCATCAAAGATAGTGGGGGAGTTCTTGAATCCTTGGGGCAGCTGGGTCCAGGTGAGCTGTCCTGACATTCCGTAGTCCGGATCTTTCCATTCAAAGGCAAAGATGGGTTGGCTAGATTTGTCCAGTGGTAGACAGAAGAAGGCATCCTTTAAATATAGGATAGTATACCAGTCTCTGTCAGAATGGAGCGAACTCAAGAGGTTGTAAGGATTAGGCACTGTTGTGTGAAGATCTTGTACCCGCCTATTGACTTCCCTCAAGTCCTGAACAGGGCGATAGTCATTTGTGCCAGGCTTTCGGACGGGCAACAAGGGAGTATTCCATGGTGACTGACATTTTCTCAGAATACCCAGTTTAAGTAATCTAGCTATGTGAGGTCTGATCCGATCCTTTGCTTCTTTACTCATATAATATTGTCGAACTGAAACTGGGGTAGCAGAAGCTTTGAGTTCTATTACCACCAGGGGCTGGTTAGTGGCAAACCCCATGCCAGCAGTTTCGACCCATGCCTTAGGAACCCTCTGCCGCCACTCCGCATGTTCTGAGGAGGCAAAAGGAGGGTTTTCAAACAATCTATGTTCATTCTCAATTTTCATTGTGAGTACTTGGATGACCTGCCCATGTTGGTCCTGAGACCCCCCCCCCCCCTCTGTAAGGTGATCTGTGCTCCTATTTTAGTGAGCAAGTCTCTACCTAGCAGGGGAGCGGGACATCCTGGAATGACCAAAACGGAGTGGGATACCCGGCCCACACCGAGATCTACTGTTCTTTGGGTAGTTCATGAATATTGCTGATTTCCAGTGGCTCCAAGAACCCAGGACCTTTTGTTGGACTGGATGTTGGGCATCGGTATCTACCAGGAAGTCAATAGGTTTCCCCTCCATTTTAAGGAGTTACCCTAGACTCAGGGAGGGGCTCTGAGCCCCGTCCCCTCTAATCATCATCCTCTGTAAGAGCCAGACCTTCTTGGCTGGTCCCTTTTTCTTGGTACAATCTTTGGCCTAGTGTCCTTTTTCTTTGCAGTAGGCACATTGGTCTTTTCTCACAGGTGGCCTGTTGCCTGGTTTCCCTGTCTTTCTAATCCTGTCTCTGTCTTTATCTCTTCTTTTTTCACTTACTATGGTGGCCAGAATCTGGCTCATACTTTTCTCTTTTATCTCGCCTTCTCTCTCTTCTCTCTTCCTGTTCTTTTGCTCTCCTCTGTTCTTTTTCCTCCTCTGTCTCTCTTTTATTGTAAACTTTCTCTGTTTCCTTAACTATATCAGACAGAGTATACCTGGCTAAGCCAGCTAACCTCTGCAACTTCTTTCTGATTTCTGGAGCCAACTGATCTACAAATCCCATAAGTAAGGAAACTCTCTGTTCCTCAGCCATTGGATCAAACGGTGTAAACCTCCTGTAAGCCTCCATGAGGCGTTCAAGAAATACTGAGAGAAGTTCAGTCGGCCCTTGGATTGCTTCTCTTACCTTAGCTAAATTGGTAGGGCACCTAGCTGCCCCCCTGAGACCATCCACCAGAGCCTGACGATAAACTTGAAGGTGCTCTCTGCCATCAGCTTTGTTAAAATCCGAGTTCGGACAAGTTAATGGGAAGCCATAATTTATAATGTTCTGGAGCTGGGAAGGGCGACCATCATGGCCTGGGACATTCTTTCTGGCTTCCAAAAGAACATGCTTTCTTTCCTCAGTAGTAAAGAGAGTTTGCAACAACTGCTGACAATCGTCCCAAGTCGGCTGGTGGGAAAAAACTAGAGATTCTACCAAAGCAGTTAGTTTAGAAGGGTCCTCAGAGAAAGGAGGATGATTGGCCTTCCAGTTATAAAGATCTGCCAAAGAGAATGGCCAATATTGGAGAGCTTGGAGAGGGTGGTGATTGGGATCCTCATCTGACCCTAAAGGAGGGGGTGGTGGCCCAATAGCCCGCAAGGGTAGAGCCGTTGTGCTGTCTGGGGTGGCTGCTCACCGACTTCTGGTCCCAGCTGCCAGCCCCTCCCTCTCCCTGTCTCGAGCAGGGGCAGAGGACACTTCCTGAATCTGGGGAGCTGAAGGTACAGGGACAAGGGGTATAATAGGAGGATAGGAAGGTGGCGAATCTAGAAGCAGAAGGTCTGTTTGGATGTAAGGATAAATCTTCTTCTTGGATTCTGGCATCCCTTTAGCAGTCAAGACCCTAGAGGAGGTAGTTGGTCTTGAAGGAGGACATTTACCTGGGATCCAAGGCTGGACCCAAAGAGGTGGGTTCTGAACCAAATCTTGCCAGGTTAGGATATAGGATTCCTGGTCTGGATGTCCACCTTCTTCCTGAAAGATAAGATTTCTCACTGCTTTAATAATGTCTAGGTCAAAGGTGCCATCTGCTGGCAACCCTACTTTAAGAGTCGGCCATTCAGAGGAACAGAAAATTTGCCTTTTGCCCTTCCTAACTTCAACTTAAAGATTATGAGCTCTCGTCCTAACTTCATTCCAATGATATAAAGTCAGACTAAGGGGGGTAGTAACATTCTGTGCCATTGTCAGTCAGTAGTCAATAAAATAGAAGTGAAAAAAGATCATAGAAAACACAGGACAGACAACCACAACACAGAAAGTGCGACCCAGACGGCCTGCCACAGAAACAGAAGGGCAGCTGGCTGTGGTCCTCAAACGGATGAGACAATCGCGCACCTCTACAGAATCAGATTCTATTTGAGTCTGCCAGATAAGAGCACGGTGTCCCAGTGCTCTTGAGCTCCCCCTCAGGGTATCCCCTGAGGCACAACTGTGGGGTCTGCAAAAACCACGGGAACTGCCATAAAGCAGTCGAGCAGTCGCAAAAACGTACACACAAAACCGTAAAGCGCTCTGGTACAGATAAGAAGCTCATGCTAGCACCGGTAACACACAGAGACAAACAGGTACCTTCTTACCTCCAAGATCGAATTTCCCAGATCAGGGGATTCTGGATCCCAGACAAGCCCCCAAATGTTGGACCTCTGAGGCAGAATCCCAAATGATCGGCAAACTCGAACTTAATGCACAAGCAAGAGGTTTTATTCAAATACCAGAGCGCTCTGGGACTCTGCTACCTGCTCCCATAGAAGGGACAGCAAGGAGTCCCCAGGAATGAAATTACAGAGTTTATAAAGACAAAGCCCGAACCCAGGAGGGGGTCTAGGGGTAAGGGACTTTTCTAACGGGCAATCTATGATTGGTTTTCACCAGGTGCAGCCGAGAAGGAACAGTTAGAAATTGTTTAGGCTATCTCATCCATAACTACAGAAGGGCGTCTCTTAGAAACGTTTTGTATCAGATCCGGGTTCAATAATAATTACAGCTCATAAGCTTTAGTTCCCATGGTTGGATCCCATGGTTGGCTCCTTTTGTTAGGGCCAAGTTAAAATTTTTCCATCCTTACAATAACATTTTAAGGATTCTGAGAATCTATATTGCTCTCATATCTATTCTCTAAATTCATTTGCATTACAAATCATAATATATTTACCTCTTAAATCATGTTTCTTATTTTAAAAACTATATTATACTTACACATTTTTAAGTCTTCTTAGAAGTATCTCAATAAATATATTTCCAATATCACTTTAAAAGTTATTAATGGAGAGATCCAAGATGGCTGCCACGAGAGAACACTGTGTCTGAGGAGTAGGAGAGCAGAAACAACGCAGCGACCAGGAGACTGAACTCTGGGACATAAAATGCCAGCATTGTGAGTGCCAGGTGAGTGGAACTCCTACGGTGAGAAAATCAAGTGGGAAAACCCTAGGGACACCCAGTTATTACCTAGAGAAATTTCCCGGTGACCAGCAGTGCACAGCTCTGATCTGGACTAGCTGCTGCACTGGGTGCCCGCACCCGCCATTATAGACTGGATTGCACAGTCTCGCGGGCAGTCTCAGGAGGAACCCGGTGCTGTTTTCACTGAACTGCACCCTACGAGCGCACACTGCACCTGGGTTCTGCTTCGATCCACGGGTATGCTGCTAGTTCGGACCGATCATCAAAACCACACCAGAGTGAGTGGATTGGGGGACCGTTTTGACCAGTCCGCATATTGTCAGGGTGCGAGCCAAACACTTCCGCCAGCAAAATCTCAGTCAGTGTGTGAGTCCACCTGCGGATCTGGGAGGTTCCCGAGTTCTGCACCAACCCACGGGTGTGAGGCGGCGCAAACCAATCCCGGGAACCACCACAGAATGAGTGGATTGGGGGACCATTCTGACCAGTCAGCACACTGCGGGGGCTCGGGCCAAACGCTTCCGCCAGCAAAAACTCAGTCAGTGTGTGAGTCCGCAGGCAGATCTGGGAAGAACCCGAGTTCTGTCTCAACACATGGCTGAGAGGATCCTGGGACCATCTTGACCAGACCGCACACTGAGGGCAAAAGCTACACACATCCACCAGCAAAAACCCCAGTTCGGGTGTCTGTCCACAGGACAGACAGAGAAGGCCTCAGGCACCATTACTGACAGCCCTGCATACAGCAGATGCACACAAACCCAAACCCACTGTGAATGCCCCAAATATCATCTCAGACCATGATGCACAGCCCCTGACACAGAAGGAGGTGCCAAATCTCCATTCCAGGGGAGAGCCCTTAGCAGCAAGCCCAGGGCGGAGTCCACAGCCCCCAGCTGACATATCAAACCTGGACACTCAGACTCTAGCACAGAGTGAGGAGTAAAGACTCCAGACCAGAGGGATGACCAGCCTGCAGTGCTCACAGCTTCTAGCACAGAGCATGAAGCTGGGCACACAGAGCCCACAACAGAGATCAACTGTGAATAAACACACACCGCAAAACACCGGAAATCCCGGATCTTCTTGAGAGAATACTCCTGACACAAGAGATTGACAGATTCAGACTGAAGTACAGCCTTAAAGCACAAACAGCTCCCTGATTATATATGAACAAATGCCCAGAAATCTGCGAAAGAACTCACCCAACAAAAATCAGGACACCATGGCCCAACCAGAAACACCCAAAAGCAGTGGAGTTTTTAATTCAGCGGAGACACAGGAAATTATATTAAAGCTTTGATTATGCAGATATTGAAGGAACAAGAGGAGAGACAAAAAGAGGAAATGAACAACGCCCTCAAAGAAATGGAGAAGAAATTAACTGCCCACATACAGGAACAATCAAAGATAAACA
>CM053743.1:26766421-26802336 GCA_028658305.1 Pachyuromys duprasi
ACCATGTGTGGTTGTGGACTGGAACCCCCGCACGGATGGGGCCCATGATAACTTGGTGTACGGCTGAAGACCCTATTCAGGGAAACAGGGACTCTTTCAGTCATGATCTTGATGGCTGACTCTTTGACCCTCCCCCATACAAGCGGTGGAGTGACAGACTGGCTAGATCCCAGGGGAGGACTTTGCAGCCAGCCCTGAGGAGACAGGATAAGCTGGGGTTGGATGGAAGGGAAGGAGGTCCTCCCCTGTTGGTGGACTTGGAGGGGGCGGGGAAGAAGTAGATGAGGGAGGGAGTGGGAGGATAGGAGGGAATGGGGGAGGGGGCTAGGTTTGGGATTCAAAGTACCTAACCTGTGATTGAGATAAATATAAATAAATTAAAAAAAAAGAAAATACTGGAAAAAAGTTATTAATAATTTTCTTCATTTAATTCTTTTAATCTTAGAATTTTTGTTAACAGAAAAGAATTATTTGAAACTTGATTCAATCTCTTCAATTAGATATTCATTGTAGAATTAAGATGAACATGAAGTTAATAATCAAATTTTCTCATGATATATTTTTAAATCAAAATTAATTTATGAATGTATGCTATTTGTTATTTTGCATGACATAGCTTTGAAAGACTATTATTACAAAACCATGTTAAATCAAATCTGAAAGTTATTGATTCTGCAAGCATATTAATAAATCTATAATCTATGCTTGAAATTATATATTCAATTGAAAATTTATAAAACCCCATATGTATAAATGTTTATGTGAGTTCCCTCTGTTGAATCAAAGACATTAAAAAAATGAATACATACCTATATAACTAGACTTTGGGTGTTGAGTGTTGTGATGGGTAGGTTGAAACATTTCTGCACTAAAATATTTACGTAAATAGACTATCCACCAAAACTCCAGTGCCAGCTGTAGGAGAACATTCTTTATTTACTGGTTAGCAGCAGTCTAATCAACTCCCAGAGCTATTTAGTCCATTATTATTTGCTCTGCTTGATCCCAGAACTTGAAGTTAAGATCACAATGTTCTACAGACAGAGGACATAGAGTAATCCAGCTGTTAGAAGCTTTCTCCCTGAGGACTAGCTCTCATAGTATCTGAAGGGGCCATAAAATAGTCTAAACAAGAAAAGGAATCAATAGTTCTGCTCATTCGTAAAACTGTAGACAGTTTTAATTTATTGAATGATAACTTTCCTTCATAGTTTATTGAATACATTTCAAACATCATAAAGTCACCATATCAAGAGCTGCAATTTAGGACAGTACAGTAAGTACACTCATGACACTGTGCAATCAACAACAGAATCTGCAATAGTTTTATCTCTGTGTACTGATATACAATAACCCATTATTTAAGCATTTCTTGGTGTTTTCCATATCCCCTTGAAACGAGTAATTAAATTGCTGTATTAAAACATTTATCTATTATAGATAGTTCATATAAATACAAAATTCTAATGTTAACTTTTAGATTGTTTATTTCACCTTTAAATAAAAATTAAATTAAAATATAATTACATCACTTGCCTCTTTCCATTTTCTTATTTCAGCTACTAACAAACATCCTCCCTCCAAATCTTTCCATACCCCACCAATTATCAAGTTTATGATCTCTTCCTCAATTATTAATGATATATATCTGAAATCTGTAAATATTATATTTATATTTTATATTATATATACACACTATTATACATGTATATATACAACTATATGCAACAACCTTCTAAGGTTTTTTGTTGTTTGTGTCTCTATGACCATGTTGTATGTATTTGGCAAGTCTTTCTGGTCTCATTGCTGGAAAAGGTTAACTCTACATATTTCAGAAATTATCACCTGAGTGTAGTTTCTTGTCTTGAGGTTTGACTCCATGACATTTATCCCCCTTGCAACATCAGCATATATACTGATACTGCCATCATTTAGCACTTGTTTATAAAGCTGTTTCGAGGTGAGAGAATTTTGCAGCAGATTTCCCAATATTCTGGCTTTTGCCTCTTTCAAGGCCGTCTTCTATGACCTTTTTTGAACCACAGGTGTGGGCGTTATGATGTTATTCATTGTGTGTTCCTCTGTCCTCCTTAACCTTCTTTATTGATTTCCTGTCCTCTCCGCTGTTCCTGTTTTTCTCTCTTCCTGTAGAACACTTGATTGCTGCTATTCTCTTTTCAAAGACCCTTTGTCCTCTCATGGCTGCTTTATACCTTTTTGTTGTTGTTGTTTGTTTGTTTTCTCTATGTTTTACACTCACATTGGAAGTTGTGGAGCGATGAATCACCGATGAGAGAAAATATTTAACCTTTGTATTTCTGTTTCTGGGTTTTCTCACTCAACATTTCAACATAACACTTTTTTTTTTAGTTTTCTTTTCTTAATTAAATTTTAAGTTTTATCTTAATTACAGTTTATTTACTTTGTATCCCAGCTGTAGCTCCCTCCTTCATTCCCTCATCTCCTCCCATGCCCCTCTCTAGGTCCACCTTTTCCATCTGACCCTAGCCTATCAGGCTTCATAAGGACTGGCTGCAATGTCCTCCTCTGTGGCCTGGCAAGGCTGCTCCTCCCTTGGGGTGGGGGTGGGGAGGGTCAAAGAAGCAGCCACTGAAGGAGCTCCTATACCCACCAGCATTTGCCGCAATGGGTACAAACCAGAGAGTAGAGAAAAGGGGGAACCCCTTGCTTTCTGATTTGACCTGCTAGAGAGTGAGTGTACCTTTAAGAGCCTGCAGAGCCCCAGATCCAGGGTCTTTCTAAGAAAGCAGCCAGACATCAGATCCTTCCCACCCACACAGCCCCTGTGGGAAGCAGAGGTATTCTTGGGACAGTGTTCTCAATATTAAAGCCTCTGTTCTGTGGTTCTACCAGTGGAGTTCAGGCAAACATAACACTTCCTTGATCCATTAATTTACTAGTTTATTTCAGATGAATAGTATTCCATTCTGCATACATACCAGGTTTTTCTTATACATTCATCTACTGAAAGACATTTAGGTTTTTTTTATTTTCTAGTTATTTCTTGAATAATTTTGTCCATTGTTTTATAGGAAGTACATTTCTTCATTTATTCCTTTTATATATTTTTAAGAAGTATTGGTTTAAGTATTCTGTTTGGGAATTTTTTGTTTTATATGATTTTTATAATGGAAAATTGATTCTTGGCTGGGAATGGTGACACATGCCTATAATCCCAGTACTCTGGGAGACAGATGCAGGCAAACAGTTGTGAGTTCAAGGCCAGTCTAGTCTACAAAGTGGGTTCTAGGACAGTCAAAGCTACACAAACAAACCCTTCCTCAAAAACAAACAAACAAAATATAGATTATTGTTTAATATCATAGATTCTAGCCACAGATTTTTCCTTCTCCTCTCTTTACTTCTCCCACATGCTCCCCACGTCCTTTCTCCCCAAGATCCACTCCTTCACAGTTTCCCTTCAAAAAAGTGCAGGCCTCCATGAGAAGAAAGCCAAACAGGATAAAACAAGGTACAATATGATAAGACAAAATTCTTCATACCCTAGCTAACAAGGCAATCTTTGTTGGGAGAAAAGAGTCCCAAAAGCAGGCAAAAGATTCAGAGACATTAGAGTTCCCTCTGTTATGAGTCCCACAAAAAAGAGAAGCCATAACACACAAGCAGAGGATCTGTTACAGTCCCATGCAGGCCCCATGCTCCCTGCTTCAAACTCTGTGAGCCCATGTGAGTCCTGATTTGTTGATTCAATGGGCCATGTCCTCTTGGTGTCCCCATCCTCTCAGACTCCTAAAGCCTTTCCTCCCCCTTTCCCAAAGGGAAAGATCCTATGGAGACCTCCATTTTAAGTTCTCTCTGTCTTTTTCTGTGTCTCTGCGTCTATCTGTCTGTCTGCCTTTCTGTCTGTCTGTCTCTCTCCCTGCATAATGTCTTGCTGTGCATTTCCCAACATGCTCCAATCTTCTGCCAGACAAGCCTCTGTGATTAAAGACTGGTCTCATGAAAAAATGGCTTGAATGTAGTGGTGAAAGTTCTCAAGCACCAGCTCAACCTCTTTTGAACGAGTGTGTTGGTGATGTCCCTGGCAATGGGGACCTGCTTTAAGTTTTCAGAGAGCAAGCCTCTGTCCTAGCATCAGCCTGCATTATTTACAGATCTCCATGGGACACTCTCAGCCTAGAACTCAGGTGAATGCAGTCTACTCACCCACCTGGGAGCTATACCTGTTACAAAAGATGGCCTGCATAGACAGCATCTTCTATTACTGCACCCTCATAGACTCCTGTAAGTTTCTACTCCATTAGGTTTTCATACCATCCACTCAATGCTCCCCAATGTCAGCAGTCTCTCCCTTCAATATGTCCCTACATCCAATCCCTCTCAACCTCATCCCTGCTACTCTTGTCCCTTACTCTCTGCTTCCAAGACAATCCATTCTTACTCCTTGAAGCCCTCCTCTTTACCTGACCTTGGTAGATTAGTGGATTTTAGCTTGATTATCATTTACTGAACAGCCAATATACATAGAGAAGCAGGGATCTTCAACATATGAAAACCAGCAAATATTCCATATAGATAAATTAAAAGGAAAAATATACATGATCATCACATTGGATGCCATAAAAGCCTTTGACAAAATCCAACATACCTTCATTATAAAATTTCTAGAGAGATAACTGATAAAATGGACATACTTAAACATAATAAAAGCAAATTACATCAACCATATACACAATTTTAAATTAAATGTAGAGAAACTCCAATATATTTCACTAAAATCAGCAACAAGAAAAATTTATCTACTCTCTTCAAATCTATTTCAATGTAGTACTTGAAATTTTAGATAGAGAATATGGTGACTGAAAGAGATCAAGGAAATACAAATTAGAAAGGAAGAAGTCAAAATATTATTATTATCAGGTGATATGATAGTATTCCTAAGGAACCCTAAAATTTAACTAGAGAACTACTATAGCGATAAACACACTATGCAAAAGGCCTAGATTCAACATTCTCCCTTGACTATTAATGTTTTGCTTTTTGCAATTTGATCTCTCATGTGGGTTTCTTTCTCTGTTTTTAATTAAATTTAATTTTTAATATTACATACAGTTTATTAACCTCGTATTCCAGCTGTATCCTGCTCTCTCATTCACTCCCAATCCTAACCTCTTCTTCCTACAACTTTCCAAGTCCACTGATAGGGGAGGATCTCCTCAACTTTCATCTTAGCCTAGCTTATCAGGTATCTTCAAGCCTGACTGAAAAGTCCTCCTCTGTGGCCTAGCATGGCTGCTTCATCCTAGGGTGGAAGGGGGAGGTCAAAGAGCCAGCCATTGAGGTCATGTCAAAAATGGTCCCTGTTCCCCTTATTAGGGTACCGACTTCTATATTGAGCTACCATGGGCTACATCTGAGCAGGGTTTCTAGGGTATATCCATACATGGTAATTGGTTGGAGATATACTCTCAAAAAAGACCCCTGTGCCCAGATGTATTTAGTCCTTGTGGAGCTCCTGTCCTCTCCAGGTCATACTAACTCCCCCTTCTTTCAAATGAGTCCCTGTACTCTGCTGAAAGTTTGGTAATGTGTCTCAGTATCTGCTTTGATACACTGCTAGCTAGAGAATTTCAGAGGGCCTCAGTGGTAGGCTCCTGTCCTATTACTTGTTTTCTCCTACAACCAATGTCCATCTCATTTGTCTTTGAAAGTGACGGTTGATCATCTTACCCAGGGTCCTCTTACTTATCTTCTTTAGGTGTACATATTTCAGTATGTTTATCCTATCTTATAGGTCCAGTACCCACTTGTAAGTGAGTATATACTCAGTGTATCTTTCTCCATCTGGGATAACTCACTCAGGATGATCTTTTTTAGATCCCATCATTTGCTTGCATTTTCATGATTTCCTTGTTTTTATTTGCTGAGTAGTATTCCACTGTGTAAAAGTAGCAGAATTTCTGTAACCATTTTCCTTTGATGGATATCTGGGTTGTTTCCAGATTCTGGCTATTACGAATAAGGCTGCTACAAACATGGTTAAGCAGATGACCTTGCTGTGTACTTGAGCATCTTTTGGATATATGGCTAGGAGTGGTATAGCTGGATCTTGAGGAAGCACTATTCCTAATTGTCTGAGAAAGTGCCAGATTGATTCCAGAGTGGTTGTAAAAGTTTATATTCCTACAAGGAATGGAGGAGGGTTCCACTTTCTCCACAACCTCTCCAGCATCTGTTGTCACTTGAGTTTTTGATCTTACCCACTCTGACAGATATAAGGTGAAATCTCAGGGTTGTTTTGATTTGCATCTCTCTGATAGCTAAGGATATTTAGCCTCTTTTAAAGTGTTTTTCTGCCATTCTGCATTCCTCTACAGAGAATTCTCTGTTTAGCTTCATACCCCATTTTTTAATTGGATTGCTTGATTTATTAATTTTTAACTTAATTTTTATATATACTGGATACCAGCCCTCTGTCAGATATAGGGTTGGCAATGATCCTTTCCCAGTCTGTAGGCTGTCCTTTTGTTCTGACAACAGTGTCCTTTGCTTTACAGAAGATTTTCAGTTTCATGAGATCACGTTTATTGATTGTTGCTCTTAGAGCCTGTGCTGTTGGTGTTCTGTTCAGGAAGTAGTCTCCTGTGTCAATGAGTTCTAGGTTCTTCCCTACTTTTTTTTTCTAAGAGGTTTAGTGTATTTGGTTTTATGTTGAGGTCTTTGATGTACTTGGACTTTAGTTTTGGGCAGGGTGATAAATATGGATCTATTTTCATTTTTCTGCACGTAGACATCCAGTTGGACCAGCACCATTTGTTGAAGATGCTGTCTTTTTTCCGTTTAATGGTTTTGGCTTCTTTGTCAAAACTCAAGTATTCATAGGTGTGTAGGTTTATTTCTGGGTCTTCTATTCTGTTCCATTCATCCTCCTTTATGTTTCTATGCCTTTATGTTTCTTTGCCAATACCATGCAGGTTTTTTTTTTGTTTTGTTTTTTTTTTTTACTATTTCTCTGTAGCAGAGCTTGATACCAGGGATTGAGATATCTCCAGATGATCTGTTGTTGTACAGGATCATTTTGGAAATTCTGGGTTTTTTTTTCCATATGAAGATGAGAATTATTTTTTCAAGGTCTGTAAATATTGTGTTGGCATTTTGAAGGGAATTGCATTGAATTTGTAGATTGCTTTTGGCAGGATGGCCATTTTCACTATGTTAATCCTACCAAACCATGAGCATGGGAGATCTTTCTGTCTTCTGATATCTTTTTCAATTTCTTTCTTCATAGACTTGAAGTTTTTTTCAGTTTTTTTTTCTTTTCAAACAGATCTTTCACTTTCTTGGTTAGCGACACCCCAAGGTACTTTATGTTATTAGTGACTATTGTGAAGAGTGTTGTTCCAATGATTTCTTTCTCAGCCCTTTTGTCTTTGGTATACAGGAGAGCTATTGATTTTTTTTTTTGAGTCGATTTTGTATCCAGCCACTTTGCTGAAGGTGTTTATCAGTTGAAGGAGTTCTCTGGTTCAATTTTTGGGATGCTCATGTATACTATCATACCATATCATATCATATATCATATCAGTCATATCATATCATATCATATGCAAATAGTGACACTTCGACCTCTTTTCTGATTTGTATCCCCTTGATCTCCTTTAGTTGTCTTATTGCTCTAGCTAGGACTTCAAGTACTATGTTGAAGAGATATGGAGAGAGTGGGCAGCCTTTCCTTGTCCCCGATTTCAGTGGAATTGATTTAAGTTTCTCTCCATTGAGTTTGATGTTGACTATAGGCTTGCTGTATATTGTCTTTACTGTATTTGGCTATGTGCCTTTTATCCCTGATCCCTCCAAGATTTTAAACATGAATGGGTGTTGAATTTTGTCAAATGCTTTTTTGGCATCTAAGGAGATGATGGTGTGGTTCTTCTCCTTCAGTTTGTTTATGTGGTGGATTACATTGATGGATTTCTGTATATTGAATCAGTCTTGCATGCCTGGGATGAAGCTTACTTGGTCATGGTGGATGATATCTTTGATGGGTCCTTGGATTCATTTTGCAAATAGTTTTTGAGTACTTCTGCATCAATGTTCATAAGAGAGATAGGTCCAAAGTTTTCTTTTTTTGTTGGGCCTTTGTGTGGTTTAGGGATCAAGATGACTATGGCTTCACAGAATGAGTTTGGTAATGTTACTTCCGTTTCTACTTTGTGAACTAATTTGAAGAGAATTAGAGTTAGTATTTCTTTGAACAGATGGTAGAATTCTACCCTGAAACCATCTGGTCCAGTGCTTTTTTTGGAAGGGAGACTGTTGATGACTGCTTCTATTACCTTGGGGGATATAGGTCTATTCAATCTTTATATCTGATCTTGAGTTAATTTTGATAGATGGAATCTATTAAGAAAATTGTCCATTTCTATTAGATTTTCAAATTTGGGTTTCTTTCTTAAATTGTGTTTCTATTGTGATTATGTGATTTCCCACAGACTTGGCCCAGTACAAGGGCCAAGTGACCTTATCTAGGCTTTAGCTGGTGGATCAGCATTTTACTTAGACTATAAAAAAGTTGTCTACCAGTTCTTTATATCTCTTCCTTCTTTCATAAGATTCCTAGCAATCTGCTCAAAATTTGTCTATGAGTCTCAGCATCTGCTTTAATAACCTGCTTTGTAGAGTCCTTGTTGTATACTTGAGCATGTTTTGGATACATGCCTATAAGTGGTATAGCTAGATCTTGAAGTAACACTATTCCTAATTGTCTGAGAAAGAGCCAAATTGATTTTCGAAGTGGTTGTACAATTTTATATTCCCACTAGCAATGGAGGAGGGTTCCCCTTTCTCCACATTCTCTCCAGCATGTGTTGTCATAGAACCAAAAAATCTGGGCCTAGGGCTCTTTTCTGTGATTGATACTCCAGGCAAGGACCATTCATAGAGATAACCTGGACATTCTGCACAGTGGTAGACCATGGCAGCTCCGTCTCTAAATGAGCCCCTTAATAAGAGGAACAGGGGCTGTGTTTGGCATAAGTCCAGTGGCTGGCTCTATGATTACTTCCTCATGAGTGGGAATCATCCTGGCCAGACCACAGAGGAAGATTATGAAAGACAGTCCTGGTGAGACCTGATAGGCTAGAGTCAGATGTAAAGGGAGGAGGTCCTCCACTACCAGTGTACTGAAGAAGGGGCATGGGGGAGATGAGGGAGGGAGGGAGGGATTGGGAGGGGATGAGGGTAGGGCTGCAGCTGGGATACAAAGTAAATAAATTGTAATAAATAAAAAAATTATATTTACAAATTGTCTACCAAATCATGAGTCTGGCAATAGGTTTATGCGTGTAGAAAAGAGAGAGGGGAAATGGGTCTCTGTAGTTAAAGATGGCTCTTGAGCAAAACAGTTTCAGAGACCAGAGATATGAACCCAGGACTATAAGTTTAAAGACGGTCTCAACAGAGGTTGAAGGGGTGAAATAGAGAAGACTTATTTGTAAAAAGTGGCTACAAATAGGTGGCCCATAATTTGAAAATCTAGAACTAGTTTTGTGGGATAATCTGGATTCTTGTATTAGCATTATATTTTCACTATTCATCTATCATGTAACTCATTTAGGGTTTTTGTATTTTTTTCATTGTTGAGCAATTATTTTTCATTTAAGCGCTTTCAGAATTATTTATAATTTTAAGCTGCTGCTAGTAATGCTGCTATAGCCACTTTCAACATCTGAGGAAGGAGAGGGCAGGGAACGGTTCAGGAGCCTGTCACAGAGGGCCTCGGAAGGGCTCTTCCCTGCAGAATATCAAAGCAGATGCTGAGACTTACGGCCAACACTTGGGCAAAGTGCAGGGAATCTTACCAGGGGAGTGGGAAATAGTGGGATCTGGAGAGGACAGGAACTCCACAAGGAGACCAACAGAACCAAGTGGTCTGAGCACAGGGGTCCTTTCTGAGACAGATAGTCCAACCATGTACCATGCATGGAGGTAGCCTAGGACCCCTGCACAGGTGTGGCCCATGGCAGTTCAGTGTCCAAGTGGGTTCCATAGCAATGGGAACAGGGACTGTCTCTGACATGAACTGATTGGCCTGCTTTTTGATCACCTCCCCCTGAGAGGGGAGCAGCCTTGCCAGGTCACAGAGGAAGACAATGCAGCCACTCCTGATGAGACCTGATGGACTGGGATCAGAGGGAGGGAAAGTAGGACCTCCCCTATCAGTAGTCTTGGGGAGGGACACGGGTGGAGAGCGGGAGGAAAGGAGGGGTGGAGATGGGAGGAGGGAGGAAACAACAGGGGTATACAAAGTGAATAAAGTGTAATTAATAAAGAATTTAATAAAAAAGAATAATGATTTGCATGGTCTAGTTCATACATAACATTAAAACAGTGACTGTTTAGTTGGTAGTACACACGTTTTTGGTTTGTATGTGACATTGATTCATTGTAATCCTTTTCTATTTGAAATATTATTTGAACTTACAAAATGAATAACCACAGATATGTCAAGTAAATTTAAGAGAGTTCTGAAACTCAAATTGCAAAGACTTCCATCTCACACAAATTATAATCTAAGAAAAAATTGCTCTTAATGTCTTTAAATATGCATAGATATTTTATGCACTGCTTTTTAAGCAGAAGGAACTCACATAAAGCATCAGCTGTTTATTGAAAACTTGCAAAAAACATGAAAATACTCAATGGAATATAGGAAAAACATGTTGTGATTGAAAGCAAAGGATAGAGCAAATAATCTTCCTGACTTTGAGTCATTTTAAAGTTCCCCTAATCATTATTTTAATGAAATTTACATATATAGAAGGCTCACAACTCAAACCCTGTGCTACTACTAACTTTTCTCATTTGAAAAACCAAGGGGATCTTCTAAACCTGAGTTGCATATTTAGGGCTGAAGTTGCAAAGAGATGGTTGAGGAACTGCACAGCCCAGAAACTTTATTTGAATTCCTGTGTTTGACAGGTAAAAAGGATTTTGTCACCAAACTAATGAAAACTAATCCACTGACTCTGCTGTGGAATTAAATGATGATTTATCTAGTTATATATTGGAACTCTTAACTTAAAAAATAAAATTATTCAGATGTCTGCCCTTCAAAATTGTTAAGCACACTACATGTAGTAATCTAAGAAAATGTTTACAATTTATTCATGCTTTTTGTACATTATTATTTATAACTATCAGTATTTTTAATCTTATTTCAAGTTGAATCTTAACACCCTGTTTCTTTCTTTAAAAATTCCCAATAAAGTTATGTTTGTTTTCATCATTTTTAATGATTAATTTACCAAGTTTAGCTTTTCTGTTTAACAACTGGAGGTATTTCGTTATTGAAAGCACAGTTCAGTCAGAATAGAAGTATATTTTGTAATTTAGGATTAATGTATACAAGATTCAAGAGTGTCTGTGTTGGCTGTAGGCTTGCTGCATATTGTCTTTACTATGTTTAGGTATGTGCCTTGTATCTCTGATCTCTCCAATACTTTAAACATGAATGGATGTTGGATTTTGTCAAATGTTTTTTCGGCATCTAGGGAGATGGTCATGTGGTTTTTCTCCTTCAGTTTGTTTATATGATGGATCACATTGACGGATTTCCGTATATTGAAGCCTACTTGGTCATGGTGGACGATATCTTTGATGTGTTCTTGGATTCGATATCCAAGTATTTTATTGAGTATTTGTGCATCAATGTTCATAAGAGATATAGCTCTGAAGTTCTCTTTTATTGTGTGTGTCTGTGTGGGTTAGGCATCAAGGTGAATGTGGCTTCATAGAATGAGTTTGGTAATTTTCCTTATATTTCTATTTTGTGGAATAGTTTAGACAGAATTGGTGTTATGACTTCTTTCAAGTTCTGATAGAATTCTGCACTAAAATCATCTGGCCCAGAGCTTTATTTGGCAGGGAGGCTGTTGATGACTGCTTCTATTTCTTTGGGGGATATAGGTCTATTCAATCTTTGTACCTGATCTTGACTTAATTTAGGTAAATTGAATCTATCAAGAAAATCGTCCATTTTATTTAGATTTTCAAATTTTGTGACATATAGGCTTTCATAGAAAGAAATTAGGGAAACAATACCCTTCAAAATAGCCACTAATAACATAAAATACCTTGGGGTGACTCTAACCAAGAAAGTGAAAGACTTGTTTGAAAAAAAAAAACTTCAAATCTCTGAAGAAAGGAATTGAAGAAGATATCAGAAGATGGAAAGACCTCCCATGCTCATGGATTGGTAGGATTAACATAGTGAAAATGGCCATTCTGCAAAAAGCAATCTACAGATTCAATGCAATTCCCATCAAAATATCAACACAATACTTCACAGACCTTGAAAGAAAAATTCTCAACTTCATGTGGAGAAACAAAAAACCCAGAATTTCCAAAAGGATCCTGTACAACAACAGGTTATCTGGAGGTATCTCCATCCCTGATCTCAAGCTGTACTACAGAGCAATAGTAATAAAAACTGCATGGTATTGGCATAGAAACAGAATAGTGGATCAATGGGACAGAATAGAAGACCCAGAAATAAACCCACAAACCAGTGGAAACTTGATTTTTTACAAAAAAGCCAAAACAATTCAGTAGAAAAGAGACAGCATCTTCAACAAATGGTGCTGGTCCAACTGGATTACTATATGTAGAAAAATGAAAATAGATCCATATTTATCACCCTGCACAAAACTAAAGTCCACGTGGATCAAAGACCTCAACATAAAACCAGACACACTAAACCATTTAGAAGAAAAAGTAGGGAAGACCCTAGAACTCATTGGCACAGGAGACTACTTCCTGAACAGAACACCAAGAGCGCAGGCTCCAAGAGCAACGATAAATAAATGGGACCTCATGAAACTTAAAAGCCTCTGTAAAGCAAAGGACACTGTTGTCAGAACAAAAGGACAGTCTACAGACCAGGAAAGGATCTTTACCAAACCTACATCTGACAGAGGGCTAATATCCAGTATATATAAAGAACTCAAGAAGTTAAAAAGCAAGAAATCAAGCAATCCAATTAAAAAATGGGGTATGAAGCTAAACAGAGAATTCTCTGTAGAGGAATGCAGAATGGCAGAGAAACACTTAAAAAGATGCTAAATGTCCTTAGCCATCAGAGAGATGCAAATCAAAACGACCCTGAGATTTCACCTTACACCTGTCAGAATGGCTAAGATCAAAAACTCAAGTAACAACACATGCTGGAGAGGTTGTGGAGAAATGGGAACTCTCCTCTATTGCTGGTGGGAATGCAAACTGGTACAACCACTCTGGAAATCAATTTGGCACTTTCTTAGACAATTAGGAATAGTGATTCCTCAAGTCCCAGCTATACCACTCTTAGGCATATATTCAAAAGATGCTCAAGTACACAACAAGGACATTTGCTCAACCAAGTTTATAGCAGCTTTATTTGTAATAGCCAGAACCTGGAAACAACCCAGATGTTCCTCAGTCGAGGAATGGATACAGAATTTATGGTACTTTTACACAATGGAATTCTAGTCAGCAATTAAAAATGAGGAAATTATGAAATTCGCAGGCAAATGGTGGGACCTGGAAATGATCATCCTCAGTGAGGTATCCCAAAAGCAGAAAGAGACAATTGGTATATACTCACTTATATAGACCTATTGGATAGATGGACATGTTGAAATCTATACACCTAGAGAAGATAAACATGAAGGAGGACCCAGGGTGGAACGATCCATCCTACTTAGATGGACAAAGGGGATGAACATTGAATGTAGGAGAAAACAAGCAACAGGACAGGAGCCTACCACAGAAGTCTTCTGAAAGACTCTAAGAATGAATCAAACCTGATATTAAGACTCACAACCAAGCCATTGCCAGAGTGCAGGGAATCATATGAAAAAAGGGGGAGTTAGTAAGATTTGGCGAAGACAAGAGCTCCACAAAGACCAAATAGAACAGGGCACAGGGGTGTTCTATGAGACTGTTTCTCCAACCAAGGACTATGTATGGATACAAACTATAACCCCTACCATGTGGCCCATGGTAGCTCAGTACCCAACTGAGTACCCTAGTAAGGGGAACAGGGACTATTTCCATCATGAACCCAATTGCTGGCTTGTCGACAGTCCTCCCTTCTGAGGGAGAAGCAGCTTAACTAGGTCCCAGAAGAGGACATTGCAGCCAGCCCTGAAGAGACATGATAAGGTAGGGTCATATGGAAGGGGTGAGGTCCTCCCCTATCAGTGGACTTGGAGGGGGCATGGAGAAGATGAGGGAGGGATGAGGAGAGTGGGAGGGAATAAGGGAGGGGGCTATTGCTAGGATACAATGTATATAATCTGTGATTAATATAAAGAAATAAATTACTTATTAAAAAAAGAGTGTGTGTGATTGCTTATTAAATCTTGTGTATTTTACAGACTCGTATGATATTTGTATTCTGTCTTTTAAAAAAGATTCTTAATATACCTGACTTTTTGTGATGTTATTTTAGACTGTAAATTTGATATTAAAAACTTACATATATTAATATTATGTTTTCTGCTTAATTTTTAATATTTATGTCTAAGTTTGTGTGCATATTTATGCATCTGTATAAGAGGAGAACATATATGTTCCAGTGACAGATAAATCCAAAGAGAGTCTTGAATCTGCAGGACCTGGACTTGCAGGTTGTCGTGAGCCAGCAGATGAGGTGATAGTAATCTTATTCAGAAACTCTGGCCTAGCAAGAATTATTAGGTGGTACTTCAAATGCCTATAAACAATATAATTAAGAAATGTAAATGGAACGGACAGTTTTTTTGATAAAGTCCATTTACAAAAACTGACTCAAGATCAGGTAAATAAATTAAATAGTCCAATATCACCTAAGGAAAAAGTCGCACTCATCAAAATCTTCCATCCAAAAAAAGCCCTAAGCCAGAGGGTTTCAGTCCAGCATTCTACCAGACCTTCAGAGAAGAACTAATACAAATACTCTTCAAATATTCCACAAAAGAGAAAGAAAAGGAATATTACCAAACTTGTTCTATGAGGCCACAGTAACCTTGATACCTAAACTGCACAAAGACCCAACAAAGAAAGAATTTCAGACAAATCTCACTTATGAACATTGACACAAAAATACTCAATCAAATACTAGCAACCCAAATCTAAGAACACATTAACGAAATCATCCACCATAACCAAATAGGTTTCTTCCCTGGAATGCAGTATACTGAAACTCATCTATATAATCCACCATATAAACAAACAGAAGGAAAAAACACATGATCATATCATTAGGTGCTAAAAGAGCATTTGACCAAATCCAATACCCATTCTTGTTTAAAGTCTTGGAGAAATCAGGGATACAAGGTACATACCTAAACATAGTAAAGACAATATACAGCAAGCCTATAGCAAACATCAAACTAAACAGGGAGAATCTGAAATCAGGAACAAGCATGGCTGTCCATTCTCTCCATATCGCTTCAACATACTACTAAAAGTCTTAGCTACAGCAATAACAACACAAACTGATATCAAGGGGATACAAATCAGAATGAAAGAAGTCAAAGTATCTGTATTTGCAGATGATATGATAATATACATGTGTGACTCCAAAACATTTTATCACAGAGCTCCTTCAGCTGATAAACACCTTCAGTAAAGTAGCTGGATGCAAAATTAACTCTAAAAAATCAGTGGTCCTCCTGTACACAAAAGACAAATACAACACACTTCACAAATATCCACAAATAACATAAAGTACCTTGGTGTAACTCTAACCACGCAAATGAAAGACTTGTATGGAAAAAAAGAAGTCTCTGAAAAAAGACATTAAAGAAGATATCAGAAAATGGAAAGATCTCTCATGCTCATGGATCAGTAGGATAAACATAGTAAAAATGGTCTTCATACCAAAAGCAATCTACAGATTCAATGAAATTCCTATCCAAATCTCAACACAATTCCTTACAGACCTTGAAAGAACAATTCTCAAATTATTATAGAAAAAACAAAACAACCAAACAAACTCAGAATAACGCAAACCTTCCTTACAATAAAAGAATTTCTGGAGGTATCTCCACACCTGATGTCAAGCTGTACTATAGAACAACAGTAATAAAAACGGCATACCACTGGCATAGAAACAGAACGGAGGGTCAATGGAATTGAATGGAAGATCCAGAAATAAACACATACACCTATAGACACCTGATTTTTCACAAAGAAGCCAAGACAATGGAAAAAAGACAGCTTCTTCAACAAATGGTGTTGGTCCAACTGTATGTCTTTATGTAGAAAAATGTAAATAGATCCATACTAATTACCCTGTACAAAACTAAAGTCCAAGTAGATTAAAGACCTCAACATAAAACCAGACACACTAAATTTTTTTAGAAGAAAAAGTGGGGAAGAGCCTTGTCCTCATTGGGAGGGGAGACATCTTCCTGAACAGAACACCAACATCACAGGCTATAAGATCAACAACCAGTAGAATTTACCTCATGAAACTGAAAAGATTCTGTAAAGCAAAAGGACAGTGTCATCAGAACAAAATGATAGCCTATGGATTGGGAAAGGATCTTCACCAACCCTATATCCCGTCCTGTTGCCTGTTTTCTCTGTCTTCTGATGTCCATTCCCTTTGCCTTTCTGCACGAGGATTTATCATTTAACCCAGGTCCTCCTCCTTGCTTAGCTTCTTTAGGTGTACCGATTTTAGTATGTTTATCCTATATTATATGTCTAATATCCACTTATAAGTGAGTATATACCGTGTGTGTCTTTCTGATTCTGGGATAACTCACTCAGGATGATGTTTTCTAGTTCCTACCATTTGCTGCAAATTTCATGGTTTCCCTTTTTTTTTTTATTGCTGAGTCGTATTCCATTGTATAAATGTACCACAGTTTCTGTATCCATTTCTCTGTTTCAGAACATCTTTGTTTATTTTCAGATAATGGCTATAATAAAGCTGCTATGAACATGGTTGAGCAAATTTCCTTGTTATATACCTGAGCATGTTTTGATTATATGCCTGGGGGTGCTATAGCTGGATCTTGAGGAAGCGCTATTCCTAATTGTCTGAGAAGGGGACAGATTGATTTCCAAAGTGATTCCACAAATTTTCATTCCCAGCAGCAATGAAGGAGGGTTCCTCTTTCTCCACATTCTGTCCAGCATGTGTTCTCTTTGATTGCGGTAAAATTCCTCTTCTATACCTCTGTCTGGCCTCAAGCTTCCTGTACAGTCAAACCTATTCTTGAATTCATTCATAGCCATCCTATATTTGAATCATGATGCAGTATCTGGAAACTCCAGGGTGTACCACAATAATACAGCCTTCTAACACTTCCAAATGGTGTCCAAGGTAACTTAACAGTTCTTTAGAAGAACACAATAGAGTTCATCAACAACATAAGGCAACCAAATGTTATGTAGCCATTCTTTACCTGGGCATGGGAGCAGAGATTGAAGAAAACAGTGGGGGTGAAGAGAAAGCTCAGCACTTAAGAACAGTTGCTGCTCTTCCTGAGGAACTAGCTGTAATTCTTAGTGACCACATGGTGTTTCAAGACAATCTGTAATTCCAATCCCTGGGGATCCAACACCCTCAGTATCTTCCACTGGCATAGTCATGCTCACGTTACACAGACACATGTTCAAGTAAAAAACAAATACACAGAAAATACATATTTAAAAAATAATATAGTTATTGTGATTTAATAGATGGAAGCAAAGTAACATCATATTAGTTAAATCCAGTAACTTTTTTTTTTTACAAAAGTCTATACTTCCCCAATAATGATCTAAATTGGAAGTGGTGTAGACATGAAAAATATTAAAATAACAGCACTGTAAGAAAAAGTGTATATATTCATATTTATATCATTCTTCAGTTTTGAAGATGGTATCTTCTTGAAATATACACAAGCTATCACATTGTACAAATTACAGTATTATAATTGTTCTAAAACATAAGAGGAAGCAGACTCCATGAACAACATACAAAGTAATAATGAATAATTATGATTTTTATGATAATAATATCTATACTTCCAAAATAAAATTAATGTAAATAACTAGCATTTCAGGATGTTGGATTAACATAGAACAGTTCAAGAGTTTGAATGAAATGTTCCAGCTCCAAGCTGATAATTTGTTTCTCAGTTAGGTTTGATGCTTAAATACTGCTTTTGGTTCTATTAATTAGCTCTTTGAAAATTTCTGCCTCCAAGCAAACAGCTTGTTTGCTTGCATCATATCCTGCAAACTAAACACTTCTTGTAAAAATAAAGCTCTAAAGTTACATGCCTTTAGGCAATATTTTTAAGGAAGATTCAAAACAAAAACTGTTGAGCAAAAACATAAAGAAGTTCAAAAAACTCACTGTAGATAAATCCCTAAAGAGCATGAAAATTAATATGAAGTAGCCACATATTTTCACATTAATGGGGAATCATGTCACATTTAATTAATGTGGATCACTCTACATAAACTTACTACATTATTTATCTCAAAACCATATTTTAAGTGTACAAAAGTGCTATGTACATTTACAGTAGAGAAAAGTAATGATCAGCCTTACCCATCTGCAAGCTCAATGGCTGTGCATGCTCCAGGCAATAACCCAGATTAAGGGAGGCTGTGATTATAACATTCAACCCCTTATCTTGGCAGCCATTGATAAATAGTGGGTGCAGGGAGAGAGATAGTTGTTTGTTTGTTTGTTTGTTTTGTTGATGTTGTTATTAAGATGGCCCATGGTAGTTTGACCAAGCCAGCTGATGAAGATCCCGATGTTGGGTCTTCTAATACATATACACCCACCAAAGAGTATAAAGTCATTACTAACTGAATTCAATGAGTATATTAAAAAAAAAACACATGACACAAAGTGGGTTAGTATGGAATAGAAGATAAAGCCGGGAAGAGTTGGAGGAAGGGATGAATGTGATCAAAGCATTGTATGAAAATTTTAAAGCCTAAAGATTTTTTAAAAAATCAGTAACAACACAGAAGAAAATAAATGACAACAAGCAGTGTTAAGAATAGTATTCAAGTTGGTTCCCTAGTAAGGGCAACAGGAACTGTCTCTGACATGAACTCAGTGGCTGGCTCTTTGATCACCTCCCCCTGAGGGGAGCCTTACCAGGCCACAGAGGAAGACAATGCAGCCAGTCCTGATGAGACCTGATAGACTAGGAGCAGAAGAAAGGGGAGGAGGACCTCCCCTATCAGTAGGCTTAGAGAGGGACATGGGAGGAAAGGTGGGATTGGGAGAGAATGAAGGAGGGAGCAACAGCTGGGATATGAAGTGAATAATCTGTAATTAATATTAAAAATAAGTATAAATAAAATGTGTTTAAATGTGTTTTTATTGTTGATGTTGGCATAAACTAATATAGTCATAATGAATGTTTCTTTAAAAATTAAGAATAGCACTACCATATAACCAAGCTCACAACTGGCATGTACCCAAAAAGTAGCATATCCTTCTCAAGAGATATTTGAGCATGCCCTGTTCACAAGTAGACTATGTGAACCATTTGCAAAAAACTCTTTTATTAGGTATTAAATACTTTGTGTATTTTGTCATTTAATTTACTCAATATTTCACTACTTGAGTTTCTTGCTTTCCTTATTCTGATAAAAACTCAGACCATTTTTAAATTGTTTCCCTAAAGGTATTTTGTTTTAGATCAGCTTACTACATTAATTAGTAATGTACTGTTTGTTCCCTTCAGGCACTGCTGCCTTTCTTTCTGTACAAGATGATGGATATAGCAGGATCGGGAAAAAGAATAAAGTTTTTCTCCACATATTAGTGATGAAGAGAGTTCCTACTCTTTGCTTTAAAAGAGTAATTACCCCCAAACCTAAGTTCATTTTCTTATGCCTCATTTAAAAAATATATTATATATTTAAATGTAATTTATGTATGTATTCATTATAATTTATTTGTATCCCTACTGTAGCCCCCTCCCTTGTCTTCTCCCTGTTCCACCTACCTTCTCTCTTCTCCCCTTCTTCCTCTATGCCCTTCCCTAGTCCCCTGATAGGGGAGGGCCTCTTCCCCGTCTATCTGACCCTAGTTTACCAGGTCTCATCAAGGCTGGCTGCATCATCATCCTTTGTGGTCTGGAAAGGCTGCATCTCTCAGGTGGTCAAAGAGCCAGCCACTGAGTACATGTCAGAGACAGCCCCTGTACCACTTACTGGAGAACCTACTTGAAAACTGAGCAGCCAATGGGCTTCCTCTGAAAAGGGGGTTAAGTCCTCTCTATGCATGGTCTTTCGTTGAAATATTAGTCTCACAAGGTCCCTCTGGATCCAGGTGTTTTGGCTCTATGTTCCCTTTGAGATCCTGACTCCTCTAGATCTTTCTATCTCCCTTTTTTTCCAGAAGTATTCGAGCACTCTGGCCAAAGTTTGACTATGAGTCTCAGTATCTCTTTCGATACACTCCTGGGTAGAGTCTTTCAGAGGTCCTCTGTGGAAGCCTCCTGTATTGATCCTTTTCTTCTCCTACTTCCAATGTCTATCCTGTTTGCCTGTCTAGGTGAGCATTCAGCATCTTTCCTGTTCTTTAGCTTCTTTAGGACTTAGAGATTTTAGTATGTTTACCCTATAGTATATGGCTAACATCCACTTATATGTGAGTATATATATTTAGGTGTCTTTCTGCTTCTGGGATACCTTACTCAGGATGATCTTTTTTAGTTCCCTCAATTTGCCTGAAAATTTCATGATTTCCTTGTTTTTAATTACTGAGTAGTACTCCATTATGTAAATGCACCACAATTTCTGTATCCATTTCTCCTTTGAGGGACTTCTAGATTGTTTCAAGATTCTGGCTATTACAAATACAGCTGTTATGAACATAGTTAAGCAAATGTTCTTATTAAATGTTAGGGTATCTTTTGGGTGTATGCCTAGGAGTGTTATAGCTGGGTCTTGAAGTAGCACTATTCCCAGTATTCTGAGAAAGCACCAGACAGATTTCCAAAATGGTTGTACAAGGTTACATTCCCACCAGCAATGGAGGAATGTTCACCTACCCCCACATCCTCTCCAGCATGCATCACCCCTTGAGTTTTTTTTAAATTTTTTTTAATAATCTTAGCCACTCTGATATGTGTAAGGTGAAATCTCAATGTCGTTTTGATTTGCATTTCCTGAACGACTAAGGAAGTTGAGCATTTCTTTAAGTGTTTCTCCTGCCATTCAATATTCCTCTATTTAGCTCTGGACCCCATTTTATAATTGAATTGCATGATTGGTTGGTGTTTAACCTCTTCAGTTCTTTATATATTCTGGATATTAGCTCTCTGTCAGATTTAGGGTTGGCAAAGATCTTTACCCAGTCTGTAGGCTGTTGTTTTGTTCTGCTTTCAGTGTCCTTTGCTTTACAGAAGCTTTTCAGTTTCATGAGATCCCATTTATTGATTGTTGATCTTAGAGCCTATGCTATTGTTGTTCCAGATGTTGTCTCCTGTGCCAGTGAATTCTAGGCTCTTCCCCAATTTTCTTCCAAGATTTAGTGCGTTCGGTATCCTGTTGAGTTCTTTGACCCACTTGGACTTTATGTTTGTGCAGGGTGATAAATATGGTTCTATTTGTATTTTTCTACATGTTGACATCCAGTTAAACCAGCACCATTTGTTGAAGATGCTGCCTTTTTTTTCCATTGTATGGTCTTGACTTCTTTGCCAAAAATTAAGTTTCCATAGGTGTGTGGGTTTATTTCTGGGTCTTTGATTCGAATCCATTGAACCACCAGTCTGTTTTTCTGCTACACCATGCTGTTTTTATTACTGTTGGTCTATAATACACCTTGAGATCTGGGATTGAGATACTTTAAGGAGATTTTTTAATTATTTTTATTTTTATTAATTACAGTTTATTCACTTTGTATCTTTACCTGTAACTCCCTTCCCCTTCCCCTCCTAACCCACCCTCTCTCTTCCCCACCTGTACTCCTCCCCCAGTCCACTGAAAAGGGAGGTCCTACTTCCCTTCCCTCTGATCCTAGTGTATCAGGTCACATTAGGAGTGGCTGCATTGTCTTCTTCTGTGGCCTGGTAAGGCTGCGACCCCCTCAGGGGGAGGTGATCAAAGAGCAGGCCAATCAGTTCCTTTCAGAGACAGTCCCTGTCCCCATTACTATGGAAACTACTTGGACTATGAACTGCCATGGGCTACCTCTGTGCAGGGGTTCCAGGCCATCTCCATGAGTGGTCTTTTACTGGAGTATCAATCTCAGAAAAGACCCCTGTGCCCAGACTTTTTGAACCTGTTGCTCTCCTTGTAGAGCTCCTGTCCTCTCCTGGTCCTACTATCTCCCACTTCTTTCATAAGATTCCCTGTACTCTGTCCAAATTTTGGCTATGAGTCTCAGCATCTGTCTTGATACCCTGCAGAGCAGAGCCTTTCAGAGGCCCTCTGTGGTAGGCTCCTGTCCTGTTCCCTCTTTTCTCTGTCCTCTGATGTCCATCCTCTTTGCCTTTCTGAATGGAGATTGAGTATCTTAGCCAGAGTCCTCTTTCTTGATTAGCTTCCTTAGGTGTACAGATTTTAGTATGTTTATCCTATATTGTATGTCTAATATCCACTTATGAGTGAGTATATACCCTGTGTGTCATTCTGCTTCTGGGGTACCTCACTGAAGATGATTTTTTCCTGAACAGAATACCAACAGCATAGGCTCTAAGAGCAACAATCAATAAATAGGACCTCTTGAAACTGAAAAGCTTTTGCAACGCAAAGGACACTGTCTTCAAAACAAAACACCTTCCTACAGATTGGGAAAGGATTTTCACCAACCCTACATCTGACAGAAGGCTAATATCCAGTATATATGAAGAACTCAAGAAATTAAACAGCAACAAATCAAGTAATCTAAGTAAAAAATGGGGTAACAGAGCTAAACAGAGAATTTTCAATAGGGGAATATTGAATGCCAGGGAAACACTTAAAGAAATGTTCAATGTCCTTAGTCATCAGGGAAATGAAAATCAAAACAACCCTGAGATTCCACTCATCAGAATGAGTAAGATGAAAAACCTAAGTGACAACCCATGCTGGAGAGGATGTGGAGATCTTTTAATGTACAGGATTGTTTTAGATATTCTGGGTTTTTTGTTTTTCTATATGAAATTGAGAATTGTTCTTTCAGTGTCTGTAAATAGTTGTGTTGTTATTTTGATTGGAATTATGTTGAAGCTGTAGATTGCTTTTGGTAGGATAGCCATTTTCACTATGGAGCATATGCCTCATTTTGCTGAGAGGCTATCAGTACCAACAACACTGAAGTTTGGTAAACAAACAGTCAGCATATGAATCTTTGGGGACAGAGAAATAGCTCCTGGCCTGCTAAACTTTTAAATAGTATCAGGAAGAAATATTGAGAGTGATAATAATTTAACAGTCACTCTTCTATCTATGTAAAGTCTAACTTAGACATCTGAAAATACACATAATTAGATCCTAACCATGCATTATTCTCTACAACTCTTCAATCATAAATAAATTTATATTTTAACTAATACCACACTGAAGAAATATAGCATTGTTTATTTTACGTTGCATTGTGTTGCCTCATGTGTCCTATGTTGTCTTTCAATTCACCATGTAGCCAAGGATAGCCCTCAGTTTCTCAATATCATGCATGAAGTTCCCAAACACTGATCTCAGACAGGCATACATCTCAACACTCCCTAGATATTATATATATATTCTTGCCATTTTGTCTCTGATTCTGCATTTGCAGCATTTTATCTTTCTTTTTCTTCACACTCAGAATTATATTTTACAACCTAAAATCAAACTTCTTATTTTTTCTTAAAGACTATGCACAGATTTATGTTTTACTTTTTTATTTAGCAACAAGTTAAGTTAATGTCAACCATAATTATGTATTTGCCACATTGTACCGTTTGAAGTTTTATGTTTTTATATTTTGTACTTTCTATTCAGTAATGTAAATTTAAGCATGACAAAATAATACTAAAATATTTTTTGTTTTAAAATGATATATTTTCATATTTATATTTAGTTAATAATAGAAAAGTTTAATTTTATGTGAATATTAATATAAGCACCCTCTCTGGCAAAGTGTTAGAAAATTAAAAGTATAGAAATATTCACAACTACGATTTTCTGCCCTCTGGAATCACATACAAAAATTTAATGAAACCTGAGTGGTTGAGTCCTTTTTGAATTAATGATCATTCTGAGTACAATGTTTCACAAAACATTTTATCATTTGCCATATGTCATCTAATTACATAAATGTTGGTGTATGCTGTGAATATGCTGCATATTAGCCGCATTTCCTGTTTCTGGAAAGAAAATGAGAAATTAATTTGGGAAATGTCAAGTTCAGTTTATGTCAAGATGTTTTTTGTGTCATGATCCATCATGAAAGATTAAACAGATATGTTCTACTAAATAGATCAATTTGGGGCAGCAGCTGCGCCTCACATTCTTTCATTTGGCAGATTCATTCCACCTGACTTCAGAGAAATTGCTAAGATGATGTTTTCATAGGTTGAATATGTTTTTCTTTCCTTTGCCCAACTGAGTTCAGGAAGGAAAAGAGAATTGTTCCCTTGAAAATAATTATAGTATTTTATTCACCTACCAAAAAGTACAGACTGAATTTAAATTAATGTATATGCTTTTTTCTTTTTATTATTATTATTTTTAAAAATTTTTCACTTTGTATTTCAGTTGTATCCCCCTCCCTAATCTCCTCTGGGTCCCACTCTCCCTCCTTCTTCCTCCCCTATCCCTCTTCCCTAGGGGAAGTCCTCCTCCATTAATGTTTGATCCAAGCTTGTCAGGTTCCATCAGGATTGCCTGGATCCTCTTCCTCTGTGGGCTTCCTAGGTCTCAATGGAAGAGAAGTGAACAAGGAGCAGACAACCGAGTTTACGTCAGAGACTGTCTCTTTTCCCTTTACTAGGGAACCAACATAGAGACTGAGCTGTCTATGGACTCCATCTGAACAGGGGTCTAGGTCCTCTCTGTACATGGTCTTTGGTTGACACATCAGTCTGCATCCCCCCCTGGGCCCAGATTTTTTGGGCTTTGTTGAACAAAGCCTTTGTGGGGCTCCTGTCCTCTCAGGATGCTTCTATATCCCTCTTCTTCCATAAAGCTCCCTGCAATTTGTCCAAAGTTTGGTTGTGAATCTCTGAATCTGCTTTGATCCCCTGCTGGGTATAGTCTTTAAGAGAACATCTATGGTACATTCCAGTATTGTTCCCTCTCTTCTACAGCTTCCTGTGTCTATCCTTCTGAATAGGAATTAAGCATCTTCCCTAGGGTCCTTTTTGTTGTTCAGCATTTTTAGGTCTTGATTTTAGTATGTTTTTCAAATTATATGGCTGATATCCACTTATAAGTGAATATATACCATGTGTGTCTTTCTGGATCTTGGTTACCTCACTCAGGAAGATCTTTTCCCGTTCAATCCATTTGCCTGCAAGTTTCATGATTTTCTTGTTTTTATTTGCTGAGTAGAATTCAATTGTGTAAATGTACCACAATTTCTGTAACCATTCTTTGGTTGAGGGACCTCTAGGTTGTTTCCAGATTCTGGCCATTATAAATAAAGCTTCTATGAACAGAATTGAGCCAATATTCGTGTTGTATGGTTGAGCATCTTTTGAATATATGTGCCCAGTAGTGGTATAGCTGGGTCTTGAGATTGCACTATTCCTAATTGTCTGAGGAAAGCACCAGATTGATTTCTAAAGTGGTTGTACACATTAATATTCCCACCAGTAATGGAGGAGGGTCCTCTTTCTCCATACCGTATCCAGCATGTGTTATCATTTGATTTTTTGATCTTAACCATTCTGATGGGTGTGAGATGGAATCTCAAAGTCATTTTGATTTTCCCTTATGACTATGGATGCTGAACATTTCTTTAAGTGTTTTTCTGCCATTCAATATTCCTCTGTTGAGAATTCTGTTTAGCTCTGTACCCTAGTTTTAATTGGATTATTTGCTTTGTTGGTGTTTAATTTCTTGAGTTCTTCATATATTCTGGTATTAGCCCTCTGTCAGATAGATGGTTGGTGAAGATCCTTTCCCAGTTTGTAGGTTGTCAGTTTGTTCTGATGATAGTGTCCTTTGCTTTAAAGAAAGTTTTCAGTACATGACGTCTTATTTATTGTTACTCTTACTTTTCAGATTCATTTTAATGTAGTGTTGTAGGTTGTGATTAACAGTTACTATTGATATTCTTTTATTAACACTGCTGTTAATCCTAAACAGCTATATACCCAAATCACCACACAGAGCCTGGGTTTATTTAGTTAACCTAGGACACAATGCTGGGCAAAGTTACTCCCTCTTAAACCTCCAAGCCCTCATAGTTTCCTAACATTTAGATTTTACCGATTACACTTACTTTTTGTGAAATCTTAGGTCTGGTTCATTCTCCGCCTAGTTCCACGATCTGTCCTCCAACTCTGCTCTCCGAGCTCTGCCATTGCCCTTTTTCCTCCCACTCTTTTCCTGTCCTCTGGCTCCTCCCTTCTCCTCCTACTTTCTTTTCATTGCTCAACATTGTGGCTAATTGCTTTATTTTGTCCTGTTCACACAAAGTTCAGACAGGATGCTTAGAATAAGTATCACAATGCAACCTCTGGATTGAAACGGGGGGGGGGGAGAGTGGGGAGGGGGAGAGGAGAAATCAGCATTCGAATGAGCAAGGGTAAGGTGTATACATATCAAAAGAACATTATACCAACAATGTACAGTAGAATATTTACATACAACAATTCTAAATAAACTTGTATTTTCAAATGGACTTGTATTTTGAACTTTACAAAGGACGATACATGTACCAGAAGATACACCAAACTACTCACATTCATAAATGGGTAATAGGAGTTGCTCATGATTCCCAGTTTGTAGTTACTTTAAAAGTCTTAATATGGTTCTTTTTTAAAAAAAAAATTGGGTTACTGTTTTCATCATTTTACACTTTCTCTGTTTATCTGTGGAGGTTTTTTTTGAATGTCCATCCTATTATTTTTAGTGGTAAAGTCATCTTTAATGCTTTCAACTAACAAATTTTTGAGTAGGAAATATATATCTTGAAATTATAGATGTGACTTAACATGTGAAATATTCTGAATACATTTTGTACTTTAATTATTTACATAAATTTTCATAATCTTAGCTTATCATATTAGTTTTCATATTAGCTTCATTGTCTTGCCACTCATATATTTTATAACAATTGATTAGATGCTAATGAAAGAAAATCTCAACAGCTACATATAAAGCATGTCTCCACAAAGACCAAACTGAGTAGGGCACAGGGGTCTTAAACGAGACAGTTTCTCCAACCAAGTACCATGTATGGATAAGGCCTAGAACCCTCACTCAGATGTGGCCCATGGTAGCTCCCTGTCCAACTGAAGACCCTAGTAAGGGGAACAGGGACTGTTTCAGTCATGAACTCGATAGCTGGTTCTTTGACCCTCCCCCATACACGCCAGGGAATAACATCCTGGCTAGATCCCAGGGGAGGACATTGCAGCCAGCCCTGAGGAGACAAGATGAACTGGGGTCAGATGGAAGGTCCTCTCCCATTCGTAGACTTGGAGGGGGCGAGGAAGAGATGAGGGAGGGATGGGGAGAGTGGGAGGGAATGAGGGACAGGGCTATGCCTGGGATACAAAGTACCTAACCTGTGATTGATATACAAATAAATAAATTACATTAAAAAATAAAGCATGCCTTGTACCAATTACGTTGCATGGGAGATTAGCTGTAATGTTTCCATAAATCCTATTTCCTTTAATACATACATTAAAATATAGATTATCATATATGGAGGATTTTGATCAAAGTAGTATTAGCTCCTGATACAAACATATTTATTGAATAACTTGTTCTTCATATCTATGAAAAAATAGTGTCCTGTAGAGAAATTTTAATTCAGGAAATGTCTGCTTTGGAAGAAATCACACCCAAAGAACTTCTAGATCTGTGTGATCCGGCTAGAATACAAACATGCCTTTAATTCATGGGACAGAGGAAAGCAGGGTTCAAAGCCAGGCTAGCATAGACCAAGTTTCAGGTAAATAAAAGCTTAGGTCCAGAAATGGTGGTATAAGCATTTAATCACAAACTAGGAAAATAAAGGTTGTTTGTAGGAAGCACCCTTGTTTGAAAGTGACAACTCAGAGGAACACTTGGCAGAATAGGATATGCCAAACTCCCCGGAGAAGATAAGAGAAAAGGGAAACTACTTAAAGGGCAAAGAGGAGGGTGGATGCAGTTTAACCAGGACAGTAATAGAGAAACTGGTTGCCTAGAGAGAACTCAGGTAAAGAACAAATGAACCAGAGAATGAGAAGGAGCCAAAAGATTGGAAAAGATTGATGGAGGTTTTATTTTGGGAGTGGTGGAGGTGGGGACCAAACCCAACAATTTAGGGACCTACAGAGAAGCCAGATTGAATAAGTTAGTTGGAAGAGGACTTTGAGCCAGAACAGCTGAGCTTAACCAGCCAGCCCTGAGTTCCATAAGAACAAGAAAAGGTGAGTTTACTAAGCAGTAAGTCTCAGAGTCTGAAAACATTGTAGACCTAGGTTAGATTGTATGGGGACTGGAAGTTTCCAGGACTACACATAGGTTAGCAGACTGAGGTAGTAATATTCGAAGCTGAACCAGGTGAATAAAGTTCCTTTTATAGTGCCCTAATTTTAGCAATGGAAAGTAAGCCATCATCTGAATATTCAGAGAAACATGGTGCACATTGTTATGAAGAACACAATACTTTATTTTCCTCTGAAATATAATATGAACTTTAGTCCAACAGCTTCATGGATATTGTTATATTTGTATTTTATTATGCATATTTTTTTCAATTTTATATTTTATATAAAAGCTAAAGAGTTATTATTGTATCTTTAAGGATTTAAACTTTTTTGTTTTTTGATAAAAATATTTTTCTCCATTTGCTTAAGAAAAATTTAATTTTTAAAATTTGTTTTATTTATTACATTTTTCACATTGTATCCCAGCTATAGCCTACTCCCTAATCTCCTCCAATCCTATTTCCTCTCATGCCCCTCCCCTAGTCCACTGACAGGGGAGGTCCTCCTTCTTTTCCATCTGACCCTAGCCTATCAGGTCTCATTAGGACTGACTGCATTATCTGCCTAGGTGGCCTAGTAAGGCTGCTTCTTCCTCAGTGGGAGGTGACCAAAGAGCAGCGACTGAGTTCATGTCAGAGACAGTCCCTGTTCCCCTTACTAGGACAACCACTTGTACCATGGAATGTTACTCAGCTATTAAAAACAAGGAAATCTTGAAATGTACAGGCAAATGAGTAAAACTAGAAAATATGAACCTGAGTGATGTAATCCAGACCCAGAGATAAATACATGACAGGAGACTAGCATAACTGTCCTCTCAGAGGCTCCACACAGGAGTGGATTGAAACAGATGTAGAGACCTACATCCAAACATTAGTGGAGCTCAACGACTTGGGAAAGAGTTGGGGGAAGGAGAGAGGGATCCAGAGGTGACAAGAAATTCACAATAAGACCAATAGAGTCAGTGTCAGAGAGAGCCCCCACTCGAACCATAGACTGAATAAGTCATAAGGAACAATACAATTAGCAGGAGACCTTGAAAACTCTTACCTCTAGATTCCTGTTCTATTTGTGTTCCTGTGCTAACATTCTTTAATGATGAGAAGTGATTTTGAAGCTTAACCTAAATAAATCCTTTCCTCTCCAAGTTGCATTGGTCATGGTGCATCATCACAGCAAATAGTAACCCTTACTAAGGCAACTGGTAAAGTAAAATATTTTGGTGGATACAACTCTTTCAGTCTCTGACCAGTTTGATGACACACATTAGCTGAATGAACTCTGAAGAAGACAGTTTTATTTCATATAGGTAATAGAGTAGAAATGACACATTCATTGGAACAACAAATACAGTAAAAACTAAAAAGACTTAAGGGAATGTCTCTTGAATAGTTAACAGCTTTTAGGAAGTAGTAAGATAGAGGACCTTCTACTTTTTTCTTTTTTTTATTATTATCATTTATTATAATTTATGTGTCCCCTCCCTTGTCTCCTCCCATTCTCACCCTCCCTCCTTCATCTCCTCCCATGCCCTCCTCCTAGTCCACTGATAGAGGAGGTCCTCCTCCCCTTCCATCTGACCCTAACCTATCAGTTCTCATCAGGACTGGTTGCATTGACTTCCTGTGTTATAGGTGAATTATTACAGTGTATCTTGTCGTTGACTTTTGTGTGATCTCATCAAGAAAATAAAGGAAATGGAAAATTTTATAAATTATTATAGGTAATATACAAAATATATTATGCTTCTGGTGCACATTATGATAATACTTTTTCTGATATTGAAAGCATTACTTTTAAAAAGGACATTATAGATTGAGTATGTTATATTTATGTATTTAGGTATATATGTATATGTACATGCCGATATATATATATATGTGTGTGTGTGTGTGTGTGTGTGTGTGTGTGTGTGTGACAGCAATTAATACAACTAGAAGGTAGGAATTTGGAGGAGAACAAGAAGTTATATATATGGAAAGACTTGGAGGGAAGGAAAAATGGTATAATTATATTATAATCTTAAAACTACAAAATAATTAAATAAATAAAATACCTAGAGTTTCATTTAAGGGTAAGTGGTGAAGTTTTATACCTAGAAAATCTGTCTCTAATATATAAAAATGATACTGTAAGAAAATGATTTATAATATACATGGCATCTAATAATTTCAGTGGCATACTAGAAGATGCTAAACATGAAAAGAAGATATAAACATTAAAATTAAACAAGAAGCAAACTCATAAATAAAGAGCAAGGAGGAAAAACTAAAATTTCACATACGTAAGCACCCACTCTTACTAATTATGCTAAGTTTACTTGATATGGTCATGAAGAATTAAGTCAGGTCAGTTGGAAGGACCACGGCAAGACCGAGGCTGTGAAAATTTTATTGAGAGCAGACTGTGTATACCTTTATCAGAAACAGAATACAATGGCAATTGTCAGAATCAATACCTTTGTAGTTGCCAGGATACAATGACTTTTGCAAGCTATACACGGTACACAAGATCAATGTCTAAGACCAATGTCAAGTTCCCATGCTTTCTTGGCTACTAAAGGAATGTACAGAGAAACACAGTGTCCTGAATGTTTCACTGCCTGAGGGAATGCATCTGTGTCTCAGGAACTGGAAGCCTCATTATGCCCCAGGAGCCATGACTCTAACCTGAAATACCTGTGAAGCATGCCTCTCAGGGCAGCTACACCAGGGTAACCTCATAATTCCCCAAACATACAAGATATGTTAATTTCCCACACCTTCAAGATATCGCATGAAAGAAAAATAAAACAAAGGTTATTTATTTCAAATTACGCCTGATATTAAAAAGACAGATTAATAAAGTTAAAAGTGGTTAAAAAGTTGGAAACAGTGGGCACAAGTGGTGAACACTTACAATATCGGCACTCAGGAAGGCAGAGGCAGGCAGATCTCTGTGAGTTTGAGACTAGCTTGATCTACACAGCAAGTGCACAACAGTCAAAGCTACTGAAAATCACAAGAGAAGAAAAACAAATATTTTGTTGCTTACAGTGAAAGAGTTCCAGAAAGCCTTCACAATTCTTTGCTCACTGAGCAGGAAGTGAATCTGACCTAGTTTGGATTCATGAATTTTCTATCAAATAATCTATTCGTGGCAGAAAAATTGTAACAGTTAACAAACTTCTATTTTAAGAAAAAGTCAAACTTTCTTCAATTTGCAAAAAAGCTATTATGTACTAAATATTTATACGTATATACTTTGTATTTATATATTATATACTATGTATTTATAAACCCATTATACACTGAAAATACTATAAGTCCAAATACAATTTATCACACCTCACTTTCTATCTGCTGTACCCTGTGAGGTAGGATTGCTTTCTTAAAATCAATTATGTAATAATATTTGAACATTTATTTTATATTTAATTGTACTTTATAGTTTTATAATACATTTACATTATTTCAGTCACTCATGAAAAAACAAAGTTCTAAAAGTCTAGTTTGGATCCCCTGACCTATTCCACTTTCGGCTCCAATATATAGTTATTTTAAATTTTAATATTTTATGCACCCATGTAAAATCATACAAAATCCTTCTGTATGCACACGTTTATTTCTAATGAAATAAGTGACCTGCATTTAGCAGTTATATCTCTAGAAATAATGAACTTCATATTGCCCATACAATCTTTTCTTTTGATACAAGTTCTCACTATGTAGCATTGACTAGCCTGAAATTACCAGGAAAGCCTTGAACTCACAGATGTAAGCCTGCTTCTACTTCCAGAGTTTTGTGAAAACAGGACTTCCATACCTAGATCATAGTATCATATCCTTACACTGGGGAAGCAGAAACTCCAGAATGTTAGTAAAGTTGATGAAAACTTGTTTAGTTTTGTGTCTTTACCCAAAAACATGGTTCTTAAAACACATTGTAACATACTGTGTTACAATCTTTGCACAGAATGACTGAGTTACCCTTGCTTTACTTAGAACTTCTGCAGTGCTTTTACAGTTATCTTTATTCCACTTACTGTTAGACTGGTTTATGGAGAGCATTATGTTAAAAAAAAAACTCTAAAGGTGATCCTTAGTTATCTAGATAGAAAAAATATAAATGTTTGAATAGATAACAAAAATCTAACAACAATGCATGAGTGACCTGTTAAAAATGAGAAATTATTGCAGACAAAAGATGAAAAATAAATAATGTTGAGGAGAACCTCCACAGCATATCTTTCCAGTATCCAAATGCTTCTGTTTATGAAACACCTGGAAACTATCATCCTGAGTGAGGTATCCCAAAAGCAGAAAGACGAACATGGCATGTACTCACTTATATAGACCTATAAGATAGGATAAAAATACAGAAATCTATACATCTAAAGAAGATAAACAAGAAAGAGGACCTGGGGTAAGAGGATTAATACTCACTTAGAAAGTCAAATGGGATGGACATTGGATGTAGGAGTAAACAAGTAGCGGACAAGAGCCAGCCACAGAGGGCCTTGAAAACACTCTTCCTAGCGGTGTATCAAAGCAAATAGTAAGAAACATAACCAATCCTTTGGCAGAGTGCAGGGAATCATATGAAAGAAGGGGGAGTTAGTATGACCTGGAGAGGTCAGGAGCTCCACAAGAACCAAATATATCAGGGCACAGGGGTCTTTTATGAGACTGTCTCTCCAACCAAGGACCATGTATGGTTATAACCTAGAACCCCTGTTTGTATGCAGCAAATGGTAGCTCACTTCCTAAGTGGATATATTTGTAAGGGGAACAGAAACTATTTTGGACATGAAGTCAATGGCTGGCGCTTCGACCTCCCTGTCCCCCAAGGGAGGAGCAGCCTTGCTAGGCCACAGAAGAGGACATTGTAGCCATTCCGGAAGAGACCTGATAAGCTAGAGTTAGATGGAAGAGGAGGAGGTCCTTCCCTATAAGTGGACTTGGAAAGGTGCAGGGAGGAGATGAGGGAGGGAAGAGGGGGATAGGGAGGGAATGTGGGAGGGGGCTACGGCTGGGATACAAAGTACATAACCTGTGATTAATATAAAATAAAAATGAAAAAAAAAGAAATTGCATGCAATACCTGCCCACATTATTCAGCTCAATATTTTTGGAAGCCAGAAAATAGCATACAAGAGAAACTTTCAGTTATTTCTAGGAATCATGAGAACACAACTTTGCCTGTATATAACACATGTAGAGGAGATAATGAATTACAAGTTTAACAAACAATTCCCATGTGCTACCATTTGAGCTAAGAAATAAGAAATATCAGCTACAAGTGAATAATGTTAAATAAGAGGATGAGGAAAAGAATCTCTACTTGTTTCTCATTAATTAGTATGCTTTGGTGGTTGCTGAAGGATTTGCCTTATCATGTGAAACAGGAAAACCACCTTGTGGTTAAAAATAATTTACAAGTATTCTGTATCCCGTTTCTTCAGTAATTCGAAAAAACTCAACAAGCTACATTCCAAACCAGAAGCAATCAGTTGAAACATGTACTGAACTTTATTGATTGTAATAAACAACACTGCATTCTAAAATGATGTCTTGTAATGTTGGTTGTGAGCCTAGCTTTTAACAGCCTAGCCAACCCTCCAGCCCATTGCTAAAAAGAATGTCAGGGCCTATGTAACTGGAGTTACAAACAGTTGTAGGCTGCCATGTGGGTGCCAGGGATTGAATCCAGATTCTTTGAGAGAGCGGACAGTGCTTTTTACCACTGAGCCATCTCATCAATGTAGCCAGCTCCGATGAGAGCTGATAGGCTAGTGTCAGATAGAAGAGGAGTAGGGCCGCACCTATCAGGAAACTAGAGAAGAGGCAGAGGGGGAGAAGAGGGAGAAAAGGTAGGATTGGGAGTAGATGAGGGAGGAGGCTGCAGCCGGGATACAAAGTGAATAAACTGTAATAAATAATAAATAAATTTTAAAAACAAATGATGTCTTATGATCTTCTATGAGCCATAAGCACCGTTTATAAACATACTTCAAAACTCAGACAGGAGGAAGAAAAAAAAATCAAGCAAAAGCATCATTTTCACCCAATGCAAGTAGCTGTGCAGACAGAAAAACTAAAATGTAAAAGATGGCTTCTATGGAATGGTAGGAGAGCATGAAAGTGTCTGTAATACAATGTCAAAACCAATTTTTGCTCCTTCCTTGTTTGAGTTCTTCCTTTTTTGATGAGCCTCTGATTGGGAGAACCGTGTCAACCACAATGTTGTCATAATGTTGTAACTGCTGAAATAGTTGAAGGAAAATGCTGATTTATTGCATCAAAAATTTTCATATTTATTATGAGGATTCCAAGACTTAATGCATCTTAGAAGAAGTCAGTATTTTGTTCTATTCAATTATTGGTATTTAAATGATAAGAGGGCCAGACTTAATGGCAGAATATTTCTTCATAGTTGGTAAAGCCATGCTGACCTAGAAACTAACCACTGGATAGATCAGGCATTTTGCACATACTATGTCAAAAGACATATATTGCTGTATTCCCTCTCTTTCTCTCTCTCCCTCCCTATCTCCATATGTATATATGTCTATCTGTATGTATACGTGTTTTAGTGTTTCATTTATTACACATTTACATGAAGTGTAAGTATTGTCTAGAGGATTGCTGTGAAGCAAACAAACATCTCCCACTGTGATGGAAGGGGTCCCAGCACTTGGAGTTAGGTGACTCATAGGACTCTTGGTCCTCTGCTTTCGTATCTCTCATGTTTAGATTCCTGCCCTAGTGCCTTCCTATTGTCTCTACTAACAATGTCTTCAGGTAACAAGATGCCAACATCTGTGAAAGCCTGCCTTCACTCCTCTGATTTTCTGTTCCTCCAGCTCTCCATCATTATTCATCTTTATGGACAGTGAGAACAATTATTATAAATTTTTAAATAACAATTTAATTTTTAGGGATTTGTACATTTCATTTATCAATGATACACAATAAGCCGTTTTATCATTAGAGTGTAGATTAGCATCGACTTTTAATCTTTCTAGAACTGATGTCTAATCAAGGACCTGCCAATGCTCTCTAAGGACAATTCAAAACTTCTATAGAAAATAGATTTCCTTTGTCCTTCTATTTGTTACTCAGAATATTTACATGTATTATCTTGTGTCTGTGCCTCCTTATATTGCATTATTGGGAGAGATGAGCAGAGGAATCACACCCTACTTTTTTTTTTTAATTTTTTTTAATTTATTTATTTTTATCTCAATCACAGGTTAGGTACTTTGAATCCCAGACATAGCCCCCTCCCCCATTCCCTCCCACCCTCCCACTCCCTCCCTCATCTCCTTCTTCC
>CM053743.1:26802436-26828098 GCA_028658305.1 Pachyuromys duprasi
ATACAATCTTTATTGAGATTTTGAACCTCAACCAGATGCTACTAGAAATTGTGGCCATTTTGAACATTTCAGAAGAGTGACAGTGGAAGCATGTTCTTCATTTTTAAGAAATAGACTGGTTGAGAGTTTGAGGAAGACTGTAACATATCAGATGTAATCAAGCAATCCCAATCTTTGAACATAGGTCTTACATATTTTTGCTTCCGATGAATAAAATTTAATAGCATTATAAAATAATGCTAGTACTTTGTCTAAGTTGTTTAATTTTTTTATGCAGGAGTATTCCTAATAAAAAATTTTGACTATTAATCCATGTCCCAATTTTTTCAAGAAAAACTGTTATTTTAAGTGCTTATCATAATTAATTCAGGTTTACGAGTTAAAAAAAAAAAGTGGTCCTGCTCAGTATATTTAGTGTATCACTGCTAAGGGCACTCCAGAGTCAAAGTTGAGTCTCATTGTAAAATAAACTTTTATTTGTCAGAGGTAATCGTTGTCTAAGAGATTTACTGCCTCTGTCTGCTAAGCTAGGCCTAGTTCTGGAAGCGTTTAGCCTCCATACAATCTATCCTAGAATGTTTTCAGCCTCTGAGACTCACAGCTTAAAAAGTTCACCCTTTCTTGTTCTTACTGAGCTCTGGCTGGTTCAACTCAGCTGTTCTGTCTCAAACTCCTCACCCAGCTGACCTATTCAATCTGTCTTTTCTCTCTGAATTACTCAGCTTGACCTCAAACTAACTCAAGCAATCTGCTCTAATATCCTGACTTCCTCTCATACTCTGGCTCATTAGGTCTTCAACTAAGTTCTCTCTGTGTGTAACCTGTCTCTCTATTGCTATCCTAGTAAAACTTCCTCCTTCTCTGTCTATGCATTGCCCCTCAAGTAGCTTTTTTTTTCCTCTCTCTTCTCCTGAGAGTTGGACATATCCTATTCTGTCAAGTCATTCCCTGATTTCACTGAGTTAAACATCAATTTCAAACATGTGTGCTTCAGGATTAAAGGTGTGTACCACCACGCCTGGATCTAAGCATTTCTTTATTTGAACCTTGCTCTATACCAGGCTGACCTTGAACTCAGATCTGCTTGCCTCTCTTGGATGAAAGGTGTGTTTGTATTCCAGCCAGATCACAGAAGAGGTTTCAATGTGATCTCTTTGTCAGCCACATCACACAGACCTAGAAGGTCTTTCCATGTCATCTCTTAACAGAACAGTCATATTCTGAACTAATATTCCTCTTCATCTCATGATACATGATTGCTTCGGTTAGGAAGAATTTCCTTTGTGTTTTCCATTTTCATCTGAGAAAAAGCTAATCATTAGAGCAAAGTACCAATTCCTATACTCTTGATAATTGATAAATAGAACATAATAAATGTTAACTACAGAATGCTAAGTGACCCACATCCCCTTGTAAAAAGCACAGAATATGACAAATCATTGAGTAATAAATTAAAATATTTGATGATTATTTCGTCCCAGTTAATTTTGTTCCTTGAACATTCAAAATAATGACTAAGGTTTCCAGGATACTCTTCAAAGGAAAAAATGCATAACTTAAAGTGATAAAAATGTGCAAAGAGCAGATGTAGCCCATGGCAGCTCAGTGTCCAAGTGGGTGTCCTAGTAATGGGAACAGTGACTGTCTCTGACATGAACTCCATGGCTGGCTCTTTGATCACCTCCCCTTGGGATGGGGGTGGAGGGGCATGCAGCCTTACCAGATCACAGAGGAAGACAATGCAGCCTCTTCTGATGAGACCTGATACATTGGGATCAAAAGGAAGGGGAGGAGGACCTCTCCTATCAGTGGACTGGGAGAGAAGGGGGAGGGAAGATGGGGGGGTGAGATTGAGAGCAGATGAGGAAGGAGCCTCCAGTTGGAATACAAAATGAATAAACTGCAATTAATAAAGAATAATTTATGTAAAAATTGATTTAAAATGTGCAAAGAGGGCTACTGAGTTAGTTAAGCAATTGTGTCTTTTTTAATGTACTTAAAACAGGTATTCGATGGCTGTTAATGACTATGACGATGACTGAATATTTTGGATAGGATTAAAAAATGAGTTCATTGCAACTATTGATTCAAGGTATAAAACATGAAAGAAACCATTTAAAAATATATGTAGTGAATCTGTTCGCTGCCTCACAATCATATGTCTTATTACACACAAAGCTGAAATGTTCTCAGAGGTCTGCACAATTCAGATATGTGTGTGTGTGTGTATGTGTGTGTGCACCACAGGTATACAGTGCTGTGTAAAATTCAGAAAAGCTCATTGGATTCCCTAGAACTGAAGTTGCAAATGGCTGAGAGAACTAAACCCTGGTCATCTGTAAGGATGTAAGTACTTAAAGTATTTATAAAAAATGAGTTGTTTCTGTAGCCTTGAGCATTGGATATCATTCGTGGCTTTATGTGGGCATAGAGCATAGTAGGTGAACACATGTAAATATGCAAACACAGACATACAATGTCAGATAATATCTGTGATGTAGTCATAGACATCTACTATCAAAAAAACATTTTACCATATCCAGTTACTGTGATTTGTTTTGATAAGAAAATTGTATAAATGATTTTAGAATTTTTTGTTTGTTTTTTATTTTTTTATTAATTACACTTTATTCACTTTGTATACCCCCATAAACTCCTCCCTCCTCCCCTCCCAATCCCACCTTCCCTTCTCCTTCTCCACACATGCCCCTCCCCAAGTCCACTGATAGGGGAGGTCTTCCTTTCCTTCCTTCTGATCCTAGTCTATCAGCTCTCATAAGGACTGGTTGGATGAATTTTTAAAGGAGGTATGCTTACATTTTTACTTTAAACTGTTGTATTCGAGTATTATAACAGTGCTTGACTATAATTTACAACATTCTTTAAGTAAACCATTTTTACTTCAACAATACACTTAATCTGCATCTGGATTTCTATTCTGTTTGAAAATTATGTTTGATTAATTTGCATTTATATAATATTAGTAATACCACTGTAATAGTTATTTGGTGTATTTTTTATAAAACGCACGAAGAGCTACACAGTTTTTGCATTGTGAAAACTCATGAAAGGAATAAATTGTTGATTACATTGTTTCCCTCTATATCAATGGATGAATAAGTAGTAGATTGCATTGTTTTCCACTAAAGCAATGGATTTTTAGATGAATATGCCTCATGTTCTAGCTACAAATGCGTTATGTGTAAAGGAGAGTGTTGATATAATTTTATGAGTTCCAGTTGAGTTATGGATAAAAATGGATGTTTGGATTAAAAATTCATTTTTCTACCTGATTGTATACTTTTTTATGGTTTCCATTACTGGCAATATTTATGTTCTTTCAACTTTTCATTGATTCTGTGTGTTTCACGTCATATACCCCAGAACCTCGTATCTCCCAGTCCTGTCATATATGCCCTTTACACTCCTCACAAATAACACACACACACACACACACACAGAGAGAGAGAGAGAGAGAGAGAGAAAGAAAGAGAGAGGAGAGAGAGAGAAAGGCCCAGCTTGGGATGATCAGTCCACACGTAGATGGACAAATGGGGTGGACATTGAATGTAGGAGAAAACAAGCAGCAGGAAAGAAGCCTACCACAGAGGCCTGTGGTACATAGCAATGTATCAGAGCAGATGTTAAGACTCAAAACCAAGCCTTCCACAGAGGGCAGGGAATCATATGAAAAAAGGGGAAATTAGTAAGACTTGGCGAGAACAAGAGCTCCACAAAGACCAAATAGATCAGGGCACAGGGGTCTTTTACGAGACTGTTTCTCCAAGCAAGGACCATAAATGGATATAACCTAGAACCCCTGCTCGGATGTGGCCCATTGTAGCTCAGTATCTAACTGGTCACCCTAGTAAGTGGAACAGGGACTGTTTCTGTCGTGAACTCAATGGCTGGCTTGTCGACCGGGAGGAGCAGCCTAGCTAGATCCCAGAAGAGGACATTGCAGCCAGCCCTGAAGAGATATGATAAGCTAGGATCAGATGGAAGGGGAGGAGGTCCTCCCCAATCAGTGGACTTGGAGGGGGTCAGGGAGGAGATGAAGGAGGGATGGGGAGAGTGGGAAGGAATGAGGGAGGGGGCTACAGCTGGGATACAAAGTACCTAACCTGCGATTAATATAAAAATAAATAAATTACATTGATAAAAAAGGATGAGTGAAAGCAAAGAGTAATGGTATACATGTACACAAAACTCACACTGGAACTTTTATTTTGTATGCCAAGTTAAAAATGACAATATAAAAGAGAATTTGAAGACAAAAAAAACCCCACATCTCTTCAGGAAGTCTGTGATATGTCACAGTGTGTCCTACAGTATCCCTCCGTCCACGTATCCTCACTTGGAAATGTTCAATTGCAGTGAGTCATTGTTCTGGTTGGAGATCTATAGCTTGTGTGACATCATCAATAGTCATCTGCACTTGGGACTCCTTCCTGTTGTCCTGTTCTTGCCCTGTGTCATGGGGTTCTTGCAGCTTTGGATCAGCAGGACTGGCCCTTTCACTGGCCACAACCATTCCCAGTGACACAGATTTTCAGGTAAGCTAACTCAGAGCCCTGGATGTGGGCCTGGGTGGAAGCTGAGCTGGTCAACCCACCCCCTCCCGCCCCTTATCAGCACCACCAGGGTGGGCTCTTTAGTACTGCTCCAGCTAAGCCACCAAATACCACTATCAACAGGAAGCAGTATGAGCTCTCCTGCTCTCATGACCCAGGGTCACCTCTGCCCATGCCTCCAGAGCCAGCTCCACTGCACTGCTCAGTCAATGTTCCAGGCTCACTTTCCCAAGTGCTATAGACTAGGGGCAGGGCCAGGCCTCATGTTCTCACACTCTCAGGGCTGGCTTACTGGTGCCTTAGCCATAAGGCCCAGCTCCATCCTGTTGACCAGGAGAGGCATAGGGCCCATTCTCCTGAGTGCCACAGCCAGTGAGGTCACAGGATTAGCGTTCCAGCTTTCATGTCCGCCCTTAATTCCAGCTCTCCTGACTACTGCAGATAGCAGGGGAGGTATAACCCATGCATCCACACTACCTCACAGCACAAGAGCAGGCCGAGCCAGCTCTCTCATGATCTTGCCCTCAAGGCTGGCACAGCTGTAACCTCTCCATCAGAGCTAGCTTTACGGTGTTGTCCAGACAAGGTGCAGGGCCTGATATCCCAAGTGCTGAAGCAGGGAAGGGGAAGGGCCTACTCACCCTCTGTCATGAACCCAGGGTCAACACTGCTGCAGGTGGTGGTGGGTGTTCTGTAACAGTTCTATTGTGGCACTTACGTTCTCCAGCTTAATATTACTTTATGATTTTAACTGGATTTAACACAATCTTAAATTAGTATAGGTTCTTAACATATTTTTAATTTATTGTTTTAATTTTAAACATGACTACAATGTATTTCTGTCCTATCTACCAATCTCTTCCTGCTTTTCAACTTCTCCTGTAACCAATCCTGTACAATATCTCTCTCCTAAATTCATATCTTTCTCCTTTCCCTTTTATCTTATCCTTTACCTAAAATAGTAACACAATAATAAAATTACAACTGCCCATATATGTCAGGGTATGGGGGAAAATTTGTGAACACATGGATAATCAGTCCTGTACCACAGCATTGGCAAAAACACCCTTTCTCCACCTACAACCGCATCTTCATCTAGAGGTAGGAGATCCTGACCACACCTCTACGCTGAGTAGCCTGACTTAGTGAAAGCCTTGTGTTGCTGACTGAAGTTGTTATGAGTTCATGATTGCAACAGCCCTGTCATGTCCAGAAGATATTATTTCACAGCAAAATTCTCAGACCTCTTTCCCTTCAAAATCTTTCTTGTTATTCCTCAGAGATAGTCCCTGAACACCTTAAGGATGCATGTCACAATCTGAATTATCCCTTCTGGTTACCCACAACTAATACCAAACGCTCATGAAAAGCAGTCTAAAAACTATTGCCCTTGACCTTTTCGTGGTTTTAGTCTTCCCTCTGATTCAAAACATTTTGTTTAGTGTTTAATATCATAGCCCTTAAACTACATTTTATAATATAAATGCATTTTATAATTATATTATGCTTATTACTTATATCATTTGTAAGTTCACAAGTAAGAAATATCATAATATTAGAAAGTTTAAGTGACATTAAAATCTAGTTCATACCTTAAAATGCCATAATCTACATGTCAAAAAATAATCACTTATAATAACTACAAACAGAAAAGTACAGTCATGGATGAAAGTCTCTAGCACTTGCAAGGTAACCGGCAGCAAGATGCCTAACACATCTGGTCTTCAGTGTTATTTGTTATTTAAAAAAATGGTATAAGCTAGTTAAAATTACTGTTCCAAATTAGGGCTGTCATTTAACATTTACATTTTCTTTCACTGATTGATTTATAGGCTCTGAAGCTTTTTATCCTATTTGACTTCTATGGTATGCTAGAATAGTAAAGAATCGGGAGTCATAGAGTTTTAGTTAAAAGAACTGAGGAAAATCCTGGTGACTTGAGTATGATAAACAACCCAACATCTTGTATAAAGCAGATGTACAAATTTGAGTAATTTTTTAAAATGTAAATCTAAGCAAGTAATAAATGCTGTTCATTAACCTATAAATGCCAAAATTAAGGACAGTTATTATTTTTCCCAATACGCATGAAAGACTACATCTGGATCTTACATTTGTTGTTTAAAAGCTCCACACTAGAATTTACCAAAATAATATTGCACCTGTGAAAAATGTATATGAGTTATAAAAGCTTATCATTGGAAATTTTCTATCATCCCACAGCTACTCAAAGGCAACTTGATTAATGATATTGAAGTAAATATAAATTTTTGTGAGAAAACTATATAGTTCTACAAACAGTAGTAAGTTAGTTAAGGCAACCAGAAAACTTCTATGTGGCAGGCATACAAATGTCACATATAAATTGGTAGAATCATATGTACTTTCATTAATCATTGCCCCAGAGTAGTCTTCATAGTACTTTTCAGTGCTACAAAAGCTATCAAAGAAGTGAGGATCTTCCTAGGAAGTATAAGTTTAATTCCTCTCTTCCATATAAAAATGTGTGGTTCTCTATCAATAAGATGTTACATCAATTTCAAATGAACAAATAAGAGTAAAGGCATAACTTGTGTTGTTGTGGCCCCTGCAATACTTCCAACTGTCACTTAGAGTTTTATTGAATAATCTATGACTTCTGAGAGGTAGTGATATCCCTTTAATGGTACAATCACACTTAAGTTCTTTCATGTGAATTTATACATATACATGAATGGACACACATGCATGCATGTTACACATGTATAATATAACTGGTATCCATGTGGCTTTTGTCAACACCCTCAGCATTAGCTATCTCCCTAAACCTCCTCTTCTGGCTATTCTTCCCTCCATTCCCCTGCTTAATCACCCTCTGTTCCCATAGATACGAGGAGAGCTCAAAAACCTGGAGAGAATGAACATCAGCAAAACTATAAATTCAGAAGTCAACAATAATGTTTAGCAAGATGGCTCAGTGACGCCTGCTATGCAAGTCTGTTGACCTGAGTTGGATCTTGAGAAAGCACATATAGGCTGAGAGAACCAACTACTCAATTCTATACATATGCCTTGGCACATGTCTAAACATGGACATCATGTTCAGACACAATTATTACACTAATGATAAACACATTTTGAAAGTCAGCAGTAAACCACAGTGTGAAGAGACATAAACTAGGGTGGTGAAGCACCTGGATTTTGTTTAACCAACACTATGCTGAAATCCATTCTTGACCCCTCCAATCTATGCCTGTGCAACTTGCCTGTTGCCACTGTCTTCACCACCTTACTGTCAACAGGAAGGATCAAAATGTGCTGAGAGTATCATCTCCCTCCAAACTCTGCTGTCCAAATACCCTATAACGCTGAGTTTTAAGAATGTAACTAGTATAGTGATTTCTTTTTTACAAGGATATCTGAAAAATAAAAATCTTTCCAATTTTGGACATTTTAAAAAAGAAATACCTTTAGAAAATATATGCACCAAACATCTAATTACTTTATGAGAAGAATACATTCAGATTTCAAAATATTTCTGAGAATATTTTAGGAAAAATAATATAAAGTCTAGTAATAGAAGCAGATCCATACAATGCAATGAAGCATAAGGGGGATTATATTATTAGGTATATACATTTGAAATTTAAGGAAATACTATTTTGTAATCTATGTATTTCCTTAAAGAAAGTAGCATGATTTAGAGACATTTATTTGAGCTAGTTTTTCTGTACTTGTAAACAAATATTAAAAGTCAAAAATATTTTAAAAGACAGCAAAATTTTATGACTTTTTAGATAAGAGCTTTAATCAGTTAAAAGAAAAAATATATGAAGAACATGTATTTTGTAATTACAGATGATTCAGTATATTCTTAAATGGCACTAATGCTAACACAATAAAAGTGAAATGTATTTAAAAGATTATAGTTCTGTAACATCATAAATTACTAATAAGTATATAAATTAAAATTAAATATGTCATTTGTTAGTATGTGAAAAATCGCATTGCTACAAAGTATCTTATTAAATTTATGTTATGAAAATATACACACAAGTCATGTTTTGTGGAAAAGTTGTATTATGAAAGTGAAAATAAAGCTGAAACTAAAATAATGAAAATACAGTACTTTCTGGAGATGTTACATTTTAAAAGTTCCAAAAAAAGGTTACCAAGCATATTATAATTTTGGTCACTGTGTCAAGCTAAAAGAAATAAATTTGTACACTGTGGGAAACATGCTAAATTCAACCAGTAGTTCCGTAAAGGTGTTTTATATACATTTTTCATTTTCTTTTTGAAGTCTTTCTGTATATTTCATGATGTTAATGAAGTGTTATATCAAAAAATATGAAATAAAATGTAATAAAGTTTAGGTTTTTAAAAAATTAATCAGCATGTAATCTATCTTCAGAGAAGAATAATATATAGACTCCACAATCTGAAACTCATTATCTCATTATGAAAATCTGTCCACTAAAAATGATAAAACAGCATGAATTGTCACTTGAGTTTTTGATCTTAGCAGTTCTGAAGGGCATAATGTAAAATCTCATTTTGATTTGCTTCTCCTTGATGACTAAGGACATTGAGCATTTCTTTAAGTGTTTCTCTGCCATTCTATATTCCTCTACAGAGAATTTTCTGTTTAATTCTGTACCCCATTTTTAATTGGATTACTTGATTTGTTGCTTTTTAAATTCTTGAATTCTTTATATATTATGGATGTTAGACCTTTATCAGATATAGGGTTGGTAAAGATCATTTTCCAGGCTTTAGGCTATCGTTTTGTTCTGACAACAGTGTCTTTTGCTTTACAGAAGCTTTTCAGTTTCATGAGGTCCCATTTATTGATTGTTGATCTTAGAACCTGTGCTGTTGGTGTTCTGTTCAGGAAGTTGTCTCCTATGCCAAAGAGTTCTAGCGTCTTCCCCACTTTTTCTTGTAACCGATTCCGTGTGTCTGGTTTTATGTTGAGGTGTTTGATCCACTTGGACTTTAGTTTTGTGCAGGGTGATGAATATGGATCTATTTGCATTTATTTTACATGTAGACATCCAGTTAGACCAGCACCATATGTTAAAGATGCTGTCTTTTTTCCATTGAATGATTTTTGTCTTCTTTGTCAAAAATCAAGTATCAAGTTATAAGATGGTTTCTCCAACCAAGGACCATGTATGGATATAACCTAGAACCCCTGCTTGAATGTAGCATATGGTAGTTCAATATCCACGTGGGTACACTAGTAAGGGGAACAGGGACTATTTTGGACATGAATTCAATGGCTGGCTCTTCGACCTCCCTGCCCCAGAGGGAGGATCAGCCTTGCTAGGCCACAGAAGAGGACATTGCAGCCAGTCCTGAAGAGAACTGATAAGCTAGAGTTAGATGGAAGGGGAGGAGTGGACTATCAGTGGACTTGGACAGGGGCATGGAGGAGATGAGGGAGGGATGAGAGGAATAGGGAGGGGATGTGGGAGGGGTCTATGGCTGGGATACAAAGTATATAACCTGTGATTAATATAAAATAAAAAATGTTTAAAAAAATCAAGTATCCGTAGGTGTGTGGGTTGATTTCTGGGTCTTTGTTTCGATTCCATTGATCCACCATTCTGTTTCTATACCAGTGCCATGTAGTGTTTATTACATTGCTCTGTAGTACAGTATGAGATCAGGGATGGAGATACCTACAGATGATTTGTTGATGTACAGGATCATTTTGCCAATTCTGGTTTGTTTTTTGTTTGTTTTTAGATATGAAGTTGAGAAATTTTCTGTCTAGGTCTGGAGATCATGTGAAAAAAGGGAAACTCTCCTCCATTGCTGGTGGGAATATAAACTTATACAACCACTTTGGAAATCAATCTGGCTCTTTCTCAGACAATTAGGAATAGGGCTTCCTCAAGATCCATCTATACCACTCCTAGGCATATATCCAAAATATCTCAAATACACAAGGATGACATTTGTTCAACCATTTTTGTACCAGCTCTTTTTCATAATAGCCAGAATCTGGAAAAACCCAGATGTCCCTCAATTGATGAACAGATACAGAAATTGTGTTATATTTCCACATGGAATACTACTCAGCAATTAAAAACAAGGAAGTTATGAAATTTCCATGCAAAAGTTGGGAACTAGAAAAGATCATCCTGAGTGAGGTATCTCAGAAGGAGAAAGACACACATAGTATATACTCACTTATAAGTGGATATTAGACATATAATGTAAGATAAGTACACTAAAATCTGTACACCTAAAGGAGCTAAGCAAGAATGAGACACTAGGTAAGATAATCAATCTGGTGCTTTCTCTGATAATTAGGAATAGTACAAGAAGTGTTTCAACATCTGAATGTGTTTTATAAACAAAAGCTAATGCATTTCTAACCAAAAAATACTTTATAGAAATAGGATATGTTAATTTTCAATTTTATATGCATGTTTGTACTGTGGTCCTAAACCATTGAAATATGACTGAACTTACTGTCCTGTACATTCTTTTGTTATAGTATAAGATGGTGATAGATTTGTCTTTTAAAAAGACCTTGCAACCTATATCGGGCCCTCTTAACAATGTATATTTAAAAACATTTTATACAACAAAATGTATGAATAGATACCTTTCACTACTCTAAACTGTATGTTCTATATAAATATTTGAAATGAAAACCAGCCTAAAAGTCGTGACTGAAAGTGAAGTATTCTCAGCAAATAAAGTGAGTATTTTTTAAAATGTAATTTATTTTTATATCAATCACAGGTTAGGTAATTTGCATCCCAGGCGTAGCCCCCTCCCTCATTCCCTCCCACTCTCCCCATCCCTCCCTCATCTCCTCCCAGCCCCCTCCAAGTCCACCGACTGGGGAGGACCTCCTCCCCTTCCATCTGACCCCAGTTCATCTTGTCTCCTCAGGGCTGGCTGCAATGTCCTCCCCTGGGATCTAGCCAGGCTGTTACTTCCTGGCGTGTATGGGGGAGGGTCAAAGAGCCAGCTATCGAGTTCATGTCAGAAACAGTCCCTGTTCCCCTTACTAGGGTCTTCAGTTGGACAGGGAGCTACCATGGGCCACATCTGAGCGGGGGTTCTAGGCCATATCCATACATGGTCCTTGGTTGGAGAATGTGTCTCGTATAAGACCCCTGTGCCCTGCTCAGTTTGGTCTTTGTGGAGTTCTTGTTCTCCCCAGGTCTTACTAATTTCCCCTATTTTTATTATTACTTCCCGCCCTCTGCCAAAGGCTTGGTTGTGAGTCTTAATATCTGCTTTGATACATTGCTAAAGTGAATATTTTTATCCATCTACCCTGTTGCATTCCACTTTTTCTCTTGATTCATACAGAAACATTCTATCTTAAGTTAAAAGCAATCAAGATTCCTGCTTGGGGAGGTCCTCATGAATGGACAAGTGGGTTACACATATATCACAAGTATTTGGTTTATGATGATCATGTCATTAAAAGTAAAGTGTTTAACCCAGAGTTTTTGCTAAAAAATACTGGCAAAGCAATTTTAATTTGATTAAGTTTTTGAAAATATACTATTTTAGATTTTGAAGAATAGAGTTTCTATAGAAACCTTATAGAAATTCACTCATGAATAATGACTTAGCAGCATTTTGTAATTTTTGTATACGTGTACCTAAATATATTGCAATTGTTTTGTAAAAAATAAAATGAATGTTCAAATGAATGACATTTTGTTGTTAATTCATTTCTAAACTACATCATAAGAACTACTAGCACTTTAGTGTGATAAGTCAGATGTGTGGTGAAGGTGACTAAATATAAAGCAGACTTAAGAGACTTTTTGACCCAGTTGAAGAAATTAGAATTAAAAGCCCAGGGCAAAATCTTGATGAAGTACAACATGAAATGCGTATAAGCTAATGAAAATAGTCTGAGATGGTAAATTATCTTCTATCTTCAGATAATTACGAATATATGGATCTATCAGAACATACTACATCATTCTATAATTCAAGTTTCTCAGGATATCCCAACATAGGTTTTATAGGAATAAAAAATTCAACAAAAATTATACCAAAGGGCATTAGATAGAATCAGATATGGTCCATGTACTTTTAATTACAGGCTCATGCAAAAAATATTAGAATATATTAAAAATGTTAAATCCAGGATTCAGAATCTCTAAGCCTTTTGAGCCTTTGTTTACATTGTTGTTCTTCAATAATCTCTTTGCAGCAACTAACTGGAAACATTCTAAGAGTCTCAGTGGCTAAACTTCTATCTACACCTTGTGTAGCTGTCTCAACTGACTATTTTCTGTCCTCATTATTTCATGCATATTAAATAGCAGATTTTACAAAACACAAGAGACATGACCTATAACTGTATTTGCACTTAAAATTCATGAATTTGACAGGTATGCCTTTCATAGCTCAGAGTTTTTATGAATCTGTATTTCTCATGCAATTGGGACATTTACAAAGTTCAAGCCAGAATTTGTTATTCACTAATTTTATGTTACTACATTGTCAATTTGGAAGACAGACTTCCCAAAGTATTTTCATCAAGTTTGCAACTATTCTGTTTCCTGTTTTTCCTCTAAAGGTAACTAAGGAGGAAAAAAACTTTAGAATAAAAATCATACAAATATTATTTTTTTAAAAATATACATTGAAATCTTCAGAGATTAAATTATTATACTCAGTAAATAACTTTATTGTTAGGATAATTCTCATAGCTCCCTCCAGTGCTAAATTCTCATCTGACATTAATGAGGAAGACAATCCTTCTTGCTACCCTGTATAAATTATTTTGACCCAAGACTTGCTATGTGAGTTACCATGTAGACCTTCAGGATCGATCTCATTTTCTTTTTTCTTTTTCTTCCTCTCTCTCTCTCTCTCTCTCTCTCTCTCTCTCTCTCTCTCTCTCTTTCTTTGTCAGGTTCTACTCTTAAAGATGAATGATCCAGGCAGGGGCTATTCCCACAGGTTGTAAGCAAAAGAGAATCATGATAGACTCAGGATTACCATAGTTGACTAAACGGAAAGATATTCATTAGTATTTTAACCTAATTGGAAGTGTAAAATTCTGGACAGTATTAATTCTTACTTTTGTAGACATGGTGATGTTTATTTCCTACAACATATCGATATGCTATACTCTGAATTTTAATGTTAAAAAATAAACTGATGAACACCTGCACAGATGTAGCCCTTGGCAGCTCAGTCTTCAAATGGGCTTCCTAGTAAGGGGAACATGTTCTGTGTCTGACATGAACTTAGTGGCTGGCTCTTTGATCACCTCCCCTTGAAGGGCTGCTGGAGGGGCAGACAGACTTACAAGGCAACAGAGGAAGACTGTGAAAGACAGTCCTAATGAGACCTGATAGGCTAGGTTGAGATGGAAGGGGAAGAGGTCCACCCTTATGAGTGGACTGGTGAAGGGACATGGAAGGAGATGAGGGAGGGAGGGCATTTTAGGGAGGGGACGAGGGTGGGGCCTATAGCTGGAATACAAAATGAATAAATTGTAATAAATAAAAAATTATATTAACAATAAATAGACTGACACTATATACTAATTCAATTATTAACTTTTAAAAAAATTAAAGGTTTTTCATTGTATTACATTTCTATTTTTTATTACTAATCATTTTATGGAAAATAGAGTTTTTTCTCATACAATAAATACTGATTGTTTCCCTTCCTTATACCTCTCCCACTTCCTCCCTACCTCCCTGAAATTCTGGATCCACTCTCTCTATGTCTCTCATTAGAATGCACAAACCAAGGACTATGCATGGAGAGGACCTAGATTCCCCGCTCTTCAGTCTCCATGTGGGTGTCCGTATAAGGGGAATAGGGTTTGCCTATGTCATTAACTTAGTCACTTGCTCTTTGGTCACTTGCCCCTGGCAATGAGGCCTTGCTAGGCCACAGGGGAAGAGGATCTAGGAAGTCCTGATGAGACTTGATAAGCTATGGGCAGGTGATAGAGGAGAACTCCCCCTTTCAGTGGACTAGGGGAAGGGAATAGGGGAAAGAGGGAGGAATGTTGGAACTGGGGGGAGTTACTGGAGGGGGTTCACTCGGGATATATTCTAAAAATTAAAAAAGTGCAACCTTCCAAGAGATAATGTCTTCTTAATTAATATATTCTGGGTCAAATGCATACAAATGCATACTAAGCAGTTGGGTTATTTTAAAACAATGGTGGAGTATAGACCATGTGTGTCTTTCTGCTTCTGGGATACCTCACTCAGGATCATGCCATTTGCCTGAAAATTTCATGATTTCCTTGTTTTTAACTGCTGAGTAGTATTCCATTGTGTAAAAGTACCACAATTTCTGTATCCATTCCTCCTTTTATAGACATCTGGGTTGTTTCCAGGTTCTGGCTATTACAAATCAAGCTGCTACAACATGGTTGAACAAATGTCTTTGTTGTGTACTTGAGCATGTTTTGGATATATGCCTAGGAGTGGTACAGCAGGATCTTGAGGAATCACTGTTCCTAATTGTCTGAGAAAGCACCAAATTGATTTCCAAAGTGGTTGTACTAGTTTACATTCCCACCTGCAATGGAGGAGGGTTCCCCTTTCTCCACAACCTCTCCAGCATGTGTTGTCACTAGAGTTTTTGATCTTAGCCATTCTGATGGGTGTAAGGTGAAATCTCAGGGTTGTTTTGATTTGTATCTCTCCGATGGCTAAGGAAATTGAACATCTCTTTAAATGTTTCTCTGCCTTTCTATATTCTTCTACAGAGAATTCTCTATTTAGCTCCATACCCCATTTTTTTGAATTGGATTACTTGATTTATTGCATTTTAACTTCTAAAGTTCTTTATATATTCTGAATAACAGCCCTCTGTCAGATGTAGTGTTGGTAAAGATCCTTTCCCAGTCTGTAGGTTGTCCTTTTTTTTTTTTTTTTTCTGACAACAGTGTCTTTTGCTTTACAGAAGCTTTTCGGTTTCATGAGGTTCCATTTATTGATTGTTGGTATTAGAGCCTGTGCTGTTGTTGTTCTGTTCAGGAAGTTGAATCCTATGCCAATGAGTTTTAGGCTCTTCCCCACTTTTTCTTCTAAGAAGTTTAGTGTATCTGGTTTTATGTGGAGGTCCTTGATCTACTGGGACTTTAGTTTTGTGTAGGGTGATTAATATGGATCTATTTTCATTTGGGTACTAGACTTATAAGGCAGGATAAATATACTAAAATCTGTACATCTAAAGAAGATAAACAAGAAAGAGGACCCTGGGTAAGATGGTCAATCTTCACTTAGAAAGACAAATGGGATGGACATGGAAGTAGGACAAAACAAGTAATAGGACAGGAGCCTGCTGCAGAGGACCTCTGAAAGACCCTACATAACTGTGAATCAAAGCAGAAACTGAGACTCATAACCAAACCTTTCTCAGAGTGCAGGGAATCATATGAAAGAAGGAGGAGTTAGTATGACCTGGAGAGGACAGTAGCTCCACAAGGACCAGATATATTTGGGCACAGGGGTCTTTTATGAGACTGTTTCCCAACCAAAGACCATGTATGGATATAACCTAGAACCCTTGCTCAGATGTAGCCCATGGTAGCACAGTATCCAAGTGCGTTTCTTAGTAAGGGGAACAGGAACTATTTCTGACATGAACTCAATGGCTTTTGACCCCCTTCCTCCTAGGGAGGAGCAGCCTTGCTAAGCCACTGAGGAAGACATTGCAGCCAGTCCAGAAGATACCTGATAGGCTAGGGTCAGATGGAAAGGAAGGAGGACCTCCCCTATCAGTGGACTTGGAAAGCAGCAGGGAGGAGATGAGGGAGGGATCGTAGGATTGGGAGGGAATGAGGGAGGAGGCTACAGCTGGGATACAAAGTAAATAACCTGTGACTATTTTTTTTAATAAATAATTAGTAAGAAAAAATAAAAACAATGATTTGCTGCACTGTGCATGTGGATGCAGAAAGATGGCCAGCCCCCTGAACCTGAGTGCCTTCCGGGTCACTGTGGTCCCCTTAGTGCCTGAGTGCAGCGATGGGAATGTGGGGCTGCCATGCTCAGTGGAGAGATCCACGGATCTGCGTGGGTGGAGTAGGTGACAGGGACAGTGCTGAAGGGGCCACGGGGCTGGGGACGCGTGTGCCAAGCCATAGGGGCAGGCAGCAGGGCGATGCATGGAGAGCAAGGGGCTCAGGGCAGCATGAGTCAGCAGTGGCCACGGGGAGACTGCCGGCCTGCTTGTGGACCAGGCACAGGAAACCATGCTTGGCTTCTGCTGCGCACCCGTCCTCCCCACCCCAAACGTGGAGACCCTACTGCCATTAAAAATAAAGGTTAAAGTAGAAGAAAATCTTCAGTATGTTTATGGAGAAAAGCCGTGAAAATGAAGAGGCCCCGTTTTGATGTGTCACTGGTGTACTTAACTTGAAAGTTTATGGATCTTGTCAGATCTGCCCCTGGGGACATCCTTGACTTAAACAAGGTTGCCATAAAACTGGGAGTCCAGGAAAGGCATGTGTATGACATCACCAATGTCTTAGATGGCATCGAGCTGGTGGAAAAGAAACCCAAGAACCACATTCAGTGGATAGGCTCTGACCTGAGCAACTTCGGACTTGTACCCCAGCAGAAGACCAAGATCTCCGACCTCTTCGCGATGCAAGACGACTGTGATGAGTTGATTAAGGATTGTGCTCAGCAACTGTTGGAGTTAACAGATGACAAAGAAAATGAAAAAAAAAAACCTATCAAGATATGGCACCTATCAGTATATCCACAGCATTCAAGCTTTCCACGAAGAGGTTGTCGTTGCAGGAAGGCTCCAGAGGAAAGCAGACTGGATGTTCCGGCTCCCAGAGAAGATTCTATCACAGTGCGCATCAGGAGCACCAAACGACCCATTGATGTCTGTCTGTGCGAAGAAAAACAGAACCACTCAAATGGTAAAACAAGCGATGGAATAGGGGCCTCTCCATCTACAAGCAGACATCCCAAATACCCAGAGAAAGAAGACAAGCCTCCTGAGTGAGGTGAAAAACCACTCAAAGTGAGTGGTTGACAGCCTTGCAAAGTGATGAAGGTTTTTGGAGCATCTTGTTCTCATTCTAGGTTTGTAGCAGCGTTGAAGGCCAGTAGTGTTCTCTAGTAGCTTCCTGCTTCAGCTCCTAGATGGTTTCCACATTCAAAATCAGCTCTTTCGATAAATCATCCTTCACTGCCTTTTGTCAGTGAAATGGACCTCTTCCCACTGAAATCATTTGATCACAAAGAATGAAACAAGAACAGACATCTGGCCAGTTGGTCTTGGACTCTGCCCTGCCTTGATGGATGCTGTTAGTTGTCTTACAGTGGTTTACATTGCAAAGAGGTGTGCACTGTTGAGGTGGACACACTGGGCCAAATGTGGTACCTTTGTATCATGTTTAGATTGCTTATGAAATGTGTCTGAGTGACACTTCTACCCTAGAACAGCCAAAATAATGTATATAGGGAAAATGGAAGACAGATCTCTACTTCCTTAGTACCCATAGCTTACCTTGAGAAGAGTTTCTAAAGTTCTAGATGTAGAAGTTTCACAGATGCCTGTACATTTAAGTTCATGTACTTGAAGTATTTTAATATAGTCCCTAGTGCTATTTCTTGATTCTAAGCTACCCACAGAGTCATTATTTCTCAGTAGTGTGGCGGCGTGCCTAAAGAGGGACATACAGAAATGCTATCCGGCAATGGATCAGTTCACCACAATGTGAGTTTGGTCGTGGTGAAATTAAAAGCATTATTATGCCTCTTGTGAGCAGATACTACAATGTGTTTCTGCTCCTCAGTCAGAGGGTCCCATGCATTGTACCCTACCCACGCTCCAGCTCTCATCCCGCCTTCCCAAGCACCTAGCTCTTTCTACTGGGTAAGTCATTCTCTGTTCCTCAGTTTACTTCACTAGACTGTGAGCTCTGCGAGAGACCTTTTTTCACGTTTGTGCTCAGCACCGTGCACCAGCCATAATTTCAGGCTGGGATTCTGATTGTCAGTTCCTAACTGCTTCCATCAGTACATTTGACTTTGTGTCACTATTTAAATATTAGTGTGTGAAAGACCACTACATGATAGTGTCCAATAAATGTCTAGTAAATGAGTGAGTGGGTGAGCGTAACATGGGGCTGATGGAACCTGGCTTGTTGTACAGAAGTCAGGGACTCATCATTACTATGTTAAACCTCCCTTGCTTTACCAAAGATTTGAAGCAACTTGATTTGTAATGACTGTGTATATAAAATAAAATAAAATAAAATAGGGATCCAAAATTAAAGTATTGAAAAAATTATGAAGTTTTATTCTTTCCTGATATTTCTAAATTTTAAACCATATATCAAATGGTTTGGAGTGAATCACATATAATCTGTTCATTTTAACATTCTACTTTAACAACCATTGCAAAGAAATGCAATGACTATTGCAAAAAATGCATTTGAATTTTGTTCATATAAGACAATAAGGTGTCTTACAGGCATCTTGTTTTGTATGAGATTAGGAAACAAGGTTAATAGCATCACTCTTGATAAAGAAAGGTACAGTTCAAGAACATTTTTTAGTCCAATACCCTCCACTTCCTTAGTGAAATTTCATAAATTGGGCCTGATATTAATTTCAGGCTGTGATTCTGATTCTGTCAGTTCCTAACTGCTTCCATCAGTACATTTGACTTTGTGTCACTATTTAAATATTAATATGTGAAAGACCACTACATGATAGTAAAATATTTCTAGAGATATTACTTTAAACATATTTGAACTGGCCATTCTTTACAAACAACTTCTTTTCTATGGCAATACAATCGATTTGTGGGTATATCTTCAAGCTTACTGTTTGGTGATAAGGCTAATGTTAAATCTCCGTGGATGTATTTAGTATCATTTTTTGAATCCACACAAGGAAGTCATAACTCTTCTGTTTGGAAAATGAAGTAAGATATTTCAACATAAGTAACTTCTGCATGTTAAGAGTAACTCTCATATATGTGATAGTTGAAAGAAATCTGCTTTCTTGCTGTCTTACTTGAAGAACTCACATTAATCTCCAAAGGCTTCCTTTAATAACATAAAAATAAAATAAAAGTATCAGATACCGCCTTTAAATCTTATACTTTTCTTCTATTATTTTTAGACACTGTGTTGGAACCAGCATGTAACACAAGAAGAGTGTGAATTTTCTTTGGGTTGAAGAGCTAAATGTAGTCAGTATGGACGATTTTATGATGTAACCGATGACACATTTGTTTCTTTCTTTTTATTTTAATCTAGTTTTTAAAATTAAATTTTTATTTGTAATATTAATTACAGTATATTCACTTTGTATCCCAGCTGTAGCGCCCTCCCCCATTTCCTCCTAATCCCACCTTTCCTCCCTCATCTCCTCCCATCCCCTCTCTAAGTCCACTGATAGAGGAGGTCCACTTCCCCTTCCATCTGACCCTAGCTTATCAGGTCTCATCAGGACTGGCTGCATTGTCCTCCTCTGTAGGCTGCCAAGGCTACACCCCCCTCTGGGGAGGATGGGGTGTGGAATTACACATTTCTAAAGCCACAAGAGTTCCTGGCCAACAACCTGTTTCTAGAGAAGCAGACTTAATGTGGGCTAAAAGACTAGTTTATGGGTTTGCAGAAGGATTGGAAGTCCTGTAGCACGTGGCAAGCAAAATATAGACTGGTCTTACATCCACAAAGACAGATTGTCTCTCCTTTATATAAATGATACATAATACCCATTTTATTTCTCTAATAATTCAATAATATACTAAAAGGATGAACCACAATTATAAAACTATTCTAAATTTAAAAAATACCTTGCCATTGATAATCAAAGAATATAATTTAACACTTTCATGATGAAATAGAATTTAGTTAAAAATTGGTTAATTGCTGATTTTATTTCACTTGATATCTATTGAAGGATATGAAAGATTCTAACATTCTTATAAATTTAAAACAAAGAGAAAGTGAGAGGTAAAATAGAGCTTTTATTCATAATATGCATTCAATAGTAGTTGAAATTTTAATTATATAGAACAAGACATGAATCATCTAAATTCCAACACTACCTATTGAATGTTTTTTAGCTTATTTTGAGTTAATAATAATAATTATAAATTATCAGGATGATTTAGTAATTTAAAAACTTCAGTGATTTACAATAATATTTTAAAGTTAGGTTCATTCTTTGTGTGTTAAGTTTTGAATAGTATGTTGCAGAATATCATGCTAACCAGTCAGGCTTCAATTTTTGCAACTGGTTTTTATTTATTACAATTATTATTTTTATTATTAATTATTTTTTTCATTTTATTTATTTATTTATTTATTTTTATATCAATCACAGGTTAGGTATTTTGCATCCCAGGCGTAGCCCCCTCCCTCATTCCCTCCCACCCTCCCACTCCCTCCCTCATCTCCCTCCTCCCTGCCCCCTCCAAGTCCACCAACAGGGGAGGACCTCCTCCCCTTCCATCCAACCCCAGCTCATCCTGTCTCCTCAGGGCTGGCTGTAATATCCTCCCCTGGGATCTAGCCAGTCTGTCACTCCCCGGCTTGTATGGAGGAGGGTCAAAGAGTCAGCCATCAAGTTCATGACTGAAACAGTCCCTGTTTTCCTCACTAGGGTCTTCAGTCCTACACCGAGCTATCATGGGCCCCATCTGAGCGGGGGTTCCAGGCCACATCCACACATGGCCATTATTAATTATTAGTAATAATATTTAAATGTTCAAAATTAGAAAGCCAAGCTGAGAATAGGAAGTATTGTGTAGGACATTACATTTGAGATTATTATTATACATTATTATCCCAAAATAACACACAAAGTATTTTTTCATTTCTATAATTTTTATTAAAATATATTTTCATTTTTCCTCCCTTTCCTTCCTCCAAACTCTCCCATTTATCCTATTTCCATTCTTCTCCAAGTTCATGGGCTCTTTTTTCAATTATTATTGTATGAATACATGTTTTCTTAGTCTCTATTCTTTTTTAAATTTTTTTAAATTTATATATTCACATTATATCCTGATGCTAGCTCCCTCCTTTCTCTCCTCCTGGCCCCACCCTTTTATTCTCTCTTCTATCCCCTTCTCCTTAATAAAGGGGAGCTTCCCCCACCAACCCATCCCAACATATCAAGTTTCATTAGGCCTGTGCTCATCCTCATCCATTGAGGCCAGGCAAGGCGGCCCAGCCAGGGGGAAGTGATTGAAAAGCAGGCAACAGAGTCTGTGGTATAAACAGTACTCCTTAATTTACTAGAGGACCAACATGAAGACCAAGCTGCCCATTGTTTACATATGTGTAGGGGACCTAGGCTCATCCATACATGCTCTTTGCTTGGTGCTTCCATAACTATTCTATTGCTGTGAAGAGACACCGTGATGGAGGGAACCTTATAAAGTAAAGCACTTAATTGGGAACTTCCTTACAGTTCCAGAGGTTTAGTCAACTATTATCATGGTGGGGAACATGGTGCTGGAGCAGTGGCTGAGAGCTAGGATCCTGATCCATAGGGGGGGGGGGAGGGAGAAAAAGAGAGAGAGAGAGAGTGAGAGAGAGAGAGAGAGAGATCCTAGTGTGAACTTTTGAAACCCCAAAGCCCACTCCCAGTGCCAAACCTCCTCCAACAATGACACACCTACTTCAACAAGGACACACCCCTAATCCTACCCAAATAGTGCCACTCCCCAGTAAGAGCCCATGGAGCTGTTCTTATTTAAACCATCATATATGGTCCTTATAATTCTACCTCTACATGTGTTTTCAAAGCTGACCATTTGAAACTGGACAACAAATTAATTTTCTCTTACCTGGGGCTACCACTTTTCCTCCCAGCTTTACTTCGTTGCCTATATTACCTCATATGTATGAGGCCTTATGAATTTTTCCTCATCCAGTTTGACATATCCATTGGTGTCATCCTTGTTCAGCTTGCATTTCAGCATTCATATGGTTGAGATTTCTCAGTGTAGCATATGGTGTCCAGAAGAGACACCATCTCACAGCAAACTTCCTTATCCTCTGGTTTTTAGCATCTTACTGATTTACAAATACTTTTTAAATAATAGGAAAAATGAATAAATCAGATAGAAGTTGCTAAGTATTTTTTACAGTAAAACTTGTAAGTAAGCACAGTGTCTTGATTAATACGTGTTAAGTTACTCATTTTAAAATACAATGATAACTATCAAATATGAAATGTGATGACCAGAGTCAAAACAAATAATCTGAATGCAAATAAAACTAATTTAAACTTGGAAACAAGTTAGGACATTCAGTCACTCTTGTCATAACTGGCAACACTTCTCTGCAAATTAAAATATGTACTCCCTTTGTATTCAATAATGGTAATGAAAATTCAAAGCCAAATAATATGAACACATTTTAACATGAATAGAAAAGGGAGCTTTTAACAATTCTAAGGAATAAAGGAACCAAAGCATGTGAATTTTATGGCAATAATTATTTCACTGAGTTTTAAAAATGCCTGTGCCAAAAGTTCAGACATACGCTTTGTAATTTTATATAGAAATGGCTCTTAAGAGTAATACCTGTCATTTAGGTATAAAACAATAATATTGCGATATCAGAATAAGTAATTATCTGTTCAAAAGCTTTAGAAATACCTACCAACTATTCTTTCTTCCTGTGGTATGAACAGAAAGCTATCGAGAAAAAGTCTAAGTTCTTTTCTTTATCTAAGTTATATACAAGATAATAAGACGAGCAGAACGAACAATGTAGCAGGGAATAAGATTCTCTAGTCCTCATTCTGGACAGATACAGACAGTTGGATGTCTATTTGTACATCAGATTACTAGCACAGAGATCACTGAGGAAGTCAGCTGACAAGCCACTCTGTCTTCTTTTAGTTAAGCAAAATGAAAAGGCACATTGAAGAAAGCAGAAAGGAAAGGCTCATCCACATCAATCTTCCCCCTCTCTCAAGACCTACTCTAAACAGCATTGTATCAAAGAGGCACCTCCCATCCAAAGGAGAATAATAACTAATCCCAGAATCTTAACTCAAAACTCAATATCACACCTGCCACAGAGACATATAATGCTGGGCAAAATTCGACAGCCTATCACAACGCTAATACTATGAACTGAGCTTTTGGAACTGTGTTAAGCTAGAAGAGAAAGAGATAATCATCCCTTCTCCATCCTCAGGTGGAAGTTTAGAAGACGGTGCCAATGGTTGGGTACTAGGATACAAAAGTTATTGCAAGGATTTGTCTCAGAGTCCAGTGCTAGGCATACAACATGAGACCAAACAACCAATAAAAACTTGCATGTATGTGCAAGCTCAAACACAGAAACTCTGAAGAACCTTGCCACCTAGTGAAGGTCCATAGGCTCATTTAGATGGTTGCTTAGAAATGAGGGAGTGGTATTATTTGAGAAGGACTGGGAGGTGAATCATTGTTGAAGTAGAGGTGTGTTACTTTGGGAGGAAACGTATCACTGGGAACAGGCTTTGAGGTTTCAAAAAGTGATACCAAGCAGAGCATCTGTCTCTGTCTCTCAGCCTGTGGATCAAGACATCTCCTTGCAAAAAGGCTAAAATATGGGGTTGCATCATTCCAGACTTGGAGCAAGTCTAACTAGGAAATGATCTATCTATAGGAATGCACAGCTCTCTAAGACTATGAAGCTCAAAATTGATCCAAATCACCAGTAAACATGGTAGATTAGCATCAGTCTCCACTACATAGTCACCAACCTCAAATAATTCAGCTACCTCTAGGTCAGTGCTCACATACAGACAGAGTTTTATTTTATTGCTCCTGCTAGGATATGGGCCTCAGGGTACCTGCCATTTCTAGAGGTGATGAGGATCAGAGCATGACCCCCTTAAATACCAAATAAAGTTGACCAGCATTCATCTTCAAATATACTCCTCTCTTAGGCCCAGAGCATATCCCATTAACTGGAGGCAAGACACTAGAGCAAGAAAACATTTTATTTTATGAATTAGTGCTCAGCTAGTAAATGTGACACTGGGCATTTCATTTTTTACTTTTTGATTATAATTTATTCACTTTGTATCCCCTCTGCATACTGTCCCTTGTCTCCTCCAGGTCCCACCTGCCCTCCCTCTTCTCTCCCATGCCTGTTCACTAGCCACCATATAGGGGAAGACCTCCTCCTCTTCTATCTTACATTAGTTTATCAGGTCTCATCAGAGCTGGCTGCATCATCTTCCTCTCTGGACTAGCAAGGCTACATTCCCCAGAGGGTGGTGATCAAAGAGACACTGGGCATTTCTTAATGGCACCTAGCACAACTGTAACAGTAGACCTTGATTTCATATCAATTTTTGCCCTAGGAAGAAACATTCAGTCCTGATCAATGAGACTTCTGTTATAGCTAGCATGAGCTGTATTTGCTCACGGTGCTCATGGCACACAATTTCTCCTCATCAATAAAGACAACATAGCATTGTAGAACATTGTGTTGATCTACTGTTGTGGTGTTCTTGGTCTCTACTGGATACTTGTAGAGGAATTTTAATCCAGCAACATTGTTGCTCTGGTAAGGGGTCACTTACAAATACTTTCTAGGTCTATACAATATGGCTGGAATGCAGACACATTCTAGATTACAATATAATCTGCCTGTAATACAGACATGTCATTACTATAGATCTTTAATCTCAAACAATGAAAGTAAGGGTAGTTTATAGAAGAAAGCAGCCATGTGTGAAACTGAAATCTAACTGAGGGGCAAAGTTATAAATCAGAGAAAGATTTGACAGAATTAGATAGAGATAGATCCAAGATGGCTGCCACTAGAGGACACTGTGTCTGAGGAGTAGGACAGCAGAAACAATGCAGCGACCAGGAGACTGAACTCTGGGACCTAAAACGCCAGCATTCATGATTGCCAGGTGAGCAGAACTCCCAAGGTGAGAAAATCAAGTGGGAAAACCCTAGGGACACCCAGTTATTCCCCAGAAAAATCTCTGGGTGACCAGCGGCGCACAGCTCTGATCTGACCGAGCAGCCAGCCCTGAGGAAACAGGATGAGCTGGGGTTGAGCTGGGTTTGGATGGAAGGGGAGGAGGTCCTCCCCTGTTGGTGGACTTGGAGGGGGCGGGAAGGAGGG
>CM053743.1:26828598-26859305 GCA_028658305.1 Pachyuromys duprasi
AAATGAAGCCCATAGCCTTCTCAGTCTCCAAGGGGGTGCCCTAGTAATGGAGCAGTGGCTCTGTCTGCCATGAATTCAGTGGCCTGCTCTTTAATCACCTTTCCGTTGGGGGTGCAGCCTTGCCAGGTCACAGAGGAAGAGGATGCAGCTTGATCTGAGGAGACCTGATAGTATAGAGTCACACAGAAGGGGGTGACTGTCAGTGGACTAGGGGAGGGGTATAGGAACAAGATGGTGGGACTAGGAGGAGATGAGTGAGTATCATACAGCTGGGATACGAAGTGAATACACTGTAATAAGTAATGTAGAAATAATACCTCAAAAAAGATATGTATTATAAAGGTAACACTTATAGTTCTATGAAGATAATCTATTATATTAAACTGCAGATTGATTTATAATACATTAAATAAAATATTTGCTAATTAACATCTGAAAAAAAAAAAACAATGTCCTCTTCTGTGGCCTAGCAAGGCTGCTCCTCCCTCAGGGGGTGGGGAGGTTGAATATCTTGATTTAATGTGTAATATAATCATTGAGAAAATATTTATGTCACAGTGATTTCAATACATGAGTCATTGAATGTGGCTTAAAATACAAGTGTACTACAGGTGCTATGATAGGAATATGAAAAAAGTGATAAGTGAAAGAAATAAATTGCATCTTTTCATTCAGATTGAATCTTAGACATATACAGACAATAATCAAGTAATTATACAAAGAAATATTAGGAGCAATAATTTAAATGCCATGAGAAAACTTTCAACATACTACAAACTCAGTAAAGGGCAATTTAAATCAAATTGCAGCAATTTGGAAGACCGAAATATTGCTTTAAATGTGTATTCTAAGTAGGCATTAATTAAGAAAAAGGGGTTTGAAAGGGCTAAACACAGTATGGGGCAAGTACACGAAGGGCTCTTGAAAGCTTGTAATGTTTGGAAAGCACTGACTTTTAAGAACCCCAAATATTGTTATTTCTGTATTTTGGATTGATCACAGAAAGAGGAACAAAATTAAATGTAGAATAGGTTGGAGAAGTGAGCAGTGGGCAGTGTGTGATAGTATGCCAACTGGATGACAGTGCTGGGATATCTTGATGGGTACCCTGGTTTATAGATGGACTAGTGAGAAGGTACCAGAACATGGAGACAAATATAGTTAGAGGTGAAATCATAATAGCAATCTTGGCATCACTGTGAAAATTTTTAATGTAATTTATTTATTTTTATATTAATCACAGTTTAGGTACTTTGTATCCCAGCCGCAGCCCACCTCATTCCCTCCCACTCTCTCCAAATTTTTAAATGTAAAAAAAGTAATTTGACTTTTCATCTCCCCATTTTTTCATAAGACTCACTGCCCTGCACTCTGCCTAAAGTTTGTCTATGAGTCTCAATATCTACTTCCATATCCTACTGGGTGGAGTCTTTCAGAGGTCCTCTGTATATAATACTCCTGTCCTGTTCCTTGTTTTCTCCTGCCTCTGATGTCTATCGCATTCACCCTGAGTGAGTATTGAGCATCTTCTCTAGGGTTCTCCTTGATTAACCCCTTTAGAACTAGATGTTAGTATGTTTATCCTTTATTATATGTCTAATATTCACTTATAAGTGAGTATATGCCATGTGTCTCTTTCTGCTTCTGGGTTACCACACCCAGGAAGGGAAAGATAAAAAGGCCTGGAGGGGAAAGGAGCTCCACAAGGAGACCAACAGAGCACAAACTCTGGGCCCAGGGGACCCTACTAGACTGATACTCCAATCAAGGACCATGCATGGAGATAACCTAGAACCCCTGCTCAGATGTAGCTCATAGCCAGCTTAATCTCCAAGTGGGATCCCTAGCAAAGAGATCAGAGGCTATCTCTGACACGAACTCAATGGCTGGCTTTTTGATCACCTCCCCCTGAGGGGTAGGCAGCCTTACCAGGCAGGCCTCAGAGAAAGACAATACAGCCAGTCCTGATGAGATGTGACAGACTAGGGTCAGATAGAAGGGGAGGAGGTCCTCCCTTATCAGTGTAATAATGAAGGGGAATAGGGGGAGAAGAGGTAGGGAGGGTGGACTTGGGAGGAGAGGAGGAAGGGGGCTACTACTAGAACACAAAGTAAATAAATTGTAATAAATAATAAATAAAATTTAAAAAAAAGAAAGGTAATTTGAAGGCTGTTATATAAATTATTATTTGCTTCTGAAATTTTATATAATAGAGCTACAAAAATTAGGAATAAGATGCCATATGGTATATAGAGAATATCTTGTGCATTTTATGAATGTACCACCTCTCAATAAAAAAACAAAACAAAACAAAAACAAGAACAAGAATCTATGGCCTATAAAAAAGGGTAGAATAGAAGGTGGGAAATCTAGTGGGCAGAAAGGATTGTGGGATAGAGGCAGGCACAGGGAAGATGTGAGGAGGACAGATGCATGGTACCTGAGCAAAGGTAACCAGCCACGTGGCAGAATGTAGATTGGTATAAATGGATTGCTTTAAGTTATGAGCTAGTAGGAGAAGAGCCTAGCTATATGGTCTAGACATTTTTGGTATGTTTGGAGTCTCAAGAGTCATTATTTTGGGAGCTTGAGGTTTGAAGGAAAAACATGCACACTACTACAATGTGGAATCTTATACCTCCATTCAATTGTCACTATACATTTTGACATAAGTAGAAAAATATTATAAAGCTGATCCATGAATCATTTTAAAGAACAAAATATCAGATTTCAATTACATATTTGTGGATAGAATTCCACAATTCTCAAATGGTTTAATAGAATCAAAATGCAGTTTCAAAAAAAGGAATTGGAAATCAACCTTATGTCCCTAAATTTTGACCGATATGTGTACAATGAGCAAAGAAATGGAGAAAATTTTTTATTATTTAGTTATTTTGATACATATCAAAATATATCAAATATATATGTGTACATTGTGTCTGTGCTTCAAATAGTTTTTGTTGATTGACACTTATAATAAATATATGAAAAAATGTTTATCTGTATAATAGTGCCTTTCAACAGAAAAAAAAAAAAAAAGACTAGATCATGCTGGTAAAATAAATGTCACAGAGGGCCCCTGAAAGGCTCTGCCCTGCAGACTATCAAAGCAGATGCTGAGACTTATGGCCAACTATTGGGCAGAGTGCATGGAATCTTACGAAAAATGTAGGACATAGTAAGATAGGGAGAGGACAGAAGCTCCACAAGGAGAGCAACAGAACCAAAAAAAATCTAAGCACAGTGGTCTTTCCTGAGACTGATACTCCAACCAAGTACCATGCATGGAGAAAACCTAGAACCTCTGCACAGATGTAGCCCATGGCAGTTCAGTATCCAAGTGGGTTCCATAATAGTGGAAACAGGGACTGCCTCTGACATGAACTGATCAGCCTGCTCTTTGATCACCTCACCCTGATAGGGGAGCAGGCTTACCAGGCCACAGAGGAAGACAATGCAACCACTCCTGATGAAAGCTGATAGACCAGGATCAGAAGGAAGGAGAGGAAGACCTCCCCTATCAGTGGACTTGGGGATGGGCATGTGTGGAGAAGGGAGAGGAGGAAAGGTGGGATTGGGAGGGGAAAAGGGAAGGGTTTATGGGGGGATACAAAGTGAATAAAATGTAATTAATAAAAAAATAAACGGATAAAAAACAGGATGACTAGTAAAGAGGGCTAAGTTAAATTCTAAAAATCACATGTATAACAACTTTCTAATGAGAAAAGATTACATAGTTACATTCAGAAAGATTTGGTTTATTGCTTAATATTATAGTCTGTGCTTCCAAAAAAAAAATTCAGTTCTTAGTACCAATGTACGGCAGCACAGGAAGGCCAATAATTCCATAAACAGAACAGCTAATTACAAACTTTCAATAGTTAACCTGTTCCACTTCATATTTAAGATGAAGAAAAGGTCCCTTAAACTGTGTAAGTGGAACTGATCTTAATTTAGCAACATTATGAAAAGATTATTGGAAAATATCCTAGTAACTGCTTTTTCTAAAAGAGAGGCATATTTTAATCATAAAATATTTAAATGGCAATAACTAAAAATCATCAGCTTCCACATCTCATTTCTAAGATACATTTATCATACAGGAAGATCAATGAGGAAGGATGTCTAGAGCTAATATATAACAGTATAAATTTGGATTTGGTACCACATGTTCAAAGAATTTAAAAGGAAGTTGGTGACTTTTAATGAGGCTATCCATAAAAAAGAAAAGAAAGTGCCCAGCTGTGCAGTGTGCTTGATAATTTATCACAGGAGATATAAGCACATTTGTAACTAGGAGAACAGATAAATTTGTTTATAAGTAACAATATATTAAAATCTCCATGTTAAAATACTCATAATTATGAATTATGTTACTTTTTAAAAATTGTATTTGGCTAAGTGATTTTACTAAAAATTAACAATTCTAAAAGTATATAAGAGCTTTCCAACTAATGTTTTCTCATCTTCTGTATCCACTTGTTCCACCATTTTCCATCTGTACCATTTTAGTCAAATAACTCATTTTGCCTTCCTATTCAACCCATCTCAAGAATGGGCCCTAAACAATCAACAAATGAAGCATCTTTGCTCTACTTCTATTGGTTTATCAATTAGCAATTGAAGCACCATGAGTTATCATCATGGGTAATTTCTGATTTCAGTTCTATAGAATCAAATTTATGTGCACCTCCAGAATACTGAATGGAAATGTAATGTCTTGTGCTTCTTCCACAGTGAAAGTACAAATGTCAATTTTGATACACGTAAAGTAAATTTCTCCAAAATATTTCATGTTGCTATCTACTCTAACCACCATAACTACATTTCTTCTGTTCTGAGAATCAATATGGGATAAATGAGTAGTATACGCTTATTCTTTCATATCTTCATAGATAAATCCTAATTTTAATTTTTGGGGCCTCCTTTATTTTTTTGTGCTGTTCCAGTAAATACATTATAATGGACTAATTGGTTCATTTACTGATGATCATATAGGAGTTTTGTAATTTGAGGATATCATGTGAAATGCAAAGCTTATTATTTAATCTGTTCATAAATCTGTAGTTACTCATTTGGGGAAGTTATGTTAGTTGGCAATAGAATTCTTAGATATAAGAATAAGCAGGAAACACCAGAAAGTTTTCCAAAAGTGCATATTTAATTTCAGTTTCATTATAAAAAAGACACAGACAGAGGCTGAGACAGAAAGACAGAGAGACTAGGAGGTCTTGTTGGTAATCACCTTTAAAAAGCTTTATATTGGTGAACATATTTTATAAATATTGGTAATTTGCACTGATGTGGTTTAATTTATACATAATACATTAAACAATAACTATTGTTACAATAACTATTTTTCTGAGTAAATTCTTATTGAAGTTTAGTTTGTATATATGTAGGTCATGATTCATTTTTGTTAAACATTTATTAAAACCATGATTTAAAAAATCTCCTTTATCCCATTGAAATATGAAATATTTGTCATATATAATTGTTCTGTAAAGTCTACTATATTTTCTGTTCACTTTTTCTTTTCTCTTGCTTTTTAATATTTCTCCTTTTATTAGAGATTCCTTTTTCATAAAATATATTCTTATCATAGTTTCTCCAACTCTACTCCTCCCAGTTCCTCAGATCCACTCCATTTCTCCAATTAGAAAAGAACAGTTTTGTAAGAGATAACATCCAAACATGACAAAATAAAATATAATAACGAGAAGCAAATCCATCATATCACAGCAATGAAAAAGGAGGAGTAGTGTCCCAAAATCAGGCACACAGCCAGAGACCACTCTTTTTTATGGTCAGAAGTTCCTAAAAATACTAAGTTCACAGCTATAATATAAACACAGAGAACCTTGTACAAACCCATGTAGGTCCTGTCATGTGTCTGGATTAGTCGACTCAAGGGCCTTGTTCCTAACCCTTTTGACTCCCACTACTTTTCCACTTCCTCTTCTGCGAGATTCCTTGAACTCCGAGGGAAAGGATTTGATACAGACAACCAATTTGGACTCTTTCTTGAAATAATATCTTGCTGTGGGCATCTGCATCTGTTGCCATCTACTACCAGAGAAAGCCTCTCTGAGGATGATTGGATATGGCATTGATCTATGAGTATAGTAGCATGTTATTAAGGGCTCCTTTGTATACATATATATGACTATACAGACACACATACATGTATATATAAATATAGGTGTATACATATATAGGGGTGTGTGTGTTGGTGTGTGTGTGTGTGTGTGTGTGTGTGTGTGTGTAGTTTGCTTTTATCCTATATCTTTGGTCTATCTAGTCTCTGGTTCCCGGTTATGTAAGTAGTGTAGGGTATGGATTTCTTATCATGGAGTGTTCCTTAAGTAAAATCACACATTGCTTGGTCACTGCCAGAAATTCTGTGACACCATTGACATAGAGTATTTTGCAGGTAGGCCTGATTGTATGTCAGACCTTTTCAGGCTGGGTTTGTAGCCACATTTCTCTTTTGGTAGTCAGCAGAATACCTTCCCACAGCAAAGAGACTACAATGTGGCTGTGAAGGTTCCATATATGCACAAGCTAAACTCTGTGTTCAATGAGTTGTGTGTGCACTATCCTGTGCAGTGTGGACCCACTGTCACTTTGAAAAGAACAATTTTTTTTATTTTAGCAATAGCCTTGGTTGTGTTGGAATTTCCATGGGACCTCCTAGTCCAGGAACTCAATTGAAAGTATCCCAGTTCAGCTTCTGGAGGACTTCCTAGGTGAGAAGAGATAGCCAGGTAAGATTCTACAACCTTCATAGCTAGGAGTCCACATTAGGGTCACCTTCATATATTCAGGAAGTTTCCATACCACCTCTCCTGGAAATTCCAGCTATTTCTCCTCACACTATTTCCTTCCACCTTATTGCCCCCCATAATTGACTCCCTTTCATCCCTACCTGCCCTCCGTCTTCCCATACAATCTATTCTATTTTCTCCCACAGAGATCCATGTATCCTCTCTAGACTCCTCCTCTTTACAAATCCTCTCTTGGTGTATAGATTGTAGCATGGTTATCATTTCTTAATGGCTAATATATACTTATAAGAAAATATATATCATATATATCTTTCTGATTCTGGCTTATATCACTCAGAATGATATTTTTCTAGGTCCATCCATTTTCCTGAAAATTTTATGACGTCATTTATTAACAGCAGATTAATACTACACTGTGTAAATGTGCCAAATTTTCTATACTCGTTCTTTTGCTGAGGACAATCTAAGTTATATGAAGCTTCTGGCTATTATGAATAAATATGCAATGAACATGGTTGAACAAGTGTCCTTGTGTTAGGATTGAGTGTCGTTTGAGTTGGTACAGTTGGATCTTGAGGCAGATTGATTCCCACTTCTCTGAGGAACCACCATTTTGATTTCCATAGTGGTTGTACAAATTTTTCCTCCCACCCCAGCAATGGAGGAGTTTTCCTCTTGTTCCAGATCCTCATCAGCATGAGTTGTCATTTGTATAATTTATTTTAGCCATTCTGACAGGCCTAAGGTAGAATCACAAAGTAGTTTTGATTTGCATTTCCCTCAGGGCTTAGGATGTTGCAGCATTTCTTTAAGTGTCTCTTGGTCATTTGAGATTCTTCCATTATGAATTCTCTGTTTATACCTGTACTCCATTTTTATTTGGATTATTTTTATATATAGTTTTTAAGTTCTTTATATAGTTTATATATGAGTTCTCTATTACTTGGGCAGTTCGCAAAAAATTTTTTCAATTCGGTAGACTGCTTCTTTTTCCAAACAACAGTATATTTTTTCTTACAGAAGTTTTTCAGTTTCATGAAGTCTTATTTATTATATATTGATCTTAGTACCTATCCTATTGGTGTTCTGTTGAAAAAGTTGTTTCCTCTGCCAATGCATTCAAGGCTGTTCCCAATCTTTCTTCTTTCAGGTTCATTGTATCTGGTATTCTTTTGAAGTCTTTGATCCACTCAGAAGTGAGTTTTATTCAGGATGAGAAGTATGGATCTATGTGCATTCTTCTGCATGCTGACATCCAGTTTGATCAGCACCAGTGGTTGGAGATGTTGTCTTTTTTTCTCCAGTGTGTGTTTCTTATATCTTTATAAAAAAATCAGGTGTCCATAGTTGTTTGGATTTATGTCTGGCTCTTCCTATTGGATCAAATTTTATATGAATGGATTGAATCCTATTGACCAATGTATCTGTTTTTTATGAAAATGCTATTCCATTTTTATTACTTCAGCTCTGTAGTACAATATCAGGAATAGTGAGACCTCCAGCAGTTCTTTTATTGTTCAAGATTGTTTATGTATATTGACTCTTGTTTTGCCATAGAAAATTAAGTATTGTCTTTTCAAGGTCTGTGAAGAAACTTGTTGGGGTTTTGATGGAGCTTGCTTTGGATCGTTAGGCTGTTTCTGGAAAGATGGCCATGTTTACTATATTAAATATACCTATCCTGACCATGAAAGATCTTTCCATCTTCCAATATCTTCTTCAATTTCATTCTTCAAAGACTTAAAGTTTTCACTATACAAGTCTTTCACTTGCTTGGTTAGTTACCCCAAGGCATTTTATATAATTTAAGGCTACTGTGAAAGATGTTGTTTTCCTGATTACTTTCTCAGTCCATTTGGTATCTGTATATGAAAGGGCTACTGATATCAATCAGATATTTTGCTGAAGGTGTTTATCAGCTACAGGAGTTTCCTAGCTGAAGTTTTAGAGTCACTTATGTATACTATCATGCCATCTGCAAATAAGGATACTTTGACTATTATTCCCTTGATCTCTTTTGGTTGTCTTATTGCTCTAGCTAAGACTTCAAGTAGTATATGGACTTGATATGAAAAGAGTGGGCAACTATGGTTCCAATGCATTGGTTCTTGATTTTTACTGGAATTGCTTTGGGTTTCTTTCTATTTAATTTGATTTTGGCTATAGGCTTATAATAAACTGCCTTTTATTATGTTTGTTTGTGTCCCTTTTACCCCTAAATTCTCCAGGACTTTTATCATGAAGAGTTGTTGAGTTATTTCAAAGGCCTTTTATGCATCTAATGATGTGATTATGATTGCTTATATTGTGTATTACATTTGTTGATTTTTGTGTATTAAACCATTCCTGCCTCTCTGGGAGAAACCTACTTGATCATGAAAGAAGAATTTTTTGATGTGGTCTTTGATTCTGTTTGCATGTGTTTTATTGAATTTCTGTATGTATATTGGTAAGGGAAATTGATTCATAATTCTCTTTCTTTGTTGAGTCTTTATGTGGTTTGGGTATCTGTGTAATTTTGCTCACTTGTTTTTCAATTTATTAATATTCATATATGTATTTTATTTGTGTTGAACCTTGAATAAAATATTGAAAAAACAGTGTTGTTATCATAGTCCTCATGGTTTGATGACATTAAATACAGTATCAATCCAAATATCTTCTTAGGAATTCCTTTTCTAAATAACAAATCCTGTTTCAGCTATAACGTCTAAGTTTTTTTTATAAAAAATGAGGAAATCAATAGACTCACATTTTTCTATAGTTGTTTGATATTCATATGTTCTATGTTATTTAAATATTAATGAGATATATTTTATTAAATCATTTTCAAACATTAATTTAGTCTTGCATTCTAGAAGTAAACTCACTAAGTTGTCAGGGTGTATTTGTGGATTTATTCGTACAATGTTTGTTTAGAATGTTGTATTAGTTCTTTAAAGGTAATTTTAATAATTCATTTTTTCTGTCTTTCCATATTCACCTAGAACATTATATTGACCTTGCCTGAGTTGGGATGGTCTGTGGTCCCTTTATCAAGTACAACCCCCCTGTCCCCATAACTGAAGAAAACCACAAGCATAGCATAAAACCTAAGAGGAATCTCTCCAGGGCAAAGCAAGGCCACGAATGAACAACAAAGCACTCAGATAAAGATATCAAATTCACTGTTTACTCAAGCTCTGCTTGCAGTGGTGTCTATAGTAGCAATCTAAAAGACATACAAACAGAAGTTGGAAAAAATACTCATTGATTTTTTAAGTGAACTCAGAGTCTTTTGTCTCTGCCTTTCTTTATACTACTTTCCAGGTCTCTTGATGTTCTGTGCTGCACTGGCTACTAAGTGGCATCCAACAAGTGTCCTGAAGGACTCCAATCTATTTACAATAAAAAGCAGTTTGGATTTGGCAAACGGAGTTTACTAGCATGAGGCATACACTGACTGAAGACCAATAAGTACCAGAATTCATATGAAAGTTCACATGTGTAAAGAAGCATTATGTCTCATTACTTAATTATGTGTAAAAGTTAAGGGGAATATAAATGAACGAAGAAGATTTTTTTATATCCTGGAGTATTTTTTATTGTTTTAATAATTCTTGTTTCTGTCAATGCTTGAACTTTATTTCTTTTCCTTGTCATAACTTCTAAACTTCCCTACCATAACAAAGGCACACAATTTGACAAAAGGACACTGGTAAGCTACCAGAGTAAACAAAAAGCAAAACAACAAGCTCTATTCTGAATGTCAAGGTACTTTGTTGTGTGATAGAATCTGATTCTGAATCTCTTTGCTGTTTCACTGACATATCTCCCGACATGGATTAAACTAAATGTTCAATCTGGGACTCTCAATGCAGAGATAAATTAAATAAAAGGCTTGGAAAGGCAGAAGGAATTGGCTTTTCATTGCAGACCTAGACATGACTTGCTCATAGATCATAGATAAGTTCCTTCCATATGGCTTAGATATTTCTTTTTCTTCTTAGTATGATTTATTATTATTATTGTTGTTGGTATTATTTTTACAATTTATTCACTTTGAATACCAGTTGTAGCCCCCTCCATCATCTTCTCCAGGTCCACCTCTCATTTCCTCCCCTACCTCATAGAATCTCAGAAAGTACCTCTCTTTCCCCTTTTCTGTCTCTTCCCTTAAATTCACCATGTCTGAAGTTCTCAAATAGTAGAACTGGAATTTCTACAGCACCATGCTTTGTTTTCTACAGTGATTTCATTTCATATTGTGTTACCTAAGTATTCACACAAATGCCTGTATCATTTTATCAACTATGACACATCTATCTAAGATTTAGGTATAAATATTCTTTTTATCACTTATTTCTTTATTACAATTTATTTACTTTGTATCCCTCTTTGGAAATCCATATGGCTAGGAGAGAGAACTGAAAATGGTTGTGGGAAGTGGGGAGTTGGAGGAATCTCTGGGATGGAGGAGGCTTCTGGGAGTCTATGGCTGTAACCTTAGATGACACTTCTACCAGTGGGGGATATGGGACATGCAGAGGCCACCTCCTATAGCTAGGCAGGACTTCCAGGGGAGGAAGAGGGACAGCAACCCACCCACAAAATCTTTGACCCAAAATTTGTCCTGCCTACAAGTGGTGCAAAGATAAAGATGGGGCAGAGATCAAGGGAATGAGCAACTAATGACTGGCTCAAATTGAGCTCTACCCCATGACGCTATTAATGGTACTCTGATGCTTGCAGATTGGTGCCTAGCATAACGTTCTTCTGAGAAGAGTTGATGGAGCAAATGCAGTGACCCACAACCAAAAAATAGGCTGAGACCTGGGAGTCTTGTGGTAAGAGTGGAGGGAAAGGTTGAGGGATCAGGGGTAAGGACACCACAAGAAGACCTACAAAATCAACTAACTTGGGCCTAGGGAGTTCCCAGAGAATGAACCACCAACCAAAAAGCATGCATGGTCTCCTACCCATACATAGCAGGTATGTAGCTTGTTCTTCATGTGTTCTCATTAACAGTTAGAGCAAGAGGTCTCTTGCGGTCTCTGACTCTGTTGCCTGCCTTTGAATTCCCCTAGCTGGGCTGCCATGTCTGACCTCATTGGGAGAGAATGTACCTAGAGTTGCTGGAACTTGATGTGCCAGGGCAGGTTTGTACCCATGGGGGTCACTCTTTCTCTGAATGGGGAAGGGGTATTATGGTGGGAGGGGCTATATATATATATATATATGAAAAATCAACAAAAATAAAATAACATAAAAATAAATTTTTTACATACTGTTCCTGTGATCATTTTCTTTGTTCTCTTATTTTTTCTTGACAATGGCTTCAGATTTTGTAAATTTTATTTATCTTTGGGATATAATACATTTTGGTTTCACACGTGCTTTCAATTGACTCCAGATATTTTATCTTATCATTCTCATTTGTAAGATATATTTTAGTATGCGTGTGGGCTCATGGAGACCAGAGGTATATGATTTCCTGAAGTTACAGATATGGAATATTGCTGAGTAGCAGTCATAGCTTCTGGAAGTCAAACTTGGTTGTAGTGGAAGAGCATTATATATTAACTAGTAAGCCATCTTTTCAACCCTATTATTCTATTTTATTCCATATTTTATTTTCTAGCCCTTTAATATCTTCAGTAAGCTTTGATAATTATATTTGATATTTAAAACATTTTATTTCCATCATTATATGCCATAAATACACACATATATATAGTAGTCTATATTATAGGATAATTATTACCTTTATAAATTTATATTCATCTTAATAGATTTTAACTATAAATATTTTGACTCTCTACAATGTTAAATAATGTTAACATGTATGTATGTTTTTAAATTACTCTCTCTAGTTTACATCATAATAATCATCTGTACATTCCCTTACTGACTTTACGGTTTATGTGTAATTGAATATTACATGTCTACTTTGAAGGAAAATCATTATGCATTTTTATGACATGATTATGAAATACTAGCTTTTGTAAAACATATTTTTTATTTCTATTTCCAATACTAACACATTTTTGAGAAAGGATTTGAGGAAGTGAATTGATTACTCCTAAGAAAAATTTCTAAATCTCAATGTTTTTCATATCCATTTTTACTGCTACAGGGAGCTGAATGAAATTAAAAATCATGTCTTTCCATGTATACAAATTCAAAATTCCTCTGTGAGTACACTTTTATAATACTGTATACTGCCTTGACATCAAGTAATAAAGATTGTCTAATAACTTACCTTGAGGTGAATATGAGCACATCAGCTTGGTGATTATTTTGAGAAACTGGTGCATGTTTTAAACTATTCTTTATTTTCCTTACATTCCTTGGAGAGACATCCAAAGACAGATATTATGGTTTGTTGCTTTGTCCAGTGATCTGTGCAGGGGGAGGTGGAGACCAGTTCTCAGTCTGCCTAAGGATATTTGGAGGACTGAACATTCACACAGAGAGCATGTCTGCTTTCAGACCTCGTTGTACCTTTGGTTGAGGAGCAGTGAGCTTAGGAACTGGATTGGGTCTCCACTGTGGAAGTGTTCCCAGACTGAAATATATTCATCAGTGATCTTCTTTTCCTCTTCTATCTATCTCTTCAAGATGTTTGAAGAACCAGATTAAGGTATGTCCTGAAAGGATGTGCAGAGAAAATGGTACCATATACATTGTACCCAGTATCATCCATATATAATATCCCCTCCTTTCCTCTTATACTAAATAACAACATTATTATAACTGTATCTTAATAAGTTGACTGCAGATTAAGAATATTTATACCTATGTGGTAAGCTCCCGTCTTATTCTCTTTTCTCCCTCTTCTGATATCTGTTCTGTTTGTGTTTCTGAATGAGGTTTGAACATCTTATCCAGGGTCCTCCTTCTTGATTAGATTTTAGTATGTTAGATTTTAGTATGTTTATCCTATCTTACAAGTATAATATGCACTTATGAGTGAGTATATAACATGTATGTCTTTCGGCTTATGGAATAGCTCACTAGGATGATCCTTTCTAGTTTCTACCATTTGCCTGTAAATTTCATGATTTCCTTGTTTTCATTTCCTAACTAGTATTCCATTGTGTAAATGTGCCACAATTTCTGTATCTATTCCTCAGTTGAGGGATATCTGGATTGTTTCCAGGTTCTGGCTATTACAAATAAAACTGCTATGAGCAGGGTTGAGCAAATGTCCTTGCATTCTTGAGCAAATTTTGGACATATGCCTATGACTGGTATAGCTGGATCTTGAGGTAGCAGTATTCTTAATTGTTTGAGAAAGCACCAGATTGATTTCCAAAGTGGGGTAGAAAGTAAATAAATTGTAATAAATAAGTGAAAAAAAAAGAATAGTGATACCTAAATCTTAGGTAGATTTGCTATAGTTGATAAAATGATACAGGTATTTGTGTAATTACTCAGGTAGCACAGTATAGAAAACACTCTAGAAAACAAAGCATGATGCTGTAGAAATCCCAGTTCTATTATTTGAGAACTTCAGACATGGTGAATTTAAGGGAAAAGACAAAAAGGGGGGAAAGAGAGGCATTATCTGAGAATCTATTTCTATACAATTTTAAAACATGTAAAATGGGAGTCTTGTAGAAGTGTTGGGGGAAAGATGAAAGGACCTGGAGGGGACAGGAACCTCATGAGAAGATCAACAGAAACAACTAACATATGGGGGCTTTCAGAGACTGAGACATCAACTAAGGAGTACGCACAGTCTGGACCTAGGTCCTGTTCATTTATATTGCCAATAGGCATCTTGGTCTTCATGTATGTTGACTGGAGAGTGGAGTGGAGAGGGTGGAACTGTTTCTAACATGGACTCTATTGCCTGGGTTTTGGTCACTTTCCCTGAAATGTCTGAGTTGCCTGGCCTCAGTGGTTGAGGATATGTTCAATCCTGAAGTAACGTGATGTGCTGGGAAGGGGTGATATGTGGGAGAAGGCATCCCCTTTTCTAGGGGGAAAGGAGGATGGGAAGGGTGAAGAAGGGGGGAAAGGACTAGGAGGAGAGGAGAGAGGGGGTACCCTTGGGATACAAAATAAATAAAATGGAAGATGAAATATTGAGTAAAAGGAGAAGATGGTCTTTCTGAGACTATTTATGGTGACAGACTTATTCAGAAACAGAGTATGGCATGCCACAATGCAATTGTTCTATATTTTGAAATACTGATTTTTGCAATTACACATAAGCACACGTGAACACATTCCCAGTCAGACACTGTGTGACACAATGTAAAAATGTTTCAAAAATGAAATACATTAAATTTTATATAAATATTAGATATATAAAATTAAGCTAAGAGTATTAATCCTTATGATAGTTAACTTGAATGAAAAATAAATATTTTAGGATGAATAAATTAAACTAAATATAGACATTTTACCTTGCATATTTTAGCATTTAAAATAATAGAAATTAGTCCAAAAGACATAATTTGATGGTACTGTTTTTAAAAAATGTACATGGTTTAGGTAGTCCATCGTATTCGCTGTTTTTCTAACATAAATTATTAGAAAAAAGTTATTTCTATGGAAGTTTGGTAAGTGTTTGCATTGTTTTCTAAATTATTCATGAAGGTTATTGGAGTAGATTTATCTTTATTTTCATAAACAAGATGTTGGGATTTTTAGAATTAATGATATGCAGGCATAAAAGAAAATGACAAGCAAAAATCAAAACATACAAGTGTAATTTTTCCCATTACAATTATCTTATTTATTTAAACAAGTACATCATTGGTTATGTCCACATGTACGCAATGACCTGCTGAAGTCAAGGCATTAGATTCTCATACAGCTCAATTGTAAGCCAGTGAGTCACTCCACTTTCCTATCCTACTCCAGTCTCCCGAGAGTATAGTGGGTTCACAAATGCTGAACCATCTCTACAACAATATATTTTAAGAGTATTCATTATTTACTGTAGATATTGAATATATTACTTCATAATAAGATATTCAGATACTTAACGAACACTTACTATTAACAGGAGACTAGGCATCACCTATTTTCAGATGATGATCGTTTTTCTAATAATAACAACTAGATTTCAAGAAAATCCCCAACGTTACATGTGTCAAAAATAAAAAATTAAAATCAGTGATCATGTAGCCTTTTTTAACCATTAAAGCTCTTCTCACTTAAAACAAATGTATTGAAAAGAACTTTCATGATTATATCTATTTTTCAAATAAAACGAGGACTTTTAGAAATTGAAATTTTAATTTAATATTTTTGAGTGTTCTTTTGTCTCAGAGAAGTCAATTGTTTTATTTGGAAGAGCACATTCAGAAAAAATAGTACATATACATAATTTTTATCACCATGGCATTTGAGATAACAAGAAGCTCGTTTTTTAATGTGGTACCAAATTTTTCTAGGTTGCCAATTTTCAATTTTTATAGAGCTGATTATTCTATTATTGGGTTACCAATCCAGATACATTTTTCTTGACAACAGTTATTTAAATATTTTACATACCATTCTCTGCTACTATTGGAAAAATCTAGTGAGCTTTAGTAATGGTGACATATGCATATTATATTAACTCTGCATCCAGTCTTTCTTTAATACTCTTTTAATTAAAAGGAAGAGCCTTATCAATTCCAACAGTTGAATGTTATTTCAGTTCACTTATAAACAGTGAAATTCAGGAACATGCTGTGTATGTGCTCTCTAATGAAGAATTAATTATATACACAGGAAAAAATATTGAAACTTAAAAGAAGAATTTGATTCTTCTTTTTGCTGTCAGGATTATGATTTTGAAGCCAGAAGGAGGATGTTTAAATTTCTGAATGATAATGAGAACTCAGAACCTTGGAAATGTAAATTCTGACCTTCCGGTGAAGTCAGACGATCTTATAAGGGCTGTGCATTGTGGTTTCAGGATGTCTGTCTTGAGAGATTGAGAGACTTAGGTGTCATATAAATTTCCACCATATTTAGTTTGTGTAGGAAACTTTTTAAAAACAAAATAATGTATTATTTTACAATCATGCTTTAAAATATATCTATGCTTGTATATTATATTAATTGGAATTGCACCTCATGGAATGATAATGCTTCCTCATGAGCCATAGACTACCTGAAAAAAAAAAAAAAGCCCCAGTACTGGAAATGGCAAACTTTTCTTCAAATTCTTGGTCAAAAGGAGTCCAAGAGACTTAACAAACAATATACACTTTTGCTACTGTCTTTGATTGCATCCCAGATCTTGAAGATTAAAATCCCATTGTTGAAGGCATCACACAGTTCATACATAAGACTTGAATGAACCAAGCCAGAGCTGATTTAGAAGACTCCAAAGTCTGTATCCTAAATAATCAATAGCACCTTATAGCAAATTTTGTTTTTATTTTTATAAGGTACACAGTTAATTATTTATATTTAAATATTATAATATGCATACAAAGTAACGGCATGTTATATTGATTTAGTAGCAATCCAAAACAAGATATTTTTTATATTTATTTATTGTATTAATTACACTTTATATCCCCCCTGTAGCTCCCTCCTACCTCCTTTCCCCCACCCCTTCTCCACACATGCCCCTCCCAAACTCCACTGATAGGGGAGGTCTTCTTTTCTTTCTGTCTAATCCTAGTCTATTATGCCTCATCAGGAGTGGCTGTATTGTCTTCCTCTGTGGCCTGGCAAGGCTGCTTCCCCCTCAGGGGGAGGTGATCAAAGAGCAGGCTAATCAATTCAAGTCAGCTGCAGTCCCTGTTCCCATTACTATGGAACCCACTTGGACACTGAACTGCCATGGACTAAGTCTGTGCAGGGGTTCCAGGTTATCTCCATGAATGGTTCTTGGTTGGAGTATCAGTCTCAGGAAAGACCACTGTACTCAGATATTTTTGGTTATGTTACTCTCCTTGTAGAACTCCTGTCCTCTCAAGTTCTCACTATTTCCCTCTTCTTTCATAAGATTCCCTGCACTCTGACTAAAGGTTGGCCATAAGTCTCAGCATCTGCTTTGATAGTCTGCAGGACAGAGCCTTCCAGAGGCTGTCGCTGGCAGGCTCCTAACTTGTTCCCTGTTTTCTCTTTCTGTTGATGTCCATACTCTTTGTCTTTCTGGATAGGGATTGAACATTTTAGCCAGAGTCCTCTCTCTTCATTAGTTTCTTTAAATGTACAGTTTATAGAAGGTTTATCCTATACTATATGTCTATATGAGTGAGTATATACCGTGTGTGTCTTTCTGCTTCTGGCATAGCTCACTCAGGATGATCCCTTCCAGTTCCTACCATTTACCTGTAAATTACATGATTTCCTTGTTATTCACTGCTGAATAATATTTCATTGTGTAGATGTACCACAATTTCTGAATCCAATCCTCAGTTGACAGGCATCTGGGTTGTTTCCAGATTCTGGCTATTACAAACAAAGCTGCTACAAACATAGTTGAGCAAATGTCCTTATTGTGTACTTGAGCCTCTTTTGGATATATTCCTAGGAGTGGCATAACTGGATCTTGAGGAAGCTCTATTCCTACTTGTATAAGAAAGCACCAGACTGATTTCCAGAGTGGTTGTTCAAGTTTACATTCCAACTAGCAGTGGAGGAGGGCTCCCCTTTCTCCGCACCATCTCCAGCATGTGTTGTCACTTGAGGTTTTGATCTTGGCCATTCTGATAGGTGTAAGGTGGAATCTCAGGGTCATTTTGATTTGCATTTTCCTGATGGCTAATGACTTTGAAAATTTATTTAAGTGTTTCTCTGCCATTTTATTTTCCTCTATCAAGAATTATCTGTATTGCTCTGTTCCCCATTTTTGAATTGGATCACTTGATTTATAGCTTTTCGACTTCTCTATTTTTTATATATACTGGATATTAGCCCTCTGTCAGATAAAGGGTTGGTGAATATTCTTTCCCAATCTGTAGGCAGTCATTTTGTTTTGATGACAGTGTCCTTTGCTTTACAGAAGCTTTTCAGTTTCATGAGGTCCCATTTATTGATTGTTGCTCTTAGAGCCTGTGCTGTTGGTGTTCTGTTCAGGAAGTTGTCTCTTGTGACAATGAGTTCAAGGCTCTCCCTGACTTTTTCTTCTAACCGATTTAATGTGTCTGGTTTTATGTTGAGGTCTTTGATCCACTTGGACTTTCGTTTTGTGCAGGGTGATAAGTATGGACCAATTTGCATTTTTCTACATGTAGACATTCAGTTAGACCAGCACCATTTGTTGAAGAGGCTGTCTTTTTTCCATTGTATGGTTTTGGCATCTTTGTCCAAAATCAGTTGTCTGTCAGTGTGTGGGTTTATTTCAGGGTCTTCTATCTGGTTCCATTGTTCTACCATTCTGTTTCTATGCTACTACCATGCAGTTTTTATTACTGTTGCTCTCAAGTACAGCTTGAGGTCAGGTGTGGAGATATCTCCAGAAGATCTTTTATTGTAGAAGATTGTTTTGGCAATTCTGGGTTTCTTGTTATTCCATATGAAGTAGAGAATTTTTCTTTCAAAGTCTGTAAAGAATTGTGTTGGTAATTTGATGGGAATTACATTGTATCTCTAGATTGCTTTTGGTAAGATGGCCATATTAATATGTTAATCCTGCCAAGCCATGAGCATGGGAGATCTTTCTATCTTCTGATGTCTTCTTCTAATGCTTTCTTCAGAGACTTGAAATTCTTCTCATACAAATCTTTGACTTCCTTGATTAAATCACACCAAGGTACTTTATGTCTCTTATGGCAATTGTGAAGGGTGTTGTTTCCCTAATTTCTTTCTGAGCCCTTTTGTCTTTTGTATATAGGAGGGCTTCTGATTTTTTGGAGTTAATTTTGTATCTGACCACTTTGCTGAAGGTGTTTATTAGCTGTAGGAGTTCCCTGGTATAATTTTTGGGGTAACTCAGGTATACAATCATATCGTCTGCAAATAGTGATACTTTGACTTCTTCTTTTCTTATTTGTATACCCTTGATCTCCTTCAATTGTTTTATTGCTCTTGCAAAAACTTCCAGAACTATGTTGAAGAGATATGGAGAGAGTGGGCAGCCTTGCCTTTTCCCTGATTTCAGTGGGATTGCTTTAAGTTTCTTTATGTTTAGTTTGATGTTGGCAAAGGGCTTACTGTATGTTGCCTTTATTATGTTTAGGTATGTGCCTTGTGTCCCGGATATCTCCAATACTTTAAACATGAATGAATGTTGGATTTTGTCAAATGCTTTTTCAGCATCTAAGGAGATTATCATGTGGTTTGTTTGTTTGTTTGTTTTCAGTTTGTTAATATGGTGGAACACATTGATGGATTTCCATATATTGAACCACCCCTGCACACCTGCGATGAAGCCTACTTAGTCATAGTGGATGATACCTTTGATGTGTTCTTGTATTGGGTTTGCAAGTATTTTGTTGAATATTTTGGCAACAATGTTCATGAGGCAGATTGGCCTGAAATTCTCTTTCTTTGTTGGTTCTTTGTGAAGTTTAGGCACCAAGGTGACTGTGGCTTCATAGAGTGAGTTTGGTAGTGTTCCTTCTGTTTCTATTTTGTGGAATAGTTTGGAGAGAATTGGAGTTAGCTCTTCTATGAAGGTATGGTAGAATTCTGCACAGAAATCATCTTGTCCTGGGCTTTATTTGGATAGGAAACTTTTGATGACAGCTTCTATTTCCATGGGGGATATAGGACTATTTAATTTATTTACATGGTCATGATTCAGCTTTGGCAGTTGGAATCGATTAAGAAAATTGTCCATTTCATGTAGATTTTCAAATTTTGTAGCATATAGACCTTTAAAGTAAGTTCCGATGATTCTTTGGATTTCCTGGGAGTCTGTTGTTATGTCCCCCTTTTCATTTCTGATTTTGTTAATTTAGCTAACATCTCACTGCTTTTACTTAGTTTGGCTAAGGATTTGTCTATCTCGTTGATTTTCTCAAAGAACAATCTCTTGATTTCATTGATTCTTTGAATTGTTTTATTTGTTTCTAATTTATTGATTTCAGCCGTGAGTTTGATTATTTCCAGCCATCTACTCCTTTTTGGTGAAGGAGTAGCTTCTTTTTTGCTAGGCCTTTTAAGTTGCTTGAATGAGAAGTCTCAAATTTCTTCTTAAAGGCACTTAGTGCTATAAACTTTCCTCTTAGCACTTCTTTCATTGTTTCCCATAAGTTTGGGTATGTTGTGTCTTCATTTTCATTGAATTATAGGAAGACTTTAATTTCTTTCTTTATTTCTTCCCTGACCCAGCTGTCACTTTGTAGTAATTTGTTCAGTTTCCATGTGTGTGGAGACTTTTTGCTGTTTTCATTGGTGAGGTCCAGCTTTATTCCGTGGTGATTAGTTTTGGAGAAGGTTCTATGAGGTGCTGATAATAAAGTAAATTCTTTTGTGTTTGGGTATAAGGTTCTGTAGATGTCTGTTAAGTCCAGTTGATTCATGACCTCTGCTAGAGACATTGTTTTTTTTGTTTAATTTCTGTTTTGTTGACCTGTCCTTTGGTGAGAGTGGGGTGCTGAAGTCTCTCACTATTTTTGTTGGGGGATCTATGTGTAGTTTAAGTTTTATTAATGTTTCTTTTACAAATGTGGGTGCCCTTGTATGTGGGGCATAGATATACAGGTTTGTGATGTCTTCCTGGTAGAGTTTTCCCTTGATGAGTATGAAGTGCCCTTTCCCATAGCTTTTTATTAATTTTGGTTGAAAGCCTGTTTTATCAGATATTAGAGTGGCTGCTCCTGCTTGCTTCTTGGGTCCATTTGCTTGGAAAACCATTTTCTATCCCTTTACCCTCAGGTAATGTCTGTCTTTGTGACTTAGGTGTTTTTCTTGTATGCAACAGATTGTTGGGTTATGTTTACATATATATTCTGTTAGTCTGTATCTTTTTATTGGAGAATTGACTCCATTGATGTTTAGAGAGATTAATGACCAGTGGGTATTAGATCCTTTGATATTGATGTTGGATGTGGCAATAAGTTTGTATGCTTGGTTGCTTTTTATTTTGATATACTGAGATGAATTATTTCCTGTGTTTTCTTGAAAGTAGTTTTCTTGGGTTATATTTTTCCTTCTACTGTCTTCTGGAACAATGGATTTGTGTGTAGGTATTGTTGAAATTTGTTTTTGTAATTGAATATCTTGTTTTCTCCATCTATGAGGACTGAGAGTTTTGCTGTGTATAGTAACCTGGGCTGACATCTGTGTTCTCTTAGGGTCTGCATGATATTTGTCTAGGCCCTTCTGGCTTTTATAATGTTTGTTGAGAAATCAGGTGTGATTCTGATGGGTTTGCCATTATATGATACTTGTCATTTTTCCCTTGCTGCTTTTAGAATTTTTTCTTTGTTCTGTATACTTATTATTTTGATTATTATGTGGTAGGAGAATTTTCTTTTCTGGTCTAATTTATTGGGTGTTCTATAGGCCTCTTGTATTCTTATTGGCCTCTCCTTTAAGTTGGGGAAATTTTCTTCAATGATTTTGTTGAAAATATTTTCTGGGCCTTGGAGGAGGGAATCTTCTTTTTCCTCTATTCCTATTATTCTTACGTTTTGTCTTTTCATGTAGTCTTAGATTTCTTGGACAGTCTGTGTAAGGAATTTTTATATTTAACTTTTTCTTTGATGGATACATCAAATTCTCCCATTGTATCTTCCACACCTGAGATTCTTTCTTCCATCTCTTGTATTCTATTGGTTATGCTTACCTCTGTAGTTCTTGTTTTCTTCCCTAAGTTCTTTCTCACCACAGTTTCCTCCATTTGTGTTTTTTTTCTAATGTTTTCAATTCTGTCTTCAGATCATGAGCCATTCTGTTGATTTCCTTCACCTGTCTGTCTGTAGTTTCCTGTTTTTCCTTCAATTCATTCAGCTCTTTGTTTGACCATTCCTCTGTTTCTTTTATTTCTTTTTTTTTCAATTTCTTTTTTTTTCACTTTAATTTTATATTAATCACAGGTTATGTACTTTGTATCCCAGCCGTAGCCCCCTCCCGCATTCCCTCCCTATTCCCCTCTTCCCTCTCTCATCTCTTTCCTGCACCTTTCCAAGTCCACTGATAGGGGAGGACCTCCTCCCCTTCCATTTAACTCTAGATTATCAGGTCTCTTCAGGAATGGCTGCAATGTCCTTTTCTGTGGCCTAGCAAGACTGCTCCTCCCTCAGTGGGTGGGGAGGTCAAAGAGCCAGCCATTGAGTTCATGTCCAAAATAGTACCTGTTCTCCTTACTAGTATACCCACTTGGGTATTGAGCTATGATTTGCTACATACAAGCAGGGGTTCTAGGTTATAACCATACATGGTCCTTGGTTGGAGAGATAGTCGCATAAAAGACCCCTGTACCCTGATATATTTGGACCTTGCGGAGCTCCTGACCTCTCCAGGTTATACTAACTCCCCCTTCTTTCATATGATTCCCTGTACTCTGCCAAAAGGTTGGTTATGATTCTTAATCTTTGTTTTGATACCCTGCTAGGTAGAGTCTTTCTGAGGCCCTCTGTAGTAGGCTATTGTCCTGTTACTTGTTTTCTCCTATATCCAATGTCTGTCCAATTTGACTTTCTAAGTGAGGATTAATCCTCTTACCCCAGGTCCTCTTTCTTGTCTATCTTCTTTAGGTGTATAGATTTCAGTATGTTTATCCTATCTTATAGGTCTATATAAGTGAGTATATACCATGTGTCTTTCTGCTTTTGGGATACCTCACTCAGGATGATCGTTTCCAGGTCCCACCATTTCCCTGCAAATTTCATGATTTCCTCATTTTTAATTGCTGAGTAGTCTTCCATTTTGTAAAACTACCACAATTTCTGTATCTATTCTTCAACTGAGGGACATCTGGGTTGTTTCCAGGTTCTGGCTATTACGAATAAAGCAGCTACAAACATAGATGAGCAAATGTCCTTGTTGTGTACTTGAACAGACAACTCTCTGTAGAGAACTGTATAATGGCAGAAAAACACTTAAAGAAATGCTCAATGTTCTTAGCTATCAGGGAGATGCAAATCAACAGGACCCTGAGATTTCACCTTACACCTTTCAGAATGGCTGAGATCAAAAACTCAAGTGACAACACATGCTGGAGAGAATGTGCAGAAAGAAGAACCCTCCTCCATTGCTGGAGGGAATGTAAACTTGTACAACCACTCTGGAAATCAATTTGGCGCTTTCTTAGACAATTAAGAATAGTGATTCCTCAAGATCCAGCTATACTACTACTAGACATATATCCTTTTATTTCTTTCTGTGATTTAAGTATTTCCTCTCCTAAGGCCACAAACTGTTTGGCGGCAACTTCCTCTATTTCTTTATGGATGGCCATAATTTGTTTGTCTTTATCTTCCTCTAGTTCTTTATGCATTTTATTTGTTTCCTCTATTATCCTCTTCATAAGCGTATATATTAGGTCATCTTCTTGAATTTCTATTATGCTTTGGTCTAGGGCTGTTTGCTCCTGGTTAACTTTATTCTGGTGATGCCATATTGCTCTGTCTTTTGTTGGTTGAGCTTTTAAGCTAGCCTCTACCCCTTAGGCCTACTTAGGTGTTGGGTGTTAGTTTCTGGTGGTTCCTGCAATCCTGTGGTGGAGACAATCATTCTGGCAGGAAGATGGTTATTCCTGAAGGAAGCCTCCTCAGCATTTTGGGTATGGTCACTGAATGGTCTGTGATTTTCAGGAATTGCCACAGCACATCTCAGGCGTACAGACCTGAGCGGTAGCTGTGGTCCTTGTTAGTCTAGAGGGCTCTCCTCTCACCCAGAGAAGTCCTGGATACAGCTGCCTTGCTTCTGAGTTTCTTGCTATAAATGTAGTGAGCTGCTGCTGTAATCTGGGTGCCCTGTGGTTTGATCAGTTCAATTAGGTTAACTGTTTGCCCCTTGGAGCAGTATCTAGGAGTTGTTCTCAGGGATCCCAGGCTGCTGTAGGTCTGAGGTTGGAGCTCTGTGCCCCAGTACCCAAGGGGTAGTCATTGGCAGGTGAGCTCCACTTTCATGCTTGCAGCTGGAGGCTAGAGTCAGGAGCCTGTGGATAGCCAGAAACTTTTCTGGAGCTAGGCATCCTGAGGTAGGGCCAGATGTTTCATCCACTGTGGGGGTTTCTCCCAACAGGAAGGCCCAGTCTGGTGTTTGGGATGGCGCATAGAGTGTGCAGGGGCTTGCAAGTGGTGGCTCCTGGTGTCTAGGCAGGAACCTGAGACCTTTTCCCAAGAACTTTCCTGTGTGGATGGTGGAGCTGAGTGCTCTAAGCTGTCTCCCTCCCTGTGGGGTTTTCTCCAGACAGGAACTCCCACTCTCTGATGCCCTGGGGTGCACAGTTCTGTCTGTGATGGAGAGTCAGCCAGGCACGCAGCAGGTCTCTGGGCTGGTGGCATGCCTGCCTGCCAGTCTGCAGGACCTTTTTTAGGGCTATACTGGATAATCTAAGTCAGTCCCCATTTGCTTCCTTCCCTGCTGGGTTTTCTTCCAACAGGGAAACCCAGTCTGATGTCCTGGGGCACACTGTTCTGTCTGTGAGGGAGAGTCAGTTGTGCAGCAAATCTCTGTGATCCTGGGTGGAGCCCCACTCAGTGTTGGCAGTGTGCCCATCTGTGGGACCTTTTCCGGGGAAATGCTGGGTGACCTGACTAGGTCCAATTTCCTTCCTTCCTTGTGGGTTTTTCTCCCTACTGGGACTCCCACTCTCTGGTGTTTTTGTGTTCACCATTCCGCCTGGGAAGGTGATCAGGGCACTCAGATGTGTGGTTCTGGTCTGGTGACTGTGTGCCTGTGTGACCTGGGTTCTCTTCCGGGTTCTAGCTGGGTGACCTGAGAGTGGACATGACTGATTCCCGCACTGTGGAGTTTCCTCTCACCTGGGAAACACGATCTCTGGTGTTTTAGGGCCCAGAGTTCAGTTTTTGATCGCTGTACTGCTCCTCAGATGCAGTGTCCTCCTGGCGCTGTCATATGGCCTCTCCAAACAAGAAGTTTTATGTTGCACATTTTTAAATATTTTTCTTTATTGTTATTTTTACAATTTATTAACTTTGCATGCCACTGTAGCCACCTCCCTCATCTTGATCAGATTTGTACTATGTCAAATTCTCCCAGAAGCAATTAACTGAGAAAAAAAAAAAGAAGTTTTTTTTTTTTTCATCTCATAGTTTTAGTGGTTCAAACTGAAGATTTGAGGAATCTTTTTTTACCTGTGTATGAAGGTACATATACCATTGTAGGAGTTTTTGCCAAACAGTTAATTTCATACCAGTGAACAAGTGATAAGAAAAAAAATAGACAAGCACTCTACATTATCATTGAGGACATAATTTCAAAGACTTCAGCTGCTTTTACTAGACTTAAACTCCTAGAGATTGAGAAATGAACAGGAGTACTACTACCTCGTGTCCCAACCTTTCAGGAAACTTGGGTAGACAGTCAGCTATATAAGTTTGTCCACTGGTCCCAAAAGCCAATCACACAACACAGAGGACCTTTGTTTCTATCCAGAAGTCAGTAATTACATTGTTCCAGAGTCTCTCAAAATTTGAAGCTCAAGGTCTTCTTTGAAACTCAGGGTAAGTTCAACAGTGACTCCCTATAAAAATGGGTTGCCACTTTGTAAGGCATAGCAACCCCATGGTAAACATATTATCAAGACTGAAAGTACTATTGTATACTTTAGTAATCAATGAAGTATAGTTCTACTTAAATGTTTCCACTGATTAACATTTCAAAGATATTTTATTAATATTAGAAACATTTTAGTCAAAATTAGCAACTACTGAATCAATACACACTGCTTTAATTTTGTTGTTTTCTGTTTTGTAAAATAAAGTGCAACCATTTAAAGAAGAAAAGAACTCTGAAACAGAAGTAAAAATATGGACACTGCATACATATACTTCTAAATCACAGACCAAATAGTGCACCAGGGAAGAAAGAGTAATGAGTAGCTTTCCTGAGCTACCCAGGTAGGGCTCAAAGAAAACGCTTTGTAAGATAATGTGTTTCTTCTCTATCCAGGAAGTCTAGACTGAAAAAAGTACCAATTTATTCTTGAATATGTCCTTTTCCTTTTTCCACTTCAGATGACAGCTCTGATATAGATTTCTTAGAGAGACTGGTATAAATATCATTTCCAATGTTCGTGTAGGAAAATCATAAGCTGTAATAAAATTCAGTGGATTCCTTTCAGTGGATATGTTCACTTCTATCAATTTCTCAAGAGAAATGACTACACCTGTGTTTTGTCCTAAAAGGTACACAAAATGTACACTATGAATAGATTTTATATGTATAATCAGCAAATATCTGCTCAGAAGAGAGTTCTCTTTTATTATCAAGAAAAATGGCTGATATCAAGAGTCTTAAAATTGGATCAAATGAATATATTAGAATAAATCAATAACACTTAAGCCTCTTAAAGTTTTAAGTATGCATGTTAATATTGACTTAATACTTAAAAGAATAATATTTTTTCTATTTTATCATAAATTATGTTTTATTTGACCTATATACATGTTCCATCATCTATATAGGTCATCTCTAAATGTTTAATTTCACACAAAGGATATTTTATAGAAAATAAATGAATACATGTTGATTAACCGAATTGCTTTTAGTATTCTAAATAATTCTTGATATTGTTATGTATATCTGATAATTCTTGGTGTCTTCTCAACATTATCATTAGCAAGTGGTTAAAAATAACAGGCAAACACAAATAATAGGTGAGAATAAATCAATAAAATATATAAAGTCACATATTTATTCTGCTAAAATATATTTTGAAAAAATTAATAAACATGCTAAACTGCTGAAAATCAGTATTGTCTAGGTACTGTGATGAAATCTAAACCTTGTTCCTTTACTCTATGTATTTCTTATACTATAATATAATATAATTTTTCCCTTCATTATAAGATACCATGTTATCTCTGCTTCCTACTTCATCTAATCAATTCATAGCATTAATAAACACATCTATAAACTATATTTGATTCTAAATGTTTAGGAATGTCCTATGACCCATAGTACTTTAAAACTAGATTTTGTCTATGATATGTTCATTGTAAATTGTAGCTACATTTCACCCAGGTGTTGGATCATGTGAATGCTCTAATCTCCATGTTTTTCAGCTGATAATGACACATTATTTACCAAGTTAGTGAGAATACCATAATTTACAACATATGTCTAACAGTTTAGCAGAATGCCAGACTCATTGACTTTTTCATTATTACTGGAGTGTCATTTACCTAATGTCTTTCATAATATCTCATGGAAATGAGATATTGTATGATTAATACAGTAAGAATTGAAACTAGCTTTTGTCTTCAGCACAATGTAGCTTAAATACACACATGCATACTGCTTCCTGTTTGGAACATTTTTACTGACTTCAACTAGTCTACTTTCTATAGTTAAAACTGATAGGTCTAAAAGCAGTCAATAGGCCAAGGACTTAATTTGGTTTTAGTGTTCTTGAAGAGCAAATTATTTTCTATGTGGACATAAGTGACAGGAAATTTATTCAAAACAAATATTGTCAGGATCCAAGATGGCTGCCCCAGGAGGACACTGTGTCTGAAGAGCAGGACAGTAGTGTAGGTACAACGACCTGGAGACTGAGATCTCAGACCTAAAACACCACCATTCTCAACTGCCAGGTGAGCAGAATTCCTACGGTGGGGAAATCAAGTGGAAAAGTCCAAGGGACACCCAGTTATTCCCAGGAAAAACTCCAGAGGGAGATAGGCTGCACACAGCCGGGCTGGTTGCCTAAGCTGCCACTTTGGGCTGGGGTACACGGTACCAGAGATGGACTGAGTTTCACCCAGATACTGCGGGCTACATGGGTCAGACCCACACCCCTAGGCACACGCAGGTGCCCCAAATACCATCTCAGACCGTGGTGCACAGACCCTGACCCAGAAGGAGGTGCCAAGGCTCCAGTCCAGAGGATAGCCTTTTGCAGCAAGCTCAGGGCAGAGCTTGAAGCCTCCTGACCAGAGTAGCGCCCCCAGCGGACATAACAAAGGGGGACACAAAGCCTCTGGCACAGAGTGAAGAGCCAAACCTCCAGACCAGAGGGGAGACCAGCCTGTGGTGCTCACAGCCTCTAGCACAGAGCACGAAGCCAGGCACACAGATCCCACAACAGAGTTCAACTGAGGCAACAACACACACTATCAAACCAGTAGAACTCCCTGATCTTCTTGAAGAATACTCCTGACACAAGAGATTGACAGTTCCAGTCTGAAGTTCAGCCTTGAAGCACAAACAGCTCCTTGATTATATATAAACAAATGCCCAGAAATCGACGAAAGAACTTGCCCAACAAAAATCAGGACACCATGGCCCCACCAGAAACACCAAAAAGCAATTGAGACTTTAATGCAGCGGAGACACAGGAAAATTATATTAAAGCTATAATTATGCAGATATTAGAGGAACAAAAAGAGGCACACAAAGAAGAAATGAACAAGGCCCTCAAGGAAATTAAGAAGGATTTAACTGCCCACATACAGGAACAATTAAAGATAGCCAGAGAGGAAACAACCAAAATAGGAGACACAGTCAATCAGATGAAGGAAGTGATACAAAGCATGAAAACAGAATTAGAATCTATAAAGAAGACACAAATGGAGAAGAACCTGGAACTGGAGAACTTAGAGAAAAGACCAGGAACCACAAAGGTAAGCATCACCAATAGAATACAATACAAGACATGGAAGAGAGAATCTCGGGAGCTGAAGATATGCTGGCTGAAAAGAATTCCTCAATCAAGGAAAAAATAAAATCGGAAAAGTCCCAAACACAAAACATCCAACAAATCAAGGATGCCATGAAAAGACGAAACCTAAGAATAATTGGAATAGATGAAAAAGAAGACTCCAGGCTCCAAGGACCGGGAAATATTTTTAAGAATATCAAAGAAGAAAATTTTCCCAACTTAAAGAAAGAAATGCCCATAAATATACAAGAAGCCTACAGAACACCAAATAGACTAGATCAGAAATGAAATACCTCTTGACACATCATAGTCAAAACACTAAACCTACAAAACAAAGAAAAAATATTAAAGGCAGCAAGAGAAAAGGGTCAAGTAACATATGAAGGTAGGCCAATCAGAATCACACCAGACTTCTCATCAGAAACTATGAAATCTTGAAAGGGCCTGGTCAGAAGTCATGCAGTCCTTAAGGGATCACAGATGCCAACCAAGACTACTATACCCTACTATACTACTATACTTCAGTCCAACAGAAACAACTACACCAAAGAAAATATAGGATAAAGATAATTTCCCAATGACAACAATAACACAAAAAGGAATGAATCACAGTAAGACCACGAACTCCACAATAAAAGGAACTAACCGTCATTGGACACTATTATCTATCAACATCAATGGACTCAACTCTACAATAAAAAGACATAGACTAACAGAATGGTTGCGGAAACAGGATCCAACATTCTGCTGCATCCAAGAAACACACATATGCAACAAAGATAAACACTACCTCAGAGTAAAGGGCTGGAAAACTATTTTCCAAGCAAATGGACCCAGAAAACAAGCTGGGGTAGCAATCCTAGTATCTAATAAAATAGACTTTCAACCAAAATTAATTAAGAAAGATGAGGAGGGGCACTTCCTTCTCATCAAAGGAAAATTCCTACAGGAGAACATCACAATTCTGAACATTTATGCCCCAAATACAAGACCACCTACATATGTAAATCAAACATTATTAAAACTGAAATCACACATTGATCCCAACACTTTAATAGTGGGAGACTTCAACACTCCACTCTCTCCAAGGGACAGATCATCCAGTCAGAAGCAAAACAGAGAAACAAGGGCACTCACAGACACCATATATCAAATGGACCTAATAGATGTCTACAGAACCTTTCACCATAGATCAAAAGACTACACCTTCTTTTTAGCACCTCATGGAA
>CM053743.1:26859805-26879919 GCA_028658305.1 Pachyuromys duprasi
AGGACCCAGGTTGGTATGTTCAATGCTTGTTTGAATGAACAAATGGGATGGACATTGAGTGGAGGAGAAAACAAGCAACAGAACAGGAGCATGCCAAAGAGGACCTATGGGGGGGGTGGTCAATGTAGTGATGTATCAGAGCGGATATTAAGACTCGAGATCAAGCCTCTGACAAAGGGCGAGAGTAATGATAGATCTGGGGGAGGTTGTTGAGACTTGGGGAGAACAAGAGCTCTACAAAGACCAAACTGAGCCGGGCACAGGGGTCTTGTAAGAGACGGTTTCTACAATCAAGGACCATGTATGGATGTGGACTGGAACCTCCGCACGGATGGGGCCCATGATAACTTGGCGTAGGGCTGAAGACCCTACTCAGGGAAACAGGGACTGTTTCAGTCATGATCTTGATGGCTGACTCTTTGACCCTCCCCCATACAAGCCAGGGAGTGACAGACTGGCTAGATCCCAGGGGAGGACTTTGCAGCCAGCCTGAGGAGACAGGATAAGCTGGGGTTGGATGGAAGGGAAGGAGGTCCTCCCCTGTTGGTAGACTTGGAGGGGGCGGGGAAGAAGGAGATGAGGGAAGGAGTGGGAAGGTAGGAGGGAATGGGGGAGGGGGCTACGGCTGGGATTCAAAGTACCTAACCTGTGACTGAGATAAAAATAAATAAATTAAAAAAAAAGAAAGCTACATTTATTATATTTAGTAGAAAAGAAGAGATCACTTTACAATTTTACTTTGTTGACTTGTATATTTAATGGAAGAGACTTCCAGTATCCAAACAGAAATTTAAGTGATTGTACTGAAGTATCTATTGACAATAATATCTTTAATCCACCTATGTTTTCATCTATGATGTATAATTTAGTTCTATTTTATAAACCATCTTCACATTTTGGAATACTGAATGTTGATTCAGTTTAAAACTAATCATTTATTAATTGCTCGTACACTGTAAGTAAATTCACACAAAAAGCTATTTAATGTATGAAATATCTACATTCTTCATCTTGAAAAGAATTAGCTATATTAACTCATGAGTATATTATAGCTTCAAAATATATAATACTAACTTTTGTTCATATCTTACTTAATTATTTTTAATAAATAATAAGAAAAAGTACTTGTTTGTTTATTTATTGTGAATTTCATATCAAACATCAATCCCACTCATCTCCTTGTCCTTTTATATCTGCCCTTCATCCTTGCAACCTTCCCTTTCCAAAACAAATAAATAAATAAAAACAAAAACAAATGTAGTCTTGGAAGCCTTAGTGTATCATAGTGTGTGACACAGCAAACCATTTTGTCTACACTTCTTTATTTGCAAATATTCGTTACAATGAGTCATTGGTATGGTTAGTGTCTCTGGCTTTTGCAATACTGGATCCTTGCCAGGATTCCTCTTGGATATCCTGTTTCTGCCCTGTGTCATGGAGATCCTAGAGCTTTGGATCTGTAGGAATGGACTCTTTATACACTGCCACTCAGCCAGTTCATATATTTGGTGTAGATGTTGGGGTGGGCCAACTCAAAACCCTGGATGGTAGCTGGGCTGGTCAGTCCTTCAGTTCTCCAGAATCCACACTACCAATGAAAGCACTCCAGCTCTACCCTTACTAGCTTTCCCATTGCTGCGGCCAGCAAAGGTCAGGGCAAGCTCTCCTGCTTTCATGCCCTTGGGCTGGCTCATCAGCCCCCATCCACTAATGTCAGCTCTACTGTGCTGTCCAGGTGAAGTATCTGGAATGCTGCAGCTGGCAAATTTTAGGGCCAGCTCTCCTGCCTTCTGGAGGCAGAGAGGAGAGAGAGAACATCTCTTCCTCTCCCACAGCAGACTAGGGGTGAGACAGCTTTCCCACTCTCATGGCCTCTAGTTGGCTCACTCATATCCACACAACTAGGGCCAGCTTAACTGTGGTGCCTGGGCAAACTGCATACACCACTGTCTCAGGTTCTGTAGCCAGTGAGGAATAGGGCCAGCTCTGCTCAGCTCTCAGAACTCAACAAGGTCCCAGGCAGCAGCCTAGACCAGAGCCAGTCACATGGCTTTTGCTGGCAATATGCAGCACATAAATAGACACAGACCCCTGCTGTTGCATGACCATAGGGCCAGACAAGGCCCTCAGTAACAGCACATGCCAGGACTTCACCATGGCATCAGGGGGCAACTTGGGCAACAGAAATCAAGCTGTTCTTCTCTAACCCTGTCTCAAGTGATGTCTCTACTTATAGTGCTCAAACCATTCTTCTTTCTTTCTCTCCCATCTCTCTACCATATACTTTCACGTTGTGTTGCAATGACTTCCATTGGGGGCAGACCACATAGCAGGCTGGCAAGTGGTCCTCTGAGTGTCTTCTCTCTGCTGGAGTCTGTAGATGGACTTCTTACCTTTTATTGTTAAATGGATGTTTTCTTTGTTAGCTGTCTTGGAAAGTAAATGACTTTACCAATGCTAAAAAGAAAATGATGAAAACAAAAGAAAGTATATGCAAGTCAATTTATGTTCATAATCCATACACAAAATCATTTTGTTGTATTTGACCCAAGTATGTAATTCCAAAAATGCAACCATATTAAAAGATATTAATATTGACAAGTTTTAATTACACATGCAACAGATAAATTATATTTAATTTTACTGTAGCTTATTAGTAAATGTACATTTACAATTAAAGGAAACAATCAACTTTTAGATAAAATTTTAAAACAAATAATTGCTTTTATTTAATTCAATTGTTCCTTCCTTCTAGAATCAGTTCAAAGTCATAGCTAGAAAATTAATGTCATTTGCTTATTTTGGAGAAGATAGAATTTAGCAGTTTTTGAGAAACTGCAGCATAATAAAATCAAATTATTTTGGCTAAATATTTTCTTTTTCATTGAAATATAGGGTGTGTTTATCGGGTAGGGGATACAATCTAGCCAAGTATAGTGGGAATTTTCTTTTTTTAACATTTTTATTTTATATTAATTACAGATTATGTACTTTGTGTCCCAGCCGTAGCCCCCTCCAGCATTCCCTCCCTATTCCTCCTTTCCCTCCCTCATCTCCTCCCTGCCCCTTTCCAAGTCCACTGATAGGGGAGGACCTCCTTCCCCCTCCATCTAATTCTAGCAGATAGCACTTCCCGACTCAGGGAGCAGAGTGCAGCCTGCCAAGCTAAATATTTTTGATGCTTCATATTTACTACACAGCTAGAACAAAAACATAAATATGGTCTAATTTTCAATATCATTTCATAAGTTATTGAAGTGGCCATTAAAGAATGAAGAACTGACCTAATGTGGAATAATGGTTTCAGAGAGACAGGGAATACAACTGAATCTAGAATATTAGCATTCTCTGTTTTATAATTATGCAATTTATACCACATAGCAGAAATTTCAATTTCATTTAGTATAAAAATATAACTTATTGTCCATCAACAGAGGAATGGTTACAGAAATCGTGGTACATTTACACAATGGAATATTGCTCAGCTATTTAAAAACAAGGAAATCATGAAACTTGCAGGCAAATGGTGGGAACTAGAAAAAAAATCATCTTGAGCAAAGTAACCCAGAAGCAGAAAGACACACATGGTATATACTCACTCATAAGTGGATATTAGCCACATAATATAGAATAAACATATTAAAATCTATAGTGCTAAAGAAGCTAAACAGCAAGGAATACCCTAGGGAAGATGCTCAATCCTCATTCAGAAAGGCAGATGTGATAGAGGTTAGAAGCAGGAGAAGACAGGGAATAGGACAGGAGCCTACTGCATAGTGCCTCTGAAAGACTCTACTGATCGAGGTATCGAAGCAGAGGCTGAAAATCATAGCTAAACTTGGGCAGAGTGCAGGGAATGTTATGAAAGAAGAGGGGGCCAGAAAGACCTGGAGGGGACAGGAGCTCCAAAAAGAGATCAACAGATCCATGAAAACTGAGCCCAGAGGGCCCTGAAGAGACTTATACCCCAACCAAAGACAACGCATGGAGAGGACATAAAACTCCAGCTCAGATTTAGCCCATAGACTCAGTATCCAAGTGGGGTGCCTAGTAAGAGGGGAAGGGACTTTCTCTGGTATGAACTCAGTGGCTGGTTCTCTGATCACCTTTCCTTGGGGTTCGTAGCCTTGCCAGGCCACCACCACAGGAAGAAAATGCAACCAGTCCTGATGAGACCTGCTAAACTAGGGTCAGACAGAAGGGGAGGAGGACCTCACCTATCAGTGGACTAGGAGAGGGGCGTGGGAAAAGAAGAGGAAGGGAGAGTGGTAATGGGAGGAGACAGGGGAATAGGCCACAGCCAGGACACAAATTGAATAAATTATAATAAATGATAATAATTTGAAAAGGGAAAAATAATTTCTTATGACATTATTATATACCAGTCTTCTTAATCAGCCAACATAGTTATGATATTGTTGTAATTAAAGGTTTCTGCTTTGTTTTGTTTTGTTGACTTTTTAAGCATCACACAATATAGTTAATAAATACCTAGTACTGAATACTTAAATGAAAAATAAAAATGTCAATTAAATAATATAGCAAGGCATATTTACCATATCATTGGATAATTGAATTTGCTAGTATTATCTTTCAGCACTACCCAATATTTATAGTCTTTATATCCACTTATAAGATGATTAAGAAACTCAACGATTTTCATATTCATTTTGGCAAATATGTTTTATATTAAATATGTCATTGTTTTTCAAAATTTATGACATTTTAAGTATCAAAAATTTCTTTCTGAAATTGAGAGCCATAAAGTACATTATTCTGCATCACTTATACCTTCACTTTAAATATATTAGTTTTATTACTTCTCATTACAGTTTAAAGATGAAACGTCACCATAGGCTCCTGTTCTTCTCACACAGTGGCACTGCAAAAAATGTGTATCAGTCTCTTCTACAAATAAAAATTTCCTTCTTAGAGGGACTCTTTTTAAGACACAGGATGTTAAGGGAGAGGTTAAACAATGTGATATTCTGCGGAGATGAGAATGAATTCATCCCAAAGGGAAGATGGTTAAGCTTATGAGGTAAACACCTCAACTCAAAGGTTTCAGGAAGTGCTTTAAACTTAAGAGATTTGTTCTTTCTTCTCTGAGAATATTATAAACAAAAAAGATTATTGAGAGTCAGTCACCCTCAGACAAGCTCAACTGTTAGAAAAAGCATAGACAAGCTATACTGGCTTGAAGATGCTCAGAACAACTAAGGGGCTTGGAAAGGACACCCTTCAACTAGCTAATATGCCTGCAGGTTTGCACTGTGTGTGCTACATTTCTATCTTTCCTGACCCATAACATACCCTTTTATTATGTCATTAGGAGGGTCTCCAAATTGGCTGCGCTTATGGCAATGACTGAACTCCTACTTGAACTTGTTTTTTATAAGAAGGAGAAACCTGAAACACTGATCAGAAACCCCCTAATGGCTGTCTGACTGAATCTAGCTATATGAAACTGTCTTCACATCTGTCTTAAAAAGTTTTTACAGGATCGTTTTGGAAATTCTGGGTTTTTTGTTTCTCCATATGAAGTTGAGAATTTTTCTTTCAAGATCTATAAGAATTGTGTTGGTATTTTGATGGGAATTGCATTGAATCAGTAGCTTGATTTTGACAGAATAGCCATTTTCACTATGTTAATCATACCTATCCATGAGCACGGGAGATCTTTCCATCTTTTGATATCCTCTTCAATTTCTTTCTTCAGAGAGTTGAAGTTTTTTTCATACAGGTCTTTCACTTGCTTGGTTAGAGTCACCCCAAAGTACTTTATGTTATTAGTGGCTATTTTGAAGGGTGTTGTTTCCCTATTTTTTTCTGGGTCCTTTTGTCTTTGGTATACAGGAGGGCTTCTGATTTCTTTTAGTTGAATTTGTATCCAGTCACTTTGCTGAAGGTGTTTATCAGCTGGTTGAATTTTGGGGGTCGCTCGCTCATGTATACTGTCATATCATCTGTGAATAGTGATACTTTGACTTCTTCCTTTCCAATTTGTATCCCCTTGATATTCTTTAGTTGTCTTATTACTCTAGCTAGGACCATAAAGAGGCTCTGAAAGACTCTACATAGTAGTGTATCAAAGCAGATGCTGAGACTAATAACCAAACTTTGGGCAGAGTGCAGGGAATCATATGAAAGAAGATAGAGTTAGTAAGAAAGAAGGGGGAGTTAGTATGACCTGGAGAGAACAGGAGCTCCACAAGGACCAAATATATCAGGGCACAGGGGCTTGTCTGAGACTGACTCTCCCTGAAACACAGGAACAATGTATCAATATAACCTAGAACCCCTGCTTGGAAGTACCCATGGCAGTTCAGTTTCCAAGTGGCTTCCCTAGTAAGGGGAACAGGGACTGTCCCTGGCATGAACTCTATGGGTAGCCCTTTGACTTCCCCAGCCCCCTGTGGGAAGAGCAGTCTAGCTTGGCCACAGAGGAGGACACTGAAGACAGCCCTGGTGAGACCTGATAAGCTAGGTTCAGATGGAAGGGGAGAAGGACCTCCCCTATAAGTAGACTTAGAAAGGGGTAAGGAGGGAAGGAGGATGGGATTGGGAGGGTGGGATTGGGAGGGAGTGAGGAAGGGGGCTACAGCTGGGGCACAAAGTAAATAAACAGTAATTAATATAAAAAATAAATAATACTTCAAAAAATTTTTACACTAACCTCACAGCTGTTCCAGCTTTCAGACAAACACTCCTGCCACATACCCACACAAAGGAAACAGGTTTTGCAGCTGGCTGCTCCTCACCATTATCTGAGGCAGCAGAAGGGAGGTGTTGTTGTTTGGGATTTGGATTTTGTTTTTCTTTGGCTGGCTGGTTGGTTTTTTGTTGGATTGTTTGTCTCCATGGAGTGCCTATGTTCTTGCTTTGTCTACTTAGACTGGTGTCATACTGTCTGGAGAAAAGCGACACTGCTTAAATCTCCCTCGAATGATACCAACAACTGGGGACCAAGTTTTCAACTATCAAGGACATTTCTCTTTCAAATGTAAGGATTCCTTACATTTGGATATAGGCATGAACCTGCAAACGAGAAAGACAAAATATTATGATTTGAGTATAAATTGTTACCTATAGTCTCATTTATTTGAACACTTCTTTCCAGATGACAACAGCATTGTATGGAGTAGCTGGAGAACCCTTAAGTGGTAGGAGTGTTAGAAGTGAGTCCCTGAGGGTAAGCTTATCAATTAGACCCTAACGTTTGCTTAATCTGAAGTATCTTTCAACTCACAATCATCACTACAATATAACCACTCATTAAGGCTAGATCCCAAGCCACCATGCACACTTGTCATGAAACTCTGGTTTGGTTTTGGTTGCTTCTTTTTTTTTCCTTTTTAAAAAATTTTATATATTAATTACAGTTTACTTACATTGTATCCCAGCTGTAGCTCCCTCCCAAATTCCCTCCCAATCTCCCTCTCCCTCTCTCATCTCCTCCCTGCCTCTCTCTAATTCCACCTATAGGAGAGGTCCTCCTCTCCTTCCATCTGACCTTAGCTTATCAGGTCTCCTTAGGACTGTCTGCATTGTCCTCCTCTGTGGCTTCACAATTTTGTTCCTCCCTTCAGGGTACGGAGGTCAAAGAGCCAGCCACTGAGTTCATTTCAGAGACAGTCCCTGTTCCCCTTACTAGAGATTCCACTTGGATACTGAGCTGCTATGGGTTCCCTTCTTATTAGATATTTTGACAGAATTATAAGAAAATTATCAATACAATTCTTAAGGAATTTTTCAACTTTATCAATTTTAACTTTATTAGATTCCTAGAAATGAAAAATTTCATGTATAAATGATATTGATGCTACAAAATACATTTGAACTATGCTGGCTAATTTTTCCTGTCAACTTACAACAAACCAGAGTCATTTGTCAAAAGAGATTCTCAGTTGAGAAAATATCTATGTAAGACTTGTTGCCTGCAAATTTCATGATTTACTTGTTTTTAATTGCCGAGTAGTGTTCTATTGGGAAAATGTTACACAATTTCTGCATCCATTCCTCAGTTGAGGGACATCTGGGGTTGTTTCCAGATTCTGGCTATTACAAATAAAGCTGCTATGAACATGGTCGAGGAAATGTCCTTGTTGTATACTTGAGTGTATTTTGGATATATACCTAGCTATGGTACAGGTGGACCTTGAGGTAGCACTAGTCCTAATTTTATGAGAAAGAGCCAGATTAATCTTCAAAGTGGTTGTACAAGTTTACATTCATATCATTCTGAGTGAGGTATCCCAAAGCAGAAAGACACACTTGGTATATACCCCCTCACAAGTGGATATTAGAAATATAATATGGGATAAACATACTAAAATCTGTATACCTAAAGGAGCTAAGCAAGGAGGAGGACCCTGGGTAAGATGATCCATCCACACTCAGAAAGGTAAATGGGATGGACATCAGAAGAGTGAAAAAAACAGGAAATAGGACAGGATCCTAACACAGAGGGTCTCTGAAAGACTCTACCTAGCAGTGTATCAAAGCAGATGCTGAGACTCATAGTCAAACTTTGGGCAGAGTGCAGGGAATCTTATGAAAGAAGGGGGAGATAGGAAGACCTGGAAGGGATAGAAGCTCCAAAAGGAGAGCAACAGAATGAAAAAATCTGGGTACAGGGGTCTTTTCTGAGACTGATACTCCATCCAAGGACCATTCGTCTAGATAACCTGGAACCCCTACACAGATGTAGCCCATGGCAGCTCAGTGTCCAAGTTGGTTCCCAAGTAAGGGGAACAGGGGCTGTCTCTGACATGAACTCAGTGGCTGGCTCTTTGATCATCTCCCTTTGTGTGGGGAGCAGCCTTACCAGGATACAGAGGAAGACAATGCAGCCAGTCCTGATGAGATCTGACAGGCTAGGGTCAGATGGAAGGGGAGGAGAACCTCCCCAATCAGTGGACTGGGATTGGGGCATGGGAAGAGAAGAGTAAGGAAGGGTGGGAGAGAATGAGGGAGGGGGCTACAGCTGGTGTACAAATGAATAAATTGTAAGTAATAAAAAATAATTAATTTAAAAACAAAGAAAGACTGGCCTAAAGTCAAGTCGGTTAGGGGTTTTCTTGATTGAATGATATAGGGGATCTAAACCCCAAATGTGCAGCACTATGCCAGGGAATTTTACTCCGGATGGTATAAGAAATCAGGCCAAATGATTCACAAGTCACAAGTAAGTAAGCAGCATTTCTCCATTGTGTCTGTTCCAATACCAGCTTCTTCCTTCATCAACTGGGTTCCTGTCCTGGCTTCCTGTGGTAATGGAGTGAGAAGTAAGAACTGTAAGAGGAATTTCAAATTGTTTATGCTCCTGGTATTTTAGCACAGCCATAAAATCCCTAAGAGATGATTTTTTTTGTTTGTTTAACGTATTCCAACTTTTTCAGTTGGATTTAAATTGTTTTTATTATTTTATTAAATACTTGGCATCATTTTCAAAAGCTTTTGACAACTTGACACTCTTTAACTGTTAATTATTTCCAATATTTTATTTAGTTTTATACCTCCTGACACATGTAATGAATATGTAAGTAGCCTTCTTTGTAGAAGCTTATTGAATATTTAAAAGGAAATTATTTAAAGCTATATTAAATTACATTACTTTTGATGAATCTTTACTCATGGAAACATGTTCTTTGTTAAAGACAACTGACAACAGTTTAAATATTTATTAGGATTACTACAGTTTCAAAATACCGATTACAAAAAGAAAATCACACAACTTGTTGATGCTGTGCCATTCATATGCACAGGAAATGTACCATATGAATGTCTAGGAAGATTCTTATTCTTCAGAATTTTTATTGTTAAAATATGCAAGCAAAATGTTTCCTGAAGGATACTGCATGCCATTCATTTCCATGAGTAAATGATGGCTCTGAGGTTATTTTATTATTTTATTTCTGAAATACCATCATCAATATGTATATGTGTATATGTGTGTGTTTATATTTTGTATTACAATGCATCTAAACTATTTCTACCTTTCTGAAGGGCAAATATTTTGCTACTAACAAACAGAGATATTCAGTATTTAAATGGCCCTTAAAGATTTTATGATCTAAATTTAGGAAAACAAGCTTTGATGAAAGATAAATGGAAAAGCTTAGTCTGTACATGGAAAATGAATCCGCTATAGCCAACTTTATGTAACCATCCATTTCCTCTAGAGTAGTGCTCATTGCAGTAAATTATTATATGACTAGCATCCACTTTTATTTATTTTTTTTCAGTATTGACCTGAGAGCTACTTAATGGTTGGGAACATTTGTGCTGTTCATTGGACCCACAGATTTTTATTTTTAAACAGGTTATCTGTTACATATTCATACTTTCATTTTATGAGTCAATAAAAATAATTTAGCAGCTATAATTTAACTGTTGTATTTTAACTTTGGGGAATAAGTGGTGTATCTACTTCTCACACTTTAATGAAAAGGCTAAATTATCTATTAAATAGTTTTTCAAATGTATCTTTAGACTACAATATCTTAGGCTACCAAATAGGATGCTATCAGCCTAGTAAGGAAATATTGTGGGCATAGTGGAAGCTGTCTAGACATTTGGCCTGATGTGCAGTCTGTGTCCATGTGCTGCGCCTATTTTAGACACTCAGAATAAGAAGAGGTTCTCTAAAGAGTAGAGCTTCACCAATCCTGCGGCATGCTAACAACCTATGTGAGAAAACAGCAGGAGCAGCCCACATCAAGGGAATGGAGAGAACAAATGCCTGAGGCAGAAGAGAGTTTGATGTAGTTTAGAGCTAATAGGAGGAGATAAAAGAGACTAAAATATCATAAACATTTAAGCTGGCTGAGGCAATTCATGAGATGAGGTGTGGGGATGAATCAGAAGTAAGCTCACTCAAACGCTGTAAGAGAAAGAGTATAGATCCAGAATTAAACCACAGACAGAGATTAAAAATTGCTGCTACATGATTTGCTACTCCAAAGGTAGCTCTCTGCATCCTGTATCAGACTGTATAGGGCTAAATGTGTTCTGTTGAAGAGGTGATCATTTGAAAATACTCTATGCTAGGCAAAGAGGTAAGAGTTTGCACTGAGATGGAGACCATGAAACTGGCTCAAACTAATCTATTTGATACATAGTTTGTAGTTATAAATGATTTGAATTCTATGAGCTTAATTGCTTCTTTTGCTCTGTATAAACTTTGAGATCTTTAAGAGAGTAAGTTGTTCCTAAAGTATATATAAGTATCTCCTCTTGTAACAGACTGACCAAAGTGATTTTTTTTCTTTTTTGCTCTAACCAGGGAACATGCCTGGAGAGGACCTAGAACCCTGTTCAGAGGAAGCCCATAGGCTGCTCAGTTTCCAAGTGGGTTCCTAGTAAGGGAAAAAGAGCTTTGTCTGACATGAACTCAATAGCCAGCTTTTGGATCACCTCCCCCTGGGGGTTGCCACCTTGATAGGCCACAGAAGAAGATAATGCAGCCATTCCTGATGAGACCTGATGGGCTAGGGTCAGATAGAAGGGGAGGAGGTCTTCCCCCATCAGGGGACTAGGGGAAGGACATAGGGGGAGAAAAGGAAGGGTGAATGAGACTGGGGGAGATGAGGGAGGGGGTTGCAGCATCTTAAAAAGTGAATAAATTGTAATAAATAAATAAAACAAAACAGGTTTCTTGTAAAGATAGTGTCAGGACTTCCATGTAACCAAAGTTATGTCAATGATACTCCAGACATACCTTGAGGTTCTCCCTGTCCCCCCACAAAAACCTGTATACCACTTTTCTTTCATTTGCACTAACAAATGTAATTTAGTTGCAATCAGAATATATAAGTTGATTCTAAGTTTCTGTTGTTTGCTTAAAATGGTAAGATAAAAATAAAATGCTCAGAATCCAGAAATAATTATAAAACCTGAGTACAAATATTTATTGTTCCCTTTAATATGAGAGACGACTTATTGAAACCAAACTAGTCCTAAGAGAGTGCTGGATTGCTACCACAAATCTGCAAACCAAAACCAAAAAAATAAAAATCAAAGGTCTTACCAAAGTAATGAGTGCATGGAGAGAACCCCAGAGTAGGGAACACAAAGAACTTCTGATTCTCGAATTTATGTTTGAAGTTAAGATTTATCCTGTAAGTTTTGTTGGCAGTTTTGTTCAAGGAACCAGAAATAAAGTGAGGTTCGCTTGCAAGGACAAAAGTTTAAAAAAAACTCAGCTGTCAAATTTATTTATGAATTTTATTTCACTGGATCTATTAATAAATATTGAAAACAGCATACAAGTTTAGCAGATGCTACTCTCCATGCAGCCTGACAAGTACTGGGCTATTCTCCTATGGTTGTGGATGCAGGATTCATGAATTCCTCTTTTACTAGCTAAAATGCACACTGGGTTTCTAAGGTTCCATTGACATTACCTCAGCTTTTAACACTGTGCATGCTACTGTCTATCAATGGCACTTGTACCTTCTAGATCATTATACTCAACAGAGTGTCCTCATTTTCCTCCACCTGAGTGTGTTTTCAGTCAGAAGGAAATCAGCATTTCTTTGTTCTAGACTAGTATGTACAAGGAGTTAATGTAAACAGACAGGAATATAAATTAGTTGCACACACACCTTGGTGGTAACCAACAACTTTCTAATTGGATTTAAGGTCCATTCAAGAAGAGGGGACTATGGCGGGTACTGGGAACCTAGCTAAATACTCACTGCTTTTGAAGTGGTGGTTATTGGAGGAGAATCTACATCAGCTCTTTACTAAACTGGCATAAGCCCTAACAACATGCTAAACATTCATCCAGGAAACAACTCTTTCAACAGCCAGAAATCCCTTCACAAGGCTACAGCCAATCCAAATGCAGAGTTATAGGGCCTTGCCACAAGTGGATAAATCCACAAATCACTCCCCAAAGAGGAGGTAAAAAGATAGTGGAAGCTAGAGGAAAAGGGAGTTTGTTGTGAGACTGTGTTTCCTGATAACATCACAACCTACATCCATCAAGCCTCACCAACATCACTGCGCAAATGTGAGCTGAAAAAGACAAGACCAGTGGTCATGCTAATATAAACTACAACAACAACAACAACACATCCATGAGGCCCTGACATACACAAACAGCTACAGCCAACTGAGGAATGTGGAAGTGGGAGAAATAGTCTTTCCTTGGGAAAAACTCACCAACTGGCTATTCAATACCTAATGGCCATCCCAGAGAGCATTATATGGACATCATTAACTCCATATAATGTTATTGGAGTTATATGGAGTTAGTGGGTTATAGTTAGGAACATATAAGTATATACATTATATATATGGTAATTAATGAAAAAAGAGGCTACAAATTTTAAGAGAGTAAGGAAGTGTATATGGGAAGGGAAGGGGTGAAGATAGATGCTGTAATTTTATTATAATCCCAAATTAAAACATTAGAAAGAAAAAAAATTGTAATGTGTTCAATGCTGAAAATAATATGTTGCCACTTTAGCTGCTTGCAGCTTGGAAGGGAACATATCTTTGAGAAAAAAAAACTAGAAAGAATGTGATTCCAAATATCGTATTTATAGAAAAAATTTCAATGTTCTTCATTACAGAAGCTATATTTTGGAAAAAAAACATAGTTTGATACGTTACCTAATTAAAATTATAACTTAAGATCACTTTCCTCAAAACCTTTTTTGCTTAAAATAAACCAGAAAAGTAAAAGATACTGAAAAAAATATTGCATTTTTGTTTTAGTTTACCACACCAGTCTCTATAAGTCCCCTAGGTGGGGAGAAACATTGATTGCTACCTACAGAATTGATAAGAAAATTGGCAAAACCCTTACAAGGTAGCTGCTACTCCAGCTGCCAAATAGGCATCCCTGCTAATGTCTTTTCTGGTTATGATTTAACATCTGAGATGTAACCATCAAACAGGACTCATGAGCCCCGAGTAAACATGTTTAAGAAATTGGAAGTGAAGAGCAGTTATTACCTAGTCCTGATATTCGTGACTGATAGGCTCCTTAACTGTAGTTCAAATCTCAGCACTGCACATAATTAACGTAGTCATTTCTTCTTATTTCTAGATCAAATGCGAACATCTGTGCGAATGAGTAGAAGAAAGATCAAAAGTCCTCTAGTGCTTGGGAAAGGACAGGGGGAGGAGGCAACAGCTGGGATACAAAGTGAATAAATTGTAATAAATTTAAAAATTAAAACAATTAGTCTTATAGTGCAAAGCTCAGTCTGCTCTCCAAGCAGACCCTGACTCCTGGCCCAGTGTTAGACTTGCCCTTTTTAACTTCCTGTTTGGATCTAAGATGTAGTCTTCATTTTCTGAGAGCTGTCATGCTCCTAAGTGGGTGTTTTTATAACTTTTGACATGAATATTTGAAATATTTCTGAAAGTGTTAATAAAAAACAAATTTACCTAAACCAATTATGGGTGATTTTTGTCTGGATCATGCATGTTTAAATCACTAATACATATATATATATATATGTATTCTTTAATCTATATTATATGTTATATAACATGTGTTATATTTTAACATATATAATATAGATTAACATATTTTAACATATATAAAATAGATTTAATTATTATTTTTTGGATTAAATTATAATGTCGAATAAGTCTTGGATTATTTGACTATTATAGGATTATATCAAATAATGTCAATATGTGGCTTATGTAATTTAAAAATCTTTTAAAAAGTTGATATGACTCTATAAGGACCTTATATTTTAAATTTTTCAAATAAATATTATAGTTTATTTTTATAAAATATTATCACATATTCTTCAACTCTCTCCTTGCAAAGTTTATAGTGGTCTAAAACCTCTGTTTTCATTTTAAAGTTTTATTTCAGAAGTTTTTATTTGCCATGAATTACTTTAACCTCTGATTTTAATTAATTAAAAATGCATTAAATATGGTATTAGGCTCTGTTCAAGTGGTGTGAAGTTTGAACTCTGAAAATGTCAAAATAAAAATATATAATCTATATCTAAAAGTGAAAGTCAGTTTTGTTAAAATTAGAATATTTTCATAATCATAAGGAGATATTTTAAGGCTGGCAACTGATTTTAAACATTTAAACTAATTTATGTGCCAAATGTAACTCATCTGCATAATCCTATGATAATTTAAACTGACATTTTCAAAGATTTTGGCATGAAAATGTTTCATTCCGTAACATTTTCCACTTGTAGCAAACAATATGTCAGCGCTTAGGAGTTATTGGTTTAGGGCATTTCAAAGATTTCAAATCTCTTATTACATATTTTCAGTCTATAGAATAGAATATAGATATTTTTTGGACACAAAGACTAAATTTATGCATTTAATAAAATGAAAAAGTAATGGAATATTTGAGTATTTGAGTTATTCTATTTAACAAATACCTTTCCGTATGTTTAAAATCTTAGGTTCAACTTTACTTTGCTTAGTGAAATTCAATTCCTTATGTTTCAACACATACACACATAAAACAGACAGTGATTTGACATTTATATTAATATAAACATATATAAATGATAGAGCCCTTAGATATGCTAATTGATCATTGTTAATGACTAATTCAAAAATGGCTAAAGGCTGAAGAAAAATCTTTGTTAGATATATTAAGAGATAATATTGAGCTACATTTTATTTCATAAAATTAGGAATAATCAAAGTGGGTTGATATCATAAACATAATTTTAGTTTAGCATTAAGGATGCAAACATCATGTGTGCTAATACCACTGCCTATGTTGAGGCTAAGATCCTCAAAACTGTATTATATATTAAGATTTATATGACAGAACTATATAGAGATTTTTAAATTATGAAAAGAGTATCAAGTTTCAATATTGTTTACAATAAGAGTTATACAAATTGAATAGAACCTGGGCCCAGGGTGTCTTGCAGAGACCAATACTCCAACTAAGGACCATGCATGCAGAGGACCTAGACCCCTGTTCAGAGGAAGCACATAGGCTGCTCAGTTTTCAAGAGGGTTCCAGAGTAAGGAGAACAGGGGCTGTCTCTGACATGAGCTCAGTGGCTGGCTCTTTGATCACCTCCCCTTGGGAGATGCAACCTTGCCAGGCCACAGAGGAAGACAATGCAGCCAGCCTTGATGAGACCTGGTAGGCTAAGGTCAGATAGAAGGGGAGGATGGCCTTCTCTATCAGAGGACGAGGGAAGGAGCATAGAGGAAGAAGAGGGATGGTGAATGGGACTGGGAGGAGACAAGGGAGAGGGCTGCAGCAGGGATACAAAGTGAATAAATTGTAATAAATAAATAGATAAATAAATAAAATTTGAAAAAAATATTTCAAATAAAACTTTCTGTGGTAGATCTTAAAAGATACAAATTAATGTCCATTTCTAACTTATAAAAGTAAGTTTTAAAAAGTAAGGAGATAGCATTTTCCATTTCTAGGTATTTAAATTACTAGCAGCCTCCACAGTGGATTGGCTCACTGCTGAAAACTGCCTTATGGTGGAGCATACAGCTCTACTGGAAAAGTTTGGATGTTAGGCGCTAGAGAGGTAGTTCAGAATGCTTACACACACATGCACTCACAGCCATATACATATCTAAAACAAAGGAGTTTGTAGAGGAAAGCTATGTCTGAGAAAATCAGGACATTTGCTTTTGTATCACTCAGATGGAAAGTAAATTTCCTTAAGGCTAGGTTTAAAAAATTCTATTGGGAATTAAAGACTAATTAAAATGTAATGACAGGTGATATAGTGGCATGCAGCGTATCCTTAAATTCTGCATTTCAAATTTACCAATTATTGTCACACATTTCCTATCTCTGAAGTAAAATGTATGAGCACAACGATATTCGACAAGATCTTTAGATCCATTTAAAAACTTGCCTTTAAAATAGGTAAATAACTAAATATTGTTAAAATGACCATATATATTGCCAAATCCTTGGAATGTTTTATATGTCTTGCATTTTCTGATGTGTAATATGAAATTAAAATATATATGAATAGTATTTTCCTGCACTGGAGAATTTATTCACAATTGTGCTAAGGCTGGAGCCAGAGTAGAGGATCTGCTTGCCTGCTAAGCCTGGACAAACTGTGATTCTCAAGACCTTCTCACACAGAGGAATAAAACAGGTGGAAGGGAATATATTAAAAAAGTTAAATTATGCTATACATCTGTCATCATATTTGTTGTGGATTTCACTGTCATGATTGTCATATATGTGAACCTTCATTTTAATATCACCAAACAGAAGAATATGATCTATCAGCTGGGTATTATATCCCGCCACTGAAGCAAGCTACCAGGTGCTTGTCTTCTGTGTGCCAACACAGATGGCCTTTTCAATAAATACTCTTTGTTTTTTTTTACTGAAAATAAGATCTTTCCACTTGCAATAGATAAAGCTTATTATTAACACATACATAGCTCTTAACTTATATATATTATAATTAGTTTATATACTTATAAAAATGAAAATAGTATTTCTCTAAAACATTATACTGATAGAATACAAGAAGAAAATTATCCATAGTTTGTAGTATTGAAAGTGCCATTCTATCAAGAAAATTGGCAATTCTAGATAAAATTGATTTCTTTAAATGTGAAATTATTCTGTTTTTCTTTCTTGGTATTGTTATTTTACAACTAATCAACCTGCTGAAAGATTAAAAGAACTCATTATATTCGTGAAATATAAATGTATAACAGGGGACTGAATTTTTGAATTGTGTGAAAGTGTTTTCTTTTAATATAAAAATTAGCTTCTAAATAACTAATTTTATGTGCAATTTTCATGGCATTTAATTTAATTCATAATAAAATCACCCATGTGAAATTCAAGCCATTTCACACCTTACAGACAAAATGTTCCTTGGTGGGAATGGACGGTGGCAACATAAAGACAGAGGTTTAGGGAACAGAGAGGTTGCTCGGTATTGAAGATTATTTACTATTCTTGCAGAGAATCCGTGTTTTGTTTCCATATGATTAGTCATGGTTGCCTGTAACTCTGGTTCTGTGGGATTCAATGAACTCTTCTTGTTTTCGTAGGTTGTTGAACATAAATGGTGCATATAAACTCACACATGCATATAGACACACAAAGAAGCAAGAGAGAGAGACATAAAAATGATAAATTAATTATGCTTTTAAAAGATAAGCATTCATCTGAAGGAATGCATCCTAAAATAACTGACCTAAAAATGAAATGTTTCTTTCTTATTTTCTAAAACACAATGATAAATGACTGTACACAATTCTGTCTCTAATAACCTTCACTCTGTTTGTAAATCCATCCAGGATATTGGCTTGATCATCAGGATGTAAGATATTTCCTGATTTTATTTCTGGTAGAACCAAAGGGGAAATTAGAAGAGGCTTCCCTCTAAGAACCAGCTGGGTTGCAAATGTGAATTTAATATTTTAAACTGATATTTTATTCACCTGAAAAAATGTAAATTGAGTAACTTCACCCGGGGGATTTTGCTCATCCCAAACAAAAAGCCCAGTTAGTATGAGGGTAGTCCCCTTTAAGTTGTTCTCAGTATCCTAGAGACCCCCCAAAACAACACAGGCTATTGCCATTCCTCTCTGCTTACCACCAGGATCTGATGATGAGATCCCATGCTGAAGTGCCACATACACTGGTCACAGGACATGGGCAAATCACACTGGTACTTTTCAGGATGCCTCCATCCTGCAGCTCTCATAGTACTGAACATAGCTATAAAAGCAACTGGAGGAGAGGAATTATCAAGAGTCTTACTCACCTGCAAACATTGCGTGCTGAGATAAACATTGCTAAGGGATAATATACCTGTGGGTACAATGGTGGCATGGGTGTAGTGGGACTAACCACGTTCTGATTGGATTTAAAGCCTGTTAAAAGGGGGGAAACAGATGCCTGGAACCATGAATCTAACCACAGTCCCAAGGTTGGAAGCTCACAGGATCCAGAGATGAGCTACTACTATTAATATCATAAATGGGCGCAGTATTTATTAAATTAAATTGCTCCTACATTCATACCTCTCTACAGTATTTCATGTCGCCACAGTTCTCCAGTATCAAAGATGTTTCAGAGTTAACAGTGCTTAAAACAGAAACTCACAACTAGCCAAAATTCAGAGATGTGTCAGTGTGTCAGTGGAATGCATAAGTGCAAATACATACACACACACACACACTGAGATTGTGTCAGATAGATAGATAGATAGATAGTGATATATATGTATATATATGTATATATATATATATGTATATGTATCACAATCTCAGTGTTAGTTTGGGATAGTCTCTTTTAAGTTGTCAGTATCCTGGAGAGCCCCAAACAATACAGCTTATTGACATTATCTATGCTTACCACCAGAACCTGATGATGAGATCCCATGCTGAAGTTTTGAAATTATATATATATATATAATATCACATATTATATCATGTATATATCATGTATATATATCATATAAATATATATACATAAATTATATATATGCATATATATACACACATAGTGGTTTCTCTATTTCACAGTTACTCCCCAAAGCTGAGGAACCATGCCAGAAGAGGTGGATGAAAGATTGTAAGAGAATGAGTCAGTGTGAACTTACTAAAAGAGTGTCTTCAAGAGATGACAGCAGGGCTGTCTCTGACATGAACTCAGTGGCTAGCTCTTTGATCACCTCCCTCTGGGAGGTGCACCCTTGACGGGCTTCATAGGAAGATGATACAGCCAGCCCTGATGAGACCTGATATGCTAGGCTCATATAGAAGGGGTGGAAATCCTCCCCTATCAGGGGAACAAGAAAGGGGTATAGGGGAAGAAGAGGGAGGGCAGGAGGAACCAGGAGAAGATGAAGGAGGGGGATACAGCAGGGATGCAAAGTCAATAAATTGTAATAGATTAATTAATTAAAAAATGAAATGATCCTCTACAGTCAGGTCTCTTTTTAGCTCCATACCCCATTTTTTAATTGGATTACTTGGTTTCTTGCTTTTTAACTTCTTGAGTTCTTTATATATACTGGATATTAGCCCTCTGTCAGAAGTGGGATTGGTAATGATCCTTTCCCAATCTGTTGGCTGTCGTTTCGTTCGGATGACAGTGTCCTTTGCTTTACAGAAGCTTTTCAGCTTCATGA
>CM053743.1:26880419-26929233 GCA_028658305.1 Pachyuromys duprasi
TCAATGTAGCAATATATCAGAGCAGATATTAAGACTCGAGATCAAGCCTCTGACAGAGGGTGAGAAGTAACGATAGATCTGGGGGAGGTTGTTGAGACTTGGGGAGAACAAGAGCTCCACAAAGACCAAACTGAGCAGGGCACATGGGTCTTGTATGAGACGGTTTCTACAATCAAGGACCATGTGTGGATGTGGCCTAGAACCCCCGCACAGATGGGGCCCATGATAGCTAGGTGTAGGACTGAGGACCCTATTCAGGGAAACAGGGACTGTTTCAGTCATGATCTTGATGGCTGACTCTTTGACCCTCTCCCATACAAGCCGGGGAGTGACAGACTGGCTAGATCCCAGGGGAGGACATTGCAGCCAGCCCTGAGGAGTCAGGATTGGGGTTGGATGGAAGGGAAGGAGGTCCTCCACTGCTGGTGGACTTGGAGGGGGTGGGGAGGAGGGAGATGAGGGAGGGAGTGGGAGGGTAGGAGGGACTGAGGGAGGGGGCTATGCCTGGCATTCAAAGTACCTAACCTGTGATTGAGTTAAAAATAAATAACTTAAAAAAATGAAATGACAGGATTGCTGAACTCATACCTTCTGTGGTTGACAAGGCCTGTACAAGATCAAGCCTGTCAACATTTTAGCAATGAATGGGAAAGTGTTCATGGGCCTCCAACACCTAACTGAAGAGCTATACAACATTGATGGCTTTTAATAGAAACAAAGTCTGTTTTCTTTAAGCATATGGATCAACATGCTCTGCTGATTAGCCCTACACCCAGAAGTATAGGAACAGTAAAAACTGGAGTTGGTGAGTTAAAGAAAAAGAAAGAAGATGCAAAAATGAGGGCATAGAGTGAAGGTGAACCTGAGAAGAGATCAATATGATTAAAATGCATCATATGCAATTCTTAGGAATGAACAAGATATTTTGAAACAGAAATATTTTTACTTGCTCTATTAAACTATGCAATCTTATATAGTAATTGAGACCTTTGGTATATGAGATATAAGGGTACTGAATATAATTTTGTTTCACATTCAATAAATTTTAGGAACTTATTTATATAGTAATTAATGTGAGAACTCATTCAACAAAGAATAGATCTAAGTGTATATGTAAGTCAGCACTTTAATTTAAGCTTGCATTTAATTGCAAACTTGTAATTTGAGACAAAACACAAGTGCTGCTAAATACAATGTAAGTACTGAGATACATTAACTTCATTTTGCATCACTTTTCCCAACTTGTAAATGCTCAGCTTCATTTGTTGAAAGGGTTCAGAGAACATTTCAGTCACTGCCATGGAGACCTGCCCTGGCAGGTAACAATGGCCTCATTGAAACATGCTATTGGACACTGTTCTATAAGGGCACATCAAAGTTAAGTAAAGAGAAATTTTGCTGTATAAAATGAATTCGTTAACTCCATTGAAATGTTAGGTTGCTCCCAAGTCAGAAAGGTCCATTAATTAATTGCCAAAATCAAAGAGTGTGATGGGGAATACATAATTGACATCAAAAAGCAATATTGAGATTACTGAGTTTAAAAAGTCATTTGATGTAATTAGACAATAAAGGAGTTCTAAGTCTTTAATATGAAGACATTTTCTAAAACCTAAACTGAGATCTCATTGTGGGTGTTATTCCTCTTTTAGGATGTGTGATCCTAGCAAACAAAAATATGAGTCAAAAACATTCCCAAATTTACAAAGTATAAAACAGACCAGCACCATCTCTTAAAGGTGCTAACATTTTTCCATTTTATAGATTTGGCTTCTTAGTCAAAAATCAATATATACATAGGTGTGTGGGTTTATTTCTGGGTCTTCTATTTGATTCTCTCAATCTACCATTCTGTTTTTATGCCAGTACCACACAATTTTTATTACAATTGCTCTATAGTACAGCTTGAGATCAGGGATGGTGATACCTACAGACTGTTGTTGTACAGGATTGTTTTAGCAATTCTGGAATTTTTGTTTTTCCATATGAAATTGTTCTTTCAAGTCCTGTGAAGGAATGTGTATTCAATCAAAGGTATTTTGATTGAAATTGCATTGAAACTGTAGGTTGCTTTTGGCAGGATGACCATTTTCAGTATGTTAATCCTACCGATCCATGAGCAGAGGAGATATTTCCATCGTCTGATATCTTCTTCAATTTCTTTTTGCAGAGACTTGAAGTCTTTTTTTTTTTCAAACAAGACTTTTGTTTGCTTGATTAGAGTTACACCAAAGATATTCATGTTATTTGTGGCTATTGTGAAGGGTTAGTTTCCTTAATTTCTCTCTCAGCCCTTTCATCTTCTACATACAAGGAGGGTAACTGATTTTTTTCTTTTTGTTTAGTTAATTTTGTATCCAGCCAATTTGCTGAAGGCATTTATCAGCAGAGGAATTCTTTGATTGAATTTTAGAGGTCACTCATGTATACTATGGTATCATCCGTGAAATAGTGATATTTTGACTTCTTTCCTATTTGTATCCCCTTGATCTCCTCTAGTTGTCTTATTGCTCAGCTAGGACTTGAAGTATTATGTTGAAGAGATATTGAGAGAGTTGGCAGCTTTGTCTTCTCCCTGATTTCAGTGGGATTGATTTACGTTCTCTTTGTTTAATTTGATGTTGGCTATAGGCTTACTGTATGTTGTCTTTACTATTTTTACGAAGGTGCCTTGAATCCCTGATTTCTCCAAGACCTTAAATATGAATGGGTGTACATGTAGAAAATTGTAAATAGTTCAATATTTATCACCCTACAAAAAAACTAAAGTGCAAGTGGATCAAAGACCTTGACTTAAAACCAGACACAATAAATATGTTAGAAAAAAGAAGTAAGGAAGAGCCTGGAATTCATTGGCATGGGAGACAACTTCCTGAACAGAACACCAACAGCACAGGCTCTGAAATCAACAATCAATAAAAGGGACCTCATGAAACTCAATGCTTCTGTAAAGTAAAGAACACTGACATCTGAACAAAACCTCAACTTACAGACTGGGAAAGGATCTTCACCAAACCTATATCTGAACGAGGGCTAATATCCAGAATATAAAAATAAAGAACTCAAGAAGTTAAAAAAACAACAAATCAAGTAATCCAATTACAAATAGGGTACAGAACTAAACAGAGAATTCTCAATAGAGGAACATCGAATGTCAGAGAAACACTTAAAGAAATGCTCTCCAACTAGAACCCTGCTGAGATATAGCCCATGGTAGCTCAGTATCCAACTGGGTACCCTAGTAAGGGGAACAGGGTCTATTTCTATCTTGAACTCAATGGCTGGCTCTTCGACTCTCCACACCCCCTTCAAGGGAGGAGCAACCTTGCTAGACCCCAAAAGAGGACATTGCAGCCAGCCCTTAAGAGACATGATAAGCTAGGGTCAGATGGAAGGGAGGAGGTCCTCCCCTATCAGTGGACTTGGAAAGAGGCAGGGAGGAGGTGAGGGAGGACGGGAAGAGTGGGAGGGAATGAGGGAGGAGGCTACAGCTGGGATACAAAGTTCATAACCTGTGATTAATATAAAAATAAATAAATTATTAAAAAAGAAATGCTCAATGTTCTTAGTAATCAGGGAAATGCAAATCAAAACAACCCTGAGATTTTACCTTACAAACATCAGAATGGCTAAGATCAAAAATTCAACTAGCAATACATGCTGGAGAGGATGTGGAGAAATGGGAAACCTCCTCCATTGCTGGTAGGAATGTGAACTTGTACAAGCACTTTGGAAATCAATCAGGTACTTTCTCAGACAATTAGGAAGAGTGCTTCCTCAATATCTAGCTTTACCACTCCTAGGCATATATCCAAAATATCCTTAACTATACAAGTACATTTGCTCAACCATGTTCATAGAAGCTTTATTCATGATAGCCAGAATGTGTAAACAACCCAGATATCCCTTAGCTGAAGAATGAATACAGAAATTGTGGTACATTTACACAATGGAATACTACTGAGCAATTTAAAACAAGGAAATCATGAAATTTGCAGGCAAATGGTGGGATCTAGAAAAAGATCATCCTGAGTGAAGTATCACAGAAGCAGATAGACCCACGTGGTATATACTCACTTATAATTGGATATTAGACATATAATATAGGATAAACATATTAAATTCTGTACACCTAAAAAGTTAAGCAAGGAAGGCTCTGGGTAAGATGCTTAATCTTCATTCAAAAAGGCAAATTGGATAGACATTGGAAGTGGGAGAAAACAGGGAACAGGACAGGAGCCTATCACAGAGGGCTTCTGAAAGACTCTACCCAGCAGGGTATCAAATAAGACGCTGAGACACATAGACAATCTTTGGGCAAAGTACAGGGATTCTTACTAAAGAAGGGGGAGATAGAAAGACCTGGAGGGAACAGCAGCTCCACAAGAAGAGCAACAGAACCAGAAATTCTGGGCACAGGGGTCTTTTCTGGGACTGATAGGCCAACCAAGTATCATTCATTGAGATAACGTAGAACCCCTGCATAGACATAACCCATGGCAGCTCAGTGTCCAAGTGGTTGTCCTAGTAAGAGAAACAGGGACTCTCTGTGACATGAACTCAGTGGCTGGCTCTTTGACCTCTTGCCCCTGAGGGGGAAGCAGCCTAACCAGGCCACAGAGAAAGGCAATGCAGCCAGTCCTGTTGAGACCTGATAGGCTAACGTCAGATGGAATGGTAGGAAGACTTCCCTTATCAGTGGACTTGGAGAGGGGCATGGGAGGAGAAGAGGGAAGAAGGGTGGGATTGAGAGGGGATTAGAGAAGGGGCTATAGCTGTGATACAAAGTGAATAAATTGTAATAATAAATAAATAAATAAATAATTTTTAAAAGACAAAGTATAAAAGTCAATTTAGGTTGTCTTTGCAGTATTTTTCTAGACATGTTTAAAAGTGAGTTGCTGATAACAAGTAAATACATCTTACGTGAGTTTTAAAAGCAGGGCTGATGAGCCTTGCAATAACTCAGGACATTATAGCCTACTTGCTGCCAATCCTAAGGACCTGGACCTCAGTGCAAAAATAAAGAACTAATTCCTGAAAGGTGTTCTCTAACCTCCATACAACTAGAACATAAATTTTTAATTAAAAATCTCTCCTAATTCAGATAATTCAGATTCTCATTGGCTTTGTTTTATAACTTAGTACTCAGTGCAAATTAACACCCTTGAAAGAAGTCCGGGGTTATATTGCAGCCTGTATCCTTTGGCTTCCACTGTCTTTTGTCAAAAGTCTCTTAATATAGTGTATAGATAAGATCACTGAGAGACCCTGATAGCCCAAATTCCTCCATGGGGAAATATCAAGACAACAGAATAAAGATCAATACCTCTTTAGAACTCTATGTGTGTCTTAGGATACTGTAAATTATTTACCATCATCACATTCCAGCAGTATACATCAACTTTGTAGTGGGATATAAAATCTAGACCATGACTCCATAATTAAAATGAATTGAAAATGGATAGGTTAATATCAGTGTAAAACTACTTTGAAATAACATATTGTGCAGATAATTTTTAGATTTTAATCTTTATTTGGTGGCTATGTTTTACTTATATTATAATTGCATCTTAACCAAAACATACCTCTTGATCATATTCAGTACCTTCCCCAACTCTTTCAAGATCAACTCTCTTTGCCAACCTGCCCAATTTTTGTCCTCTCTCTTTTATTTTATTATTTAAACAAACCAAGTCCAATTTTCAAACTCCATATATCTTGAGTATGTGGTGTTCCCTCCACTGGAGCATGATCAATTTACTGACAGACACACCCTTAAAGGAAACTGGAAAAGGGATCTCTTCTAGCTGCTATCAATTGCTAATAGTTTCTTAGCAGTAGGTGGAGATTTTCGTCATCTATCTCTCTGCTTCATGTTTTGTTTTCTCTCTGGTTTGGGCTTTCACTTGGTGTCTTTTGCATGTCTCAGCCAATGCAAATTCATACTTGTACCTGTTTTGCTGTTACCCCAAAAATCACTGTTTCATTTTAGTCATCCACTACCTCTGACAATCTTTCTGCCGTGTCTTGTGTAATAATCTCTGAACCTTGGGGGGCTGAGTGTAACATAGGTCTGAAATTCCAAAATCTCTTATTGTATCCAGACCAGTTTTGGACCTCTGTGTTAATCATTGTCTACATAAGGCTGAAGCATCTCTGATGAATATTAAAAGATGGACTGTTTTTTTTTCAAATCAGGCACTATAATTAAAAGATCTTGTCGATTTTTATTGGGCATAAATGTCTTCTCAAAACACAGAAAAAAACTTTAATGTTTGTTCCATATTACCTGGAACCCCTGCTACTGACTAGCAGTTGTTCAAACTCATTTGAATACGAAATTTATTTGAGAAAAAATCTGCTCACCACCGAAGTAATCAAGTAGTCTTTGGTGATTGCACAAATGTTCTCCATATCACACTAAATTCTACAATCTAAAAATTTCATGTTTACTTTTAAATTATACTGTGTATTGGCATTCCATACGTTAATACCATGTAATATGATTATATCTACTCTCCATTTCCACTCTTCACCTTCCTCATTATTATCCCAGCTACAGCTCTTCCAATTCCATGTCCAAGGAAAACTCAAGAGCATAAGAAACCTGCTAGTGTAAACACTCTCAAAAATGTATACTGTTTCTCTTGGTACCCATCAACTGCCAATAGCACAATTTTGACTGACTTGATTACTTGGTCTTTTTCAAGTAACCACATTTGCTGTGAGTTCATGTGTATAATGACCATGTCATGTCCACTAGGCATCTATCTCTTTTTAAAATGTTCTTGTGTTGGGGGGGGGTTGTGGCCTGCTTGCAAGTGTGTTTGTGTATGTGTGTGTGTGTGTGTGTGTGTGTGTGTGCGCGCGCGCCCAAAGGGATAGAGATGCGAAAGTTCCTGTATGTGTGCATATGTGTAGGCTCAAGTGTTTGAAGGGCCCTACTGCTGGAGGTTGCAGCCTCCATGACTGGACAACAAGATGGAAGGCTTCCTCCCCACGGCAGGACTTAATTCCTTCCTGCCCTTATTTGGAGGATGTCCCCGAACTAGATACAACTAGATACCCCACCACTACTTGTCCAGCTCTTTTCGGGTAGTGGCCAACAGCCCGAGGTAAGAAGAGACCCACATCCAACTTTAACATCTGTGAATCTCCCTACATCCCTCTACCTTATTCACCTTATTTTCTAAACTGAATCTAGAGTTTGCCGATATGATATGGGAGTCTGCATTACTAGTTTGTTCTTGGGATTGCCTGTCTCTGGCTTATGAATGATGTAATTACCACCTGACATTTATGTGCATTCTAGAGACCTGAACTCTGACTCTAAGGCTTGAGTGACAGCACTAAAACCACATTCCATCTTCCAGACACCCACAAGGCAAAAATTTAAAATAATAATAAAACAAAACCACACCACTAAACAGTTTTAAAACTATACATTGAAAATGTGGCTTCACACATTCTCATCATTTTTAGGGAATATTTTAATATGTACATTATGGATTAGTATTTAATAATATTTCTCAAGAGGGTGAGGGAAACCTTTAATGGACTAACATGGTTATCTCTTACATCATTTATGCAGGGTATTGATTAAGAACTAGAGGGCAGTTTATGTTTCTAATTATACTCTCTGATTTTAAAATGTAGTAATTGATTAGTGTGTCTTTCATTATTCATCAAAAAAGCTTCATCCTTTAGTAGATGCTGATTAACACAGTGACCCAGAAGTGACCAATGTACACATAATAAGAAACTCTGGAAGTTAGTCCAAAATGGGACATCTGATCACACTCAGTCTTCTCAAGGTACAGCAATTATTGCATAAGACAAGTGTTGTAGTAAATAAAATATAAAATGGGTATTGGACTATATAATGTTTTTATATTAGCCCTAAGATTATTGGGGTGGTATTATTTAACCTGCTATCTCAAATAATGAGACAGAGATATTTGTTGGATTTTTTATTGCCTTATTTATCTTGGGCCAGGCCGATATTTCACTTACATATTGTCTCAATATCCTCACCATCCATTTCCCAGCCCCTATCCAATGTCATCCACCTTAAATCCTCCTCAATTGGACTACCTTTCATCCATAATCCCATGGTACTTGTTTATATTCTCCATCTTGGCCTTTTTACACCATTACTGGAGGCCTTCCTAGACCCACATACTGTTTTCTCCTGGCTAACCCATACTTGCATCCTCCTACTTCGTCTCTTGAAGACTTCTGTCCTTCCTGTGAGTCCTCCTGGGATTCTTCATAGCAATACCTACCCATTCTGCCCTGCCCAGATGTAAGCATTTTAGTTAGCAAATCAGAGGACCAGTAATTAGGATCAGACCAACCTCCAACAGACAAGGCTGAAACTGAAGCAGAGTACTTAAAAAGATAATGCTTCCTGGATTGCTCTCATGGATTGTTCATTCTAACTTCTTCTAGGACCCTGGTCTGCCCACCTACATGGAGTTTAGCCCTCATATATCAATCCTTAATCAAGAAAATATGTCTGAGTAAAAGGATGGCTCAACCATTAAGAGCATTGGTTGCTCTTCCATTGGACCTGGATTCAGTTCCATCTCCCATACACATGGTATTTCATGACTGTAGTTGTTTGAAAGAGATATCTGTCATATTCTTGAATATTTGAATATTTAAACCCATATGATGGCCTTATCTGAATAGGTTTATGAGGTACTGTGTTGTTGAAGACACTATGTCAATAGAGATAGGATTAAAAGTTTCAAAAACATGCTCCGTTGCAGGTTTGTGCTGTTTCTTATATACAGTTCAACATGTGAGCGTTTAGCTGTTCCTGTTGTCATATCTTGTGTATGTTGCCTTGTTTCCATGATGTGATGGTGATGGACTCTTGTTTCTCTCAAAAGATAAGCCTTTGTTCCATGAGTTGCCTTGGTCAGAATATTTTGTCACGGCAATGGAAAATAACTAATGCAAAACCATCCGTAATGTTAGTTCCAAGAGATCAGATACTAGCTTCTGGCCTTCACCGGTCCTATACACATGCTTGGTGCATATACATATATTCAGGCAATGCATCAATCCATGAAAAATAAAATTTAAAAACTGAAAAAGAAAAAGAAACTTTATCCACAGACTTGCCTACAGGCCAATATGATATAAATATTTTCTGAATTGAGGTTTGCTTTTCATAGATGACTCTAGCTTGTGTCAAATTGACAAAAATCAAACCAGCATCATGTACATGTAAAGAATCATGGAAAATATTTGTAGTTTATTTAAACCCTCATCATGATGTATAATTTACTCTTGGGTGAGTTTTTGTATATACTGAAATCTGACCCAACATTGCAAAGTAAGCCATATATATTTGTGTATAGATTATAAATACTTGCATATCTTCATTTACATAACCAAGAGTAAGCTAACTAGCTAAAATATAAAGTTTGAATGATTTCTATTTAGAATTTTTAAACGTAGTGAGACAGTTAACTTGTCTTCTTGCAGTGCTAGGAAATTTTCTTTCTTCACATATATTTTAGTACTGGAAGTGTGAATTTCATGCTAGCTAAAATGTTACTTAAATTCTGATGTACAGTACCATATAACTTCTGGCTATAAGTCAATAAATTTAGTAGGAAATATCAGATCTCTAAAAATATAACACTTAATGAAGAATATATCACATAATTTATTTTTTCGCCTACTACTTACTAGAATTGCTGGAAGTAAATACATAGTAAATGGAATCACTTCTTAGGATGGATTCAAGCATATGAGATGGAAATATTTATCTGATGAGCCTTATCCCTGTGGAGTGTCATGGGCTGAACTGCATATATATTTGCACATTCTTGTCATTTAGAGATTTGTTATTGAAAAGAATATATGACACATAGAGCAAATTAACACACAGTTGTTTTGTCAGTCAAAGCCTGTCTTGTATGGCATTTGTCGAAAGGGAAAAAATATGCAGTTATGCATTTTACTTTTGAAACCTGTTGTTGAGTGTGAGTACAATGATGACAGAACATGGTCTCTGGATATCATTTTCTTCATGGAATGATGCTTCCTGTGGAGTCGGCTTTAAAGCTTTTCATTGAAATGCTGGTCAAAGGTTTCCCAATTGTCATAAAGAGCAGCCTGATTATAATTATAAAATTTTGGACAGCACATTTAGGCAGAAATCATCTAATTTATAATTAGAAGATAATTGTGTTTGACATTACATTAAAGTCAATAAGGATAATTATTGCCATTAAAATCTTGTAATTTTAAAGCCATAAATTATAAGCATAAAAAATTGCAGCATTTTTCCCCTAACTTTCCTAGTTGGACATAAGTACTTATTTTCTTTTAACTTAGTGTTAGAGATTTCAACTGAAACTGTTAGATTGCCATTATATATGGGACAAATGGTAAAATACTATCAATATCTATTTTACATATTTTCCCCTTTCTGCACTTCAGCCAGCTCTCTGTGCCCACAACCTATCGGTTTTCCCATATGCAATCACCCTCCATTTCCATTCTGAAAAGAGTAAGCATCCAAGAGATAACAACCAAACAGTATAAAACAAGATACAACAATATAAGTCAAAGACCTTCTTTGGAGGAGGTAAAAGGTGACACAATAAGAAAAATAGAGTCCCAAGAGCAGGTAATATAGTTGAGGACATCCTTTCTCTCAATGGCAAGAGTCCTACAAAAACACCAAGCTGACAGACATGTAGCAGATGTGGTACAGAGCCATGCAGGCCTTGTGCCTGCCTCTCCTGTGTCTATGAGCCCATGTGAAACCTCCTTAATTGATTGAAAGAAACATATTATGTTGATATCAATATCTTCAGAGGGACTTCTAGTAAAAATGATAATTAAACCACAAATAAGAAAACACTAAAGCTGAATCATTTGCTTTTCATTGTAATCAAGTAAATTGTGTTAGAAATAAATTTGGGTTAGTACTGAGGCATAGCAAAAATTCATACCACACTGAGTAAGAGTGGGAACTCTGTGCCAGCTTGTGAATACATCACCAAGAATAATGTTCAACAGGACATACTAATGTATTTGAACGAAATCATGAACAGAGATACAATAGTTTCCCATGGTTTATATTTGTTCCTAGATGCATCAGAAACTGTTCCTGTTTTAGTATTAACTGGGAAGAATAATTTTCGAATGGTAAAACATGTTAAATGTATAGTACAAGGATGTGGCAAGAACATTAGTTAGCTCAATGTGTATTGGGTCTAACTCAACAGAATATGTCGTGTGTATCTTCAATAAATGACCCAATAATGAAAAAGAATTCCAGTAAGGAGAAAGATGAATGCTATGCACCCACTGTCATGAAAGATATAACTCAGAAATGAACATATATATTTTCATTTATCATATCCTATTGCTCAAATTTTGTTTTGGCAGTAATAATTTTATGTAGAATAAAACTGAAATGGAGGGTACGATAGATATGTGACATAGATGTGTCACAAGCAAATATTTCTTTGTCCTTTGTGAGTGTGTGAGACAGGATTATGTAAAAATACCAACTGTGTAATCGGCCTTAAAGGGACTACTAGCTCAAGGGAATTATTAGTTCCACCTATTCATTCCTGTACTATTTAATTAACCTCCTAGCATTTCAGTTTGAACAGAAGAAATCCAGGAATAACAATATCAGTTATTCATGTAGCATTAGCATGGAAATCAATGAAGTTTTATCTGTAAAGGTTTTAGAAAAATTCCCACAATAACATGAACCAAATTGATGTTGACTAAAGAGAAAAAATGCATATATATATGAATTGTTTAATTTAGAGTATTCCAGAAATTACAGACAACTCTGTGTTGTTTTAAAAGTAACTCACGTGTTAACAATCTATACACACACAGTGAGTGAATCATAAAGGAGAAAAAAGTTGGAAAAAGAATCTATAAATAACCAATATTTAGGGAGTGCTTTTACTTGAGATTAGTATTATCTCCACTAAACAAAGTATAAATAGGATTAGAGAAAGCTCAGGAAATGGCCAAGTTTTGGATTATATAAAATATCTTTGAGCCATTTAGATCCTGTCTTGGAATGTTGTGCCTCTTCAGATGACTAAAAGAAATCCAACAAAAGCAATAAACAGACACAAAGGGAATCCAATGTTATTAATTCAGAATTGGAGAGAAATTACTGGCATTGTTGGGAAAGTGGCCTAAATAAATATTGGGCAATAAAACAGGTTTCATGAAATAGTGATTATCAATTCTTCCTTAGTTTCAAGAGCCTTTGTCCTTGTGTCTTGTACTTTCAGATTAACTCATTAATGAGAGTTTAATTGTAGAACTTCTTTAGGCTGTTTTGTAAGCTGTTTTACAGGAAAAGATCATCCTGAGTAAAGTATCCCAGAAGCAGAAAGACACACTGGGTATACACTCATAAGTGGATATTAGACATATAATATAGGATAAACATACTAAAATCTGTACACCTAAAGAAGCTAATCAAGAAGGAGGACTCTGGGTCAATCCTCATTCAGAAAAGCAAAGAGGATGGCCATCAGAAGAGGGAGAAAACAGGGAATAGGACAGAAGCTTACCACAGAGGGCATCTGAAAGACTCTACTCTGTAGGGAATCAAAGCAGATGCTAAGACTTACAGCCAAACTTTGGCAGAATGCAAGAAATCTTATGAAAGAAATGGAGAGGAGAGGAGCTCCACGAGGAGAGCAGCAGAACCAAAATATCTGGCCACAGGGGTCCTTTCTGACTGATACTCCAATCAAGGACCATTCAGCAAGATAACCTAGAACCCCTGCACAGATGTTGTCCATGGAAGTTCAGTGTCTAAGTGGGTTCCCTAGTAATGGGAACAAGGGCTGTCTCTGACATGAACTGATTGGCCATATCTTTGATCACCTCCCCCTCAGGGGGGTGCAGCTTTACCAGGCCACAGAGGAAGACAGTGCAGCCAATCCTGATGAGATCTGATAGACTAGGATCAGATGGAAGGGCAGGAGGACCCCTATCAGTTGACTGGGGAAGGGGAATGGGTGGAGAAGAGGGAAGGAGGGTGTGATTGGGAAAGAAAGAGGGAGGGAGCTACAAAGTGAATAAACTGTAATTAATATATATATATATTTTTTTTTAAAAAAGAACATTTGGTTATTTTAACTAACTACCAATCTAAGACCCTGTAATTTCTAATTTAATTTTCTGGATGTACCTTAAAGCACACAGTTAGACTTCTCATTTACATTATGTATGTAAGACACATGACTCCATATCGTACCTTTGACTTTCCAGTATTTGTTTATTTGTTTTTACTTATAACTTGGAAATACAAGTTTCTGGGGCTGGAGAGATGACTCAACAGCTATAGATCCTAGCTGCTCTTGCAGAGGTCGGTCAAGGTTCATTTTTCAAAGCCCACATACCAGCTCACGAGCACTGGTAACCCCAATCCCAGGGTATCCAATGCCTTCATCAGACCTCAGAGAGCACATGTGTAACCAATATTTAAAGGCAAAACACTCAAACATAAAGTATAAAATAAGAATAATACATCTTTAAAAATTAATATTTTTATTATTTTTAAAGGTTTTATGATATCTTATAAAATATGAAATGTATATGAAAGAAAAAGTGGTTATGCATGAGAGTGTCAAGGTTTTTAATGTAGGTAATGCTTTCCAAAATACAATAATTAAAATCAATTAATGAAATTATTTTATAAATACTTAATTTTATTTTGCATGGCTAATTTCTACATTCTAAATATCAGGTGTGTTATATAAATATCAGATATCTTCATTGTTTCATAGACTTATAAGAAAGTTGTGAAAATTGCTATATTTTAAGATATCAAGTACTTTTCTGTCATTAGTGTACTAGATAGATTCTCTTTCACTGAAATGTTCAAATATCCTAATACTGAAATATGTATATATTTTTTCTTGAAGTAGAAACTTTGTTTTATATATGTGTGTATGTATGCATATATACACATATCCATATATAATCTCACAGAAATTTCACAAGAGACCATTTTTGTATTTTTGGAAAACTTTGATTCAAAAAAAGTAAATGCATGCAGCATATAAACATATATATTACTGGTCTAGGTGAAAGATAAGGTCACAATCATGGTATATGGAAATGAATGTTGAACAACATGAAGCCTTGCTTCTTCAAATCGGGGAGAAAGCTTTCAGAGTGCACTGTGACATAAAGCATGGGCAGTAGACAAGAGAGATTGTAGTCCTGAGGTGTATTGCACATATGAAAGAAACTTAGAATTTCATAGACATGGTCATAACAACTCTAAATAAAATTATAGATAAATCTCCATGAATATGATTTAAGCCACAATCCCTCTGAACACTAAAAGATGCTCAAGGCCAAAGAATAATTGTGATGTTTCTTCTAGACTTAAATAGAGGTGACATTAAACAAATGAAGGACCTTGGAAGACTAGGTGGCTAGTGTAATTCAGCTACTAGAACACCTGACAGTATCATCTACTTGAAACTGATATGGGGATATTCTACCACTCACGTCAGAGTCCCAGAGACTTTTGCTTATATTACCTGATTATACAAGCTTGAGTGTATCAGCGGTATATGCAATAAATAGGTAAGTGGTTGTTTCCTGAAAGAAGAGATGTCTAAGTCTAAGAAATGCATCAACAATAACAATCCTGTTCAGTGGTTACAGAATTATTAATGTGCATTACTCATTTAAATATAAATAGCTTAAATTGTCAGGCACAAAATAGAAAAAAAATCAGACTAATTTCAAATGCAAATCAAAACGAAAACTGACAATATCATCAAAAGGGTTTTATCAAAATATATTGTTCATATAATCAGACAAATTTGCTAAAATAGTATTGTAAAAGCCTAAGTGTATATACATGTACTTATAAAATATATTTATCAGTTATAAGTCATATGTATATAATATATATTAGAGAATTACTAAATATGTCTAATATGTTTAATTAACATATATAAGTTTAATATATGTTAGGAAAATACTGAATATCCCCCTCTAAATTAGAGAAGGGAAAATAGCTATTTTTTCCTCTACTCCAGTAATTATTAGGTCAATGTTCCTAAACAATGCAACTAAGTTGCAAAAAACCTCACATAAATATTAGTAAAAATGTTTATCAATTCTTAAAATGAAATGAAACAAATTGGCTTACTGTCTAAAAGTACAAGTAGAACATACCATATCCAAATCAACAAACAGATATATTCTTCAATTCAAAATAGTAATCTTTTAAAATAATACTAATTGTTTAGTTCATTGATACTAAAGGCTATTTTAATATTTGTAATATTTTAAATATATTAAAACTAACCTACTAATTTTCATATAATAAGCCATGTAACTAATATGATATTTTAAAATCATCACTTCATCTATCCTGGATACTGTCTCAGACCTGATTTTACAACAGCAGTGAAATAAATGCAAATATATTTTTAAAATCCTCACAATGTATTGTTATCACTTTTTTTAATGAGGATTATTTTTTTAATTTATTTATTTTTATATCAATCACAGGTTAGGTACTTTGCATCCCAGGCGTAGCCCCCTCCCTCATTCCCTCTTCCCCTCCCACTCCCTCCCTCATCTCCCTCCTCTCCTCCCCCTCCAAGTCCACCAACAGGGGAGGACCTCCTCCCCTTCCATCCAACCCCAGCTCATCCTGTCTCCTTATTTTAAAAGGGTATCTTTGAAAACAGTATGTAGTATTATAATTGAGCTTCCTTATGTCTAGAACAGAACTCATAGGTTGGATAAGGCATCTTCTACTTATGATGAGAAAAAGTCTAACTCCAATTAAAGATATTCTCATGTTCTTAGGAAGATGCAATGTGTGTACTAAACCTAGAAAAAGCTTAGTGTTATCACCAGTAGTGCCTGCCATCTTTCAGTTACACAAATACATGGATTATACATTTGTTTTTGCCCATGGTTTTCGAGGTTTCACCACATGGTCAAGTCACTTTCAAATAAACATGGCAGGGAAAATGTAATTAAATGATTTTTAAAATTGGAGTCAGACAGAGGGGACAGGCTTCCAATATTTCTACCAACACTATAATTGTAATCGCTTGATTGTTCCTTCTACTAGATCCCTGCTACTAAATGCTCTACCTCTCTTATTAATGCCAGGGGCTTGTGATCAAGCTTTTAGGTAAATTGAAGATTTACCAAAAGAAAGAAAGAAAGAAAGAAAGAAAGAAAGAAAGAAAGAAAGAAAGAAAGAAAGAAAGAAAGAAAGAAAGAAAGAAAGAGAGATACACACTTACTAGCAAGCATATATAGAATTGTCACTTACCCAGTCACCAAGAAAACAGTTCAAGTTTCTCCGAAGTCTGTTAATATCTAAAAATTGTCTCATCATAAAGTATTAACTTAAATAATGAAATTACTAGAGTGCTCAAATTCAGATATTTTCTTTTTTGATCTATGACTGTATTCAGCTAGTAGGAAATCTAGACTAACAAAAACTGAAGAAGCAGAGTTGTAATTTTTGAGGAAACCAAACAGATGCAATTACGGAATGTGATGAGTGATCATTAAGTAGATGTTAGGCTTGCGCAAGGGAAACAAAGAAGGCAGTAAATGATTTAAGAACTAAATCAACAATATTTATTAGAGATGCTGTACTAAGTAGTAGTATCATGATATAAAATTTTATAGAGGTGTAATTATCTGTTTATAGTATAGCTTTCTGGACAAGGAATATAGAGGAATGCATATTCGAAGAGAAATTCCTTTTCTTAGAATGAACTATCTCTTTGAGTTTTTTTAAAATAAAATATGGTATTTAGTGATTAATATACAAAATAATGCACTAGAGAAGACTGTGTAAATACGCAGACAGAGGATTGTGGGGTTGTAGAAGTATGATAAACATGTTAGTATGAATCTAAAATCGCTAACCTGTGCTGCCAAATACTGGCATGACTGTGGAGAAAGTTCAACAGTTCCACTGCAGCTGGGCACGACCATTATTGCAGCCACTATGGAAATCAATCTATCACACAATCGAGCTATACCACTACCCTGATTTGAATGAGAAATATTTCCACATGTATTTCAACTCTTGGTTCTATCTAGTGGCTTTGGGGATGTTGGAGGTGTGGTCTTAAAGAAGGAAGTGCAAAACTGGTGTATTGTCCTGCTAACTCCAGTTACTCTCTCTGCTGAGTGCTTGTAGTAAAAGTGTTCTCTGTTTTTTCATGTGCCATCCCTGTTGCTTGCTGCTTTATGTCTCTGCTAGATGCACACTTATTTTTCTGTAACCTTAAGACAAAAACAAAACCAAGCTCCTTTTCCTTTAGTTGCGTGGATCATAGTCTTTTATGACATCAGGAAAATAACTACTACAACCACTTTTGGACATATACCCAAAGAACTTCACATCCTACTGGACAGATATCTGCTCATCCATGTTTATTGCTGCTTCCTTGTCACAGGAAGGACCGCAACTAATAAATCAACTCAGACACCAAAAGACAAACAATCTGTATGTTTTAGCTCATCACTGGATGTAAGCTTTGAGTTGAAGATGTGTGTTTAATATTCAAGTAGCTCAAAGAAAAGAGATTTTAAGGGAGGGGAGTCAGAACAAAGTTGTGTAAATGACTAAATGTGAATAACGGAACAAAACAGATAATTGAAGGTGGGTGCCAAAGGTAGGTTAGAGTAGGGATAAAACAGTGGTAAGGTCAATAACACTAAAGACCTTTCCAAAAGAATCATATGGGAACCAGTACTTTACTACTGCAAAAATCTTCCAAAACAAACACACACATACTTATCACAAGGCTTAAATGAGAAGTGAATACTTTAAATATAAAAAGTTTGGGGTAACTATTTTAAAAAGTTTAAATAAAAGAGATTAATATATAAAGATTTCCAAAATATGTGATATTAGAGAAATAAAAATTAAAACCTTGTATAAGAAGGATTGGATGAAAAAGTAAAACAAATCATAAATATTTCCATTCTTGTGTTTATATGTTTCTTTTACTAATAAAGGTTTTCAGAAGATGTCTATGCCACTTTTAATATATACAAGTCATATAGAATATTTTCATGATTGACAATACCACAAAACTGTTTCATGAAAAGCTAATATCAAACATACCTTCCCTTCCTGGTAAAGGTCCCATTCATCACCTGGAAAACTGTCTCTTCGAATTTACGTCTTCACATGGTAATGAGAAAAAAAAAAGTTGTCTTGGTTACTTTTTTTGTTGCTGTGATGAGAAAACAGAACCAACACAACCAAGTTATAAAAGTAAACATTTAATGTTGCGCTCTCAGTTCTGGACAGTAGTAGAGCCCATGGCTTTCATGGTTGCCAACATGACAGCAGTCAGGCAGGCATGATGCTAGGGCAACAGTAAGAGCTCATATCCTGATCTTCAAGTTAGAAATAGAATGGAGAAAACTGGAATAGTGTGTGCTTTTGAAACTTCAAAGCCCAAACCTGGTGAACATGTCCTGTACCCCTAAGCCCAATCTTCTAATCCTTTCCAGACAGATCCACTAACTGGGGACCAAACATTCAAGTATACAAGCCTATGGGGACCATTCTGACAAACCACCACAGAGGGTTTCTGACTATTTTTTTAAGGGCTAACTCTCCATAACCACCCCCCTCCAGAAGTAACAACCAAATGCCATCAAACTGGAGGCTTTATTTCATTTGAAAACGCAAGGACTGCAAATTTCATGATTTCCTTGTTTTTAATTGCTGAGTAGTATTCCATTGTATAAAAGTACCACAATTTCTGTATCCATTCCTCAACCGAGGGACATCTGGGTTGTTTTCAGGTTCTGGCTATTACGAATAAAGCTGCTATGAACATGGTTGAATAAATGTCCTTGTTGCATACTTGAGCAAATTTTGGGTATATGCCTAAGAATGGTGTAGCTGGGTCTTGAGATAACATTATTCCTAATTGTCTGAGAAAACACCAGATTCATTTCCAAAGTGGTTGTACAAGTTTGCATTCCCACCAGCAATGGAGGAGTGTTCCCCTTTCTCCACAACCTCTCCAGCATGTGTTGTCACTTGAGTTTTTGATCTTAGCCAATCTGATGGGTGTCAGGTGAAATCTCAGGGTCGTTTTGATTTGTATTTCTCTGATGGCTAAGGACGTTGAGCATTTCTTTAAGTGCTTCTCTGCCATTCTGTATTCCTCTACAGAGAATTCTTTGTTTAGCTCCATACCCCACTTTTAATCGGATTGCTTGAAAATGATTATCCTGAGTGAGGTATCCCAAAAACAAAAAGACAAGCATGGAATATACCCACTTATATAGACATATAAGATAAGCTAAACATACTGAAATTGATATACCTATAGAAGACAAACAAGAAAGAGGAGCCGGGGTAAGAGGACCAACCCTCAGTTAGAAAGACAAAGGGGATGGACATTGAATGTAGGAGAAAACAAGCAACAGAACAGGAGCATACCACAGAGGGCCTCTGAAAGACTCTACCTAGCAGTTTATCAAAATAGATTCTGAGACTCATAACCAAACCTTGGGCAGAGTGCAGGGAATCATATGAAAGAAGGGGAAGTTAATATGATCCAGAGAGGACAGGAGCTCCACAAGGACCAAATATATTTGGGCATAAGGGTCTTTTATGAGACTGTTTCTCCAATCAAAGACCCTGTATGGATATAACCTAGAACCTCTGCTTGGATGTAGTCCATGGTAGCTCAGTATCCAAGTGGGTATCCTAGTCAGGGGAACAGAGACTATTTCTAACATGGACTCAATGGCTGGCTCTTTGACTTCTCACCCCCCCCCCGGAGGGAGGAGCAGCCCTACCAGGCCACAGAGGAGGACTTTGCAGCCAGTCCTGAAGGGACCTGATAGACCAAGGTTAGATGAAAGGGGAGGAGATCCTCCCCCATCAGTGGACTTGAAAGGGACAGGGACAAGATGAGGATGGAAGGGTGGATTGGGGAGGGAGTGGGATACACCAGGGATAAAGTTAATAAACTGTGACTAATATAAAAAATAAACATATATATGTATATATATAACAAATGGAAAAAATAAAACATAATAGCATACTATTCAGTCTACTGAAGTACTATTGTCAATTCTCAATATTTATTTCATTGATTTATTTTTAAACAGAACTACAGTATCTCAAGTTTAAATTGAATATTTTTCTTTTCTCTCAAATGTGAACGTCCTGAGAGAGTGAGGTGCTTCACAGTTTAATTCTGGTTCTCTGTTAGGCTGTTACTTTGGATTTTTGGTGCAGGCCAAGAACTTGGCTTCCAGATGGAGAACAGGGTTCCATTTCTCTCAGGGGCAGCAAGTGCTCTTTAAGCACGAGATTACTGGCTGGTGGCAATGGAAGCTTGAGCCTTCCAAAGCTTATGGTGAAACCAAAGTGTTACAGTTCCTGGTTAAGATGTTATGCTGAGCACAGCAGAGAAGTAGGAGAAAACCCATGTCTGGTCAGCTTACAGCCTAGACACAGGACTGGTGAGACCCAAACCCAGCAGGGTGGAGGGCAGGCCCTGTGAGAAAAATATCTCCCCAGTGGGAGATAAATGATGAGGTTCTGATGGTTATGGTGGAAGGCTGCTGATATCACCCAGTCAGCCACATGCATGCACCCACACAGGAGCATGGTCCTATCACAAGAGTGAAAAAATCAGTACTTAATTATCTTAGAAGTGAGGGAGAAATCTCCAGGTAGAGTTTAAAGTCACTAAGACTAAGACCCTTAGCAGGGTGGGGCATTTTTAGGACTTCCCATATGGTTGCTGGAGCAGTTAGGTTATCTGTCCTAAGGACGCTGTGACACTCATTACAAGACCTGTTGTCACCCAGACCAGGGGAGACTTCTAGAACCCTACTGAGGAGTAAAGGGAGTTATAATCATAATTCGAGCACAAATAAATGGCTGTCTGGAGATGTCAGACTTCAACCTTATACAGCATAGCCTCACTTAATTAAAATACTAATGGCCAATGCCTAAAGAGGTTCCCAGAATATGTTTATTACTGTGTAAATATTTTAAGTCTTAAAATAAGTATAAAATCACGATAGCAAAATCATTATAAAGATTGCTGTTCACAAAGTTAGAATGCCTGTGTTAAAATCTGTTTCAGTTTTGATATTTAAGTCTATAAATATCCATGGCCTACATGAAAAAAAAACAATGGAAGAATATACCAATTGTGCAAAATTAACTACATAACTTTGATAAAACTTGATAATCAAATGAGCTGAAAATTACTTCTTAACTTAATAAAATACATCAATATAAATTGTTGTTCCTAAAAAGTAAACATATTTTTTCAGAAATATATGGAGAAAATATTGCTATAGCATAATTAACTTTACCTCCACATAAAAATAACGTCAAGAAATAAAAGAATGTAAACACTAAATTGAATTTTTAGATTCCAATTAAGAGAGATAAAAGGAAGGTACAATATTAAGGCACATAAAGTTACCTTCACAATAATGAATTGCATTGGGAGCCTGAGGTATGATTTGAGTGTAGCATGGGTTATGTAGTAATGCCTAGCCTGGAAATCAATCAGTCAATTAACCAACCAATGATATGTGAGAATTCCAAATACTGAATCTCAAGCAATGTAGGTGAAATAATAATAGTTTAGCTGTCAATGAACTTAAAAATAGAAAATCAATAAAGAAATTTAAGAAATTAAAAGTACATGCAACCAATAGCATTCTGGTCATGCTATGAAGTCACAAGAGTCAAATAATAGGAAAAAAAAAGATAGATTGACACTGCATGCCCTGTGATCATTAGAAGGCTAATAAATGATAATTATGAACTGTGCTCAAATCTTTGATCAAACAGATATTTGATAAAGTTCACACAAGAAGAGAGGGTACAGTCCTGCATCTGTTTTTATAACTTGAAATAATAATGTATAGCCTTCACAACAGGATATGCCTGACACTGATAGGTCTACTTTTCACATCTTAAAGAAAAAACTTTTGTCTCTAAATAATCAAGTAAATGTAAAATGAATATTTACAGCTCTTTCTATGAGACTACCATTTAAAAGTTCAAAATCAAAATTTTAGAATCATATTTTTATTCTTCACAGTTCACACAATCAGAAAAACCAGGACTTCTAGGAGGCCCATGGGCTTTTTCTGGAAGTCTCATGACACTAAGTTTCTTTTGAAAAGCGTTATGGAATTAGATGTGGTAAAACTTTAACGAGGTCAAAGTTCTAGTTTGCTGTGTGAATGCTTGAATGAGTATAAGAGACCTTCCATCAGCTATAGTTAATAAATGTCAAGTGTCATTGGTAACTTTGTCTTTGAATGAAAAAATCAGAAGTAATTAAGATGTGTAAACATTGGGGAATCAAAAGTTGTGCTTTGCCTCAATAAAAGTGTAGACATAGAAAGGAAGAAAATGGTAAATAAAAATGAAATTCAAAGAACTTAACACCATGGGTTCATGCCTCATTTATATTAGTGTAAATCTACTAATATTGGATGTTATTTGGTGATAAAAGTTATTTGACAAGTTTTCAGGTAGATATGAAAAAACAAATAGCTTTGAACTAGGTAATGTACACCAAAGCCCTACTTTGACTTTCATAATTTCTTTTCATTACTTGTCCTGTGTAGATATTTCATTAACCTGTGCAGATCTTGTCTGCTGCAGCTGGGATCTGGAGATGTGAAAGAATGGAATGAACTGTACAGTCTCAGGCTATCGAAAACCTTACTTTAATTTTAGTGTATATTTATACACGAATGTAGCAAAGAAAGCAATGATCCAAGGAAGGTGGGGTTCAGAGAAACATGGTCAGAACAGCACGTAAATAAGTACCAATAAGTGCATACTAAATCTTTTTTGAAAAATTATTTATTTATTCACTTTATTTCTTGATATAATCTCCCCATCCTCTCTTCCTATTCACTGTCACACACCTATCCCTTCCATTCTCCCCTCTCCTTCTCCTTAGAGACAGGGGAAGTTTTTCATAGATTCAAACCCACCATGGCACATTAAGTGCCTTCAGGATTAGGTACATCCTCATCCTCTCCCACTGAGGCCAGACAAGGCAGCCCACTTAAGGGAACAATAGCCATACACAAGCTTCAGAGACAGACTGGACTCCTGCTGTGGGACCCACATGAAACTAAGCTGTGCCTCTGCTACATATATGCAAGGGGCCTAGGACCAGTCCATGTATGCTCTTTGGTTGGTGGTTCAGTCTCTGTGAATACCCATGGGCCCAGGTGAGTTGACCCTGTATGTCTTCTTGTGGAGCCCTTGACCGCTCCAGCTCCTTCAGTCATTCCCCCAACTATGGACAGGAACGGACTCCATGAGCTCTGTCTACTGTTTGGCTGCATGTCTCTACATCTGTTTCCAACAGCTACTGGGTGAAACCTCTCAGAGGAATTATGCTAGACTCCTGTCTACAAGCAGAGCAGAGTAACATTAATAGTGTCATGGATTGGTTTTCTCCAATGGGATGGGTCTCAAGTAGGACAATTCTTTGGTTGGGCATTTGCTCAATCTCTACTTTATATTTATCCCTGTGTATCTTATAGTCAGGGTAAATTTTGAGAGAAATGCTTTCTGGGTGGGTTGGTCTCCTCTTCCCTTTACTGGAAGTCTTGTCTGGCTAAAAATTGCCCTCTTCATCTTCCAAGTTCTCCTCAGCTAAGAGTCTCAGCTAGGGTGTCCCCCATAGACTTCCTGGGATCTCTCATATCCCAGGTCTCTGCCACAGCACAGAGATACCCCCCCCCCACATCCAATTTCCTCATACTCCCCACCCAGCTCTCCTTACTTCTAATCCCCATCCCTGTTCGCATCCCTATCACCTCGCTTAACCAGTTCCATCCCTCCATCTACCTCCAAAGCTTATTTTATCCACTTATGTGTAAGAATCAAGCATCCTCCTTGGGCCTTTGTTGTTACTTAGCTTCTTTGGGTCTATGAATTGTAGCATAGTTATCCTGCAATTTATGGCTAATATCTACTTATAAGAGAGTATATACCATGCATGTCTTTCCGGATCTGGGTTACCTCACTCAGGATGATCCTTTCTAGTTCCTTCTCTTTGCCTGCAAATTGCATGTTGTCTTTGTCTTTAATTGGTGAGTGGTATTCCATTGTGTAACGATACCACATTTTCTTTATCTATTCCTCAGTTGAGGGAAATTTCGGTTCCAGTTTCTGGCTGTTACAAATACACTGGCTAGGAACATGACTGAGCAAGTGCCCCTGTTGAATTGTGGAAAATTTCCTGGGTATATGCCTGGGAGTAGTACTACTGGGTCTTGAGGTAGCTCTATATCCATTTTTTTAGGAACCTCCTGCTTCATTTCCACATGGCTGTTCAAGTTTGTGCCTCCACCAGCAATGGGGGAGTGCTCCCATTGCTCCACATCCTTGCTAGCATCTGCTGCCACTTGAGTTTTTGATCTTAACCGTTCTGAAAGGAGTAAGACAGAATTTCAGATTTGTTTTGATTTGCATTTCCTTGATCCCTAAAGAGGTTGAACACTTATGTAACTGCTTCTCTGCCATTGGAGATTCCTCTGTTGAAAATTCTGTTTAGCTCTGTACCCCACATTTTAATTGGGTTATTTGGTTTGTAAGTGTAATTTTGTGAGTTCCTTATATATTCTGGATATTAGCCCTTAATCAGATGTAGGGTTGGTGAAAATCTTTTTCCATTCTGTAGGCTACTCTTTTGTCCTGTAGACAGTGTCATTTGCTTTACAGAAGTTTTTCAGTTTCATGAGGTCACATTCATTAGTAATAAAAAAAGAAACAAGTAACCTTTCTGTATGTAAATGATAAACAGGCTGAGAAAGAAATTAATGAAACACCCTTAACAATAGCCCAAAATAATATAAAATATCATATTGTAACCTAAACAAAGCAAGTGAAAGACATGTATAACAAGAACTTCAAGTTGCTGAACAAAGAAATTGAAGAAGATATCAGAAGATGGAAAGGTCTCTTATGCTCATGGATCAGCCATATTAACCTAGTAAAAATGATTCCCCAACCAAGAACCATGCGTGGATATAACCTAGAACCCATGCTCGGACATAGTCCATGGCAGCTCAGTATTCAAGTGTTTTTTCCTTAGTAAAGGGAACAAGGACTGTCTGTGACATGAACTCAGTGGCTAGCTCTTTGATCTCCCCTCCCTGTGAGAGGAGCAGCCTAGCTAGGCCACAGAGGAGTACATTGCAGCCAGTCCTGATGACCTGATAAGCTAGGGTTAGATGGAAGGGGAGGAGGACCTCCCTTATCAGTGGACTTAGAGAGGGGCAGAGAGGAGATGAGAGAGGGAGGGTGGAACTGGGAGGGAATGAGAAAGGGGGTTACAGCTGGGATACAAAGTAAATAAACTCTAATTAATATAAAAAATAAAATAAAATAATGGCTATCTTACAAAAAACAATCTACAGATTCAATTCCCATTAAAATATCAGCACAATTATTTATAGACCTTGTAATAAATTCTCAACTTCATACGGAAAAAACAAACAAACAAACAAAAAACCCAGAATGTGTAAACATAATCCTGTGCAATAAAAGATCTTCTGAAGGCATCAGCATCCCTGACTTCAAGCTATGCTACAGAGCAATAGTAATAAAATCTGCATGATCTTGACATAAAAACAGATAGATTGATCAATGGAATAAAATCAATGACCCAAAAATAAACCCACATACCTACAGACACCTTATTTTTAACAAATAAGCCAAAATCACACAACGGAATAAAGAAAACATCTTCAACAAATGGTACTGGTTTAACTGGATGTCTACATGTAGAAGAATGCAAATAGAGCTATATTTATCACCCTGCACAAAACTCAAGTCCAAGTGGATCAAAGACCTCAACATAAAACCAAATACATTAAAACTAATAGAAAAGAGAGTGGGGAAGAGCCTTGAACTCACTGGCACAGAAGACAGCTTCCTGAACAGAGCACCAACAGCTCGGGCACTAAGCTCATACTAAATCTTAGCAGACTAGCCCTTTTGCAGATCTTTCTCAAGAAAGACCGTTTTAAACTCATGAATTTTAAACATGAATTTCATGGTTCATACTATAGAATATATCTGGGGAGGCATAAAAGCAAGGCAGAAGTTCATATTTAAATTCAAGGTACAATGACCAGATTGAGTTCTATAGTTTTGTTTCGACATCCAACAGGAATAAATATGTCTTACAAATTATATGTAAATGTTTGTCACAGGACACATGAAATCACATTCAAAAACAATCCAGGGAACAAAATGCACCTGAGGTAAAAGGCCCCCTGCCTGTTTACCTGGAGCCTATCTCAGTTGCCCAAGGCATTATTCCTCACATGTCAGGTCTTTTGACCTTGTTTCCAGAGCCAGGTTGAAGTCAAATCTGCTTGTAAAAATTTTATTGGAAGGTCTGCATACAGTGGCATGATTCAGTATAACTTTTTTCTTTCCTAGAATAGTAGATTTTCATTGTGATATTCCTCAGTGTCACCTTGACAAAATCAAATATCAAACAAAAAACCATTTATTTTCTCTTTAGACAATTAACATACTTTCTTTAAGAAAGAATATCATATAAAAATATATATCAGATATTCATACATACAATATATTCCCCTCTGTTTCTATTTGGAAAACGAAATCTAAAACAAACCAACAAATAAATAGAATATTTTAAAATGAGAAAAAAGATACAACACAAGAAGCACACACCACACATATACACCCCGACACAAACACACACAAACTAAAACCCATAAAAACACAAAATTGGAAGCAAAATATACAAGGAATAGACTAATCAAAGCAATATGAGATGAACCAGAATGTCTATAAATATATCACTGAGTTCATTTTGTCTTGGCCATCTACAGCTGAGCATGAGGTGTGCCCTGAATTATGGTTAACATAACCAGTGAGACTCCACTGGAGAAGACCATTTGTCTTTTCTTCTTTGAAAGAAGATATCAATTACAGATAATTTCTTGGTTAGGGATACCAGCTTGTGACAATATCCCCAACACAATGACTGGACCCAGTCTGCCTTGAACCTGTGCAGGCTCTGTGACTCGAATCTTCTCTGGATTTAAGCCTCTATCCACTTCCGTTAGCTACAGTTGGAAATCTATCTTGAAGAACTGAAATAGGGTATTTTCTCTTTCTGATTTTCTCCTACTCCTTTGCATAGAGACTATCAGTAGGACAGGGACTATAGATAAAGGAAGTATAAACTATTGCTCAGAGTTTGAAGATGCAGTGTGTCCAATAAGTATTTGCAAACTGAAATTGCTCATTTCCTCTAACACACATCTACCATGTACACCAGTTTCCTGCTTATTTAAAGCACAAAGGATTTCATGTACCATTTTATTCATATTTTTCTTTTTTATTTTCACTAGAGGCCTCTGGCCTATTATGGCTTCAATTTTAGTGTTTTTAGGAGATTCCTGAGGAGTGTGCAAATGAGTGAGTCTCTGTGTCTACTTGTTTCTTGTCCCTTTTTTTCTTATTTTCTGGTTGTTTCTTATGTCCTATTCTAATGTGTTCAGTATTGCTCTATCTTATTATATTGTATTTTCTTGTTATTTCTTGAAACCTGATATTTTTCTAATGATAGACAGAAAGAGGGTATACTGGGATGGAAGAGGGTGATCAGAAAGAACTGAAAGATGTAGAAGAAGGGAAAACCACAAGCAAGATATATTATATGAGAGAAATATTTTCCATAAAAGAAGAAAAATAAAATAATAAGAATCAAAGCTAATAAAAGGAAGACCCTGGGTAAGATGATCAATTCATCACTCAGAAAAGCAAATGGGATGAACATTGGAAGAAGGAGAAACAGGAAACATGACAGGAGCCTACCACAGAGGGCCTCTGAAAGACTCTAACCAGCATTGTATAAAAGCAGATAATGAGACTCATAAAGGAACTTTGGGCAGAGTACAGGTAATCTTAGAAAACAATGGGGACCTAGTAAGACCTGGAAATGACAGGAGCTCCACAAGGAGAGCAGGAGAACCAAAGTATCTAGGCATAGAGGTCTTTTCTGAGACTGATACTCCAACCAAGGACCACCATGGATATGTAGCCCATATCCATGGGCAGATCAGTATCCAAGTGAGTTCCCTAGTAAGGGGAATAGGGACTGTCTCTGACATGAACTCAGTGGCTGGCTCCTTGACCACCTTCCACTGAGGGGGGAGCAGCCTTATCAGGCCACAGAGGAAGACATTTCAGCTAACTCTGACGAGTCCAGATAAGCTAGGGTCAGATGGAAGGGGAGGAGGACCTCCCCTATCCATGGACTTGGAGAGGGACATAGGAGGAGATGATGGAGGGAGGGTGGGATTGGGAGGTGATAGGGAGGGGCTACAGTTGGGATACAAAGTGAATAAACTGTAATTAGTATAAAAATAAAAATTTAATTAAAAAAGTGAAAGCTTACACCTCATGTTGTTTCATCTGCTATGTAATCCATGGTCATACATTTGATTTAATGACTTACACATTATGCTCTTATATAGCCTTCATGTGTGAAGTTCAAAGAAGAAAATATATCTGAACTGCTTTTACTTTCAGTCAACATTTTTAAAACTCCTAAATAGAAATGATCAGTTTTGTCAGGTCTTTTGACAGAAGATAAAGTTAAGAAGTTTGACTGTCAGAACTTGAACGTTTAGGCCCATGGCCTTGGTGGTTACGGGAGGGGAGTCCCAAAACCAGAGGAAGAATTTTACCTTCAGGAATGGGTAGGCTGGGAAACAGGCTGTTGATTGTCAGTATTTATCTTGAGCATGACCTGTGGATTCCAGTAGACTTCCTGAAGCTTACAAAAATCTTTTTAAGTTTACAAAAACAGTAAAATTGGCTTGGGAGACAATTTAAAACCTGATTAATGTTAACGCTCTCAATAGTCTTAATATAAAAACAATAGCATAGTAGGGGAAAGAATTTATATATATATCAGAAATATATATATATATATACATATATATATATCAGAAATTACTTTTTAATCACCAATCTTAAAACACCTTCTCAGATCCTCAAATACCTTATCAGAAGATCAGGTCTTACATAAACTGTATGTTTTTGAGAGGGCAGGTGAAGCCCTCGGTTTCTGCTGTTAAAATAATCTTCAAACCAATCAGAGACCTGAGAAGGATAAAGTAATGCAGGAGGCATAATCCAAGTGGCCTACATATTGATTAATATGACAGAGGCTTACCCATTACACACATGACCTTCCCGTTAGGCTCCTGTGGTGTCAGTGGCTCTTGTGGGCATAAGTCCTAGGTCGTCACTGCAACATCAGTCTTTGGGGGCTGTGCCCAGAAAATCTGACAGGCCTTTCCGTGGAAGAGGAATTTGGGAGAATGATCAACCTTATTTTGTCTAGGCAAAATGAGGCAGTCGGCTCTCAGGGTGTTATATCTCTTCACAGTTCTGGCAGGACATTAGCAGCAGGCATGTTGGAGCAGGTTTGCCCAGTGATGGAGTCATTTGTCTTTTTGCCCAAATTTCCCTGGAGGCCTTGGGGTCACTAGTAGAAGCTGGGGTCTCTGTCACATTAAACTTCTTTACTAAGCATTTAAATGTACTATTCTGCAGATTTTCTGACTGGTTTGAGGACCATGAGCCAAAGAAATCTTGATTGTATAGTTATCCATCTTAGGTTTCACCTTGGAAACATAAAACAAGAGACTAGGTAAAGCTTAATCCATTTATTTAGCATGCCTGTAAATGTATTTCTGATTTTGTATCAAAACAAAACTTCCAGTCATAGATCCAGTTCATAAACTGGTGATCCTGTTGATCTTATCACACTGCGTAATTACAGAATGAACAGCAAAAGTTTAAAAGGTGGCAACAAAGCCATGACTCCACCCTCTCTATCCTAAAAACAACATGGCATTTAGCCACATGTTTTAAGCGTCCTGAAGCGGGAAATTTAAAACTGGATCACTGGTGCCATACCGCTGCCTGCCACTGTTTAGACCCTCCAAGACCTTGTTTGGGTGTGTGGTAGAGTCAGGAAGGGGTAGGCAGAGCCGGAGTAGAGTGTGCAGACACAGCCTCAGGAAGTGGAAGACGGGGAAGCTGAAACCAAGATTCCCCAAACCCTGGACAAATAGAAGTGGAGTTCCAAATCAGTAATCTGGACTTGGCAGTTTTGGTGAGGTTAATCTAGGAAGAGACATCTCTGAAATGTGAGATTACCTCGGAGCAAAGGCCTGGCTTTGTTCGGGGAAGACTCCTATCGTGTGACCATGTCTTCACAGAAGTGTGTGTGTTTGTGTGTGTGTGTAGGGAGGGTGGCGGTGTTTGGGGAGACAGTGTCATGAATCCCAGAAGAGGCACTTCTTGGCAGCAGCTGTGGTACAGGGTACTTACTAAACATTAACTTGCCTCAGTCAGGGAGGGAGGTGAAAGGAGAGAAGACATTGGTCCCCTTGTTGTCCAGGAGTTGCTGGGCTCCATACTCATCCTCTCTCTCAAGTTTGAAGATGATTGGTGGAGAGCTATGAGCTGAACAGAGTGGCCCCACAAAGTCCAGCTTGTGGTGCTCAACTTACCCTGAGTCAGGGTACCAGATGGCTGATTAAATAAAACACAATGCAGAGAGCTAATGCAGAGAGGAAGACATAACATATAAATGCAGGTTTATTGGGAACATTGAAGGAAGGGGGAGGGGCAGGGAGGAAGAGAAGGCAAGAAGGGAGGAAAGTGAAAGAAAGGCAGAAAAGGGGGCAAGAGAACCAAAATGTCTGTTTATATAGTGAAGGGTCTGTGAGAAGCTCAGCCTTTAGGTGGAGGGCAGGGTATGGCAGCCACACCCTGAAGTAGGAAGGGACTTTAACTGCATGTTACTAATCCTTACATCCCTGCAGTTCCCTTAAATTATCAGCAAGTGGATACAAAACTATTTCCATCAGCCTTTATTTTGCTAATATATATATATATAATATATAATATATATAATATATAGCTTAATATATATAATATATATATTAATATATAGGTTAATATATATATAGATATAGATATAGATATATCTGTGTGTGTGTTTACGTATATTAAAACGTACTCGATTTGTTTCTCCTCTGGAAAGTCTAAATAAAATGTAAAGCCCAAGCAAGTCATCATTAAGGTGCTTTACTTTGACATAAAATACCCCTCAAATAAGTAGGATTTGATTAATTACTACATGTAGGAAAGAAAGGCCAGGAACGGGGCAGAAAAACTTCAGCCTTCCAATTTTTCCCTTAGATTAGTTCTGAAGTGATGTTTTATATGACCAGTATATTAGAGAAAAATGTAGCTTTTGAACACGCTGCCTGACAACCCTGGATTCAGCATTTAACTACATGGTTTGGGGGAAAAAAAAACACAGGCACAGGCTTAGGAATGGAATGAAGTTTCTGACCCTAAACCAACATGTTTCCAGCAGGAGAAAAATCAGACTTCTCAAGATCTAACTTTTAAATCTTCTGCATTTCAAGGAGACTGGAGGAAGCCTGTTTCTAGTATATTAAATTAGGACTGCACCCATCTGTACATATCGCCTTACTCTGCCCATCCAGCCTGGTAAAATTCCCGTCTATTTCAGATATTTCCCTTCTCTAAAAAAAAATGGCATGCACGTTTATTTATTTTCATATGTTAATTGTACAAAACATCAGATTGTATTATATTACTTTATACATGCATATCATAAACATTTGTGAAATTCATTCAAGTACCTTTTTTTTTTTTTTTAAATACAGGCATACTAGTCAATATTAGGGCAAGTCAAGGGAACCAGGTAAAGAAAATGTCTTTTCACTAAAAGGACAACTTAGGATAGACACTGTCTTTCCAGATCATTTTCACTGATGACATTCTTGGAGCTGTATCAGCCTTCTTGTCACAAGTTTTAGATGAAACGTCCAACTCTGCTAGAAAGGGGTAACGGTCTTTGCTGTCGCCGTAGGCATTGTGATTAGATTAGCCTTTGTCTGAACCACAACAATTTGAAAAGGTTGTCGTGAGGCAAGAATATTTAATCAATTTAAACGAATATTAGTAGATACAAATAAAACAGTACTTGCTGTATACAGACTGCTATGGTACACACCAGGTCCCAAGAGTGAGCACTGTGTTTCTCACTGTATCCCAGCCATCCCTTGAAATGTTTAACTTGTTCTTTTCATTTCTTACATGTATTCCAAGTCACAAAACAACCCATTTCATCCACTGCTTAGCTTCCTACACATCCAAGTGTAAGTAACTAACAATGATAATATGTGCCAATTCCATGCTCATTTAAATACAAATTAGCATACATGTGTATTGTGATTACAATTTCCTAATAGAAGTTATTAACATAGATAGTTCAGTCTATCAATTATATTAGAAACCATTTTATTGTGCCCTTCCAGATACAATTTCCATGTTTTCTGTTTATATTTTCTTGTAAAATGTTTTAATGGTAGTGCTTTATCAGAGTAAAAAAAATATTTTATTGAAATCAATAGAACATGTAAAATAGAATATACTGAAGGTTAATAAATACATGTTTTATTTATGCAGTACAGGAAGCTAAAGGAAATGTTTTAGGTCAGTGAAAGGATATGTGCATTTGTCATCTTCAACTCTCATCTGGAAAACAAACAGAAATTATGTATGTAAGTAGAATACATAATACCACAAAGAAGTGGTCTCCCTAAGTAGAGAAAAAAAAAAGCAATAGGAAGAAATCAGCTGTAGACAATTCAAAAGGCCACTTTTAATTAAATTGGGAGCAATCTGAAAAACAGGTTGAGGACACAACAAGCTTTAAATGAGGAAAGCCCCCAGCTGAGGAGAAGCCTCACTTGCATGGATTTTTAAAACTCAGCAGCCTTGAATGTGTCCTGTGAAAGAATTCTTTTTTTTTTCATGTATGTTAAGGAAAAGATGGTGAATTATAAGACAGTATTTTAATTAATGACTTAGAATAGGAAGAAAAAACTAACAACTCAGAATACTTAGGTGACAGGGGCCTAACCCTTATTTGAGCTCTTTTGGCAATTATTGTCTGAGCTCTATTTATGGCCCCTCCTTTTGGGCCTGCCCCTCTGCATGTTTTCTGCCTTTGCCTGATTTGTTACTCTTTTTATCAGCCCTAGCTTGTTGTAATTTCAAGCAGCTGAGATATAGCTTCCAATCTCAGCTTTCTTTTTTTTTTTCCTTGCCTTAGAAAAGGGTTCATAAATAGTAGCCTTTTGACAAATTTCTTAGCTTGAGTGAAGGATAAAATAGAACTATAAGTTACAATTCGCAACTTTTCATACAATTTTTATGTTACTTAGTTTCTTCTGTATTTATGTTAACATGTTTTATAAGAAAACTGAAACTGGAAAATTATTTTAAAAGCTTATAAACTCTATATAGTCATAATATCACAAGACAGAAGTTTACTAAAAATCCACACTATATGGTACTGTATTGTATTTGCTGGCCAGATTTTATGAAATAATTTCTAGTGTTCCAGATTAAAACTCAGAAGTAGGGAAGAAATCAGCTTCACTTAAATGAGTGAACAAATCCAATGAGAAGGACCTTTATTTTGATCTAAAAATTGTTTTGTTATCCTTTCCCAAGATAAAATGACTCCCTGTAATAATAATTACTACTTAAATTAATAATACAAACAAGAATGTAGTAGTGTACATATGACACATAATGTTCTGGTTATCTACTCGCTCCATTAATATCAACCTGTGACAACAATAGGAAGAATGCAGTGATCACCCAATAGCAAGAATAATGGCTATTATTTGCTTGCAGTTCTTTCAAACTGTATTCTACACATGAATCCATGGCAGACACATTGACCAACTTTTCAAAGCAATGTCAGTTTCTCAAATGAAATGAACAATAAAACATTAACATGTGGATATAGTTCTGTTATAGAAGTATGTCGCTTAGAAATGGCTTCTATCTAAATTTTTTAAGCAAAAACATTCAAATTAAAGTAAACCTATGATATGAAATGTAAATAATAGGACATAAAGCTCATGAGAAGTTGTTGGGATTAATAAGAAGATCAAAGGTCACATTTAGAATAAGAAGGGACAAATTGAAAAACAGTGTAATGCTGATGAGGCAAAGTTCTGCAGTTTCAGGTCAACAAGCAGCTTAAACTCTATTAAGGCACAAACCTCTCCATCTCCAACAGTAGCAATCAAGTTCAACTTGAATTTTCAAAATAGATTTTCCACATTCCTTACATGTCTGAAGTCTCTTCTCAGCATGGAGAATACTGACATGAAATATGGATACTCTTGATGGTGACTTCAGAAGGACCTTTGCCATTGTGTTACCCCAAAATGGCATGTTGACATACCATGTCAAGGAATATTCAACTTCTCTCTGGTCATATTTGAAGGTCAGGAGGGAAGAACTGATTTTCATATATCAGTTACCTCTGTAATTGATACAGAACGTGGGCAAGTGGAATTTGCTGGCCCTACAACTCTCATTCTGAAAATTAAGAAGCAGAGCCCTCAAGAACACTGATCTACACTGATTGTCAGAAGGCTGGAACTTTGGATATTTGAAAGAGAAAGAATATGGGAACTAAAACAAAATTGAATACATGAAAAAATGAAGTCATCAGTATAGCTTGGGAAGTATCTAAATGATGGGCCTCTTAGCCTACTGTGTACATGTGTATTCACAAGGAATACTGTTGAGTACGACAAGGTAAAGGTCAATCAAGGCTGCAATGCGGAGGTCAAGAGCCTATTATGTTAAAAATACTGCCCACATGATACTCAAGTAAGACATAGATTCTCTTAGTGTTGGAAATGATTTGATTACATTCAGTTGTGGTGGATCCCTCACATGCCATTATACTTGCTGCTAATTATCAGAGATTTGGCATTGTCTATGTCTAAGTAGTACACCGTGAGATATTTTTATAGAAACAAGTTGATCAAGAAAGCATGGCTTTAGTTTATAAAGGAAAAGAATTATTTAAAAGTCACTTTTGTACAGGGCTCTTTTCAGTTTACAGGTTTATTCATTACCCAACAAGTAAGAATGGAAATTGGATAAATACTATTGCTAAAATTTAGAGAAGTCCAATAACCATTGAATATTTTTTTTTCTGGCTAGGAAGTTCTAGGATGACTGACATGTAATAATTACATTCTATCTTCCCGAGACAAATACACAGCTAAAACTTTACCTTTTTGGCAACAGCCTACCATTATCTGGTAGGAGTTGGGAAGAACAAAGATCTCTGAAAAACCATAAAAGGAAACTGTTTTTCAAGCAAAAGAGGACAGATGCAAATATAAACTCGTGGTGTTATTACAGTGTATACAAGGCTTTTACAAGCTTCAACCAGATGAAATTTCAGCATAAATGTAAGAAGGTTGACATAAAATTCTACCACCAACTGAGGCGTTATTGTGTCTGATAGCTGTTGTGCAAGGGAGATCACTATTCAATGAAATGGTTCCCCTTGTTGATTGACCACATATCAGGGCAGATCACACACCCTAGGAATATCCAGGTAATACAAACTTTACTGATGAGGAAAGAAAAATTATATTAATCTCAAAGTTGATTGGGAAGAATGGGAAGATGGCAATGAGGGAATTCACTCTAATTTTTTAAAATAAGAACATAATAACAACATCTTGACTTTAAATCAGTAGAAAACTTGGGAGACAAAGTATAAAATTAAATATGAAAAAGAATTTAGGTTTTTAAATTTTATTTTTGGTAAGAAAATAAATGTGCTATTTTAACATACCAGGAAAATTGTTCACCAACCGAACAGCTATATGATTTTGTCAAGATTTGAACTTTAGAAAGGCTATCAATAACTTTTTAATGAAAATATCCAATTAATTAGGATCATAGGGTTGGGATACTGTAGCAAAGTGTGCTTCTGGTTAAAAGTCTTTGTGTTGCTATTAAACACAAATGTGCACTTTAAAAATCTTTTACATGAAATGCTCCAGATGAGTGATGTAACTGTGAGCTGTGGTTGGTAAGATCAAACACACAGTGTCACAGAGAAGAGTTCTAAAATTACACGCTGTGGAAATCGCTGCCGCATCTCGCTTTGCTTCCTCCATTCAGAACAGCAGCTTCTGTCTGCAGACTGCTGTAATTAGCAGTGGCCTCAGATGCTCATTTACACCTTTGGCAATCATGGATAGGAAATCTGAAGTTCGCTGATGGTGTGTTATTCACACCAGCTTGGAGCTTTTGCTTCCTTCTGATTTCTGTTGATAACATTCACAGCAACCTTTTTAAAATATCAAAGAACATTTATCTTAAGTAAAATATTCTAGATCAGGGAGCCTCAAGACTCTATCAATAATTCATAATGTTTAACTGTCCGTACTTTGTTTGTTATTGGTGGACTCATGAGCAAATGTTGAAAAAATATTAAAATAAAATATCATGACTATGGAGTAGTTTCCTCCTGTGCATGTGCCTTAAATATTTATCATACATGATCACAGGCTAAAATGGTATTTAGTCTTGTTACAAAAGTAAAAGCAATCATAATATACCACACTGAATATAAACATACAATACTTATATCACTGTGATGCTTCATATAAAATTATTTACTAAACTAATCCCCATTAGGACCTAATTTTTATTGAATAAATATTGAAAAGTAGGAGTCACCTTTTTTCTTTTCTTTTTATTTATTTATTTTTGTTTAATTTTATACAGGGTCTTACATAACAAAAGAGTATTTCATATTCCCTGTGTAGCCAAGGGTGGTGTCCTAGTTGTGATTACTATTGCTATGATGAAACACTTTGAGCAAAAGCAAGCTGTGGAGGAAGGGATTTATTTGTTTTACATTTCCATTTCTTGTTCCATCACTGAAGAAAGTTAGTATGGGAACTCAAGCAGGGTGAAACTTGGAGGCAAGAGCTAAAGCAGAATCCATGGAGGGGTGCTGTTTACTGGCCTCCTCATCATAACTTGTTGAGCCTGCTTTTTTATGCCATGAAGTTCCACAAGCTCAGGGATTGCACTAGCATCAATGGACCGCATCCTCCTACCAGGAATCACTACACTAGTTAAGAAAGTGTACTACAGCTGGATCTTATGGAGACATCTTCTTAGTTGAGGGTCCCTCCTCTCAGATGATGGTAGCTTGTGTCAATTTGACATACAACTACCAGCATAGATGGCCTTGAATAATTGACTCATCTCTCTCTACCTCTTGAGTATTACAGTCCTCTGTAAAGACAGCAAGTCCATCTCTAAGTTGTATCAGTTACTCTACCAGCTGAAACTCTCTTCTTGCTCCTGAAATTATGTACATGGACTATGAATGTATATAACATTCTTTCTAATGGCCTCATGACCCTCAACTGAGAAAAAAGTTACCTGTACCATTACATGCTAATGCACAAATAGTGCATTTAACATGCACCCTTTCTTTTTTGCAACTCCCAATGAATATAACCATTTATACTTTCGGGAAATAAATTACAGTTTAAATTTAAAATCGCTCTGAATTAGGCATTTTAATGTGATCCATGTTAAAATCCTTTGGTTCATAAAGTCTCTCTGTTATTCATGTTTGGCAATGTACTCTGTATTAAATTTGAAAGGAGTAAAGGTAGGTGCAGATTCTCAGGTACGAAGGCCTTTTTACTTAGGAGTATATGAGAAAGAGGCTATGAGTTTCAACAGCAAAAGTTAAGATATCATCACTCACCTTACTAGTCTGCACAGTGGAACATGATATAGCACAATAGAATATTGGTTCCCACTATCTGAAAATCTTGGTGACTTGATCACTGAAAGTGAGTCCACTTGGTGCACCTTTTACTTTCTTCTAAAATAAACAAAGCTCCTGGTCAGAGGAAATGCAAACCCACCAAACACTGCTTCCTTTGCTGATTTAATTTCATGAACTTTTTATGTTTGTGAATTGAAGTGAGAAACCATTCAGATTTCATTTATACCTCTGATTTTATTTTATATCTTTGCATTCCTTACAAATGAAGTTTCCAGCAGGTTAGTGGTGGTGTTACAATTTGATATGAATAAAATTGAGTGTCATAATGAATATTTAGTTTTCTGGAAATGAGAAAATAACTGAATATAGCTCATGTTTAAAAAAATGAAGTAGCCTGGTATCTCACTACAGAGAGGGCTCTATCGTGATAAATTACAGTTGGAAAATAGATATGCAAATGCTGAGCTTTTGAATAGCACTAAGGAAAATAGAATGAAAATGACAAGAACAAGTCTGTATCATGTATGGAAGCCCACAAAGAGGAGAGAAAAGCCCCCCATATCCCTAAAAGTCCTCCCCAAATACAACACATAAAATGTACAGTGGTCATGAAAAGTTTCCCATTAACCAAACATAAGAATTCATTTTTATTACTATATGTATGTACACACACACACACACACACACACACACACACACACACATATATATATATATATATATATATATATATATATATATATATATATATCCCACAGTTTCATTCCTCATCTCTTCCTGCCTTGATCCCTCACCTCCCATCTTCTCCAGTCTACTCCATTCTATTTCCTCTTTAGAAAAGAGCAGATCAGACAGACAGACAGGGGAAAACAAGGTACAATAATCAAGGTGAAAGCCCTCATATCAAGGGTGGAAAAGTCAGCCTAATAAGAGGTAAAGAGTTTCAAGAGTAGACAAAGAGTCAGAGGTGCGCCCACTTCTGTTGTTAGGAGTCTCACAAAGCACCAAGCTAATCGCCATAACATGTATACAAAGGACCTAATATAGATCCTTGCAGGCCCCAGGAGAGGAAGCTCATGCACTACACTTCCTGGATGGCCATGAGCCAGAAACTGGGTAGTAAAGAGAACTAGGAAAGACCCAATATGACTGGCAAAAAACCAAAACAACAAAAAACAACAACAACAACAAAAACCCAGTAAAATTATTCCTAATGATATTCTTTTGCTATTTGATATGATAATTCTTATGTTAAGACATAGGACACACATAAAAAAAACAATGGAAGGAAGTTATTTATCACTACAAAAAGAAGAAACTTTATCTCAAAACAATTTGTTTGCTTTGATTCAGTTACTGTTTTTAGTGAATAAAACTTTAGCCTTGTTCATTTTGTCTACTTACTGTTTGCTTGTGTTCAGCTAAATAAAAGAAAAACGCATGGCACAAAGGCCTGTTCCTCCAAGCTTTGATCCTGAATGGATATAAATGAAAGCCATCAACTTTGATCTCAACATCTCCTCCAGCAACTGGGTGAGGATGAATGGTTTAAAGATTATTGTGAATAGCAAAACTGTACAAGTGAGTTCCTATGTCAGCACTGTTTAACTGGATGAAGATGAAAATGTTTCTTACTATAATTTAAGTCCTCTTTGTCTTGATCTATAATCAAGAATACCCACTGCAAATGTGACTATATTTAAACTTTTTCTACATAAAAGTATATAAACTAACCATTAAATACATTACATATTATTATCATTATTATTGTTATTATTATTAATTTTTATAATTTATTTACTTTGTATACCAGTTGTACCCTACTCCATCATGCTAAAATCTACAGACCTAAAGAAGCTGAACAACAAGGAGAACTCTAGGGAAGATGCTTAATTCTCATTCAAAAGGCAAATAGGATAGATACCTGGAAGTGGTAGAAGACACGGAACAGGACAGGAGCCTATCATAAATGTCCTCTCTAAAAGACTCTACACAGCAGAGGATGGAAGCAGATGCAGAGATTCACAGGCAAACTTTGTACAAAGTGCAGGGAGTCTTATGGAAGAAAAGGTAGGTAGAAGGACGCAGAAGAGACAGGAGACCCACAAGGAGACCAACAAAGCTAAAAATGCTGGGCCCAGGGAACACTGCAGATAACTTCATCTTTACCTGTTGCAATCTAGGCTTCTTTCATCAGCACAAAAAGCCACATCAAAAAGTCGAGGTTCTAGAACCCTTGTACAGATGTAGCCCATGGCAGTTCAGTGTCCAAGTGGGTTCCATAGCAATGGGAACAGGGACTGCCTCTGACATGAACTGATTGACCTGCTCTTTGATCACCTCCCACTGAAGAGGGTACAGCCTTACCAGGCCACAGAGGAAGACAATGCAGCCACTCCTGATGAGAGCTGATAGACTAGGATCAGAAGAAAGGAGAGGAAGACCTACCTTAACAGTGGACTTGGGGAGGGGCATGTGTGGAGAAGGGGGAAGGAAGGTGAGATTGGGAGGGGAGAAGGGAGGGGTTTATAAGGGGATACAATGTGAATAAAGTGTAATTAATAAAATTAAAATGAAAAATTTTTTAAAGTTAAGGTTCACTGGCCTTAACTACATTAATGTCTCCAGCACACGTTCATCACAATTTACAAGGTCTTTCTCATAGTCGTCCTATTTCACAAAACATACCCTGTGATGTGCTGAATCCCACTTTCTTTCAGACAGCTAAAGCATGTGGTTCTGTATTTAACTTCAGCCTTCTTAGAAACAGGAGAAATGAGTTTCTTTGAGGATGCTTATAAACACAAGTATGTCATTCACGGCGTGCTTCAACTGGGAATTGTGATCTCTAACACCATCCTTATTTCTGTCTGTTCAGAACACTGACATTACCAGCAATCAGTCACATTCACGAATTTGTTAATTTTCTATAAATCTTCGAATGAATTATAAATCTAGCTTCTATTTTATTTCTACCATATAAGTGATGGGTATGAACAGCCATTGTTTTAGTCTGTAAACCTTTCTTGCTATCCATTCTGTGGACTAGAAGTATTTCTTTAAAACTAGAAATAAAGTCATTTATACACAATCAAATAGAAAGCCAATTTCGTAAATCAAAAAAGTCAATAAAATTGGCTCTCAAAAATGTAATCTTTAGGGAATATTGTAGGTTTCAAATATCCATTCTAACGGTTCAATAGGAAAGTAGACCTAATAACTAGGGTGTGTCTGTGTATGCAATTATTAGAAGTTGTTTGTTTTCACAATCTCAAGAGATTTGATGAAACCAAACAGGTCCCTCTGTATTATTTAGCATACTAATTCAATTCTTAATCTCCTGAAATATTTTATTAACACACCAAGAAATAATAGTCCTCTAGATATTTGAGCAGCTGATGACCCAGCTAAGCTGAGACAGGAAACCAACCCCCTTACAGTAAAATTGTCAATGTTCAATAACCACACCTGACTGCTGGTTACTAGAATAGTGCAGTTATGGGACATATCTCATCATTTGACAAAATGCTACTACCAAAGTCGTCTGTAGTAATTGTGTTTCTAAATAGTAACTTGATCTATGTTCTTTGTACTTTTTTAGACTAGAAAAATATGTTCTGTTATTCTTTTGTCCCCTAAATTTTCTGTCTTTCCTTACTTAGTAATAAATGCAAATACTAATCAATTGATTTTGTAAGTTAAGTAAATAATACCAGAGAAGATTTTAGAATCTATTTTAACAAAGTAATTGAAAAATAATTGCTTTATAATCTTCTTTGTTTTAGATATTTAGAAGAATAGGCAAGAAGATATAAATAGAATCCATCACTGACACTCCAACAATACATTCAATTACATTTGTGTGTAATATTTAGAAAGTAGGTTGGAGGTTAGAAAAAATCATAATCTACTTTTTCTTTCAGCAGCACTATTCAGAGAAGCACATATGGTTCCCATGATTTGTTTCTCAATATAGCCTATTAGCACTTCATTTTTAGGACAAGAAAACTCATGCATAGAGAATAATGACCCAAGATCATACAGCAAATAATTTATGAAAATAATTCTCCAATACACATTATGTGTCATTTTCTCCATTTTTGAGCAACAAATGTTACACATAGAAACCAAAACACTATTATATAATATAAAGACAAATCCATGTGCTTAAAAAAAAGAAAGAAATACATTTTTTGGCAAAGCATTAAACATAGTATGTTTTTTAAATGAAAGAAAATGCATTTTTTGTGTGTATAAAAATTAACTAACATATTTATCATCTATCTAAACCTATAATGATACATTTACTTGCTCTTCACATCAAAAATTTCCATAAATTACAGTAGTCCCAAAATTAATATATTTAATTATTATAAGAGAAATAAATATCTAATAGTGTGGGAAATTTAAGTATGCATATTTCCAAAACAAATTATTTGTACTACTGAAATTTCTCTAGGAGAAAACAAAAAAGACTGGGAAGAAAAATGCAAGAACATACTTATATTCGTTCCCATTTTAAAGACATCTTGTGCTTTCAAAATGAACCTGACAGTTCTCTAACTCATATCTTGTTTCTAGTATAGGATGGACAAGCTAATTATCTCATCATATGTTCTTATACTATGAATAACAAAGGAAATCAAAACATGCTATCTCACCTTTTAGGCGGTGCTGAGAACTTGAAGTCAGTTTAAACAATCTGCCTCACTTTCAATTGTTCTGTCTATACAACCCTCGCTGTGCAGCCTAGGGTATTTAAATGCTTAATACTGTCAGGTGACGTAAGTATACTGAAACAAATAATTCTTGCCAGGTAATACTACTCATGATACTTCTGTTATTCCAAATTAAAATGGATGTGATCAACTTGATGACAGTTTTCTTCCTCAGGTGCCAAACTACAGACAATTAATTCATCAGAATACTAAAAGTTGCATGTAAAAACTGTTGGATTTGAACAGGTCTTATCATCTACCAACATCAACAATAAAATATCTTTATATTCCTGATTCAATGCACTCCCACAGCTTGATTTTTGGCTAAATGAGAATACAGTATATTCTATTCAGACATTTTATCTCCTAGTAAATAATCTTCCAATCAGTTTTATGTTTGACCTTGGTGTTATGATGTATATATTTTTATGAGTTTAATTTTCAGAAAATCTTTATGAATTGCTTGATAGTGTACAATAAAATATTTATTCGATTTACACATGTAAAGTTGATATGTTTTATGTATTTTCATACTATTATATGTATATAATAGTATGAAATATTATATATAATATATATATAGTATATATATACTATATATATAATGCTTTAAAACAAGCATATGAAAATAAAAGGAAAGGTAGTCTGCTGTTAATACCGTTAATTTTTCTTTAATTTTTATTCAGGTTCAGGATTATTTAAAAAGTATCCTTGTTATGGAAGACACTTTTAAATATTTTATTCAGTCATTGATTATGTGAATGTGGGGTGAAATGTACATGAGGGTACAATGTTTCTAAGGTGAGAAGATGACATTGGATGCCTTTAGCTGGTGATAAAGGTGCATTTGAGCTGCACATAGGAGTCCTGGTAACCAATCTTTGAAGGAATGATAGTGTTGCTCTTTATTCCTGAGCCACCTCTATAACTCCAAAATGGCAGATTTTTTACTTTTACTGAACAATCATGACTCAGAACAATCAAAATAATATTTTCTTGGAAGAGGAAGAGTGTTCATTTCATAAAGGAAACCTGGAATCAGTTTTTGAATTCATACCCGTTGTATAGTTATAATATTTTACAAGCATGTATCAGGGATATCAGCTCAATCTTTGAAGACAATCTTCACGTACAATTTGATATTCTCTCCCTTCACCATGTACTCACTATATTGGCAATGTGCTAGACCAATATCACACAACTCTTGGAAATTAAATGGAGGATATAATTACGTTATTTTATAGTACAATATATAATCTATTTTATCCATTATATCTAACGTAACTTAAGAATCATTGCCCCACTATCAATATGTATCAAATGTACTCATTAATTTTTAATATGATTAGAAAAGATAAGGATGATAACTGTTATCCAAATTAAAGGAAAAAGAAAAAGCCACTATCTCAGTTTCTCTACTTTTGATGACATGAATAGCTGTCTTCAGCAATAGGGTCTATCATCACATTGTGTAGGGTAACCAATAGCATTGACAAGAGCATGTCATTACAAACAATCTGTGGAACCCCTTTGGACAACAAGTAAAAAGAATATAACACACTGCTGGCACTGGGGGTTTATATTGATTGCTTATGATCTCCAGTTGAGGGAATTTTCTCCTCCGTTATATGTTAATTTCATTTAAACTGTGTTCACATATCACTATTTTAGGAAGCTTCTGCAATAATAAATGTCCAAATGGTTTCTAAAAAGACCTTTAGTGTTAGTTATTTCTTATCATTTTCCCTCTTCTATCTTTTTCTCCTATCACCCTCTTGATTTAATAATTCTATTCTAATTCACCCTTTATCCCCATATAACATGGTACTCTCTTTCCTCTTCTGTTGTTGAAAATAAATGGTGTTGGTCTAAGTATGTTTATTATTATCTACCTGAGCACTACTAAACACACACACACACAATATAGTTGTGTTTTCATTGTAAATACTGCTAGATAGTGTCTTCTACACATGAGAGAAATGATGTTTCCATGAAATTTCAGCAATATGATTGGCTAAGAAACCCCTGTATAATATATCAACATGGAAATGGTAATTTCATAAATATCCATCTCTACATGAAGAAGAGCTGAGAGCAATCAATGGCTACTGATAGTGGAAGATTCAGTCTTCTCTAGGAACAACTCTCCATAACCCCATAGATAAGTTATCCAATGCAAAGGGGTAGTCCATTAACACATGTACAAAAAGCCATACTCTGGGACAGGGGAGGCTCCAGGAATTCCATGGGGGCCACCATAGCTAAGACTTTTAGCAGCAGGGATTAAGGAGCCTGAAATGACCATCTCCTGAAGCCAGATGAGACTTCCAATGAAGGGAGGGAGAAACTGCTCCTAAAACCTTAACCGAAATGTGTCTTGCATGCAAGAAGTAAAGATGGAACAGAGACTGAAGGACTAGGAAACCAATGACTGGCTCAACTTGAGAACCACCTTATGGGAGAGAGCCTACCTCTGTCATTATTAATGATACTCTGCTATGATTGCAAAGAAGAACCTGGCATACTGTCTTCTGAGAAGCTTCATATTGCAACTGATGGAAACAGATTCAGAGATCCACGGCCAAACAACTGGCTAAGCTCAAGTTCTGTGGAAGAGTGGAAAGAAGGATAGAGGGAGCTGGAGGGGTCAAGGACACGAGTAGAAGACCTACAGAGTAATATAACCTGGACCCATGGGGATTCACAGAAACAGAACCACCAATCCTAAAGCATGCATGGGCTGGATATAGACTCCCTACACATAAGTAGCAGATGTAAAACATGGTCAATATATGGGTCCCCTAACAATGGGAGTAGAAGCTATCTCTGACTCTAGGGCCTGCCACTGGATCTCTCCCCCCTAGCTGGGCTTCCTTGTCAAACACCACTGGGAGAGAATGTGCTTAGTACTTTTATGACTTGTGTTGCCTGGGTAAGTTGATGCTCCTTGGGGGCCTTCCCTTCTCTGAGAAAAAGAAGAGAGAGAAATGTTGGCAGAGGGTGTAAGGGTGGGACTGTGAGCAGAGGATGGAGGGGGCTAGGACCAGGGTTTAAAGAGATTAAATTAAGTAATAAATAAACGGAAAAAAGAAATAAATAAATCATAATACTAAATATACACAATGTGATTGTTGTTGATGATAATGGTAATGATGATGGTCAATGTGTGTGTAATGATAATAATTGTGGAAGAAAAAAGAAAAACGAAGGTATGAATTTGACAGAGAATGGGGATGGAAACAAGGGTCGAGTTGGAAGGGAGAAGAAGTTAAAATGATTCACGCATGTATTCATAAATATATTCATGTTTTATTTTGATACAAAATTCTTAAATAAAAACAGCCTAGTATATCAGTTGATAAATAATGGCATTTCATTATATGCACAGAGTGTACTAAGAATGGAAATCAGCAGATACAGGATAACAAAGTCATCAACTGGAAGAGAAAAGAAAAAAGAAAAGCATTTTCTCTTCTTAGCATGAAAGGAACAAATCAAGCTTGAAACAGTTCTACATTTTGGAAGTCACAAATAAATTTTCCAACTACATCGTTTTATGATTTAGTTTTCAGTTATCCAAAAGAGCACTCTCTTAGCTGACAGATACAAATCACAGGTTTATAATTTTATGAAAGATGTGATACTGGAATCATTTTATAAAATATATGAGATTTTTATTCATTTTGAATATTTTACCATGTTTTCCCACAGCTAATCCACATTGAGTTAGATCCAATATATAAGTGAGAAAAATAGCATTCTATATTGCTGTAATAAAACTCCACTATTAAGACATAAACAAACTATAAGACATATTTCTGAAAAAGAATCACTTAAATAAATATTGTTATATTATTTTTAAGGAAAAGCTTTATGCTTTCTTTCAAAATCAATGTTATATGAGATATAAGTGCTGTCATTTTGAGATAGTCTAGGTTTTTTGGGGGGTTTGATTAAGAATTTACACTCTATCTCAAGTGCTCACAATTATACCTATGTAATTTGTCATTTCCATGGAGAAAGACAGAAAAAATGACACTGAACTATATTAATGTTCATGGAACTTTGCCACTTTTGCCTATTTAATATTAATAATCTAGAAAGCCATAATTGCTCAGAGACCATGGAAAACTCTTACTAAAAGATTTACTAAGACCAATTTTTAAGTGACTACCAAAATTCATTTATTGAAAATATTTATACCACAACTTCAAAGAGACACATAATACATTAAATTTAATAATTAAACAATTAGGCATGGCAGTTCATGCCTCTGACTGTAAAACAAACTCATCAAGATTGAAGAAAGTGGAGAGAGCTATGAGTGAGGCCAGTCTGGGCCATGGAGTGACTGTCTCATACCAAACACAAATTAAAAATGTTTACTAACAGAAAACATGACTGAAGAAAACTTGATTAACTACACTTTTTATTATTTATTTTTTGAAATTACAATATAACTGTGGCATTTCATCTTTTATTTCTTCCTTCTAAACCTTTCTATATAAATCTTCCTTGATCTTTTTCAAAACCATGATCTCATTAGTCATTAAGTTTGTTTATATATTTTTTTCTGTTCTCTTTTTTAATTTTTATTTTTAGTTACATTTTATTAACTCTGTATCCCAGGTGAATCCCCTCCCTCATTCCAAGTCTACTGATAGGCCCTCCTCCCCTTTCATCTGAACCTGGTTTATCAGGTATCTTCAGGACTGCCTGCAAAGTCCTCCTCTGTGGCCTAGCAGGGCTGCTCCTCTCTTGCAGGTAGAGAGGTCAAAGAGCCCGCCATTGAGTTCATGTCAGAAATAGTCCCTGTTCCCCTTACTAGGGTACCCACTTGGATACTGAGCTACCATGGACTACCTCCGAGCACAGCTTCTAGGTTATATCCATACATGGACCTTTGTTGGAGAAAAAGTCACATATAAGACCCCTGTGCCCAGATATATTTGGTCCTTGTGGAGTTCCTATCCTCTCCAGATCATATTAACTCCCCCTTCTTTCATGTGAATACCTGCATTTTGTACATATGTATGTATAGATAGATAGCTAATAGGTTGATAAACTGATAGATATAGATGATAAATAGATAGATAGATGATTGATGACAGATTGATAGACAGATGATAAATAACAGTGTCTATGCTAACTGGTTATTATAAATAAAATATATGAGTAGTGACAAAAATATATGATGACCCTTTTTGTCATTCTAAATCAACTTTGATTACTTGATATTAGCAATATACAACATATTTGCATACACCAAGCGATAAGAAAAAATGTTGACTTTTTTTCTGTATCTTTTTCTTTGTACTTTTGTGAAGAAAGAGGTCTTTACCAAATTCACAGACACTATATGAAACTGCCTCCTGTGATTTCCCGTTTTTAAAAAAGCAGATCAGGATTGGAGAAACAATGATTGACACACAGAAACAACTTGATTTCAACTGGAGCTGACTGTAGATAATTTTTTTTAAGTTTTTATTTTATTTATTTATTTTTACAATTTATTCATTGTACATCCCAATTGAAGTCCCTTTCCTCAGCTCCTCATAGTTCCACCCTCTCTCTCTCTCTTCCCCCCATCCCCTTCCCTTAGTCCACTGAAAGGGGGAGTTCTCTTCCTCGGATATCTGCCTGCAGCTTTTATCAAGTTTCATCAGGACTTCCGGGATCCTCTTCCTCTGTGGCCTGTCAAGGCTGCATCACCAGGGGCAAGAGATCAAAAAGCAGGCAATCAAGTTCATGACAGAGGCAGCCACTGCTCCCCTTACTCAAGGACCCACATAGAGAATGAGATGACAATAGGCAACATCTGAGCAGGGGTTCTAGGTCCTCTCCGTGCATGGTCCTTGGTTGATACATCAGTCTCTGCAGGACCCCCTGGGCTCAGAATTTCTAGCTCTTATGGTCTTCTTGTGGGGCTCCTGTCCCCTCCTTATCCTTCTTTTTTTTAATAAATTTATTTATTTGTATATCAATCACAGGTTAGGTTTTTTTGCATCCCATGTGTATTCCCCTCCCTCACTCCCTCCCACCCTCCCCTACCCTCCCTCATCTCCTCCCCGCGCCCTCCAAGTCCACCAACTGGGTGGGATCTCCTCCCCTTCTATCTGACCCCAGATCATCTTGTCTCCTCCGGGCTGGCTGCAATGTCCTCCCCCGGGATCTAGCCAGGCTGTTACTCCCTGGCATGTATGGGGAGGGTCGAAGAGTCAGCCATCAAGCTCAAGACAGAAACAGTCCCTGTTTCCCTTACTAGGGTCTTCA
>CM053743.1:26929333-26964546 GCA_028658305.1 Pachyuromys duprasi
TGTGGAGCTCTTGTTCTCCCCAAGTATTACTAACTTCCCCTATATGTATTATTACTTCCAGCCCTCTGCCAGGGGCTTAACTGAGAGTCTTAATATCTGTTTTGATACATTGCTATACTGATTCTTTCATAGGTCCTCTTTGGTATGCTCCTGTCCTGTTGCTTGTTTTCTCCCCCATTCAATGTCCCTCCCATTAGTCCATCCAAATGAGCATTGATCATACCAACCTGGGTCCTCCTTCTTGTACATCTTCCTTAGGTGTGTAGATTTCAGCGTGACCTTCCTATCCTATAGGTCTATATAAGTACTCATACTTATAAGTACTTATACTATATAAGTATATACCATATGTTTCTTTCTGCTTTTGGGATACCTCACTTAGGATGATCGTTTCCAGGTCCCACCATTTGCCTGCGACTTTCATGATTTCCTCCTTTTTTATTGCTGAGTAGTATTCCATTGTGTAAAAGTACCACAATTTCTGTATCCATTCCTCAACTGAGGGACATCAACCGGTTAGAAGAAAAAGTGGGGAAGACCCTAGAACTCATTGGCACAGAAGACTACTTCCTGAATAAAACACCAACAGCACAGGCTCTAAGATCAACAATCAATAAGTGGGACCTCATGAAACTGAAAAGCTTCTGTAAATCTAAGGACACTGTCATCCGAAGGAATAGATAGCTTACAGATTGGGAAAGGATCATTACCAATCCTACTTCTGACAGAGGGCTAATATCCAGTATATATAAAGAACTCAAGAAGTTAAAAAACTAGAAACCAAGTAATCCAATTAAAAAATGGGGTATGGACCTAAAAAGAGATCTGACTGTAGAGGATTATAGAATGGCAGAAAACACTTAAAGAAATGTTCAACTTTCTTAGCCATCAGGGAGATGCAAATCAAAACGACCCTGAGATTTCACCTTACACCCACCAGAATGGCTAAGATCAAAAACTCTAGTGACAATGCATGCTGGAGAGGTTGTGGAGAAAGAGGAACCCTCCTCCATTGTTGGTGGGAATGCAAACTTGTACAACCACTCTGGAAATCAATTTGGTGCTTTCTTAGACAATTAGGAATAGTGATTCCTCAAGACCCAGCTATACCACTCTTAGGCATATATCCAAAAGATGCTCAAGTACACAACAAGGACATTTGCTCAACTATGTTTATAGCTGCCTTATTTGTAATAGCCCTCCTTATCCTTCTAACCCCATTCTTTCCATAAGACTTCCTGTTCTCTGTCCAACATTTGAATGAGTTTCAGCATCTGTTTCTATCCCCTGTTGGGTGGAACCTCTATAGTACTCTCCCATCCTGCCCCATCTCTTCTACTGCTTCTAGAGTCTATCTTGTTTGCAATTATGAATGAGATGTAAACATCCCCCCTACGGTCCTCCTTGTTGTTTAGTTTCTTTAGGTCTGTAGCTTTTATAATGGCTATCCTATATTATATGGCTAATATCCACTTCTAAATGAGTATTGCCATGTGTATTTTCTCTTTTTGGGTTACCTTACTCAGGATGCTATTTTCTAGTTCCTTCCATTTGCTTACAAATTTCATGATTTCCTTGTTTTTAATAGCTGAGTAGTATTCCATTGTGTAAATGTGCCACAATTTCTGTATCCATTCCTCCATTAAGGAACATGTAAGTTGTTTCCAGATTCTAGCTATTAAAATAAAGCTGCTAAGCTTCTGTAAAGAAAAGGATACTGTCAACAGAACAAAATGACAGCCTACAGACTGTGAAAAAATTTTACCAACTCTATATCTGATAGATGGCTAATATCAAGAATATGTAAAGTACTCAATAAATTAGACACCCAAAACCAAAGAATCCAATTTTACAAATGGGATAAAGAGCTAAGCAGAGAATTCTCAGCAGAGGAATATCATATGGTATAGAAAAACTTAAACAAATGCTCAACATTCTTAGTCATCAGGGAAATGTAAATGAAAACAACTTTGAGATTCCATCTTACACCAATCAGAATGGCGAAGAGTAAAAACTCCAGTGACTTTGGTGGGTAGTCTTTCAGAAGTCCTCTCTGGAAGGCTCCTGTCCTGTTCTTTTGTCTTTTCCTATTTCCTATGTCTATCCGGTTTTCCCTTCTGAATGAGGATTAAGCATTTTCCCTAGGGTCCTCCTTGTTTATTTTTTTAGGGCTATAGATTTTAATGTGTTTATCCTATGTTATATGGCTAATATCCACTTATAAGTGAGTATATATTTTATGGTTCTTTCTGCTTCTGGGTTACCTCAGTCAGGACGATATTTTCTAATTCCCACTATTTGCCTCCAAATTTCATGATTTCCTTGTTTTTAATTGCTGAGTAGAATTCCATTGTGTAAACTCCTTCTGTGTCTATTCCTCTGTTTAAGAACATCTAGGTTGTTTCTAGATTCTAGAGATACTGAGATTCATAACCAAACTTTAGGCAGAGTGCTGGAATCCTTATGGAAGAAGAGGGAAATATAAAGACCTCGAGGGAACAGAAACTCCACAAGGAGAACAACAGAGCTAAAATACCTGGGCCCAGGGGTCCCTGCAGAGTCTGATACTCCAACTAAAGACCAAGCATGGAAAGCACCTCAAGCCCCTGTTCAAAGGAAGCCCATTGACAGCTCAGTTTCCAAGTGGATTACCTAGTAATGGGTACAGGGGCTGTCTCTGACATGAACTCAGTGGCCAGCTCTCTGAGCACCTCCCCCTGGGTAGTGCAGCCTTGGAAGGCCACAGAGGAAAATGATGCATCCAGCCCTAATGATACCTGATAAGCTAAGGTTAGATAGAAAAGGAGGAGGTCCTCCCCTATTAGGGAACTAGGAAAAGGGCATTGGCGGAGAAGATGGAGGGTGAGTGGGATTGGGAGAAGACAAGGGAGGGGGTTGCAGGTGTAAAACTAAGAATTGTAATGAATAAATATATAAATAAAATTAAATTTAAAAATTATAATAACACAAAAACTCAAGTGAGAACACATGCTGGATTTTATGTGGCGAAAAAGGAATCCTCCTTCACTATGGTGGGAGTGCAAACATGTACAACCACTTTGGAAATCAAGCTGGTGGTTTCTCAGAAAATTGGAATAGCTCTACCTCATGATCCAGCTATACCACTCTGGGCATATACCCAAAAGATGCCCTACCATACAACAAGGACATTTGCTCAATTATTTTCATAGCAGCTTTATTTGTAGATAAATTCTTATCAGAGCTGATTAGCTTAACAGTTAAGGTGTCCCCTATCATTTACTAATCCTGAACAGGTAAAAATTATGGTGTTAATAAACAGAGCCACCTTATTTAATTTGAGACAGTACTGTGTGCAGACAAACCTTCAGGGGTGCATGCAGCAGGAAGATTGAGTTCTATGCAAAATATTTTCATGTTTTCCAGAGCTGTTACAGGAACCCAACATGATCAGTTTTCTAACATCTACTATTAACACTTGGCAAATCAACATTTGACATGAAGCTTGGCTGGAAATATAAATATAAAAATCTACCAATCTAATTTATTCCTGAAAGAAAGTAACCAAATTATTAATTTTGTGTTATCAGAAGATAATGAATACTAATCAAACAAGCACACCTTAAGAAACTACATGCCATAGAATTTCCCCTTACTACTTGTTTTCATCTACACTTAAATAATCCTAATTTTTGCTGACTTATTTTTCCCTAAATAGTAAATCCCAAATTATTAATCACAGAGTCTTGGCTTTGAATTTGAAAGTACTGATTTTCCTGTGTGGACTGCACCTTCATGGTTTCATCCAACATTTACTTAAGAGTCACTATTTCTCATTTGTTAAACTGAAAATATTTTTCATCCAATATACAGTTCCGCCTAATAGGTTCAATGGTACCAGTTCCTTTTCCATTGCTTTTTACTTATTGAATGTATCACTCTTCTCCCATCTTTGCCTTACTCTTTTAGTTGAAATCCCATGGGAATAATCTTGGTGTTGAGTAGAATGTTTTCCTTTTTTATGCTGTTCAACTCCCCTGACATCCCTGTCTTTACTTCTGATGTATTTATGGCTGAATCATTTTATATGACTTCTGTTTCAACGATAGAAGGATAATGCTTAAAATTACACATAATGAATAACTGATAATGAAGGATGGGTTTGTCCTTCATTGCTTTCAATTTTTGATTATTCTTATTTTATGTAAAGTTAGCTTGAGAATGTGCAGCTCTTGTGTGTGCTGCCATGAGTTCTACCAGCATAGTTCCTGTTATATCTGCAAGATACTGTTTCTTTTGAACCATCTCTTACCTCTGTCTATTACAATATTTCTACCTACTCTTCCACAGTGATCCCAGACAACGGAGACGGGGCCTTTGATGAAGACATCACATTTAAGACTAAAGTTATTTGCCACTGATACCAGTTGGAAAAGGAAAATCAGTTTTCTCTAGTGGAATGTCTCTGGGAATAACCATAACACTCCAGGGCAGGTTCCATGCCTAGGAGTAGTTGGCCAATATAAAACAAACCCCACAATTTCTTTTTTGTGGACCTTTTGTTTCTCTTTGTTTTGGCTGGGATTTTTGTTTGTTTGTTTGTTTTGATATTTATTTTTGTGTTATATTTGTATTAAGCATGTGTCCTTTATTTTATGAAAGGGAAACACAAAGAGCATAAAGTTGGGTGAAAGAGAGGAGAAACCATGGTCCAATTATATGTATGACATATAAATTCTATTAAAAATGAAGAGAATTCTACTCTGCTGATATTAGGATGAGTTATTGCTGAATTCATAGGCCTTGCTCTTGAAATTTAAATTCTTTCTCAGTTCTGCCTATTTCTTCATTAAAATTTCCCATATACATTGGGTAATGTTCTGAGGATATATTTAGAGTAGGTTAAATTTCCCATGCTGTTAGAAATTCGATAAAAAATTTATTATTAAGATAAGTAACAATGAATCAGGACAACAGAGTGATATGATTGACACATACACTTGAGATTCAAATTATATTCTTGTACTAGATATCACTCCAGGTTCTTTCTCACACAATTAAATATTTACCTTCTTTTACAAGATCTGAGTTTTACTTAGTATCTAGTTTTAAATAATTTATGTAATATACTGAGAATATCATCCTTAAAATGATATAGGCAAAATTGCTGAAAGCTGATATCTGCTTTTCACTTATTTTTCACTTATACATAATTCCACTTACAGATAATTTCACAGAATTTTCACTTATATATAAATGTCTATAAATAATCTGAATGAAAAGTAGGAGACACAATTGATTGCTTACCTAAAAGGGTTCCAATTTTTACATTTTGGTGCCTTTGATTATGTGGATAACACATCATTCATTCACCTGCTAACTAACTACATTTGAGTTAGTCATAATTTAACTTTTCTCAAAATGAATAAAATACTATATAATTCTTACCAATGCAGAGGGAAAATAAAAACATGTGAATAAAAAACAGCATTACAAGTGAATCAGAAAATAATGAATAAACACTTAAAAACTAATTTCAACTCATTTTAAAAATGAGTCTAGAAATTTCTTTTGTAATTTTCATCTTGTTATCAAAAGACAAGTGAAAGTAATTGAAGAAATAATCTAGTATCTTTGGTATCTTCATCATGATAATTGTGTTTTTTTCCCACAGTAATTGTTTCTATTAAAATCCACCCTTTAGTCACAGCCTCAGATGGAAAGAAAGATAAAATGTGTTAATAAGCTAACTGCATGCTTTGAGCAATTATAATTAGTGTATTACATTTGGATTAGTATCACATTTTAATAATATTATCTAACCTTTAAAAATATCATTTAGTAATATCCTGTGGATTTTTGTTCTTTCCACTGTCATATTATCAATGCCATAAAATATATCTTACATACTTTTTGCCAACCAATTCATATATGTAACATCTAGAATTTTCTTTTCCTTCAGTTCATGTTGCAAATTATGAACTTTGCCACTTCTTATGAGGTACAGGAAAGGAATTGTCCCCTGGCTCTGTTCCCTTGCTCCCTACTCTAGATTTCTTTGTAGGTGTCTGAAATTTTGTTAATGGCAGTGGCGTACCAAATAATCTTTTACATCCGGGCTTCGCCCAACAGAAAATCTCCTCTTGCTCCTCTTCTCTCACAATTTTCCATTTACTTGTGGTTCACATATTTCATGAGTTTTGTCTTTTGGCTTACTACTGAAACTAATGAAATTAATTTCTAGAAAGAAAATATTGACTTCATGTCTCATATATTCTTGAACATAAAAATATTCAAGAATATGTAGTTTCATATGAGTTGGTTATAAGGCACTCCTTGTGCTATTTTATGTGAAGTATCTTACCTAATCTTAGTAACTGTGTGACTACTAACTCATTTAAAACTCATTTTACACATAAAAATATTCAGGCAAATAAACAACAACAAAAACCCAGATAAATAATAAACCCAGGTGTGAACTTGAGACCTGTTTTAGACAAGTGAATTCTTATATATTATTTCATAGCATTTCTAATAATGATCTTTCATACTGACTTAGAAATAAAATTATGTGTCTTTTACCTACTTTATGATATAAGATTATGTTCCTACTAATACCTAATTGTTTGACATTTCCAGAAATGGCAAAATGGCAAATGGGAAAGAGGAAAATATGTAGGATAAATCACTCAATACCTATGTATAAAATAAATCATCAGTGCATTATTTAAAATAAATAATTCAATATTCTTTCAACAATTGTTATGTGATATAATATATCCTAAAAGAATAATGGAATGAATTTTGAATGAATCATGTGTTGGAAGTTATTATGGCCCTTAAGATCTGGTTACACCTATCTTTGATTTGTAAACCTGCCTAAGACATATCTGGTTGATTAAACAGCCTCTATCTGGGCAGGGCAGGATGGGGTAGACATGGCTAAAGTTCCTGGGCTTTGGAGGTTCAAGAGAGGATCATGGAAAACAGATGGATGGGAAGAGAAAGAAGGAGAACATCATGATGGGTTTGCATGGAGAAGAAACCTTATGGGGCTGGGAGGAAGGACTCCGATAATGCTGTGAAAAGGACCAGATGAAGAATAAAAGCAAGTATTTAAAAGATTGTGGATGGAAGAGAGAATGGTTAAGGAGGATGGCATTGGATGGAGGCTGGGAGATGGATGGTGAAGTAATTTAGACAGTTGAGATGGGAAGATCTGCTTGGCTCAAGGTAAATAAAGCAATTATAAAATGTCAAAGTGTCTGTGTCTTACTGTTTGTGATAGCAGGGTTAGGTAATACCACAGTGATAATCATAGAACTAATAATAAACATTACATAGCCAACAACCATTTATTTTTAATTTACTACAACAATTATGGATTAATTAAATGATAATTGATATATTAATATATTCAACAAAGGCACTTCATTTTATAATTATTTTCAATAGGTACCTAGTTAAATTTGTGCGTGAGAAAACAACAGAGGCTATGGCCCTAATTTACACATGTAACATCATACTCAAGAATACTAGCAGTCTAAATTCTAAGTATGAAGTCAACTAGACATAGTCCTTTGTAGTACCTACTCAGGTGTTCAGAACGTTCCTTTGTTTAGCATGACAATAAGCAGTGGCTTTTTTTTACTAAGACAATGTAAGTAAAATGTTTGTTTCAGCAGAATTTTATATATATATATATATATATATATATACATATATATATATTAAATCTTATTCATTATTTTTATTCTATACATTAGCTCATTTTAAGATAATAAGATGATGAAACAAAAATATTTTATAACTGTGATATGAATACCTGTTTATCTTATACCTGCTTTTACCATTTACATTTGATGTAATATCCATTTTCATACCAAATATTAGAAACACATAAGTTAAGAGGAAGAATGTGAAAATCTTTATTTGAGGTTATGGGCAAGCCCACAGACTTTAAATATTTCAGGCCTTCTTTATATTCAGATTTTTGATCTACCACTACCATACTCCTTGTCAAGTCATGAACTCAATTCTGCAGAATTTTGACTTATGTATTCCAAAGTGTTGACACTTTCTCATAATGAACTTCAAAATCCTAAAGGAAATAAACATCTTATTGTTTAGCACAGAAAGGTAAAAGCAACAGGTGTGGACAGATTGCTTCAGGCTGATACTGAATTTGCATTTCCTGTCGTTTGGCTTGAGGATGTCCTTGCCTTTAGAACTCATGATAGACTATTGTAAACACAGAAGACTTGATGATTAATTGCCCATGAGAATAGTTATATAAATCCCCCTCCCTATTTTTTTTTTTTTTTGCTGAGGTGGAATAAGTCCAAGGCATTCCTTCCTACTTTCCTCAGCTAGACACAATGGTAGCTAAATTGCCTTTCTAAGGTCTACTGCCAGGAAGCTTTTACTGAGATAATCTCCTAAACAAATGACTGATGATAAAAAATCTTGTCTCAATTTGTGTTTTTTTAACAGGGATTTAAGACAATATAAAAAATTCATGTGCAAAACAGAAAATAGGTTAATAGGTTATTTTACTTTGAGAACCCTCTATATGAGCAGTGATGTACAGCACCCCTGCCCCTCCACCCTAACCCATCTCATGTCCTTCCCAAATTTGTGATATCTTTTTCTTTAATTATCATTGTTCTAAATAGACACATGCACACAAATACACACAGTTTATACCGCTTTGTACATGTGTCCTAAACTGGCCATTTTAACTTAGAAAATATATGTTGTTGTTTATTCCTGGAGTACACTGAATTTTTTTTTTTGTTACAAACAACCGTTGACTACCTGTAGACCTTTATGTAGCCTTGAAAATTCTTCTATCCAAGTTATCATTTTCATTCTCAAAATGGCCTTGTTTGGGCAACCATATTGTTGACATTCATGGATGTATTTTCTTACTTGAGTTGAAACATCTGCATTTCAAGCTGTATTAGCAGGCTCAAGAGAAAACCATGGACGAGGACAAGGAAACTAGAAGATCTAGAAGATCAGGAAACCTATAGCAAGTTCCCTAGACATTAATAGACTATTTCATAAAGTATCGAAGCACTATTAAATATATGTAGAATGACAGAAGAATATATGCAAGTGTCCTGTAATTCCTTTCTGTTGAATACCAGTACTTTCCTTCAATCTCACTCTCTTCAAATGTGAGATAATAGTGAATAAGCAGAAATGTATGTGAAATAAGAAATCTGGTATATTCTTTCTTTCTCATTCAGTCTTCTTTCTCTCTCTTTCACTTTCTTTCTTTTTTGCTTTGGTATCGTAAAGATTGGTACCAATTGACATTTGAGATTTGACTCCCATAAGAGACAGGTCTCTGGATATTCTAATTTTCTCAAATAAATTAATTAATATGAAAGGACCCATCTTAATTATTGATGTGATCATCTCTGGAAAGGGGATCTAGACTATATAAGATTGAGAGAATAGGATGCAAACTAAAAAGTTTGCATGCATCATTCTTTAGTTCTTGACTCTGGGTCCTGTAGAACCAAATGCTTCAAGCTTCTGTCATCATTACATTTCCACCCTGTGTCACACTATTGGCCAGAATGCTCTTCAGATGTAACACAGTAAGAAGTTTTTATTATCTTTTGTTTATTTTTTCATCAATATTTATTTTCTATCACTGGACTTGCATTACTAAGTTGCTGAATTTTGATAAGATATATTAATCATAGCTAAAATAAACAGTATCTCTACTCAAAGATCAATGATTAAGGGGAAAGTTTAATGTAAAATTAATATTTCTTAAATGTGGTTATAATGATGGAAATAGAGAAATGGGAAAGGATGGAGAAATGGGCATGTAAGGAAAAGAAAAAAGATCTGTTGAGATGTTCATCCACTTGTACTTAGTTTTGTGCAGGGTGACAAATATGGATCTATTTGCATTTTTCTCCATGTAGAACACCAATTAGACCAGCATCATTTGTTGAGATATTATTCCTTTTCCATTGTATGGTGTTGGCATCTTTGTAAAAAATCAAGTATCCATACTTGTGTGGGTTTATTTCTAGTCTTCTTTTCAATTCCACTGATACACCATTCTGTTTCTATGCCAGTACCATGCAGTTTTTACTGCTATTGCTCTATAGTACAGCTTGAGATCAGGGATGGAGATATCTCCAGATGATGTTTTGTTGTACAAGATTCTTTTAGCAATTCTGTTTTTTTTCCATATGAAGTTATGATTGTTCTTCCAAAGTCTGTAAAGAATCATGTTGGTATTTCGATGGGAATTGCATTGAATCTGTAGATTGCTTTTGGTAGTATGCCCATTTTCACTATGTTAATTCTACCAATCCATGAGCATGGGAGATCTTTCCATCTTCTGATATCTTCTTCAATTTTTTTCTTTAGAGGTTTGAAGTTGTTTTTTTTTTCAAACAGGTCTTTCACTTGCTTCAAAGACCTCAGTATAAAACCAGACACAATAAATATGTTAGAAAAAAATTGGGGAAGAGCCTTGAACTCATTGGCACAGGAGACAACTTCCTGAACAAAACACCAACAGCACAGGCTCTAAGACAATGTTATTAGAATAAAAAGACATCCTACAAACTGCGAAAGAATCTAGACCAAACCTATATCTGACAGAGGGCTAATATCCAGGACATAAAAAGAACTCAAGAAGTTAAAAAGCAACAACTCAAGTGATCCAATTAAAAAATGGGATATGGAGCTAAACAGAAAACTCTCTGTAGAGGATTGTAGAATGGCAGAAAAACAGTAAAGAAATGCTATACCACTCCTAGGCATATATCCAAACTATGCTTAAGTACACAACAAGAACATTTGCTTAAACATGTTCATAGCAGTTTTATTAGTAGTAGCCAGAACCTGGAAACAATCAACATATCACTCACATGAGGAATGAATACAGAAGTTGTGGTACATTTATACAATGGAATACTACTCGGCCATTAAAAACAAGCAAACCATGTAATTTGCAGGCAAATTGTGGGAACTAGAATAGATTTCATAAGTGAGGTAACCCAAAAGCAGAAAGACACACATGTCATATACTCACTTATAATTGGATATTAGATATATAATATAGGATACACACACTTAAATCTGTACAACTAAAGATAATCAATCCTCATTTAGAAATACAAACAGGATGGACATCAGAAGTGGGAGAAAATAGGGAACAGGACAGGAGCTTACCACAGAGGGCTGCTGGAACAAACTTCCCAGTGGGATACCAAAGCAGATGCTGAGACACATAGTCAAACTTTGGGCAGAGTGCAGGGAATCTTAAGAAAGAAGAGGGATACAGAAAGACCTGGAGGGGACAGGATCTCCACAAGAAGAGCAACAGAACAAAAATCTGGGCACAGGGGTCTTTTCTGGGACTGACACTCTAACCGAGGACTGTGCATGGAGATAATTTTGTACCTCTGCACTTATGTAGCTCATGGTAGTACAGTGTCCAATTGGATTACCTAGTAAGGGGATCAGGGGCTGTCACTGACATGAACTCAGTGGCCTTCTCTTTAATCACCTCCCCAACAGGGCAGATCAGCCTGACTAGGCCACAGGGGAAGACAATGCAGTCAGTCCTGAAGAGACCTGATAGATTAGGATCAGATGGAAAGGGAGGAGGACTTCCCCTATCAGTGGACTGGGGGAGAGGCAAGGGAGAAGAGGAGTAGAGTGGGAATGGGAGGGAGGATGGGGGAGGCTACAGCTGGGATACAAAGTGAATAAATTGTAATTATTAAGAAAATGAATTAATAAAAAAATTAAAAGAAGGAAGATCTGACTTTTCTCTTCTCAGGTAGCCAGAGAAGTTAAAACATCACTGATTAAGCCCATTTGTCCATGAAGTCAATAAGATTTTCCTCTTTTTATGTTTGTTTGTTTGTTTGTTTTAAGGTGATATCCTACCTTGTAGTTATGGTAAAATTCATTATGGTATACCAAGGTGGCCTTGAACTCACAGCTATTCTGTTTGCCCTTACCTCTTGAGTACTGGGATTAAAGGCATAAGCCACCATAACATACATGAAATTAAGCATTTTTTTCAAGTTATCCTGCTCAGGATACTAATAGAACTCTGCTTACTTAGGTCCAAATTGATATATAAATATAAGCTTGGATTTCTCACACTTTCCTTAACCCTCAAGAATTCTCTTTATGTGTTTGTCTACAGAAGAAAATCCTCATTACATTTTAACTGTGTTATAAGCTGCATTGAGGAATATTAAAGAGGAAAAGGCTGGCTTAGCCATCACCAGGGTATTGTGATGGCCACCATAACAGTAATGAGAGACATCAAAATCTTATGCATACCCATTTTAAAAAAATTTAATAATTGTTTTCTCTTGAGAAGCCCAATTTGTGTATTCAATGTGCTTTTATTTTTTCCCTACCTCTACTCACCTTTGTAATATTTCCTTTGCTTAAAATATATATTAATATACTTCTAACTCTGCTTCATACCAGCCCATCTTAGAATTCCTTTCTGTGGTGAATTTAGGAATCTAAGTTTTGCCTGCTTGTAGGTCCCTAATGGATAACACTTCTGTGTGGGATAAATCTTAGCCTTTCCTCCTACTGCTTGCAACAATGATACAGTCACTGCTGTAATATAGTCATTATATTACAGCTGGGAATACTAAATAAGAGAAGATGGTGATATGTGTGATAGAAACAGCATGTTGTCTTAAGAAAACAGTACATGTATAGCTCTGGATAGTCAGGCTAATAGGCTGGAATTGGTTAAGACAATGGAGGAACCAAAAAATCTGAGCACATGGGTCTTTCCTGAGATTGATACTCCAACCAAGTACCATTCATGGAGAAAACCTAGAACCCCTGCACAGATGTAGCCAATGGCAGTTCAGTGTCCAAGCGGGTTCCATAGTAATGGGATTCCTCTAACAAGAACTGATTGGCCTGCTCTTTGATCACCTCCCCCTGAAGGGGGAGCAGCTTTACCAGGCCACAGAGGAAGACAATGCAACCACTCCTGATGAGACCTGATAGACTGGGATCAGAAGGAAGGAGAGGAAGACCTCCCCTATCAGTGGACTTGGGGAGAGGCATGTGTGGCAAAGGGGGAAGGAAGGTGGGATTAGAAGAGGCTTATGGGGGGATACAATGTGAATAAAGTGTAATTAATAAAAATTAAAATTAAAAAATAAATAAAATAAAACTTAAAAAAAAAGACAATGGAGGAATGGAAGTCCTAGTCTTAATTTCCATTCTATGGCTTCTAACCCAGATCTGTGGGTTACCTGAATAAGTATAAAAAAGAAAAAAAAAAACCAACTTGGTGATCACCTATGGTTATCTCTGTTGGTAGGGTCACACGGTGAGTAGGGAATGACTCTAGAAGGGCAATTCAAAATTATGGAATGTGTGAAAATGTGTCCCACTTCTCCCCACTGCACAGCCTACAGTATTACACGACATAACCTGATTCTACTGAAAACACTTTAAGCAATTTTTCCTGTTAGTGAAGTTTGTTCAGAAAATGAGGGAGCACTGTATATACAAAGGATAACAATATATATGTCATCATCTAAGAAAGTCATATAATGAGTTACGTCTGTACAACAAACAAATCTGATTGGAAATCCATGACCAATATCAAATTTCAAACACAGCTTTCTTAGTTTTTTGACCTTACTTATCTAGTGGTATGTAATAAATACTCCAAAATTATAGCATATTCACAATTTTTTTAAATAAGAGCATATCTAATTATTTTGAGGTTGTTATGTGTCAAGTATCTGGGCATAGAATCTGAAATACTTGATACACGAAAAGTTTATATGTAAGTTATAATAAATATAGATTTACTACATTTTTGATTAAAAGAAATGAAAGTAGTAGTGATGAAAAAATAGTTTCATCAACTTGCATATAATTTACTCACTTTGAGTGAAAATGGAAAAAAATAACTATGATTAGCCTTAAAGAGTTGCTTTATAATATTAACTTATTAAAGTACCCATTGATATAGATAATATAAATATGTAACATGAATATCATATATCATATGTACAGATATGTATTTATATATGTGATTGGTTAAATTTAAAAGCTTAACAGTTTTAAAATAAAAATCATGCACTTCAGGAGCATATTGAATGAATATAATGAATCAATATATGAATGAAAACAAAGAGGTTATAGCTTCAACACAAAAAAAATTAACAAAAAAGTTGTTTCTACATTGTTAACTAGAAAACAAATACAGTACTGAAACATAGAATTCAGATATTCAAAAGTAATAAAGATTTTTCCATGTTTATGGTCTGAGGCCTAGCACATACAAGCTGTTGTTATAAAATATTTTATAAAGGAATATTATAACAGAATATAACAGAATATTTATTCCTGAGTATTTTATTACATTGAGTCATTATACCTTTCTTTGCACAATATGAAAATTTTTACCTAACATTAGAAAGATGCATAAACAATGTGCAGGAATTTGTAAAAGTAAAAAAAGATTCAATCTTTTGTAAAAAAAGATTGAAAAGACTTGTGGGAGATGGTACTATAATTCATTACATGGTTGAAAAATTTTGAGAATAGATTTCAAACATTCCTCAACAAATACATATAAAATACATAAAGTTTATTTTATTCAGCATGATTTGATCATCCCATATCTATGCATATTTCAAAATATCACATTTTGTATCATAGAATTATACAAATTATCTATTAAGTGGAGGTTTGCCATTACAATTTTATATATCCTTTTGTAACTATTTATGTACTATTTATTATTATTATTTCTTATTTGTGGTTTTTTTTTCATTTGTCTTTTTCAGGAACTTTCATCTCATTTCTACATGTACTTCAAGATCTGGTCTTCCTTACTGGTCCCCACAACTTTCTCTTGCTGTGGTTTTCATGTCACATGCTGAAGTCACTGTCCATAGCAACCATCCCATACATAACAAATGATGTCATTCTTAACATATTTTGTCTAGGTCAACTTTTGTTTTGACATCAATTAGGAAAACATCTCCAAGCCAAGTCATGCCATGACGAACTTTTCCTCTCCAAACAATGGTTTTTAAATTATGTTAATGAGATGTTTAATACTATATGTGACTCACCTTTTAATTCTAGTTCTGACATTACTCTTTTTTTCTTACTAATATATTTTATTTTACTTTATTTTTTATTTTATTTATATTAATCACAGGTTATGTACTTTGTATCCCAGCCTTAGCCTCCTCCCTAATTCCCTCCCAGTCCCCCCAACCCTCCCTCCTCTCCTCCCTGCCCCTTTCTAATTCCATTCATAGGAGAGGACCTCTTCTCCTTCCATCTGACCCTAGCTTATCAGGTCTCTTCAGGACTGCTTGCTGACATTACTCTTAATCTTTATTATTTGACATTCCAACGAAAAGAGTTACAAAATAGTTTTTTTTTATATTGTTAAGAATAAAATTTAACACTGAATACTCCATTTAAAAAACTCATGAGATCTTCCCAAATATTAAAGCTATTATTATTTTGTATGCTAGTACCATAAATGTATTTTTAAAAGTCAATTTTTCTAAAATAGCATTATTAAAGAATTTTTAGATTTTATTTCTATTCGTCCTATGTGAAAAAAAACAAATTACCATGGAACACTGAGCAGACAGTTAACATTCTGCTTGAAAATTTCCGTCTGGCTAAGGTTGACTAGGTTAGCCTTATTTCAACGAAACAATGTCCCTTTGGGACTCTATATATGTAAATAAAGAACAGCATATCTGACATTAGTAGCAGATATCAAGCCCTGATGTCCAAATCAAAATTTCTGTTCATCCAAGTGCATGTCCAGTTCTTGAGTATAGCGATAAATAGTATGTGAAAAACCCAGCAGCACAGAGTTGAAAGATGATGGAGTGACTGCAGGTACATCTGTCCAGTCTGCGTTTTCGTGATTTTTATGGTTTGAAGTTGCCACTGCTGCCTTTCTAATCATATAAATTGAAATGAAGGTGAAGAAATGAAAACACAGAAAATTACAAAAGACATCCGTTAGTGATTAACTATGAGAAAAATTTCCTCCCGTTTTATTTTTTGTTTATTAACATAATCCGTCCAAGAAAACTTCTTACACTTCCATTTTTTCCCATACTCTCTCTTGATTACTTTTCAGGTTCTGGTTAAAAATTCCTCATTCTTTGAATTCACCTTCTGCCCTTACCTTCACCATGTACCATTAGACAGATGCTGCTGCAATAAAACACACTCAGGAACCAGAACTGCTCTTTGTAGATGGGAAAGGGTAAAGCTCACCTTTAATAGAAAGGATTTGTGACTTCAAAAGGTGTAATTTACTCACAAAACTCTTAGTCCATATCTAACAAAATAAGTGTGTCAGTTTTGAATAAGTACAATATTAGTGTGTAATGAATTCAATGAAAATAATACCCATAGGTCCACAGACTTGGATGTTTGGTTCCCAGTTCCTGGACAGTTTATAAAGGATTAAGAGGTGAATCCTCATCAGAAGAGTTGTACTACTGATGATTTGGGCTTTGAGGTTTCAAAAACCCACACCAGGACTAGTGTTCTCCCCCTGCCTCCTGCCCAGAGATCAGGAAGGAAGGAAGCTCCCAGCCACTGCTCCAGCTCCAAGCTGCCTGTTGGATGCCATGCTTCCTGCCTTGATGATCATGAACTAACCCTCTGAATCTGTAAGCAAGCACCTAATTGAATGTTTCATTCTAAAAGTTTTGTTGGTCATGGTGTTTCATCACAACACTAGAACAGACTCTGAGACAGAATGCACTGAAAATATCTTGAAAAGTATCCTGCAATAGAAAAAAGAGCAAGCTATGGATCGCACCAAACACTGCAGTGCTCCAAGAATGTGGAGAGCTGAGCTCATTAAAGATGAGGCAGTTAAGCTGTTTTTGCTCCATGGCTTTTGTTCTTTATTATCTAGTTCCAATAAAATTATGCTGTGAAAAAAGTTAAAAGATTATCCTGAAAATGTAGTAAAAGTTTGTTATACTGTATATGTCAACTTATTTTGAAATGAAGTTACACTCTAAGTAGATTGTATGTCTACAATAAGCATAAACATTCAGTAATTGTTCTATTAAAAGAACACACTTTATTCCCAAATATTACTTTAAAATGAATTATTTTCTCTTTCTTGAGTAACTGATAAGTGCTGGCTATTTTTACAACAATGCATATTTAATTTATTTCTGTTGAACTAACACACTTAGACATCCTGTAACAACCACATTAGCTTACAGAACCTTAATGTCATCAAGACTAAAAGCATGCTTGTGTATAACAATATAAAACAAAAACTTTCTTTATATGAAAATAGGATATTGACCCATGATTAACATCAGAAAAAAATATTAAGAAAACTTTAGTGTCAAGTAAACAAAAATAGTAAGTTAAATGAGGTAAGTTTATGTGTTTAATATAGTATCTGTAACTTGGTGGATAATGTTCAGAACAAAACTAAATCTTATAAAAAGACATTAGAAAGAAAAAAGTAAACTTCAGAGTTTGTGATTTGATCATACTTTAGTTACAACAATAAAGTAATCTGTAACTAATATGAGGTTATAAGCCACAACAATACTAAATGGAAATAATGCATTGCCAACTATGGCATCCAGTAAGTGTGATAAGGAGAGTCATTTTCTCACTGTAATGCACTCACAATGGAAGCCGCAAACATCAACAAACGTGTGAACTCAAGCTGCAAACTAGAGGCAGAAGGCAAAATTCTGGTTTTTGGTTTGTATCAACTCAGAGAGAGGATAATTCAGACACACACCCTACATGAAGAACGTGCACTTTCTATAAAAATTATTTTATGTGTATGCTTTTGTCACATGAATATATACATAATATGTTTATATATATACATAATATATACACATATACATACACATAATGTATACACATATACACATACACATATACATAATACATATATATTATGTATATATATACATTATATGTATACAAGCACCATATTCATGCCTAGTGTCCCTAGGAGATGTCACTTTTCCTAGAAATGAAGTTATTGGTGGTTAGAAACACGACAGGTACTGGAGTGAAACTCAGGTCCTCAGCAATAGCATCAAGTGCTCATACCTCCAGCTGTCACAACACTTTGAGACAGGGTCTTTCTGTGCAGACCCTGCTGTTCTAAATATCCTCATGCATATGATGTTGACCTCAAACTTATAGAGACCCGCCTACATCTTCTGCCACGTGTTGGGTTTAGAGATATGTGCCACGACACCAAGTCTGTGGTCTCTTATTCTTGAATTAAGTGCTAACTTTCAAGGATATTTTATCTGAATAACATTAAGTGAATATTTTTTTTCTTTCTCTGTGCTCAGGAACAATATCAGTTATTAAAACTCTGAGACCTTATCTGTTTATTATTTGCCGAGGGATAAGTGAATGTCTGGATGTGGCCAAACCTCTTCTGGGAAAGGTTCATGAGTATACTGCAGACTGCTATCCTTACGGCAAGGCCTGAGGAGATGGGTCAGCATCCAGCAAGGACCTGTGGGGACATTAGTGCAGCACCCCCTGGCCTTTCTATAAGGAATGCTTGGTTAGCTTTTGCCCCGTATTTGTAATTTTGGCTTTGCTATTGGCAATATTTACTTTCACTTTGTATGTGAGAGAATCAGAGAAAGAAAGCTCAGACTGTGACTCATTCCTGTTTGCCTCTGAGGATTGTGGGAATGGAACAGATCACTACTCCTCTGTTTGTTAATAGTGATGATGCAGTTGAATCAACACAAGGGCCTCGTCTGAGTACATCAGCTAAAGTCCGGATGTTCTCTTCCAATAGGAACTTAGTTCTGACAGTTTGCTCACTGAACTGTTCCAAACAACAGCGAGATGATTATCAAAGGGTTAGGAAGATCTTGCTGGATGGTTGGTTCAAAGACAGGAACATTCAGAGGTGAGCCAAGCAAGGAAGCAAAGTTGACTCAGGCTACTAATTTGTCTAGAGTCATGAGCATTAGAGGAATTAGATCTCCTGATAAGGATGGGGGAGATGCTAGATGTCAATAATTAAAACAGAAATTCCTGAGTCTGTAGTCTATCACCTCTCTATACTGTAACCACAATTGCTGCCAGCCACAGGCACTTGGTTATGTACTGTTGTACTGGGTTAGATATTAACTGCATGCTGAAGCTATGCTTCTTGATACAGTTCATGGGTTAGTAGGAAACCACAGGCATTGAGGAGAAGAAGGAAGAGAAAAAGTACAGTGCTCACATTATTGTTAAAACATGGGAAATTCTTAAAAGAAATTGTAAGTAACAAAATGAAAAAAGGGACGTATAAATAAAGGTGTCTTGAGTTAGCTCAATGCATTGGGTGTGAACTGTACTTCTTGGTCCAAGTCTTTGGTTGATTCCATACATCCTCCTTTGGGTTGGGAACCCCACCAGGGCTGGAATCCAACAAATGTCCACTCTTTAATACTCTATTATGAAATGCATGAAGATAACTTAATTTTTTCGGGCCAATTGACATGTACAAACTGTTCCTTCTGTGAGGATACTGTGACATGACAGACATGATGAGTACACAGTGCTTTGGGAGTTGCAAATGGGCAAATGTGATGCAGCACACACAAAATGCCTGTTTCCCTTTTCTATGTCCCATCTTCTAACCTTGCAATCCTGTCATTGGCATAGGATGACATTTTAATGTAGAGAGCTTATATACATGGTACATGAAGATAACTGGCACCTTCCAAGATGTGGAGGCACCGTAGCCAGCCTGATGGTACTAGCCGCCTTCCTATGAAGTTATGACAAATTGCTCTTTTAAGATAATGAATTTGGGGGTGGTTTATTTGTTGCATTGTGGAATCACACATTGAATCAATTTTCTGTGTTCTTTTAAAAAATACCTGACAAAACTTACACAGAGAAGCAATTATTTTGCCTTATAACCCCAATAAATATATTTCACCGTGGTTGGAAAAGGTCTTGTCCAAGAGGTATTGTTCTCACAGTCAGAAAGAGAGGCAAGGACTTGGGAATGTCTCACTTTCTCCTTTTTATTCATCTTAGGACTCAAAGCAATGGAGTGATATTGTATTGGTATTGTATAACAATTTTCTTTTTGTGAAACATTTTTATCTCAAATGGACATGCTTTAAGAATCATTAAGGAGTGCTAAGTAATTCAGGGCATTAAAAAAGATAACAACAACAATGAAAACATAAGTTTTACAAAGTCCCTGAAATTGACCAGATGTGCAAGGCCAAGTCCTCCCCATCGTTATTTAAGGAATAAGAACGGCTGAGACCCTGCCAAGGTTACTGAAGATATCAACTTGAAAGTGATGCAGAGCTCTACAGGATTCCAGGCTTTCCAAGTTTTCATTCATGGGTGTGCTTTGGTGATGCAAGCTGCCCTTCAGTTATCTATGTTCCTACAATAAACACCTCCCTCATACTCCTATGAGTAACCCCCCCAAAACCCATTGATTCACCAGTTTGGATTTTGTTATTACTTTGGTCTATCACCAAGATACCCATCTAGGATAAGTAATGTTATCCTCACATACTTAGAAGAAACAGTGTCCCCCAACAAATGACACCACCTACATTTAATAGGTGTTTCCCTGTCTCAGTTAACATAATGTACTAGGTCCTCACAGACATACTCATAGGTTTGTTTACATGGCGATTCTAAATCATGTTTACAATCAAGATTGACCATATGCATACCCTGTTGTCGTCTGACTATTTGTATATTATCCTGTGTTAAAACTTTTACTCCATGGCAATAGATCTAAAAGCCTGGCCTTTGAGTGGTAGCTAGGCCATCAATACAAATCTGTCAGTGCTTTAATTAGCATTCCTAGAGTTTCAAAAGAAATCCCTTCCCAAGTGTCAAGTGAGGTCACAGAAAAAAGGAGGAGCATCCAAGAGTGAGCAGGCTCACCTCCCCAAACAGGATTTATCAGGGCATTGATGTTTCCAGAAATGTGGGAAGGAAGTGTCTGTGGTTAAGTTACCACATGGTTTACGAAATAAGAGAAAATTCCTTTTAGTATCCCCAAAGATTCACATACACACATACAAACACATACACACATGTACACACACCTCATACAAAAATATTTGAAAATCCTCTTTATCTCCAAAAAATGTGCTTGTGCTAAGGTGTTTGAGTAGTTAATTTCTCATTAACCACAATAATCAGCAGAGTGTAGTAAGCAGTAAGAAATTTGTATTCATCTACAACTATAAAACACAGATCTTATTATTTTGAATTTCATAAAAATCAAAATCAAATTACGTTCCCTTCTGACAGAGTATTTGATGAGACTTGGCTCAGAAAATATTGTTGCGTGGTTGAGTCTAGAGATTAGAAGAATGCCATCCAGCAAATGTTAAATGGTAATATGTTTATGGTCTTCTCTTCTCTATGATCGTCCCCATCTGCCCTTGTGCTGGTCAGTTTAACTTTATAGACTATCCTGGAAACTAATGATTCCTAAAGGTTAAGGTTTTCCAGTGGATATAAAGTAATGAATATCAGTTTTCTCCTTTACAGTTTCATGGTCTATAATACAGTCCAGTTAAGCATTCTCCCCTACTAAATAACAAGGAAGGTTAAAAGATGTCTATATCTTGTCAAGGCCTTATCAATAAAATAATAATGAATAATCAAGATGTGCCTAAGGTTAGAAATATAATGGTAATGACTACGTGGGGCATTTTCTCTTGAAGCTTTATGTGGAGTATCAGAAGTTCATTAAAAAAGGAGCACATTAGGGGGTTGGTGTCATATGAAGTACTTTATCATTCCTACAAGATCATGTTACTGAGTATAGGTTAAACACCTGTTAACTAAGGTGATTTTTTAACTAGATAATTTTTTGAATATGTTCATTCTCATTAAAATGGATTTTAACATGTGCATTTGCGAAGTAAACAATCATTATAGTTGGTCTCCTCTTGTTGCCTCTTTATACTTGTATCTGGTAGTACAAGGAAGATTTGATTTGACCTGTATTAAGGACAGATAAATTATGGATAGGTATTTTGAAGTGATGATGAAATTAATGGAAAATTAATCATGATATATAATGTGGCTCTTGGATGCCAAAATCCACTGTGTCAATGATAGCATGTTTTAAAATATGAGGTGAATTTCAATAATTACTTTAGGAACCTAAATCTGTGAATATCTTATATAATATAAAATTATTAAGTAATCTCTTTCAGACTTTTATTTGTCAATGAAACGATTATGAGAAACTAATTAAAATGTTCACCATATAGGACAGTGAATACAAAGCTAACTCCCAGACCCACAAAATAAATCAATACTATTTTGTAATCTTTTTCATCTCTTAAAAATAGTAAGATCTGGAGAGGACAGGAGTTCCACAAGGAGAGCAACAGAACCAAAAAATCTGAGCACAGGGGTGTTTCCTAAGACTGATACTCCAACAAAGTACCATGCATGGAGCTATTCTAGAACCCCTGCACAGATGTAACCCATGGCAGCTCAGTATCCAAGTGCGTTCCATAGTAATGGGAACAGGGACTGTCTCTGACATGAACTGATTGGCGTGCTTTTTTACCACCTCCCCCTGAGCAGGGAGCAACCTTACCATGCCACAGAGGAAGAAAATGCAGCCACTCCTAATGAAATCTAATAGACTAGGATCAAAAGGAAGGAAAAGAAGACCTCCCTTATCAGTAGACTTGGGGAGAGACAGGGGTGCAGAAGAGGGAGGAAGGGAGGGATTGGGACGGGAGGAGGGAGGGAACTACAGGAGTATATAAGGTTAATAAAGTGTAATTAATAAAGAATTTAATAAAAAACTACACTAGGTTGGAAGAGGGAACATGCCTAACAAAATAACTACTGAAAAAACATGAAGACGAATAGGAACAGATAAAATATTGTAGCTGGCAGAGGCTTGAGGGATGTCTGTAGAATTGTAAACTGGTTGAATTTTCCTGGCTCCGAAACAGACACACTGTTTCTCTGACCTATTTCCTGCACTGTAATGATCCTAAAGCCATTGATCCAGAAAAGTCAACCACTTTAGTACAACAGCGCATTCTGGGAAATTTCAGAAGTACTCCAGGCTGCAAACTCAGTGATAGTTGCATCCCCAGCACTGCTAAAACATAATGCCAACATGCATCTGAAGTGGGGGTGGGGGAGGGAGACAGAATCCCTCAAGCAATTATGTGCTTCTAAATGAATACATATGTGTCTACGAACATGTGAACAAGAAAAAATATTTCCAACAAAAATAAAATATAAAAAATAAAGTATTATCCATCTAAATCACTATTTTGCTGTATTAAAAACTGACCCACAAAAAAGTTAATATGTACCACAATTTTTTCTTAAATAATATTTTTATTTTTATATTAATTACAGTTTATTCACTTTGTATCCCAGCTGTATCCCTCTCCCTCATTCCCTCCCTCCCATACTCATCTCCTCCTACGCCCCTCCCCAAGTCCACCATAGGGGAGGTCCTCCTCTCCTTCCCTCTGTCTTGAGCATATCAGGTCTCATCAGGACTGGCTGCATTGTCTTCCTCTGTAACCTGGTAAATCTGCTCTCACCTCAGGAGGAGGTGATCAAACAGCCAGCCACTGAGTTCATGTCAGAGACAGCCCCTATTCCCATTACGGGAAACCACTTGGATACTGAGCTGCCATGGGCTACATCTGTGCAGGGCTTCCAGGTTTTTCTTTGCATGTTACTTCTTTGGGGTATTACTCTCAGAAAAGAGCACTGGGCCCAGATTTCTTGGTTCTGTTGCTCTTCTTGTGGAGCTCCTGTCCCCTCCAGGTCTTTCTATCTCCCACTTCTTTCATAAGATTCCCTGCACTCTGCCCAAAGTTTGGCTATGAACCTCAGCATCTGCTGTGATACCCTACTGGGTAGAATGTTTCAGAGGCCCTCTGTGGTAGACTTTTGTTCTGTTGCCACTTTCTCCCTCTTCTGATGTCCATCCCATGTGCCTTTCCGAGTTAGTATTGATTATCTTATCCAGGCTCCTCCTTCTTGCTTAGGTTCCTTAGGTATACCGATTTTAGTATGTTTATCCCATATTATATCTCTAATATCCACTTATAAGTAAGCATATACCATGTGTGTCTTTCTGCTTCTGGGATACCCCACCCTGAATGATCTTTTCTAGTTCCTACCATTTCCCTGCAAATTTCATGATTTCCTTGTTTTTAATTGCTGAGTAGTATTTCATTGAGTAAGTGTACCACAATTTCTCTATCCATCTCTCAGTTGAGGGACATCTGGGTTGTTTCCACATTCTGGCTATTATAAATAAAACTTCTATGAACATGGTTGAGCAAATGTCCTTTTTGTGTACTTGAACATATTTTGGATATATGCCTCGGGGTGGTATAGCTGGGTCTTGAGGAAGAACTATTTCTAAATGTCTGGTAAAATGCCAGATTGACTTCCATCCTTGCTGTATAGTTGAGCGTATTTTGGATATATGCCTAAGAATCATATATATGGATTTTGAGGTAGCAGTATTCCTAATTTTCTGAGAAAGCAACATATATATTTCCAAAGTTGTACAAGTTTACATTCCCACCAGCAATGGAGGAGTGTTCCCCTTTCTCCACATCCTCTTTAGTATGTGTTGTCACTTGAGTTTTTTATTTTGGATGTTCTGGTGGATGTAAGGTGAATTCTCAACATCATTTTGGATTGAATTTCCCACAATGGAATGCTACTCAGAAAAAAAAAAAGCAAGAAAATCATGAAATTTGCAGGCAAAAGGATAGAACTAGAAAAGATCATCCTCAGTAAGGTATTTGAAAAGCAGAAAAAACACACATGGTATATACTCACTTATAAGTGAATAGTAGACATAGAATATAGGATAAGCATACGAAAATCTGTTTTCCTAAGAAACTAAGAAAGAAGGAGGACCCTAGAGAAGATAGTCAATCATCATTCAGAAGGGCAAACAGGATAGACATCAGAAGATGGAGAAAACAGGGAACAAGACAGGAACCTACCACAGAAGGCTCTGAAAGGGTATTGAAGCAGATTCTGAGACTCATAGCCAAATTTGGGCCGAGTGCAGGTAATCTTATAAAAGAAGGGGGAGACAGAAATACCTAGAGGGGACAGGATCTCCACAAGGAGAGCAACAGAACCAAAAATTGTGGGCCCAGGGGTCTTTGCAGAGACCGATACTCCAACCAAGGACCATGCATGCAGATAACCTAGTACCCCTGCTCAGAATTAGCCCATGGCAGCTCAGTCTCCAAGGGAGTCCCTTGTCTTGAGATTGTCCCTTGTCCCTAGAGATTGTCTTTGAAATGCCCTCTGTTGCATGCTTCTTTATCACTTCCCCATTCTCAGGGCTGCCTTACCAGGACACTGTGAAAAAAGAAGTACACAGACCTGATGCAACAGGGTTGCTGGGGTGGACTTTTGTGGGAGGGACTCCCATTTTCTGACAGACAGAGGAATGGAAATAGGGGGATGAAGGAGGGTTAGGAGTGCAGTGACCAGGAGGAAAGGTGGCAGGGGACTAAGATTTAGATGTAAAGAGAATAACTAAATAAAAACATAATTATAAAAAAGATTTAGCATTAAGCATCTCTGTTGAGCCTGGGTTATGCAGACTAAAGGAAGTCATTTAACTGTCTCATAACTGTATTTTTTTGTTTGAGAATTAAGAAGATATTTCATACATTTTCTTTAGAAAATTGTGAAAAGTTCATGTACGCTTTTCTCAAACTCCCCTGTTCATATAACTGTTCAATAAATGACAGCTTGTTATTGTTTTTTGCTATGAGTATGTTGGATTCTCCTCACCAGCTCAGGTGGAGATCTCTAGTGTATTATTTGCAGCTAACTGAACCTTGGTAGATAAATTTCTTCTAACTATTCAGTTACCCCAAACATTTCTTTGTCTATTTCCTAGGAAATTTAGCTCCTTTTATAAAGATAGAAGAAGCAATGCACCTGCCTTAATAACAAGAGCAGGGCCATTATAAGCTTGGGAAAGCATATTAAGTTGTTAATAATTGGCATTAAGAGTATGTACTGGAGACCACAGCTGATATTAGAAAGGAAAAAAAAAAGACTCAACCTGAGCTGTCTAGTACATCTGAAAACTAATAAAGAAGCCAGCTTGCTCCTTACTTTTCATACTATGTTCTTTTGACAAATATGTACTCTTCCTGCCACTCTAATCGCAATTTAAACAACACCTCAGATGAAAGACTGAATCTCCAATCACTAGTTTCTTCTAAATTCTATCTATCCTTTCATCTCATAGTGCTTGCTGTTTGGAAAACATTATGTGTTAGACTTTGAAGTCTTGCCTTCTCTTCTATTCATCTCACTGTTGCATGTATTATTCTCATATTGTTTTACTTTTTATTCAGATAAGTACTTGACGTTTTAACTTTCACTTTAGCTATGTTAAGGTCATATTTCAAAATACCTATTCTCAGAATCCTATTTTCCCGTTATGGTTAAAGAAAATAATTTTCCATTCATAAGAAATATTGAGAACAAGGCCGTTATGAAGGCACAGTGGGGAAAGGTGTTTGTTATCAAACCTGATAACTTGGATTAAATCCTTGTGAGATACATGGTTGAAGGAGAGGGTTGACTCCTCTAAGTTGACCATAGATCTATACAAATGCACCACAGCATGAGTGCTGTGCACATGCATGCGCACACACGTACACACACTTACACATGTGTACACACATGTACACACATGTATACACATCCAGACAATGAGTAAACACATCCAGACAATGAGAACACACATCCAGAAAATGAGTAAACACATCCAGACAATGAGTACACACATCCAGACAATGAGTACACACATCCAGACAATGAGTAAACACATCCAGACAATAAATAAGCACACGCTTTTAAGAAACATTAATTTTAATTATCTTAAGGCAGACCATAAAAAACAGAGCTAATGATTATTGAAATAAAACCATATATGATCTTCTCTTTGAAATAAATGTGTATTCCCATGACTGGAACAGAGGATATATGAATTGTATATATATATATATATATATATATATATATATATGTTTAAATGATGATATAATATAGGCTTAAGTAAGTTATAAAGTACACAAATATGAAATAACTTTAATAGGTCTATAGTTTTAAAAATTTCAAAACAAGTCATACATATTTTTTCAACTATTACAAAAACAAGTAGAATACAAAGAATCAATGAAACCAACAGGATAAACAAACCCTGTTGTGAAATCAACAGGATAGACAAACCCTTAGCCAAACTAACTAAAAGGCAAAGAGAGAATATCCAAGTTAATAAAATCAGAAGTGAAAGGGGGAACATAACAGCAGTCATTAAGGACACCCAGAAAATCATAAGGTTATAATTTAAAACCTATACTGAACCATACTGGAAAATATAAAAGAAATGGATAATTTCCTCAACAGGTATCACCTACCACATTTAAATTAAAATTGGATACAATTTAAATAATTTTATAACCACTAGTAAAGTAAAAGCAGTCATTAAAAGACCCCCAACCAAAAACCTGCCTAAAGTCAGATAATTTTAATGTAGAACTCTACCAGACTTTTGAAGAGTTAACACCAATATATCTCAAATTATTCCACTAAACAGAAACAGAAGAAAACATTGCTCAATTCATGCCACAATTACCCTGATACCCAAACCACATAAATATTCAACAAAGAGAATTACAAACTATTTCCCCTAAGAATATTCAATATGAACATATATTTAACATCTATGTAATAATCATTCATTTATGAGTTTATTATCATCTCAATTTCTTGGGAACATAAAGTATAATAAACTCTCTCTTACTGCACTAGAGATAAAAGAATTAGCATATGTTTAAACCAAATGTGACTCAGTAGTTGTCTTAGGGTTGCTTTTACTGTAATGAAACACCATGACTATAGGAACCTGGAGAGGAAAGGTTTTTTTTTTTTTTTTTTTTTTCAGCTTACAGTTTCAGGTAACAGTCCATCCCTGAGGGAACTCAGGGCAGTAACTCAAACTGGGCATGCAGGCAGGACCTGATTCAGAGACCACGGAGGGGTGCTGCTTTTTGAGTTGCTCCCCATGGCTTGCTCAACCTGCTTTCATATAGAACTAAGCACCACCAGGCCAGGTACAGCACCACACTCAATGGGCTGGGTCCTCCCTGATCAATTACTAATTAAAAAAATGTTCTGCAGACAGATATTGAGACATTTTCCTCAATTGAGCTTCCTTCCTTTCAGATAGGTCTACCTTGTATTAACAACCCTTTTTTCCTGTTATCCCCAAGATCACACATTCATAATATAATGCCAAAACATAAACACACTTAGAAATTCCCTCAGTCTTTACAAAATCAAATACTTTACATTTAGTTTCATTTAATGTCCATATGGTCTCTACTGCTAATATGAGCCACTGCTGCTGAATGGCCACAGACCCAGACATGTCCCTCACTGGAGTCAGAACTTCACAATGACCCCAGGTGGTGGATCTGGCTACTCACAACAGTGTTCTTCCACTCCAGCCTCGAATCTTCAGCTCTATCCCTCTTCATAATGCTCAAAATATTCTGGATCTTTTTCTCGCCCATCTGTCTACTAAGTTTTGCACACTGTAGTAGCTTCTGCTGAAGGAGGGCCAGGTGGCTGGTGGGCCTCTTGGTGTCCTCCTCTGCGTAGGGAGGCAAGTGGGTCCCTGAGTTTCTACAGCCTGCCCATGTGGTATGGCTGTGTGCAGAGGCCTGCTCTTTCCTAAAGGGATATGGTGGAGCAGTGGATCTGTGTCAGGGAATGGAGTGGTAGGGGGAGAGTAAGGAGAAGCTGAAATTGGAATATATTGTGTAAGAGAAATATTAGGAAAAAGGAAAAAACTAAAACAGCTATTCAGCTAGTAGCTTTGTGATTGCCTAGCATGTAAAAGCCTCTGAGCTAGATCCCCAGAATTGAAAAAGAGAAGAAATACAGATAATCACAGAGAGATGATGTGTTATGAAAGTTATGAATAAAGAATTAAGAGATAAAAATACAACTGTACACTGAATATGAACAGTTAAGTTCTTGGAAAGTTGCTAAGAAAAGCAGCAAATGAAGCGAAGTGACAGAAGGTAAAAGTGAAGATAAAGACATCAAACACAAAGTATGCTTGCATGAAATTGTCACCACAGAACCCATAAATTTGTGGAAATACTACATGCTAGTTATAAGGATTTTGAGGGGTTGTGTGTTTATGTGAGATAGAGACAGGTTAAAGAGTGAAATCCTGCTGGTTGGATTCTTTTAGAGGACATCTGTGGGAGGCTCCAGGTCTGTTCCCTCTCTTCTACCACTTCTGGTGTTTGTCCTTCCGAATGAACATTAAGCATCTTCCCCAGGGTCCACCTTGTCATTTGGCTTCTTTAGGTCTATAGATTTTAGTATGTTTATAATATGGCTAATATCCACTTATAAGTGAGTATATACTTCGCATGTCTCTGCTTTTGATATGCCTCACTCAGGATGATCTTCTATTCATTTGCCTGCAAATTTCATGATTTCCTTGTTTGTAACAGCTGAGTAGTATTCCATTGTATAAATATAATATTGTCTTTATTCATTAATTTATTGAGGGGCATCTAGGCTGTTTTTCAGTTTCTGGCTATTATGAATAGAGCAGCAATGAATGTGGTTGAGTGAGTGCCTCTGAAGAAGGATGAAGCATCCATTGGTATAAACACAATGCTGGTATAGCTGGATTTGGGTGGTAGATCTAACATCAGCTTCCTGAGGAACCATCACTTAATTACATTAGTGGGTATTCAAGTTTGCATTTCCACCAGCGAGGAGTGAGTGTTCACTTCACCCTGCATCCTCTCCAGTATGAGCTGACATTTGTTTTAATGATCTTAGCCATTCTAAGTGTATACTTGATTTGCATTTCCATATTAATTTATCTCATTTGCAAATTCTCTAGATATGAACTTCATTGGTTTATTTGATTTTAGATGTCAGGTTTTTTTTTTTTTGAGTTCTTAAATTTTGGATATTATCTCTCTATTGCACGTGTAGTTGGTAAAAGTCTTTTCCCACTCTGTAATTTACTGTTTTGTGGTCTGAATTGTGGTTTCCTTTGCTTTAGAAAAGTTTTACAGTTTTATGAGCTCACGTTTATTAATTGTTGTCCTTATAGCCCGTGCTATTGATGTTCTGTTCAAAAGACCTTTTCCTGTACCAATGAGTTAAAAATTATTCTCTCACTTTTTCTTCAATAAGATTCAATGAACCTGTTTTTATGTTGGGTCTTTTATCCATTTGGGGTTGAGTTTTATGTAGGGTAATAAATAGGAGACTATTTGCATTATTCTACATTCAGCCATGTAGTTTAACCAGCACCATTTGTTGAAGATGCTGTCTTTTTTCCAGTGCATAGCTTCAGGCTTTTTTCTAATAAAATATCTGGTATCTATAGGTGTATGGATTTGTCTCTGGTCTTCAATTGAATCTTATTGATAAACATGTCTGTTTTTGTGACAATACCATGTTCTCTTTTTATTACTACAGCACTGTAGTACAATTTCAGATGAAGGATGGTAATCTCTCTAGCAGTTTATGCATTATTTGGGGATATTTATTTATTTATTTGTTTTATTGTTTTTGCTATTCTGGGTTTTTGTATTTCCATATGAAGCTTAAAATTATCCTTATAAGATCTGTGAGAAATTGCACTTTAAATTTTATGGGGATTGTTTTGACTCTGTATATTGCTTTTAGTAAGATGGCCATTTTTACTGTTACTCCTACTGAGTCATGATCATGGAAGACTTTTCTATCTTCTGTTATCTTCTTCAATTTCTTCCTTCATCTACTTGATGTTTTTTTTCACATCAGTTTTTCACTTCCTGGCCTAGAGTTACCCAAATAGATTACATTATGTAAGGCAATTGTGAAGGGTTTTGTTTCCCTGATTTCTTTCTTTCTTTCTTTGTTTTTTTTCTTTCTTTCTTTTATCTTTTTTGGTTTATTTGTTGCTTGTATGTAGACAAGCCATTAATTTTCATGTATTAATGTTGTATGCAGCTACTATGTTGAATGGGTATATCAGCTATACGAGTTTCCCAGTGGAATATATAGTGTCACTTCTGTATATAATCATATCATATGAAAGTAAAGAAACTTTAACTTCTCCTTTTCTAATTTGTATCCACTTCATCTCCTTCAGTTGTCCTACTGCTCTTGTAAAGCTTCAAGTACAATATTGAATAGATATAGAGAGAGTGGACAACCTTGGCTTACTCATGATTTTAATGGGATTGTTTTGGTTTTCTTTCCATTAAAGTTGATATTGCCCATGAAGCTTCTTAAAACTGCCTTAAGGATGCTAAGGTAAATCCATTGTATCTCTAATCTCTCCAGGAATTGTATCATGAGGGTGCCGGATTTTGTCAAAGGCTTTTTATGCATCTAGTGATATGGTCATGTGGTTTTTCTCTTTCAGTTTGTTTATATGGTAGGTGACATTTATCAATGTATGTATGCATTTTGAACCATCTTGCATATCTGGAATGAAACCTACTTGAAATGAATGCTTTTCAAATTTTCATTTTCTTTCTTTCCAATCCCATTACTGAATACTTTCTATATGATGGTCAACAAATTTCCGTCCAGTTATTGCACTTTCTGGCCTTACCTCTTGATTTTCCTGTTCTCCATTGTCAAGAAAGTCTTACTTAAATTACATGATCTCTCTTTTTGAATTCATCTCTTCCTTGTAAATTCATATATTCCCATAATCTGTTTAAAAATATTTGTTCATCGTCATCACCATCTTCATCATCATATCACAAACTATTTTTTCATCAACTTATAATATTGGCTTACATTCATTCTTGGGTTTTTTTTAAAAATGCACGGTGTCTGATCAAAATAAAAGTACTTAAGGAGGCCAAATACTTAATGTGATATAGCCTCCTCCCCTTCCCTCTGAGGGTACATGGAATCACTCTGGACATATTTCCATAATTTCTGGCATTCAAAAATGAATAAATATTCTTGACAATTGACAACATGTAAATTAATTTTCTGGTCTTTGAATTAATGGTTATTATGGTAGAAGCAAATGACTAGAATCTCCTAGAATCTTCTCCTTTCATAGCAACAAGTCAAAGGCACACAACAAGTGTGAAAAGCCTGTAGAGAACATTTACTGGTTTTTGATGGAATTTGGCATTTATTGAAATTTATCATGGGAACAGCATTTTAATTCAATTTGTATTCTCTCTTTTGCTCAAAAACATACCAAATAATATCAATTGTGGCCTTATAATATTTCTGAAATTTATAGTCCTTTCTAGATTCCTAATTATATGGAATAATAATTTTTATATATATTTAGGTAGAGTTTGAGTAGTGAACACTTGTAAAAACTGAAGTCAATGATGCCAGCAACATTGCTTAGGGAAAGGTCTCAGATAAGTATGTGTGGAAGAGCCAATAACAAGGACAGCTCCATATGAGTGATGTTTCATTGTTGTTGTTTTATATCAGATGTGTGAATGTGAACTCTGTGCATAGCTAAGATTAAAGGACTGGCAGAACTCAGAGCATGGGCAGAATAAAGAGACACACACTTCTCCATCTTATCCATGCTCTGAAGAAGTATAATTCTGGATTCAAAGAGATAAAGTAGGATAGATTATTTTTGAAAACATAGCTTTCTATATTTATGATTATGTCATTACTCTGTTGTTCATCTAAAATACGGGTGAAAACATAGTAGAGACAACAAGGAAACATAGAAAAGGCTCATTTTTAGAAGAAATTAGAAATTTAGCAATGGGCCACAAGAGGACACTGTGTCTGAGGAGTAGGACAGCAATAACAATGCCCCGATCAGGAGACTGAACTCTGGGATCTAAAACACCAGGATTTGTGATTACCAGGTGAGCAAAATTCCCACGGTGAGGAAATCAAGTAGAAAAATTCTAGAGATATCCAGTTATTCCCTGGAAAAACTGCCAGTGACCAGTGGCACACAGCCCTGATTTGAAGGAGCAGCCGCCCTAGGCTCCAACAGGCATCATAGGAGTCTGGCTCACACAGTCTCCTGGCCAGACTGAGAAGGCCCCAGGTACCATTTCAGACCAGCCTGCATACAGCAGGCACACACCACATGCCAATGCCTGCAACCACTGCAGACAGTGTGTGTGTCCACGGGCCAGTCTGAGAAGCCCCCAGAATCCAATCCCCATACTGGGCTGCATCTGGGGGGCACACTCCCTGTGGAGGCACTAGCCACCACCCCGGACCTGTACACACAGTATCAGGTCCAAACTGAGGTGCCCCGAAATACCATGTCAGACCCTGGTGGTGCATATCCCCTGGCCCAGAAGGAGGCACCAAGTGTCCACTCAGAGCGTGGAGCCTCCAGACCAGAGCGGCGCCCCCAGCTGACATTTCAAATCAGGACACTCAACCTCTGGCACAGAGTGAGGAGCCAAGCCTCCAGACCAGAGGCTCAGCCTGTGACCAGCCTGTGGTGCTCACAGCTTCTAGCACAGAGCACGAAACCAGGCACACAGAACCCACAACAGAGTTCTAATGAGGCACAACACACACTATCAAACCACTGGAACTCCCTGATCTTCTTGAAGAATACTCCTGACACAAGAGATTGACAGTTCCAGTCTGAAGTTCAACCTTAAAGCATAAACAGCTTCTTGATTATATATAAACAAATGGCCAAAAGTAGACATAAGAACTCACCCAACAAAAATCAGGACAACATGGCCCTACCAGAACACCCAAAAGCAATGGAGATGTTAATTCACCAGAGACACAGGAAAATTATGTTAAAGCTATGATTATGCAGATATTAGAGGAACAAAAAGAGGGACAAAAAGAGGAAATAAACAAGGCCCTCAAAGGAATTCAGAAGAGTATAACTGCCCACATAGAAAAAACAATTAAAGATATACAGAGAGGAAACAAACAAAAAAATATGAGCCACAGTCAATCAGATAAAGGAAAGTATACAAACCATGAAAACAGAATTAGAATCTATAAAGAAGACACAAACTGAGAATAACCTGGAACTGGAGAACTTAGAGAAAAGATCAGGAACCACAAAGGTAAGAATCACCAATAGAATACAAGAGATGGAAGAGAGAATCTAGGGAGCTGAAGATACGCTGGCTGACATGGATTCGTCACTCAAGGAAAAAAAAATCTGAAAAGTCCCAAACACAAAACATCCAAGAAATCAAGGATGCCATGACAAGATGAAACCTAAGAATATTTGGAATAGATGAAAAAGAAGACTCCAGGCTCCAAGGACCGGAAAATATTTTTAAGAAAATCATAGAAGAAAATTTTCCCAACTTAAAAAAAGAATTGTCCATAAACATACAAGAAGCCTACAGAACATCAAATAGACTAGACCAGAAGAGAAATACCTCTCGTCACATCATAGCCAAAACACTAAACCTACAAAACAAAGAAAAAAAAATGTTAAAGGCAGCAAGGGAAAAAGTCAAGTAACACATGAAGGTAGACTGATCAGAATCACACCAGACTTCTCATCAGAAACTATGAAAGCCAGAAGGGTCTGGGCAGAAGGCATGCGGTCTGTAAGGCAACACAGACGCCAACCAAGACTACTATACCCAGCAAAGGTTTTAATAAACATAGATGGAGAAAACAAAATAGTCTATGACAAAACAAAATTTAAGCAATACCAACACAGCAACCCAGTCCTACAGAAGTTACTAGAAGGAAAACTTCAGTCCAATGAAAACAACTACACCAAAGAAACCATAGGATACAGATAATTTCCCAATGACAACAACAACAAAAGAGCAATAAATCACAGAAAGACCACCAACTCCACAATAAAAGGAAATAACAGTCATTGCTCACTATTATCTATCAACATCAATGGACTCAACTCTCCAATAAAAAGACACAGACTAACAGAATGGCTGCGGAAACAGGATCCAACATTCTGCTGCATTCAAGAAACACACCTATGCAACAAAGATAAACACTACCTCAGAGTAAAGGGCTGGAAAACTATTTTCCAAGCAAATGGACCCAGAAAACAAGCTGGAGTAGCAATCCTAGTATCTAATAAAATAGACTTTCAACCAAAGTTAATCAAGAAAGATGAAGAGAGGCACTTC
>CM053743.1:26965046-26993512 GCA_028658305.1 Pachyuromys duprasi
CATATATCCAAAAAATGCTCAAGTACACAACAAGGACATTTGCTCAACTATGTTAGTGGCTGCTTTATTTGTAATAGCCAGAAACTGGAAACAACCCAGATGTCCCTCAGTTGAGGAATGGATACAGAAATTGTGGTACTTTTACACAATGGAATACTACTCAGCAATTAAAAATGAGGAAGTCATGAAATTTGCAGGCAAATGGTGGGACCTGGAAATGATCATCCTAAGTGAGGTATCCCAAAAGCAGAAAGAAACATATGGTATATACTCACTTATATAAACCTATAGGATAGAAAGGTAATGCTGAAATCTACACACCTCGGGAGGATATACAGGAAGGAGGACCCACGTTGGTATTATCAATGCTCATTTGGATGAACAAATGGAATGGACATTGAGTGGAGGAGAAAACAAGCAACAGGACAGCAGCATGCCAAGGAGGACCTCTGGGGGAGTCAATGTAGGAATGTATCAGAGCAGATATTAAGACTTGTGATCAAGCCTTTGGCAGAGGGAGAGAAGTGATGATAGAAATGGAGGAGGTTGGTGAGACTTGGGGAGAACAAGAGCTCCACAAAGACCAAATTGAGCAGGGCACAGGGGTCTTTTATGAGACCATTTCTACAACCTAGGGCCACGTGTGGATGTGGTCTGGAACCCTTGCTCAGATGGGGCCCATGATAGCTCTATGTCGGACTGAATACTCTAGTGAGGGAAGCAGGAACTGTTTCAGTCTTGAACTTGATGGCTGACTCTTTGACCCTCCCCCATACATGCCAGGAATGACAGACTGGCTAGATCCCAGGGGAGGACATTGCAGCCAGCCCTGAGGGGACAGGATGAGCTGGGGTTGGATGGAAGGGGAGGAGGTCCTCCCCATTTGGTGGCCTTGGAGGGGGCAGGGAGGAGATGAGGGAGGGTTAAGGAGAGTGGGAGGGAATGAGGGAGGGGGCTAGGCTTAGGATGCAAATTACCTAACCTGTGATTGATAACAAAAAAATAAATTAATAAAAAAGATGATATCTGTTCATTAAAATAATTTATGCTACATTTCAAAATGATTATGGGCGTGAAACTTCCAATATAAAATGATTAATGTTTAAAGAGATTGAAATGGTTCTTATCCTGATTTGGCTAGTATTATTGTATATATGCATTAAATTACTATAATGTATCTCATGCAGATGAATAAATATTATGTTTTAATTAAAAAAGAAAAAAATCAAAGTGCATCCAGACCATGCAAAGGAACTATAAGAAAACTCATAAGTAAACTTAAAAATATTAAGCAGTGAAGCAGGGTTAAAAACAATTAACTCTAAAGAACTACTAAATCATTGACCCAAAGCAAAACCAAAAGACCAAATTTACTATGATCAATAATACAGCAGGATGCAATAATTTATCTTACTGTCAATTAAAAAAATAATTGAGTAACTATGACTTATGTGGGCTTTATCAATTCCAAAACTCATAAAAATTGAGAAATCAAGAAAGTCAGCATATGTCTTCAAGATCAAAAGATAACAGAATTAATCCTACAGTCGTTATTTGAGTGGAATACACAGTAAAAACATAGCCAGTCCAGACTACTATGCCCAACGAATCTTTCAATTACCAAAGAGGGAGAAAACAAGATTTTCCATGGCACAACCAAATTTAAACAATATTGATCCACAAATTCAGCCCTAGACAAGATACTAGAAAAAAAAAAAAAAACAATTGCAACATAAGAAAGTTAACTACTCCCAAGAAAACATAGAAAACAAACAATTCTACACTAGCAAAATGAAAAGAAGGGAAACACACATATACACTCACAAACATTATCAACATCAAAATAACAGGCTTCAACAATCATTGGTCACTAATATCTCTCAACATCATTGGACTCAATTCCCCAGTAAAAAGATCGAGGCTAACAGAATGGATGTAAAAAAAAATGCATTGAGATCAGATCATACCAGAACATCTATGCCCCAAATGCAAGAACACCCACATTCATAAAAGAAAGATCACAAAATCTTAAATCATACACTGAATCCTTCAATTAATAGAGGAAAAAGTGGCCATGGATCTTGTTAGACTATTTTCTCCTGATTAATGGTGTCAGATTCCTCGGGGTGAGTTTGATCTTTGTCCTCAGAATATCTACAACCAACAGCCCGAAAATCAGCAAACAGCAAACAGCAAACAGTAGCAGGAGCATTCAGGCAGAGCAGCAGCCACCAGCTCCTCTCAGGGCTCTGGCATCTATATACCTTCTGAAGAGTTCCCAGAATTCCAAACATGAGCTATTCTTAGCTGGCAAAATCATACTGTTGCTAGAGCATGGGACAAATTATACTTAACTGCTGTGGACAATCTGAAGCAGCCCTAATCCCATACCTGGGATAAAAACACACTAACGGGCAAAATACCATATTCAAATAACATTTCTGTTTTTAAAGAAACCAAAAGTTTCACTACATTTTCCCCTTTCTGCTTTAAGTCATTAATTATACTGTATTTAGTGAGAACTTACAAGCAGACATTTTCAATAAACTAAAGGCTTTTTTAGATCAGTGTTTCAGTTTGTGTTGTTGTTATTGTTTTGTTTTGTTTTGTATTGATTTGGGGATGTTGTTTTCTACGGCCTGGTGACTCTCAGCTACTCTCATCAGAATGGTTCATTCTTTTTGCTCCTATGATATTAGCATGATACTCTTCAAAGCCAATATCAATTGTGTCCCTCATCCACTTGTCCATTAGTGCTGCCTGTGACATTAACAGTCTAACAACTATTTTATATTCAATATTTGCATTCTCATAAGCCAAGGTCTCTCTAAACACCTGTCTAGCTTCAGAGTCTGATAGGGCTTTCTTTACAGCTAAAACCAATCTTTGCAAAAAAAAAAAAATCTTTGAAGGATTCTCCAGAGTCTTGTACAATCTTAGTAAATGAGTTGTACTTTTTCCTAGGCTCCTAAACTTGTCTCAAGTTTTTATTTATTTATTTTTATTAATTACACTTTATTCACTTTATATCCACCTTGTAGCTCCCTCCTCCCTCCCCTCTCAATCCTTCCCTTCCTCCCCCTTCTCCACACATGCTCCTCCCCAAGTCCACTGATAGGGGAGGTCTTCTTTTCCTTCCTTCTGATCCTAGTCTATTAGGTCTCATCAGGAGTGGCTGCATTGTCTTACTCTGTGGCCTGGTAAGGCTGCCCTCGACCTCCCCCCCAGCAGGAGGTGATCAAAGAGCAAGCTTTTAAAGACACTAAGTGATATTGGTCTATAATGGCATCATCAAATCTAATCTGTTCTTGAAAATCAGAAAATGACCTTCACAAAGCAATTTGATCTTTAACAATATTCACTTCCCTTGCTCAATTTCATTGTTCAATATCCATGGCTTCTTCCCTCCCACAGGTTAACCATTGTAACTGCCAACCAGCCTCCAGCAAAGTTGTTTCCAGACCCCGACAATCTTGGGGAATATTTCTATTTTGGGTAGCCAAGGTACTTAATATATGTAAGGTTAATGCATTACAACAGAAACCATACACTCTTTAAAACTCCTCAGATCTACCATTTTTTATAGAACCCCATGTTATCTCATAATCATGATCAGCACCATTAGCAGGCATGAGTTGTATAATTACTGGGAAAGCAGATGATGATTTTGTAATCCCAGGCCATATGTCCTCTGGTAGCACAGTTGGTTCAAGATTAACTTTCAAAGCAGTCTACTTTTCTTTAACTCCTTCACCTCGCAAGGCCTCCCATTCCTCCTTGCTGCACACCCAACTCCCAGGCCAGCCCATTGGCTGTGAGGACTGAAAACCAAAAGGCCTAAAGCTGCCTTCTAGCCTGATATGCATCATTCATTGGTAAGCTCCAGCTCTCTTGCTCAGTCACAGGGTCTGAGTCCCTTTGTTCTCCCTTTTCTGGAGCTACTCATTTCCAAAGTGCTTTCACCTTTACCCTTAATTGTTCCAGTTGCTTAGTCAACTCAGCAACTTTTTTTAAAAAACTGAGTGAATAGAGTGACCCTTTGGCTTTCCCATTTCATTGAGTTTTCTTTTTTGTTATTGTTTCTCAGATGCTTTCATTTCCACCTGCAATATTTCAAGCTGTTTAGCCATAAACATTTTGCTGACATCTTAAAACAGAATATCTGTTCTTCCCCTGCTGTTTCCTCTATGACATTAGAAATCAGATTTCTCATATAAATCAGATAGCCCCATGTCTGGGCAGCACTTGTAAAAGTACTTTTGGATATTTTATTGGATTCTTTTCCCAACTTCCTACACTATCCCTATCCCTTCTAACTTCCAATACTATGCAGAAAAGAATAAAGATTATAAGGGCAGATGTCCTTGTTGTGTACTTGAGCATCTTTTGGATATATGCCTAGGAGTGGTATAGTGGATCTTGAGAAAGCACTGTTCCTAGTTGTCTGAGGAAGTGACCAATTGATCTCCAAAGTGGTTGTATAAATTTACATTGCCACCATCAGTGGAGGAGGGTTCCTCTTTCTCCATATCCTCTCCAGCATGTGTTGTCACTTGAGTTATTCATCTTAGTCATTCTAATGGGTGTAAGGTGAAATCTCAGGGTCATTTTGATTTGCATTTCCCTGATGACTAAGTACATTTAATATTTCTTTTAAGTGTTTCTCTGCAATTTGATATTCCTTTATTGAGAATTCTCTGTTTAGCTCTGTACCCCATTTTTTATTAGATTTCTTGATTTGTTGCTGATCTGCTCAACTATGTTTGTAGCAGCTATTATTTGTAATAGCTAGAAGCTGGAAAGAGCCTAGATGCCCCTCAGTTGAAGAGCAGATACAGAAATTGAGGCACATCTAAGCAATGGAATATTACTCAGCAATAAAAAACAAGGAAATAATGAAATTTGCAGGTAAATTGTGGAAACTGGAAAAGATCATCCTGAGTGAGGTATTCCAGAAGCAGAAAGACACACAGGGTATATACTCACTCATAAGTGGGTATTAGACATATAATATAGGATAAGCATACTAAAATCTGAACCTTAAGGAAGTTAACCAGGAAGGAGGACTGGCTAAGATGCTCAATCCCCACTGAGAAAGGCAAAGAGGATGGACATTAGAGGAGGGAAAAAACAAGGAACACGACAGGAGCCTACCACAGAGGACCTCTGAAAGACTCTACCCTGCAGGGTATGGAGGCAGATGCTGAGACTCATAGCTAAACTTTGGGCAGAGTGCAGGGAATCTTATGAAAGAAGTGGGAGATAGTAAGTCATGGAGAGGATAGGAGCTCCACAAGGAGACCAACAGACCCAAGAAGTGCGGACATAGGACTTCTATGTCAGCTAAGGACAGCCAAGGACCACTCATGGAGATGACCTGGAACCCCTGCACAGAGGTAGCCTATGGCAGTTCAGTACCTAAGTGGGTTCCATGGTAATGGGGACAGGGACTGTCTCTGACAGGAACTGATTGGCCTGCTTTTTGATCACGTTCCCCTGAGGGGGAAGCAGCCTTACCAGGACACAGAAGAAGACAATGCAGCCACTCCGGATGAGACCTGATTGGCTAGGATCAGAGGAAAGGGGGGGGGGACCTCCCTTATGAGTGGACTGGGAGAGGGACACTGGTGGGTAAGAGGGAGGGTGGGATTGGGAGGGGAAGAGAGAGGGAAGTACAGGGCGGATACAAAGTGAATAAACTCTAATTAATAAAGATAAAAATAATTAAATAAAAAAGAAGGAAAAGGTTATAAAGGACATTGATTTTGTTAGTCTACTTCTTCGTTTATATATGTATATATGTATATATGTATGTATGTACATATATATGAATGTATATATGTATATGTGTACATATCTATATGCATTCACATGTACATGCATACATTTAGATATACATATATGTGTATGCATGCGTATATATATACATATATGTATATATTTATACATGCATATATGCATACCTGTATGTATATGTAGGTATGTATATATGCATGTATATATATGTATATGTAAGTATATACATATATGTATATACTTGGACCACAATTTATCCTGCCAACAAGATGTTCAGGAATAAAGACACAGAAGAGATTAAGGAAATGTCCAACTAACGCCTGGCCTAACCTGAGACCCAGCCCATGGGAGAAAGCCAACCCCTAACACTATTGATGGTAATCTGCTATGCTCAAAGACAGAGCCTGGCATAGCTGTCCTCTGAGAGACTCCACCAAACAGCAGATTGAAACAGATTCTGAGACTCACAGCCAAACATTAGGCATAGTGTAGGAAGTCTTGTGAAAAGTGGAGGAAAGTAGGGAACAGAAATTCCACAAAAAGACCAACAGAGCTGACCAATCAGGGTCCAGATGGTCTTGTGGAGTCTGAAGCACAGCACCAACCAAGGACGACACATAGACTGCATGTAGGCAGTAGCCAATGGGTAGCTCAGGTTTTATGTGGGTTTCCTAGTTAGAAAAACCAGGCCTGTCTCTGACATGAATTCTGCTGCCTTCTTTTTAATCACTCCCCTTGGCAGGACAGCTTCCCCAGGTCTCAGAGGTAGAGGGCACATCATCAGTCCTCATGCACCTTGATAAGCTTGGGTGGCTGGGAAAGGCTAGGGTCCCCTTTTCTGAGGAATATGGGAGTGGATATAGGGGAGAGGACAGGAGGGTAAGACAGGAGGAAGAGGTGGGAGGTGACTTTGATCAGGGTGTAAAGCGAATAAATAAAATTTGAGAAAAGAAGTTGATAACAAATACCGCCTAATAAAATAGAAATATAATTTTTGTGTATATTTAATTCAATACCCATATGTATTGTTTATTACAACAGATAAAGTAAAGAAATCAATAGATACAAGTGAGGGATATACTATGTTTGAGTCAAAGGATTCAGCATAGAATACATGCTAATTGTTCCTTTCTTCCCTGAAAGAGTGGTCAAAATCACTGGGTTTATAGCAGACACTGAAAAGTATATTCTTATTTATTTCTTTGATTTTTTTTGTTTGTTTTAGACAAGGTTTCTCTGTGTAGCCTTGGCTGTCCTGGACTCACTTTGTATACCAGGCTGTCCTGAAACTCACAGAGATCCATATGACATTAAGAATAATCACACAGTATTTCCTGTACCAGTCTCAGGGACTACCTCCAAATACTTTTTTCAATTTTTTCCTTTATCATGGTAAAGGCATCAGAAGTTTTAGCTGCACTATTGAGATGAGAGGCCCTTCTGGGAATCTGATTATCATTATTTGTAAAGTTTTTAAAAAGATGTAAGTCTGCAGCATTTTGTCATATTCAATAATGTTACACACTATACCACCATTACTTGTAGTCTGAAAAAGAAACTTCATGTTTTTCCTTTTGCTTATTCTGTATTTACTAAGCCCATTTATTCTACCACTGGTCTATCTTGATATACTAACTAAAATAATGCTTCATATATAGTTTAGATTCTTAAAGGTAGTATTTCATCCTCTTCCTCTTTGCCTCTTTCCTGCCTTGTAAACATTAGCATGTGATAGACCGTACATTTTATTTCTCTATTGTTTAGCCACATATGTTCCCTATAAATATATGCAATATGAATATTTTTTTGTTTTCTAATGAATGCTCATTGCAACATGTTAAGTAGTTGAGGTTAAAATAAAAATTAAAACACCAAGCTAACAAGATTTAAAAATTATTTACTACCAATAGTATGTGAAGGAAATAAACTGATAGTGGACTTATAGTTTGTATGACTACATGAATTTTATGCATTAGCAAATGAAGTCTTTCTGACTATTATACTATTTTAATTATAAAAGAGAGAGCCCTTGATTTTTAAACATCCTGGGTTTTAATCACTTAATTCATCCCAATGTAATGTATAAAAAGAAAAGACATAGCAATATAGATTAACAAGTATCTGGAACATTTTCACTGTCTTAAAATGAACAGATTTTACCCAAATTACAGTTATATTTAGAATAGTTACTTACCAAGCAGGCTTTGTAGTTTCTTGGATATCCACCTTGGGAAACCTATGGAGAGCCTTGAAGCTCTCTTCCACGTCCCTCAAGAGCACAGAGAAGAGATGAATGTCTCATGAACATTTGGCTGTTGAAGAGAACAGGTACACCTTTGGGTGATTACATTCCGGTATAAACAACAGACTCAGTGGTTTAATGTAACATTTCTTAATGAAAGTTACAAAGATACACTCCCCAAATTGCAGGTTGTGTTTCACAATCAAGTCTTTTCTCAAAAGAGGAGTTTGTAATGTAGGCTGCAGGGTAAAGAATAGCAGATATTTATTTACATTTGTTAACAATTCAGGTAAGAGACTAATTAGCAATTTAAAAGAATTACTTAAAAAGAATTAACTCTTATGGCCTACTACTAGAGTTGCAGCTATCTACAAAGTCAGATATTTCAAACTCCTAAACTGCTGATTCTGCTCTTCAAGGTGAATCCGGGCAGGTTGCTTCTCATTGGATCCATTGCCATTGGCTAAACACTGATATGTCTTTGATACTCAGAAACCCTTCCAGCTATGAATTCTAGTTCAAAACAATTATGATTAGTCTTAGTCAACAAAGTGCAAAGAAAAACAAATATCCTGATTGTGGCAAAGTGTAGAATGAATTGGGGATTGTTAGAGGTGGGAAAGAGAGAAACTGGGAAATAGGGAACGAGTGACCCAAGAGTGTAATAAAAGTTTAATATAAATTTATGAAATCATCAGAGAACTAACTTAATTTTAAAAAGGTTTTTTGTTTTGCTTTGCTTTTTGTTTGTTGTTTTTGTTTATGGTTTTGCTGAACATATTTGGAAGGTCAGTATTCTGAACCCTTAATACTCACAGGCTTGTTAAATCTGTTGCAGATACCCTACAAATTCAGCAAATACCGAATGAGAAATATTTAACATCTAAAGTGTAGATTAAACACTTCTATCTAATGAGGAAGACTGTGTCTGCTTTTAACTAAGATTTCTTCTTTGTAAATAAGCAATCATTGTCTGGATTTATTTGATAAATAATAAAATTAATATATGCATTAAACTTGAATGATGCAAACAATAACTATCAATAATAAAAACTAAAATAAGGCTAATGTAATGTCTTACATTAACAATTTTGATGAAATATGCAATTGAACTCTGTAAAGCAAATTCCAGGGAAAAGTGAAAATTCAATTCTTTGTCCTCAGAATTTTAATTCCTTTAAATGTTTTCCTTGCCTATCTTGTCTTTTAAGAATATTACTCATCTGAAAATTACATTATTTCTACAGAGAATAATTTTGTGATAAGAATCTCTGGCATTTATTGGAATAAATGGCAGAATCTGACAGGAATAAAACCAGATATTTCAAAATTAAATACCTTGTTAAATTGTGCTAGTGTTAAAATAACTTCAAATGGTGCAAAGTTAATAGTATACTGTTTCCTACCTTTCACCTTTGAAACAATTTTTAAAAATAGTAATTAACAAAGAATTTAATGTTTAGCTTTCTCCAATTTGATACTAAGTTATCTGTGTGGGGATGATATATTCAACATTTGCCACTGATATCATATTTAGCTCAGCTCTATAGAATAAGAAATTGTCTTATTCCTCTTGGAATTTTTGTTTTTGTTTTTTATTTTTGAGTAGAATTCTCTTTTTTCATCATCATTATTATCTTTTTCTTAAAATTTTATTTTATTTAATTTTTTAATTTTTATACTATACTTTATTCACTTTGTATCCCCCCATAAACCTCTCTCTCCTCCCCTCCCAATCCCACCTTTCTTTCCCCTTCTTCACACATGCCCCTCCCAAGTCCACTATTTTTGAAAGTCTTTTAAAAATTTTTATTAATTACACTTTATTCACTTTGTATCTCCCCATAAACCCTCCCCTCCTCCCCTCCTAATCCCACCTTTCCTCCCCCTTTTCCACACATACCCTCCCCAAGTCCCGTGATAGGGGAGGTCTTCCTTTCCTTCCTTCTGATCCTAGTCTATCAGCTCTCATCAGGAGTGGTTGCATTGTCTTCCTCTGTGGCCTGGCAAGGTTGCTCCCCCCTCAGGGGGAGGTGATCAAACAGCAGGCCAATCAGTTCATGTCAAAGGCAGTCCCTGTTCCCATTATTATGGAACCCACTTGGATACTGAACTGCCATGAGCTACATCTATGCAGGGGTTCTAGGTTTTCTCCATGCATGGTACTTGGTTGGAGTATCAGTCTCAGAAAAGGCCCCTGTGCTCAGATTTTTTGGTTCTATGTCTCACCTTGTGGAGCTCCTGTCCTCTCCCTATCTTACTATTTCCCACATCTTCTGTAAGATTCCATGCACTCTGCCCAACAGTTGGCCATAAGTCTCAGCATCTGCTTTGATAGTCTGAAGGGCAGAACCTTTCAGGGGCCCTCTGTGACAGGCTCCTAACTTGTTTCCTGTTTTCTTCTTCAGATGTCAATATGCTTTGCTTTCTGGCTGGGGATTGAGCATTTTAGCCAGAGTCTTCCCTCTTGAGTAGTTTCTTTAGGTGTACAGACATTAGTAGGTTTATACTATTTTATATGTCTCTATGAGTGAGTGTATACCATGTGTGTCTTTCTACTTCTGGGATAGCTCACTCAGGATGATCCTTTCCAGTTCCCACTATTTACCTGCAAATTTCATGATATCTTTGTTTTTTATTGCTGAGTAATATTCCATTGTGTAAATGTACCACAATTTCTGTATCCATTCCTCAACTGAGGGGCATCTGGGTTGTTTCTACATTCTGGCTATTACAAATAAAGCTGCTATAAACATGGTTGAGCAAATGTCCATATTGTGTACTTGAACCTCTTTTGGATATATGCCTAGCAGTGGTATAACTGAATCTTGAGGAAGCCTTATTGCAAATCAAAATGACTCTGAGATTTCACCTTACACCCATCAGAATGGCCAAGATTAAAAAAAAAAAAAAAACCAACTCAAGTGACAACACATGCTGGAGAGGTTGTAGAGAAAGGGGAACCCTCCTCCACTGCTGGTGGAAATGTATACTTGTATAACCACTCTGGAAATTAATCTGGCGCTTCTTCAAACAACTAGGAATAGCACTTCCTCAAGATACAGCAATACCACTACTGGGCATATATCCAAAAATTTATTTTTAATTAATTTATTTTTTATTAATTAGAGTTTATTCACTTTGTATTCCAGGAGTAATCCCCTCCCTCATCGCTTCCTGGTCCCACTCTCCCTCTTGGTAGAAAATTTTTATAATAGCTATGAATTTGTATTCAATAATCTATGTATGCATTCTAGTTTTTGCTTTACCCATATGTGTGATTTAAAACATATCATGTAACCTTTATAGCATTTAATTAATAACACTACTTCAAAATATATATTTTCTGATGACAGTAGTCATTGGCCTTTACAGAGGCTGTGATTTACATTCTTCCATTGCTGATTTTATATGCATGCAATAAACTATGCAAATTAACTATGACACAACATCCGGGAGTGGGGTGTCAGAAGGTCTCTAACCTCTAAGGGTACAAAGATACATTCTGAAAATGATATTACATTTCATTTTCATTGGGATCCCCATACAAGCTTGTCATCTTTTAGCTTGCTGGTGCGTTCTCCTATTGCTAGATGATAACAGCAAAGTAGAAAAAGACAAATGTGTTATTACTGTCTGGTCCTTAGTTGCTAAAAATGTAACGCTCTGTGGCGCTGAGATGGGAGTAAAAATGTTTATATTTGGATTTTAGAAAAAAAAACATTTCAAGGCTAGAAAGAGTATTGTCAACTAAAGAAAGGGAAAAACTATAGATCTAAGAATAAGATAGATTTAGAAGATAGGGGACTTGGAAAGGGGCAGGAAAGAGACGAAGGAGGGCTGAGAGGGATAGGGCGGGAATGCGGGAGGGGGCTACGGCTGGGATACAAAGTACATAACCTGTGATTAATATAAAATTAAAAAAATAAAAAATAAAAACTGAATTCAATACCAACCTCATTCTCTGTGGGGCAAGAAAGAAGCCTCCCTGCCCAGCGTCCTTGACTTAGCTGGAGGCTGGAGTGTGCTAGGCCCCTGTGGAGTAGAGCATCAAATTCTAGCTTTTTTTTTTTTTCCTTTCTCGGTATATTGTGCTAAGAGATTACACTGTGTCTCTATGTGGATTCAGACAATTAGCATTTACCAACATGTGTCTGTCTACTTTCTCTTGTTTAATAAAAAGAAAACCAAGAAATAAAAACTGGGGTATAGAAGGTCAGCAAAGGGTGGGTATGAGTTGTCTGGGTGGGTGGGTAGGCGGGCATTTTGATATTGTGGCGTCTCTTTTTGGTATGTTTAATTTTGATGTTTAACAGACATCCTTGCAGTTTAAGGTGACACTTTTAAAATAAAATTCTTTCCTAATGAAAAAAAAAAAAAAAGAATAAGATACCATGTCATACTTGCTAGTCAGAGCCCTAGTTTCCAGAGACAAAAGGGAAGTTTGATTTGTGGCACTTTTACACAAATGAGGTGGTGGAGCATTCTGTAACAAAATCTGTAAATGCATAGTAGTAAAGGATTTACACAGACATTTGCTGAGCATCCAATTCACTGTCACCCTCCCCTGAGCCCCCACCCCCCAAAAACCCCTGACACTCGGGAAGAGAATTTTGAACTTTTTACTATTTATTTATACCATTATTTCTTACCTCCTCCATAATAAATCGCTTTAGATCAATCCCCAGAACAGAGGGAATATCTTACATTTTATAAACTTTTTAGGGGTGACAGGAACATTCACATTATGTGATTTAGTTCAGCATGACATGGAGGAGCCAAGTACTATGATTTGAGAGCTGTCAAGTCACAGCACAAACTGCTCTTTCACTCTGATTCAGAGATATTTGCAGGAAGGTCTAATTCAGTCTATGGGATCTGCCCTAAAGCAGCAGACCTCATGTTTAGTAGGTATATGAGTATGAGCACACTTGACATATGTCATGTCTGAGCAGGAATGTTAAAGGTAACCTCTTGGTTCCCTTCTGCACATTGCTTTTCCCCTTGGGCATAACAGTTTTTCAAATAATGCTGCTTCTTATTCCAAGTCCTAAGAAGAAATGACAACTGCATTAATGGGCTGATAGAGCTAACATCAAAGAGTGAATTGTACTGCTCAACCCAACAACTTCAGCAAAATCTTCTCCCAGCAGAAGATTCATGGGGAAATTCTAATTTTGGGGGGTCCATTCTTACCATAATCTCATAGTCAAAAGGGGAAACAAGGGTCTCTTTGAAATAGATGAATTCCTCCATATAAAACACCTGCGGGAGGTCAGTGAACAACAGAGTAAACCTGCTTCGGATGGCAGATATGCAGCTAAGCATTTACCTTATATAATATGAAAAATATATTGTAAATCAGTATATTTTGCATATGAGTATCTCTTTACTAAATATTGCTAAAGTGACTAAGAAAATGCAAAAAAGTTGGACAATAAAGCTTAAAAATTAATATACTCTCAAGAAAGTAATTTATTGCAAAGCCCTTGTGAGAAGCTCAGTAGACACTAGATTTCAGCTTTGAAGAGAAAAATATGTCAAATGAATATGATTTAGAGGAAACTTCAGAGGGATAATCATTGAAACTTGACACATAAAGATATAACTAAGTACAATTTCTATAAAAGAAACAATAAAATCTAAAACGTGCTTGTAGTAATGCATTTCAAGTCATTCCTTAAATATCTAAGAATATAAATACATTTCTTTAGGAAAATGCTACAATAATTGTTTTTTGGGGGAGGCAAGGGGGGAACTTCACATAGGTTGCTTCTATTGTATAATAGTTAACATTCTGAACTCTGGAAAATTGCCCATCATCCTACCTACAAGCACTGTATTTGACAGTATACAAGGGTCTGGTGGCAAATGTTCTCTGAGTAAACCAAAAGTAAAAATCCCTTTCTTTTAGCACAGTGAAATGTGGGGGAATTCACATTTTAACCCTCAATCAATATAAAATTTTTAAAAGTTAATTGTGAAGCATCTAGACAACAATTAGCTTGTCTATAGGGTGGAAAGAGATTCCCTCCCTCAAATTGCACTTGGTGATATGTGCAAATACCATAGAAATTACTATATCAGCATATTTTTGAAGGTGCTATAAAACCATGCCCTACATAGAGTCTGAACTGTGCATGTTATCAATAATAGATATGGTATAGGATGACATCATTAGCAGCCTTAAAAGTAGTCTGTTTAGTTCTATCATCAAGCACATTTAATCTCTTTTTTTTTTCAGTTGAATTTGTTTTTTGCGCATGCTACAATACTTTCCTAGTTGGTAACATAAGATCCACAGATACTTAATATGTGAACAGAAGAAGACATGCTTGAATCATGAAATTATACATAATAAGAAACAAATGAAAGGAAAGCGGAAAGTCCAGTGTTATCGAGTACAGGGACAGTGAAAGGGGGAAAGCAGCACATCAGAGGCTACTCCAAAACAACAGGAGTAAGTATTATTATAAACTTTATCTTTTACTACAATTAATGAAAGTGTCTATTCTCTATGAAACTATATCTGGTGGTATAGCACAGATAACACAGAGACAAACATACCTAGAGAAATAGCTGAGAATTAAAAACAACAAAAAAAGGAGTAAAAATATAAACTTCACAAAGAAAGCTTAACATGAAGGGAGATGAATGAATAAAGTAAAATTAGAATGTTTCATGTACATTCTTTATATTTTCTCCTTTCATGGTAACATTTAAAGACAGCAGACTATAGAAATATATGAGGCAGAGATAATGAAATGGATCAACACCACTTAGAAGATGAAAAAGGAATTTCAACATTGCATTAGACAGAAGAAAAAGACAAGAAAAATTACTTCCATTCTCTATTTGCAAATTAAAACATTTCATTCTGTTACTCATATTTCTTCCCTGAAGTGGTATAACAAGAGAACTACTGTGAGTAAGTGAACAGGTAACTGATTACATGCATGGAAAGGAAACAGTTTCACTGTCTTCTCTGTACAGAAAAAAGAAAGTGTAAAAACAGACGGTTTGTGAGACAGCATTGATGGCAGGCTTAATGGCGGAAAACAAAGCATGTACTGCACAGTTCTAGATAGAGTCCGCTGGGAAGTGGCAGCCAACCAGAATAATGACAGAACTTAGAGTGGAAATGACCCATTTATTCCATGCACTGAACTCTTCAATAACTGAGAGGGAGTTGTAATAAACTTGATAAAATAATAGTGGCTAAAATTGAGTAGTTGAAGGAACAGGTACAGCCAGATGGCACAATTTCCAAAGGAACAGATGCTTTTAACACTAGGTTGGGACAGCAATGGTCCTGAAATGGCATTAGAGAGGGAATTTGAAGTGATCGTTGTCTGCCAGCACTAATGTAGGTGGGATGGAGGGTACCTGGGAAGTTGTATCATTTTAGCAGATAACCAGCTTTCAGGTAGTGCAATGAGGCAAAGCAAAGTTCTGTGAAAATGTGCAGATGCAGGAGATGTTTTCAGCCACGATTTTAGTTGAGAATATGAGTTCTCAAGACAGCAAAGGAACAATAAAAAGTAGTGATATAGGAAGAAAATCACAGAAAGAAATATGTGATTTGTAAGTCTATTTTTGTTTTGCCATTATAATAAAGGAAAGTATTGATGTTCTTAGAATTATCTGGATACAGTTTTCCAAAACTATGTTTTTCTTCACATACCCCAGAAAAATTGGTTATTGAAGCTTTTGTTGGAAAAAAAGAGAAGAAGCAAATAGTGAAAAGAAATGTGTCTACATACTTGAAGAAGTGTGTAACTTTCCTTGTGGGTGAATCATTCAGTGTGTAAGGCAGCTTTTACCTAGTAAGCACATGAATATCGAGCATAAAAGGAGGAATCAAACACTCAAATGAAGTAACATAAATGTTACTGTTCATGGATATTTGCATTTTTATTGTAATTTCAAAATGTGAAATCAACCAAGATGCTCAGTGCAGATGGATGGACAATAGTGAAGTCCATCCATAAAGTTATTCAAGGCAGCAGAGAAGTATGTTATCAAAACAAAAAATGTACGTAGGAAATTCAACATATGAAAGTATGTGAGAAAAGCCTATTTGAAAAGTGACTGCTCTTTTATTAATTTTATTTTTATTATTATTCACATTTTATTAACTCTGTATCCCAGATGAATCCCCCTCCTTCATTCCCCCCCAATCCCATCCTTCCTCCCTCATCTACTCCCTGCCCCTTTCCAAGTCCACTGATAGGGAATGACCTCCTCCCCTTTCATCTGACCCTGGTTTATCAGGTACCTTCAGGATGCTCTTTTTGATTTAAATTAGAGAATACTCTAGTAAAAACAGAAAAATAAAAAGTATGGAGATGGTTAAAAAGAAAAACAGCAAGAACACAGGGGTTGACAGAGGTTTGGCAGTTAAGGTAGAAAAGGCTGTCTTTTTAGAGAAATGAAAATAATTTCATGTGCTATAATGGTCAGTAAATGGTATTACGAATTTCCCAAAAAATATTAAATATGCTTCATATCACAAACAATATCTGTGGATTTTAGGCTTGAGTCATCTATCAATTTGGTTCCATCAATGGTTATGAATATACCATAGAGCAAGGAAATGATGGTGTCAATGGGAGGTTATATCTGTGTTGACAACAAGCAGATATGGCTTATTTCTCCACCTTCCTCTTGCTTTTGTTGAACCTAAAACTACTGTAAAAATACTATAAAAACATTTTTACTGGCATAACACCACTATTTCCCCAAGGGTATGTAAGCTCTCACTCTTGAAAAATCAGAGAAGTAGATATTGTACATCCTATGAAATACATAAACTGTCTCTTTTCTTTTGTATTTGTAATAGATTGCTGCTGTCCCCCAGGACTTCTCCATCCAAAGAAAGGATTCAAGTTGGAAAAAGTAATGTAAAACAAAAATATAGGGATTTCAGTAATATATATATATATATATATATATATATATATATATATATATATATTCAGCTATTATCAGCAGAAGAAAAATACCTGTTGTCTTCTGGGGTTAGTGCTGGATTCTGAATAAAAGGTAAAAACAGAAAATCATGGCATCCTTCACTGACAAATGTTGCACAAAAGTAAATCAGAGATGCAACAGTATAGAAATTGCATCCATATAAGAGGCAAAAAAACCCATGTAATAATTCCCAGGGCCACAAGAAGGGAACCAGAGTGCTGCGCTGAGGAATTTACTTCATGTGAATCTCACAGAGTTGAGATTTATGTTGAAATCTTATTTCAGTATACCTAGGAACATTTGAGAGTCATTTTAACATATTAATTACTTGTTTACTATGAACTCAAGAAAGAAATATTGAAAGGATTTGCCAAACAATAATAATAATTAGTAATACTAATAACAAACTAATAATCACTGGCATCAGCCTTTGAGATGCTGCCACAAAGCCAATTTGTTCAAGCTCAGTTATATGGGAGTTTTTTTGTATTATTTCTGGGAGACCAAAAAGTCTGGACTGGATAGAAAAACAACAGATATTAAAGTATAGGAAGAAACGGCATATCCTGAGATCCTATATTCAACCACCAGCATGAGAGAGAGAATAAGAGAAAGAGAGAGACAGACAGAGAGAGTCAGAGAGACAGAGAAAGAAACAGACATAGAGACAGAGAAACAGAGGAAGAGAGAAGAGAGACATAGAAGCTAACTATTCTATCTATACTGTGGAAAGAAGTAAGTAGCTGAATTATGTTATTTATTTATAATATTTCTTCAGATACATTAATATAAATAAATAATTGATTCATAAGGAGAAAATATTTGTTTTTCTTAGGCAAGTATTCATTTTTTCTGTGAAAGGAAGCATAATTCATTTCCAGGGTGTTGATCAGCAAATCATTTTGGTTTTCTTGGTTGGTAAGGTTAATTTTTTTAAATTTCCTTTATGTTTATTTCAAAGAATAACTTCATATAGTCATAAGAGAATGCTAAGATTATCTCTAGTGTTATTTTATCCTTCTCTATCTTTGAATGAATGAACCTGTCTTAAAGATCAAAAGTAATCCAACTTCTCCTATTACAGTGATGCTTAAACAGAACTTTAGCAAAATTTCAGCAGTATTATTTATATTACGAGCAGACTGATAACTTGATATTTTGTCATTTGTGCAGGTGTTCACATTTATTTATTTGGTGTGTGTGTGTATTTACACATCTGTGCTGTGATGTATGTGTGAAGGTAATAGGATAACTTTCCTTCTACTATATGGTTTCTGAGAATCAAGTTCAGGTTCTTAGTCCAATGACAACCACCCTTTATTCACTGAGCTATGTTGAAGAATTATTTTATTTCTGAAAATTTTTAAATGAAAGTAAAGCATTCTGCTGTTCTAGTTGGTTGAAATCAGCAGGCTTCAACACGCCTTTTCTAGTTGCGGTTATTGGGCAGAAGTGTGTAATTTCTAACAAGAGGTGTAGTGCTCACCGGAGAACTGTTGATTTTAAGTGTAAGATGAAACAAGGAGGAAACTGAGTAGATTATATCCCCAGAGCCACCAGCACTAAATTCTTATGAAATGCAAAAGGTTCTGAAGCTCTTATTATATAACCAAACAAAAAGCACCACAAAAGTACATATTCTGACTGATCGGAAACAAATGAGAAAAACACAGTTCAGTATGATGAAAGGAAATGATGGATTATGGATACAGGTAATGGTTTTTCAAAAGGTGGTAGGATTGATGCTATAGAGAATTTGGGAATTGTTTTACTTAAAAGGCATTAAAACTTTTGTGCAAGGTGATAAGTATGGACCTATTCATATTTTTCTACAGGTAGATATCCAGTTAGACTAGCATTGTTTGTTCAAGATATTTGTTGTTTTTTTCCATTGTGTGGTTTTGGCTACTTTGTCAAAACACAGGCATCCTTAGGTGTGTGGGTTTATTTCTAGGTCTTTGATTTGATTCCATTGGTCTACCATTCTGTTTCTATGCCAGTACCATGCCTTTTTATTATTGTTGCTCTATAGTACAACTTGAGAGCAGAGATAGAGATACTTTCAAAAGTTCTTTTATTGTACAGATGGTTTTAGCTATCTGGGTTTTCTTTTTGTTTTTGTTTTGCCATATGAACTTGAGAATTGTTCTTCCAAGTTCTGTAAAGAATTGTGTTGGTATTTTGATGCAGATTGCATTGAATTTGTAGATCACTTTTAGGGACGGCCATTTTTACTATGTTAATCCTACTGATCCATGAGCGTGGGATATCTTTCTATTGGCAGGTGCAATAAAAAAATAAAAAATTATATTAAAATGAGCAAAAGTTTTATATGTGGAACAGTAATTACAGTTACTGTTATTAAATAGTGGTATTAAATTTTGTAGTATTAGATGGAGAATGATTAGATATTATGAAAAGCATTAAATCTATAAGAGTCAAAATGTTTATTTTATTTATTTTATATCACAAGGGTGCCCCCTCCTATCATCTCAATCTCACGTTCCCCTTTCCCTTTCCCCCCAGGAAAGGAGAGGCTCCCTCCCCTCCAGCACAAAAAGTCACATGAGGATTGAGCATATCTTCATCTCCTAAGACCAGGCAAGGCAGCGCTGCAAGGGGGAAGTGATCTAAAAGCAGGCACTAGAGTCCATGTTAGAGACAGCCCCCCTCCCTTCTTCCATTCTCCAGGCAACCCATATAAAGACCAAGGGGCTCATTGGCTACATGTGTGCAAGGGCCTAGGTCCAGATCCTGCATGCTCCTTAGTTGATGTCCCGGTCTCTGAAAGCCCCATGGGACTGAGTTAGTTGTCTCTGTTGGTCTTTTTGTGAGGTTCCTATCCCTTCCATGTCCTTCCATGTCTCACCCAACACTTAAACAGGACCCTGGAGCTCTGCAGCATGCTTGACAGCCAGTCCCAGTGTCTGTTCTCATCCTTTCCTGGATGGAGCCTTCCAGAGAACAGTCAAGTTAGGCTTCTGTCAGCAAGCATAGCAGAGTGTCATTATTAAGGAAGGAGCTGGCTCTTTACAGTGGAGTGGGTCTCAGGTTGGGCCAATTATTGGTTGGACTTTCCCTTGCTCTTTGTTCACTCTTTATCTCTGCACCTCTTGTAGGCAGGGTAATTTTTGGACCAAAGGGTTTTTTTTTTTTTCCAGTGGGATGTTGTTCTTCTTCCACTAATCTTACCTGGTTAGGAGGTGGTCACTTCAGTTTTCCTTTCCCTCCCTGTTAGGATTCTCAGCTAGAGTCACACCCATGTCCCCCCAGCAGCCTATCCTGTTATAGACCTCCAATTTGACAAAGAGATACCTCATCTCAGTTTCCCTTCTTGTTCCTATCCCTCTCACCTCCCACCCCTGTTCTCCCACATCTTATCCCTCCCATTTCATCCCCTATCCAGTTCCCTCTCTTTATCAGTTTCTGCTATCTATTCTATTTCCTCTTCTGAGTGACATTCTGGCATCTTCCCTTGGACCCTCCTCCTTTCTTAGCTTCTTTGGGGCTATGGATTTTAATATAGTTATCCTGTACTACAGATCTAATATCTGCTTATAAATTAGTACATATCATGTGTGTCTTTCGGGGAATTACCTCACTTAGGATGTCTTTTTCTAGTTTCATTTGCCTGCAAATTTCTTCTTTGTTTTTTAATAGCTGACTAGTATTCCATTGGGTAGTATACCACAATATCTGTGTCCATTCTTCAGTTGAGGAACATCTAGGTTGTTTGCAGTTTCTGGCTATTACCAATAAAGCTGCTATGAACATAGTTGAGCAAATGTCCTTTTTATATGGTGGAGCATCTTTTGGGAATATGCTCAGGAGTGGTATAGGTGGGTTGTGAGGTAGAACTATTTCCAATTTTCTTTTTTTTAATATTTTATTAAATTTATTTTTATATTAATTACAGTTTATTCACTTTGTATCCCAGCTATAGCCCCCTCCTTTATTTCCTCCCAATCCCACCCTCCCTCCCATGTGCCTCTCCAAGTCCACTGAGGGGAGGTTCTCCCCCCCCCTTCCATCTGACCCTAGCTTATCAGGTTTCATCAGGACTGGCTGCATTGTCTTTCTCTGTGGCCTGGCAAGGCTGCGACTCCGTCGGGGCAGGGTGGGTTGGGGAGGTTGTCAAAGAGCCCACCACTGAGTTCATGTCAGCAACAATCCCTGTTCCCCTTACTAGGGACCTACTTGAGCTGCCCTGGGCTCCATCTGAGCACGGGTTTGAGGTTATAGCCATGAATGGTCCTTGGTTGGACTATCATTCTCAGAAAAGACTCCTGTGCCCCAATTTTCTTAAAAAACAAAAGCACTGGATTGATTTCCATGATAGTTGTTCAAGTTTGGGGTCCCACCAGCAATAGAGGAATGTTTCTCTTTCGCCACATCCTTGCCAGCATGTGTTTTTACTTGCGTCTTTGATCTGAGCCATTTTGACTGGTATACAGTGGATTTGCATTTCTTTCATTGCTAAGGACATTGAGCATTTAAATGTTTCTCAGCCATTTGAGATTCCTCTGCTGTGAATTCTCCATTTATCTCTGTACCCCATTTTTAATTGGATTACTTGATTTGTTGACATTTAATCTCTTAAATTCTCTGTATATTTTAGTTATTAGCCCTCTGTCTGCAGTAGTGTTTGTGAAGATTTTTAGATGCTGAAAAGGTCTTTGACAAAATTCAACACCCCTTCATGTTTAAGATATTAGAGAGATCAGGAATTCAAGGCACATACTTAAACATAATACACGCAATATACAGCAAGCTAATAGCCAACATCAAGTTAAATGGAAACTTAAAGCATTCCCAGTAAAATCAGGGACAAGTCAAGACTGCCCACTCTCACCGTATCACTTCAATATAATATTTGAACTTCTAGCTAGAACAATAAGACAAGTAAAGGAGACAGAAGTTGAAAGAAAAGAAGTCAAAGTATCACTACTTCTGGATGATATGAAAGTATAAGTAAGTGACCCGCAAGTGTATACCAGAGAACTCCTGCAGCTGATAAAGACCTTCAGGCAAAAAGTTTCTGAATACAAAATTAACTCAAAAAAAAAATCAGTAGCCCTCCATTATAAAAGTGACAAAAGGGTTGAGAAAGAAATTAGGAAAAAAAAACACCCTTTACAATAGGCACAAATAATATAATATCTTGGTGTAACTATAACTAAGCAAGTGAAAGATCTATATGACAAGAACTTCGTCTTTGAAGAAGGAAATTGAAGATTTTAGAAGATGGAAATAACTCCCATGCTCATGGATTGGCAGGATTAACATAGTATAATGGCCATCCTGCCAGAAGCCATTTATAGATACAATGCAATTCCTGTCAGAATTCCAACACATTGTTTACAGACATAGAAAGAGCAACCTTTAACTTCATATTGAAAAACAAAAGACCCTTGATAGCCAAAACAATTCTATAAAATAAAAGAACTTCTGGTGCTATCTATAGCCATGATCTCAAGCCTTGCTACCGAGCATCAGTAATAAAAACTCAGTGGTAGTGTAAGGATGGAAAATTTTAACTTGGCCCTAACCATGGGAACTAACTATGGGAACTGAGACTTGTGAGCTTTAATCATTACCAAACCCGGATCGGATACAAAACCAAACCTGAATCTGATACAAAATATTTCTAAGAGACGCCCTTCTGTAGCTATGAATACAATCTCTAACTGTCCCCTAGTCACCACACCTGGGCATAGCCAATCACAGACTGCCCTGTTAAAAAAGTCCCTTACCCCTGGAACCCCTCCTGTTTTGTGGTTTTTGCCTTTATAAACTCTGTAATTCCGTTGCTGGGCACTCGGAATCACCCCCTTGTGTGGGAGCTATGTGCAGAACCCCGACATGCAGGCTACTAATTAAACCTCTTGCTGTTTGCATCAAGCTCTGTTTTTGTGGGTTATTGAGGTCTGGCATCTATCCTGAGAAATGGAGGGTCTCCCCACCTCGGGAGTCCGACAGTACTGGCATAGAAACAGACAGGCTGATCAATGGAACAGAGTTAAAGACCCAGAAGTAAACCCACACACCTACAGACACTTGATTTTCCATGACGAACCCAAAACCTACAATGGATAAAAAGAAAACATCTTCAACAAATGGTGCTGGTCTAACTGGATGTCTGCATGTAGAAAAATGCAACAAGATGCATATTTATCACCATGCACAAAACTCAAGTCCATGTGCCTCAAAGACCCTGTGACTTAAAGCCAGACACTCTAAACCTGTAATAAGACAAAGTGAGGAATTGTCTGAATCTCATTAGTATAGGAGACAACTTCTTGAAAAGAACATCAACAAAACAGGCTCTGAGATCAACAATTAACAAATGGGACCTCATGAAACAGAGAAGCGTCTGTTAGTCAAAGAACACTGTCAATAAAACAAAATGGCCTCTTTGATCACCTCTCCCTGAGTGGGGATCAGCTTTAACAGGCCACAGAGGAGGACAATGCAGCCAGTCATGATGAGACCTGATAGGCTAGGGTCAAACGGTAGGGAAGGAGGACCTTCCCTATCAGTGGACTTGGAGAGGGGCATGGGAAGAAATGATGGAGGGAGGGCAGGAATGGGAGGGAATGAGAGAGGGAGCTACAGCTGGAATACAAATTGAATAAACTGTAATTAATATAAAAAAGAAAATTTTAAATTAAAAAAAAAGGCAGCCTACAGATTGGGAAAAGATCTTTATCATTAAGTTCTGGTCTACCATGTTCCCTATGTTCTTACCAGAAAAGGTATTATTCTACCAATTGAGCAATATGACCCTAGATTAAAAAAAAATACTCAAAAGAAACAACGCTAATGTACTTAAGAAACAATTCCTGCAATAATTTTTGCTGTGTACATCCTTGATCTGTCCAAGTAGCCAGATTTGTAGACCCTTGATTCTGTTTAAATTGGTCAACATTAAATTGGTCAACATGGGGCCAGAACCTGAAAGAAATGTATGCATGGTGGTGTTTATGGAATGCATAAACCTAAACTGTATATATGTTAGTAAGATCTGTTTGTGGCTGGTTCCTTTTGAAGCCTCAGCTAGATCTTAGAAGCACGCTATATTAAAGAGTTTTAGATTTTTTTTTCTTTTCTAATCTAAAAGAATGTAGAGTGATTTCTCACTGGGAAGTTATGTTAATATGAAATCTAGCATATTAAGACCACATACAATTCAAAACCATGATGAATATAAAACTAAAATTAATATTAATAGTCAAATGAGAAGCAGGTTTTTAAAGTACCATGGTTAAAATTTTGCATTAAATTTGGGTAAGGCAACTTTCCTCTCACTTAGTCATGTGGCTTAAACTCAGTTACTGTATCTACTACTGAATCTGAGGCTTTTACCTTAAAACTTCAGCAACACAACTGTATTAAAACAATAAACTGTGAAAATCAGAAGACACTAGAAATGTTTAAAAACTGCAATATGGAAACCAGTTTATTAGTAAGAAAATATTCTTGTCAATACTTCTATAAATATTTATTAACAGATTTAAGCATTTCATAAAAATCACAGCCTGTATGTTTTCTACTAAACCTATAGCTGATATAACACTATGTAGATAGATAGGTAGGTAGGTAGGTAGATTGACAGATAGATAGATAGATGATACTTTATATATTACAAGTTAAATTTCTTATTTCAACAGATATTACTGTATATTTTCACTACCATAATTAAAAGTGAATGGATAATAATGCATATTTTTCCTGAGGTGTGGTGTTTTCATAACAGAGTAAAATAATTCATGTTTCATTAGCATTAAAATATAAGCAATTCTAGTCAAGAGTTCACAATAAAAGAACTTAGAATCACTTCCAAGCAACCAAACACTGGTAGTCATTAATCTCTGACAGAAAAGGACAGAAATTACCATGCCTCAAAATACACTTTATTTATCCAGATGCCCATCTACTCTACGTCAGATAGGCTCAGCAGGGTTGCTTGAATCCTCTATTGGAATGCAGATTACTAGTTGTCAGATTTAGAATATCTCTGGGATGCTCATTTTCTCTATTTAAATATCATTTTACCTTCCGAAGTCATCTTATAATTTTACAACTCCCTTGGATGAAAGTTTCTTTATCCTGACTTTGAAAGTAGTTCCTTGAATAAACAACATAAAGTTGGACACAAAACCTGTGATTTGAAATTAGCCATTTTGTTTGTGTGTTTGTTTATGTGTGTTTGTATGTGTGTGTGTGTACATAAAAAGATTTTTGACACATAATACTTCTTATTTTAAAATACTTGGGTTCTTGAATAGATAAATAATCAAAATAACAAAAACAACAACAAATCTCATAATTTCTTCTGCAGCTGGGTTTGGCAGCTTGCCATTCACAGACTTTTTCCTCCCCTGTAATTTTGCAAAGCAATACCTGAAATTACATTTAGAAACAAACACTGATTATCAAAGGTAGAGTTTTGGTAGTCCACTCTGCCACCGAACTCCTTGAATAAAAGTGGCATACTCAGTTATGAGGAGGAAGTAGTTAGTGAAAGTACATACAGAAATGGTAAAAAGTCACAGTACCTACATCCTTAAAATGAGAGTGTGTTTGTTTCAGATATGGATCTCAGTCCCAGGATACCTACCAAAATGTTAAGGTTCTTAATTCCTAAAGTGAAGAATTGGACCAGGGACACATGGTTAGGGATAGAAACACAGAGAGTTTACTGCAAAAGAGAAAACACACTTAAGATTGAGAGGAGGCTGTGGAACCCAGGGAAAAGCCAGAGGATCAAAGAGTACATGACAGTTAGAGGTCATCTACAAAGTATTCTTCTTTTTTCTACTTATTTATTTATTTATTTATTTATTATTTTTATTACAATTTACTCATTTTACACAATAATTGTTCTCTCCTCCCTCATCTCCACCAGGTCCCATCCTCCCTCCCTCATCCCCCTCATTCCCTTTCCCTAGTTCACTGAAAAGGGGAGTTCCCCTCCCCTGTCATCTGTCCCTTGTTTATCAAGTTTCATCAAGACTGCATTGACCCTCTTCCTCTGTGGCCTGACAAGACAACATCAACAGGGGTAAGTATCAGAAAGCAGGCAACCAAGTTCTTGACAGAGGCAGCCCCTGTTCCCCTTACTTGGGTTCCCACATGGAGATTGAGCTGCCTTGGAATTCATGTGAGCATATTCTTTTCTGTGTATGAGACAGATTGGGATCTGTCACTGGGTACTGACAAGCTTCTTACACATATTAATCTTGATTGCTCTTTCCTGTCTTTGGTCTCCTGTCATAATATCAGATGCCTTATATTCATTCACTATTTTTAAATGTTCTCCTGGATTAGATCTAGTACTACTTTTCCAGTATGAGATATTACAAACAACAAGAATGTAATGTGTTTTGGAAATTAGTCAATATAATTATGGTTAATAGATATCCAGCAGGTTCATTATAGGCAGTAACTAAAAATATATATATATATATATATAATTTTATATATATACAGTTATATATATATAGTTATATAGTTATATATAGTTGTGTATGTATAGTTTTATAGTTAAATATAGTTTTATATATAGTTATATTTATTTATATATATAAATTGGATTTCATATGTAGTTAATGAGCACTATGTGACGGAAACATTAGCATCCATCATCTCTTAAGATACAACACACTCTTGCACATTGGATGATCTTATTGTGCCCTGAGTACATAAAGAGAAAAATTAAGAAACTTTTCCAAGATTGTAGAAAGTAAAACTGTTGGAATAGAACATTGGAGCTGTTCTGAACACAGTTGAATTACATAAGGAATCTAGAATCATTTTGAAAGGAAGATATGAGAGATCACTGCAATAAAGAGGAAGTTGGCATGACTTGTATTTTTATCTCTGAAGATTTTATTATTAGGATGATTAGTATTATTATTTGTAATTTATTTATTTTGGTTCCCAGTTGTAGCCCCTCCTTCCTCTTCTCCCTGTTCCACCCTCCCTCCCTTCCTTCCCTATCCCTCTTCCTTAGTCCACTGATAGGGGAAGACCTCCTCCCCTATTTTCTGACCCTATAACCTATTGGTTCTCTTCATAACTTCATGTTTACTTTTCACAATGTTCAGGTTTGCACAAGTGGTTGCATCTCTGATCCCCGCCCTCCCCAAATCTCATTCATTAATATTTTTGTTTCCAGCTGGTGGTACTATTAAACAGAGATTGTATGATAGAGCCCTCACTTCTTCAGAGGTTATCCCCTGATAAATTAATGCTGTATTGTCTGTTAGGAGGCTGGTCCAGGTTGGAGCAATAGTGAGTATGTAGTGTCCTACATCTTCTCCCTCTAGCTATTTTATCTTTCCTCCATCCCTCTCACTTTAATGATCACCTTGAGGTAAGTAGCAGCTTCCTCTGATACATACTTTCCTCCATCCTTCTCTATCTCACTTCAACCTATAAACAACACAGTCAATTATGCTCTAATATTTCTGAAACTGTGAGGCAAAGTAAATTTCGGTTCCTTTAAATTGTTTATCTCAGGTAGTTTGAGTGAAAAAGATTTAACACATTGATTTTGTGAGAAATCATCAATTGTACCAAGAAAATTAATATTTAATCATGAAAGTTGTGACAGGAATCAGAATATTGGCATTTTCTGTGATGAACTGTAACTCCATAAACATGTTGAAATCTCGATCCCAATACTTCTGACTGTGGCCATATTAGGAAACAAGGTCTTTGTGGAGCTCTTGTTCTCCCCAAGTCTCACCAACCTCCTCCATTTCTATCATCACTTCTCTCCCTCTGCCAAAGGCTTGATCGCGAGTCTTAATATCTGCTCTGATACATCGCTATGTTGACCTCCCCAGAGGTCCTCCTTGGCATACTCCTGTCCTGTTGCTTGTATTCTCCTCCACTCAATGTCCATCACATTTGTTCATCCAAACTAGCATTGATCATACCCACCTGGCTCCTCCTTCCTGAATACCGTCCCTAGGAGTGTAGATTTTAGCATGACTTTCCTATCCTATAGGTCTATATAAGTGAGTATATACCATATGTTTCTTTCTGCTTTTGGGATACCTCACTTAGGATGATCGTTTCCAGGTCCCACCATTTGGCTGCGAACTTCATGATTTCCTCTTTTTTAATTGCTGAGTAGTATTCCATTGTGTAAAAGTACCACAATTTCTGTATCCATTCCTCAACTGAGGGACATCTGGGTTGTTTCCAGGTTCTGGCTATTACAAATAGAGCAGCCACGAACATAGCTAAGCAAATGTCCTTGTTGTGTACTTGAGCATTTTTTGGATATATGCCTAAGAGTGCTATAGCTGGGTCTTGAGGAATCACTATTCCTAACTGTCTAAGAAAGCACCAAATTGATTTCCAGAGTGGTTGTACAAGTTTGCATTCCCACCAACAATGGAGGAGGGTTCCTCTTTCTCCACAACCTCTCCAGCATGCGTTC
>CM053743.1:27002802-27018463 GCA_028658305.1 Pachyuromys duprasi
ATCCAACCCCAGCTTATCCTGTCTCCTCAGGGCTGGCTGCAAAGTCCTCCCCTGGGATCTAGCCAGTCTGTCACTCCCCGGCTTGTATGGGGGAGGGTCAAAGAGTCAGCCATCAAGATCATGACTGAAACAGTCCCTGTTTCCCTGAATAGGGTCTTCAGCCCTACACCGAGTTATCATGGGCCCCATCCGTGCGGGGTTCCAGTCCACATCCACACATGGTCCTTGACTGTAGAAACCGTCTCTTACAAGAACCCTGTGCCCTGCTCTAACTCCCCTTCTTTAATATGATTCCCTGAACTCTGCTGAAGGCTTGGTTATGAGTCTCAGTATCCGCTCTGATACACTGCTAGGTAGAGTTTTTCAGAGACTTTCTGTGGTAGGCTCCTGTTCTGTTACTTGTTTTCTCCTACAGCCAATGCTCATCCCATTTGTCTTTCTAAGTGAAAATTGATCATCTTACCCCAGGTCCTCTTTCTTGATTATCTTCTTTAGGTGTATAGATTTCATAATGTTTATCATATCTTATAGATCTAAATAAGTGAGTATATACCATGTATGTCTTTCTCCTTCTGGGATACCTCACTCAGAATGATCTTTTCTAGATCCCACCATTTACCTGCAAATTTCATGATTTCCTCATTTTTAATTCCTGAGTAGTATTCCATTGTGTAAAAATAACACAATTTCTGTATCCATTCCTCAGTTGATGGACATCTGGGTTCGTTCCAGGTTCTGGCTATTACAAATAAATCTGCTACAAACATGGTTGAGCAAATGTCCTTGTTGTGGACTTGAGCATCTTTTGGATATATTCCTAAGAGTAGTATACCTGGGTGTTGAGGAATCACTGTTCCTAATTGTCTAGGAAAGTGCCAAATTGATTTCCAGAGTTGTTGTACAAGTTTGCATTGCCACCAACAATGGAGGATGGTTCCCCTTCATCCTCAACCTCTCCAGCATATGTCGTCATTTGAGTTTTTGATCTTAGCCATTTTGATGGTTGTAAGGTGAAATCTCAGGGTCCATTTGATTTGCATCGTGCTGATGGCTAAGGACACTGAGCATTTCTTTAGGTGTTTCTCTGCCATTCTATATTCCTCTACAGAGAATTATCTGTTTAGCTCCATACCCCACTTTTTAATTGGATTGCTTGATTTGTTGCTTTTTAAGTTCTTTAGTTCTTTATATATTCTGGATATTAGCCCTCTGTCAGATATAAGGTTGGTGAAGATCGTTTCCCAGTCTGCAAGCTGTCATTTTTTTCTGACAACAGTATCTTTTGCCTTAAAGAACAGAAGCTTTTCAGTTTCATGAGGTCCCATTTATTGATTGTTGCTCTTAGAACCTGTGCTATTGGTGTTCTGTTCAGGAAGTTGTCTCCTGTGTCAATGAGTTCCAGGCTCTTCCCCACTTTTTCTTTTAACTGATTTATAGTGTCTGGTTTTATGTTGAGGTCTTTGATCCACTTGGACTTTAGTTTTGTGCAGGGTGATAAATATGGATCATTTTCATTTTTCAGCATGTAGACATCCGGCTGGACCAGTAACATTTGTTGAAGAGGCTATCTTTTTTCCATTGAATGGTTTTGGCTTCTTTGTCAAAAATCAAGTATTCATAAGTGTGTGGGTTTATTTTGGGGTCTTCTATTCAGTTCCATTGATCCTTCTTTCTGTTTCTATGCCAATACCATGCGGCTTTTATTACTTTTGTTCTGTAGTATAGCTTGAGGTCAAGGATGGAGATACCTCCAGATGGTCTGTTGTTGTACAGGATCATTTTGGAGATTCTGGGGTTTTTGCTTCTCCATATGAAGTTGAGAATCTTTCTTTCAAGGTCTGAAATAATTGTCTTGGTATTTTGATGGGAATTGCATTGAATCTGTAGATCGCTTTTGGCAGGAGGGCCAATTTCACTTTGTTAATCCTACGATTTCATGAGCATGGGAGATCTTTCCGTCTTCTGATATCTTCTTCAATTTCTTTTTTTCAGAGATTTGAAGTTTTTTTTTTTTTCAAACAGATCTTTCACTTGCTCGATTAGAACCACCCCAATGTACTTTATGTTATTAGTGGCTATTGTGAAGGGAGTTGTGTCCATGATTTCTTTCTCTGCCCTTTTGTATTTTGTATTCAGGAGGGCTTTTGATTTTTTTGAGTTGATCTTGTATCCAGCCAATTTGCTGAAGGTGTTTATCAGTTGAAGGAGTTCTCTGATTGAATTTTTGGGGACTCTCATGTATACTATATCATCTACGAATAGAGACACTTTGACCTCTTCCTTTCCGATTTGTATCCCCTTGATCTCCTTTAGTTGTCTTATTGCTTTAGCTAGGACTTCAAAAACTAGTTGAAGAGATATGGAGAGAGTGGGTAGCCTTGCCTTGTCCCTGATTTCAGTGGGATTTATTTAAGTTTCTCTCCATTTTGTTTGATGTTGGCTATAGGCTTGCTGTATATTGCCTTTACTATGGTTAAGGATGTGCCTTGTGTCCCTGATCTCTCTTAGACTTTAAACATGAATGGTTGTTGGATTTTGTCAAATGCTTTTTCAGCATCTAGGGAGATGATCATGTGGTTTTTCTCCTTCAGTTTGTTTATGTGGTGGATTACATTGACAGATTTCCATATGTTTAACCACGCTTGCATGCATGGGATGTACCCTACTTGGTCATGGTGGATGATATCTTTTCTGTGTTCTTGTATTCGGTTTGCAAGTATTTTATTGAGTATTTTTGCATCAAAGTTCATAAGAGTGATGGGTCTGAAGTTCTCTTTTTTTTGTTGGGTCTTTATGTGGTTTAGGTATCAAGTTGACTGACTAGAATGAGTTTGGTAATGTTCCTCTTATTCCTATTTTGTGGAATATTTTAAAGAGAATTGGAGTTACTACTTCTTTGAAGGTCTGGTAGAATTCTGCACTGAATCCATCTGGCCCAGGGCTTTTTTTGGTAGGGAGGCTGTTGATGACTGCTTCTATTTCCTTGGTCTATTCAATCTTTCTACCTGACCTTGACTTAGTTTTGGTAGATGGAATCTATTAAGAAAATTGTCCATTTCTTTTAGATTTTCAAATTTTCTGGCATGTAGGCTTTTGTAGTATGACCTAATGATTATTTAGATTTCCTCAGTGTCTGTAGTTACGTCCCCCTTTTCATTTCCGATTTTTCTGATTTGGATAGTTTGTTTCTGCCTTTTAATTAGTTCGGCTAAAGGTTTATCTATCTTGTTGATTTTCTCAAAGAACCATCTCTTGGCTCATTGATTCTTTAAATAGTTTTATTTGTTTCTAATTGATTGATTTCAGCTCTGAGTTTGATTATTTCCAGCCGTCTGCTCTTCTTGGGTATATTTGCTTCTTTCTTTTCTAGGGCTTTCAGCTGGACCATTAAGTTGCTTGTATGAGATATCACAAAATTTTTTTGAAGGCGCTTAGTGCTATGGAGCACTGCTTTCATTGTGTCCCATAAATTAGGGTATGATGTACCTTCATTTTCATTGAATTCTAGGAAGTCTTTAATTTCTTTCTTTATATCTTCCTTAACTCAGCTGTCATTGAGGAGCAAGTTGTTCAGTTTCCATGTAAGTGAAGGCTTTTTGCTAATTCTATTGTTGTTGTGGTCAATATTTAGTCCATGATGGTCAGATAGTATACAGGGGATTATTTCATTCTTCTTGTATCTGTTGAGGCTTGTTTTGTGACCAACTATATGGTCTATTTTGGAGAAGGTTCCATGAGGTGCTGAAAAGAAGGTATATTTTGTGAGTGTGGGTGAAAAGTTCTGTAGTCATCTATTAGGTCCACTTGATTTAGAACCTCTGTAAGTGCCTTTATTTCCCTATTTGGCTTCTGTCTAGATGACCTGTCCCTTGGTGAAAGTGAGGTGTTGAAGTCTCCCACTATTGAGGTGTTGGGATTGATGTGTGATTTAAGTTTTAATAATGTTTCAATTATGAACGTAGGCATTCTTGTATTTGGGGCATAAATGTTAAGAATTGTGATGTCCTCTTGGCTTTTCCCTTTGATGAGAACTTAATGTCCCTCCTCATCTTTTTTGATTATTTTTGGTTGAAAGTCTATTTTATTAGTAAGTAGAATAGCTACCCCAGCTTGTTTTCTTGGTCCATTTGCTTGAGAAAACATTTTTTCCAGCCCTTTACTCTGAGGTAGTGTTTATCTTTGTTGCAGAGGTGTATTTCCTGGATGCAGCAGAATGTTGGATCCTGTTTCCACAACCATTCTGTTAGTCTGTGTCTTTTTATTGGAGAGTTGAATCCACTGTTGTTGATAGATAATACTGACCAGTGAATGTTAGTTCCTTTTATGGTGGAATTGGTGGTCTTACTATGATTTTTGCTTATTTTCTTTTAATTTTTGTTGTGATATTATTTGTATGCTATGTTTTCTCGGGTATAGTTGTTTTCGTTGAATTGGAGTTTTCCTTCTAGTATTTTCTGTAGGGTGGGTTTACTGTGTAAACATTGCATAAATTTAGTTTTTCATGGAATTTTTTTTTCTCCATCTATGTTGATTGAAAACTATGTAGGGTAGTCTGGATTGGCATCTTTGGTCTCTTAAAGTCTGCATGTCACCTGCCCAGGCCATTCTGGCTTTCATAGTTTCTGATGAGAAGTCTGGTGTGACTCTAATAGGTCTACCTTTATATGTTACTTGGTCTTTTCCCCTGGCTGCTTTTAATATCTTTTCTTTGTTCTGTAGATTTAGTGTTTTGACTATGATGTGACATTATGTGTTTCTTTACTGGTCTAGTCTATTTGGTGTTCTGTAGGCCTCTTGTATATTTATGGACATGTCTTTCTTTAATTTGGGAAATTGTTCTTCCATGATTTGATTGAAAATATTTTATGGACCTTGCAACCTGGAGTCTTCTTTTTCATCAATTCCCATTATTATTAGATTTGTCTTTTCATGGCGTCCTTGATTTCTTGGATATTTTGTACTTGGGACTTTTCTGACTTTACTTTTTCTTTGAGAAAGTATCAATTTCTGTGAGTGTATATTCAGCACCTGAGATTCTCTCTTCCATCTCTTGTATTCTGTTGGTGATGTTTACCTTTGTGGTTCCTGATCTTTTCTCTAAGTTCTCCAGCTAGAGGGTTTTTCAGTTTGTGTGTGTGTGTGTGTGTGTGTGTGTGTGTGTGTGTGTGTGTTTTATTATGATTGATTCTAAATATGTTTTCATGCTTTGTCCCATTTCCTTCATCTGTTTGAATGTGAGTGTGGATTCCTGTCTCTCTATGATGGTTTCTATTTTTTTGGTCATTTCCTCTCTATATAACACTAATCGTATCTCTACTTGTGCCTCTATTTGTTTGGCTATATTTGCCTGTGTTTCTTTGAGGGTTTTTTTTTCCTCTTTCTTTGCCTCCACTTCATTTGTGAAGTCTTTGATAGATTTATTCATTTCCTCTTTGTATAGTTATTGCTCAAGAGATTTGGTTGTTTCTTTATGGCCTCAAGTAATTGGGTAAGCATAGCCTTAAAGTCATTTTCCTGTGCTTTTGATGAATTGAAGTATCCATCAATTTGGGGGGTTGCTGGTGAAGCCATGATGTCCTGATTTCTTTTGGATGTGTTCTTTTGCCAACCCCTGGCCATTGGCTTATCTGTAACCTTCCCTGTTTGTTCCTGGATTCTGCAGTTCAGACTCATACTGTCTCTCTCTGGTGTCTGGAGAATTCTTCAGGGAGCTGAGAGGTGTCCTGTGGCCTCAGTGCTTGTGTTGGTGCTTCAGCTGTACCTGTGGGATGAAATTCTGTGGGTGGAGAAGGGCAAATGCTGAAGTGGGGGCAAATGCGAGGGCGCGTGTGTGTGGAAATGTGAATGGAAGTGTGCCTTGAAGGACAGAGTGCTAAAGAATGTTGAACCCTTGAGTGTGTGGGAGGCGCTCTCTCTGCCTTGCAGGCTTCTAGAGGGTTCCTTGTGCATGCGTTATAGATGTAGCAGGTGCTGATGATAGTTGAGCACAATCTCCAGTGTTATCTGCCTTAACTCCACTGTTGGACATGCAGAGCAAGGGCTTTGATGTCCCAAGAGTCCCTCTGTTTCCCACAGTGGGTGTGTGGGTGGGAGGGTTCCAATGCCTGGCTGCTAGTTTAGAAGGACCCTGGATCTGGGGCTTTGCAGACACTCAAGGGTGTACTCACTCTCAAGCAGGTCACATTGGCAAGGATAGGGGTATACGGGCTCTCTACTCTCTCGTTCAGACCTGCTTAGTCATATGCAGGAGTACTAATGCACCTGCCTGTTCATTGCTGTTGCAGCCGCCAGGTTAGGAAGTCCAGCTGCAGCTGGAGGCTGGGACACTGGTCCAGATGCCTTCTGGGAAGTCCTGGGGACCCTCCACTGTGCTCTTCAGACCTGGGATGCCCAGTGCCTGGTGTGCTTAGCTTTTTGGTGGGTTTTCTGGACTTTGGTGGCCATATAACCTATTATCTGTCATTGAGGGTTTGGGTGGGTCATATAGTCAGTGGTTGGGAGACTCTGCGGAGTCGGTATGGCTGCTTGCAGACCTGGGACACAGGGAGAATGGCACTGTGGATCCAGGACTTCAAGGCAGGTATCTAATAAAAAGGTTTGTTAAGTACTTAAAAAGAAAGACTACTAAATTAAATCAAATATATGAATTTATATAGCATGCAACCTAAATCTAGGAAGACAAAGCATTTTTAATAGAACCAAATAAAGAAAACTGAACCATGAAAGAATGAAGTCCAGAGAGAAGGGGAGGAGAACTTCCCATCAGTTGACTAGGGTAGGGACAAAGAGGAAGAAGAGGGAAGGGGTGGGGCTGGGAGAAGACAAGGGAGGGGGTTGTAGCCGGGAAACAAAGTGAATAAATTGTAATAAATAAATAAATTTATAAAAATAGAAGCAGGCTTTGAATAATTGTGATGGATTGAGTGAGAACTGCCTCATAGGGATATGTATTTAAATACTTAGTCACTTGGTAATAAAAATGTCTGAGAAATATTAGGTGGTGTAGCCTTTTGGGGAAGAGATGTATCAATTGGAGTTGACTTTGAGATTTCAAAACCTGTACCAAACTGTTTCTCTGTCTGCTGTCTGAGTAGCAAAAGGTTAAGCTTTCAACAGCTTCTCCAGCATCATCCTGCCTCCTGCCTTGATGATCATATACTCACCCTCTAAAACTGTAAGCAAACTAAGTGCTTTTCCTTAGTGTTGCCTTGGTCAAGGTGTGTGTCTTCACAGCAATAGAACAGTAACTAAGTCACAAGTCTCTTGTTTTCCTCATACAATAATATGTGTTGGTTTTATTTTCCTGGATATTTTTTTCTCATTTCCTCAATAAGGATAAAAAATCTGATAGGCTTGAGATATATTTCAGTGGGTAAAGTGTTTGGCATACATGAGGATCTGAGTCTGGGTCACCTGAACCTATTTAACCAGCTATGTACATTGTCCCACGGCTGTAACTCTAGCACTACGGAGGACACACAGATATACACTCACAGAGAGAGAGAGAACATAACACAAATAAAAAGAAAATGCTATTTATTTAAATTATTTTACATTGTATTTCCTATGCTTTCTTGAAACTGTTTTGTCAAATGACTTCATTTGTCATCTACATTCAGAGGAGTGATTAGCTTCCTGCTCCATCCCAAAATGTTTCATAAACCTCAATGTTCAACCAAAGGTCTTCAATTCAGAAAAGTTTAACTTTGTGGTTTTTATTATAGTAATGGTGTGACCACACAAACGTTTTCTATAATACATTGCTAATACCTCATAACATGCTTTGTGTAGACTATGCAGGAATACATGGTTTCATTTTTCACTCCAGTACCTGGTAGCTTTTCTTTTCTATGTTGTGTTTTTCCATCAATATTAATTTAAGGAGAAAAAAATCAGGTACTAGAGAGATGACTTAACAGCTAAGGTTAAGGTTAATGTGCTTGCCTCCAGCAGGGGACACATTTGAATCCCAGTACCCAAACAAACAACACACAGCCATCTAGAAATCCATTTCTAGATGAATCTGTTACCTTCTAGCCTCCAAGCAATTCTGCATGCAAGTGGTATGCTGACACACTTATAGTCAAAATACCATACAATACTTGTAAAATAAAAATAAATAAATAAATTTTTAAAGTATTTTCTCCAAATCGCCGTATTTAGGGTTTATATGGGTTAAAAGCCAGGAGTCACATGACAGTGCTCCTCTGCTTTACAATCCAAAACTTATTGCTAAATGTTGAAAATTTTAGTTCTTGTCGCTTTTTTGTCTTCATGAAGTACTTGTAGGCTGTGCTGACAGAACCATTTCAAGCTAATGTACCTAACAATGACCATAATGATGAAAAAGCAATGCTACATAATGTCAGATTTAAAGGAAACACTGAAACGTCATGTAGATAAACAAACCATTTATTTGAGAATGTTTATGGTCTAGGAAATGTATGCTACAACAATTTAAATTGATATAAGAATTCTTTAAAAGCCCAATACCATTTTATAAATATGCAGAGAGGAACACATAAAGATCCCAAGGATGAGAGAATCAGATACAGTAAAAAGGTGAGCTTTGGAACAGACTATTCCAGTTACAGTGTAACCTGCTTTCTAGGTTATAGGGTGTAAAACTATAATAAACAAATTAATAATTAGTAACTGACTCATTACTGCATACCACCTTAGTTTTCACTTTACTGAAAATGTTATTTAAAAACAAATAAAAATAAGAAAGTATTGAATACTAAAAGAAAACTTTTCATTTATAATTATTTCAATAAATATTTTCTTTAGTTTCTTTTTCTGTTCTCCTTCTTTTATAAAATGGCCTTTGTCTTAGTTTCATTTTCTCTTGCTGAGGGAAAATACCCAGAGAAATTTAACTTCAAGTAGAAAGATTTTATTCTAGCTTTCAGTTCATAGAGAAGAAGTCAAGTTGTCAGGGATTTGAAACAGCATGCCATATTATGTCTAGAGTGAAGCACAAAAGAACCATAATTGCATGCTGCCTCTCATGAACTTTTATTTTCTTATTTTTCAGCCAGGGAATGGTGCTTCCCATAGTGGTCAGTTCTGCCAACTCAATAAACACAACCAGGCCAATCTCCCAGAGGTCTGTATCAAAGCTGATGCCAGATTCCATCATGTTGACAATTACTATTAACACGATGCCACCTTTTTTTTTTCCTCCAAAGACTCATAATCTTGCTGTGATATAAAATAGGTTCAGTCTAACTCTAAAGGTCTCCATAATTTTTATTAATATCACCATTTTAAAGTTGGAAAGTGTTTTTACTCATTTTGTTTTGTTTGTTTTTGAGCTCCTCCAAACATTTAACAGATATTAAAAACATCAAACACACTGCTTGGCCTCTGATGCTCCCTAAGACTATTAAATATAAGTCTATGACACCTTTAATGTTTAAATATTTATGCCTTCAAATTTTCCATCATGCAGAGGATAGTGTCTGACCACCTTGGACCATAGCTGTACCAGGGAACTGACTCTGAAAATGTGTTTCCTCACTAGGTTCTCCATTCCTATTTTCTTCTTTAACATAACACTTGCATTTTTTATTATTATTATAATTTTTTTAATTTTTTTATTAATTACAGTTTATTTATTTTGTGTCCCAGCTGTATTCCTCTCACTCATTCCCTCCCAATCCCACCTTCCCTCCTTCATCTACTCCTTGCCCCTCTCTAAGTCCACTTATAGGGGAGGTTCTCCTCCCCCTCCATCTGACCCTAGTTTATCAGGTCTCACTAGAACTGGCCACAACGTCCTGCTCTGTGGCCTAGCTAGGCTGCTCCTCCCATCAGGTGTCTGGGGAGGTCAAGGAGCTAGCCATAGAGTTCATGCCAGAGACAATCCCTGTTTCCCTTATTAGGGTACCCACTTGGATACTGAGCTGCCATGGTCTACATCCAAGCAGGGGTTCTATGTTATAACCATGCACAATCCCTATTTGGAGAATCAGTCTTAGACAAGCCCCTGTGCCCAGATATATTTGATCCTTGTGGAGCTCCTGTTCTTTCCAGGTATTACTAACTCCCTCGTCTTTCATATGATTCCCTGCACTCTGCCAAAAGTTTGCTTATGAGTCTCAGCATCTGCTTTGATACACTGCTAGGTAGAGTCTTCAATAGAGAGTCTCTGAAACACTTGCATTTTTGAAGCCAAAGTTGTTTTTGCAGCAGTGAAGTCTTCCCCTTAAGACACTTTTCCTTTCCAAGTTTCTCTTTCATGGTGTTAGCTGCTTTATTGCCCTCACTTGCCTTGTATGAAATTCACCTGTGACCATACACATCATCTACCTAACAAATTACCCCACCATCTTTAAACTCAGCTTCACTCAGGCTATCAGGACATAAGCACTCTGGAGCCCGGTTATTGTTCCTCCATATATGTATACTTTTGTTCCTCTCCCAAACAGTTCCAGGGGCTGAAGGCTCACGTGGTCAGATTTTTCCTTGTGACAACCTCACTCCCAGTACCAAATTTTGTATTAGTTTCTTTTTTATCTCTTTTGCTAAAAATATTCTGCAAAATCAAATTAAGTGGCAAAGAGTTTATTTTGGCTGGTAGATTAATGACATTATCTCATGGAGAAGAAATAAAAGCAGACAGAACAGAGTCTGAATGTGTACTACTGCTCCATTTTGTTTGACTACATATATAGCCCAGGATGCAATACACCAACTGACGCCAGCCACAGTGGGTGGATTTTCCTATACAATTAACACAATAGAGACAATAATGTTAAGGTATGCCCAGAAACCTTACTTCTAGGTTATTCTAGTGTCCCTCAAATCAACAATTAACATTTAACCATCACAGTACTTAATATCACTATGAAGATGAATGTGAATGTGAATTTCTGTTTCTTTCTGTGGAGTGGGCCTTAAATCCAATCAGAAAGCTGTTGTTTTCCCCCATAGCATCCGTGTCAGTATTGTACTCACAGATGTATCTTGCCATATAAAATGTTTCTGGAGATCAGATGGTTCAATGGCCAATAAGATTGGTCTTTTACTCCCCTAACAGCCTTCGTAGAACTTTCTGGTATTGTGAAAGCTAGACAGCAGGGAAGAAAGTATTGATTTGATTTCCTTATGTACTGTGACAAAAATATTGTTAATCAGTCTTGCCATAAATTTCTGGTGAGCAACCAAGAGCAATAAGAAAAGTCTGTGTTATTTGGGGGATTCTGGGACACCTATGACCAATAGCTCAAGAGGAAAATTCTGAATCTTGTATTTGTTTCATTGTTGTTAGTAGCCTACTTCATAGAGGAGGATTTCCCCTATGTAGAAAAACTCCAATTCAACTCCTTTCTATGAAGTTATACTATATAAAATTTATAAAATTGTTTTTTAACTAATTTATTTATTTTTATGTTAATCACAGGTTATATACTTTGTATCCCTGCCATAGGCCCCTCCCTCCCTCCCACTCTCCCCATCCCTCCCTCATCTTCTCCCTGTCCCCCTCCAAGTCCACTGATAGGGGAGGACCTCCCCCCAGCCCCTTTCCATCTGATCTTAGCTTATTATGTCTCTCCAGGGCTGGATGCAAAGTCCTCTTCTGGGATCTAGCTAGGCTCCTCCTCCGTTGAGGGAGGGAGAGGAGAAGAAGAATGGTCCACAAGCCAGCCATTGAGTTCATGACAGGAATAGTCCCTGTTCCTCTTACTAGGGTACCCAGTTGGATACTGTGCAACCATGGGCCACATCTAAGCAGGGGTTCTAATTTATATCCATACATGGTCCTTGGTTGGAGAAACCATCTCATAGAAGACCCCTGTGCACTGATCTATTTGGTCTTTGTGGAGCTCTTGTCCTCGCCAAATCTTACTAACTCCCCCTTTTTTCATATGATTCCCTGCACTCTGCCCAAGGCTTGGTTGTGAGTCTTATTATCTGCTTTGATACATTGCTAGTTAGAGTCTTTCAGAGGTCCTCTGTGGGAGGCTCCTGTCCTGTTGCTTGTTTTCTCCTACATTCAATGTCCATCCTGTTTGCCCATCTAACCGATGATTGATCATCCCACCCTGGGTCCTCCTTCTTGCTTATCTTCCCTAGGTGTATAGATTTCAGCATGTCCATCCTATCCTATAGGTCTATATATGTGGGTATATAACAAGTGTTTCTGCTTTGGGGATACCTCAGTCAGGATGATCATTTCCAGGTCCCACCATTTGCCTGCGAATTTCATGATTTCCTTGTTTTTAATTGCTGAGTAGTATTCCATTGTGTAAAAGTACCACAATTTCTGTATCCATTCCTTGAATGAGGGACATCTGGGTTGTTTCCAGGTTCCAGATATTACAAATAAAGCAGCTACAAAAAATACTTGAGCAAATGTCCTTGTTGTGTACTTGAGCATCTTTTGGATATATGCCTAAGAGTGGTATAGCTGCGTCTTGAGGAATCATTATTCCTAATTGTCTAAGAAAGCACCAAATTGATTTTCAGAGTGGTTGTACAAGTTTGCATTCCCACCAGCAATGGAGAAAGGTTCCCCTTTCTCCACAACCTCTCCAACATGTGTTGTCACTTGAGTTTTTTTATCTTAGTCATTCTGACAGGTGTAAGGTGAAATCTCAGAGTCATTTTGATTTGCATCTCGCTGATGGCTAAGGACATTAAGCATTTCTTTAAGTGTTTTTCTGACATCCTACCATCCTCTACAGAGAGTTCTCTTTTTAGCTCCATACCCCATTTTTTAATTGGATTACTTGAGTTGTTGCTTTTTAACTTCTTGAGTTCTTTATATATACTGGATATTAACCCTCTGTCAGATGTAGGATTGGTAAATATCCTTTCCCAGTCTTTAGGCTATCATTTTGTTTTGATGACAGTGTCTTTTGCTTTACAGAAGCTTTTCAGTTTCATGAGGTCCTATTTATTGATTGTTGATCTTAGAGCCTGCACTGTTTGTGTTCTGTTCAGGAAGTAGTCTCCTATGCCAATGAGTCTTCCCCACTTTTTCTTCTAACTGGTTTAGTGTGTCTGGTTTTATGTTGAGTTCTTTGATCTACTTGGACTTTAGTTTTGTGCAGGGTGATAAATATGGATCTATTATCAGGCCTCTCCATAAACACATCAGTATGAAGTAAGTTATTGTTTTAATTATAAAACATGTATTAAGTTTTAAAACCTAAATGATATAATGATTTAGGTAAATATTAAGTAAATAATTTGTAAAATGTCATCCTGCTTTTGTTGAAACACAAAGTTCAGAGTATACCACCTCTCCCTCTTCTGTCAAGAGTGTAGAACTACTTGATGTCACTTACAGTCTTGTTTAGAAAGTTATTACTTACTGTGGAAAAAAAGCAAATATTATTAAATAAATGATTAAAAGCTTTGTATGTTCTTTTATCTAGGTAATTGGAGTTGTCTTCCCATGGCAATAGAAGTTCATGAAGTCCATATCGAAGTCAGCTTTTTATATGGTCTTTCTTAGAGAGACGAACTCCCTTTCTTGAGCAGACTGAGATATGTTTTTCACTATATACTGCCTCCGTTTCCTATCTCAGGTATTGTACTAGTTTATTTTAGTTTCTTACATTCCTTCTCTTCATTGATGTCTCTCCACATCCACTTCTTTCAAATCTACCTGAACCATGAGTTCTTACTCATCTTTTTTTCTGTGAATTATTGAACTGGAGTGTGTGTGTGTGAATTCTCCTCCATTTTATGTAAATTGTATATAATTATGCAACTATACCATTTCTTGTTCATTATGTTAAATTAAAAGTTCATGATTTACCCATATTTATGTTCTGTTAAATGCAAAACTTCTGCATGTGCCATAGGCTTGTAGATATTTTAAACTTAAAACTTTTGGAATTACTGCTTATGAATACAAAAACAAAAAATGTTCCTTATTCACTATATATTTCTTAGCTTGCTATCAATCCTACTTGAAAAAAACATATTTCTTAATTTACATTTTTATAAATTGTTATTTTATTGTATTAACAATTATTTTATGTCATGTCATCATGATATAATAAAGTTTTGATTGTCACTATTTTCTCAATAAATTACACATAACTTCAAACTTAAATTCTTTATAATTGGAAATGAAAAGTTATACAATCCATAATTGCAGAAGAAAAATTCCTACTATTTATAACACAATAAAAAAGGCTTTTTACAGTAATTCACACTAAACATTGACAAGTTCGGTGTACAATTTTTATAGTTATTCAAACACATAACATAAGTAACCCCTGAACTTGACATTCTTGAGACTTTACAAAACTCTAGAAGATAATGATGTATTTTAAATGTGGCATCTAGCCACATTTCTTTTATGAAATAAGCTTCTTTAATTAAACTAAGAACTGAAAACAGTTCAGATGTTTATTTGATGTGATAGCCTTATATATCAAAGTTATGGCAAACAGCTAACACAAAGAAATAAAGAGTAGGTTTGGGACATCTTTTCTGATTTTATGATTATAATAAATATTACTTTGTTAAAATCTAATGTTGTCTGTTTATTGAAAGTCCACTAGCTAAGAACTGGACATGAAAAACTCTGCTCCAATTGTTCACTGAGCTGAATTCTAAGAATATATAGAGAATTTTTGTTTTAATCTCAAAGAAAACAGAAATTAAAAAAAAACTATTTTGTCGTTCAGTACAAATTTTGTTTTCTTGGTTAAATGATGCTTCTAAAATATTAATTACAGTTTATTCACTTTGTATCCCAGCTGTAGCCCCCTCCTTCATTCTTTCCCAATCCCATTCTCCCTCCCTCATCTCCTATCATTCCCCTCTCCAAATCCACTGATAAGGGAGGTCCTCTTCTCCTTCCACCTGACCCTAGCCTATCAGATCTCATCAGGACTGGCTGTAATGTCTTCCTCTGTGGCCTGGTAGGGCTGTGCCTGCCCTCCGAGGGAGGTAATCAAAGAGCTAGCCACTGGGCTCATGTCATAGACAGTCCCTGTTTCCCAGCTACATCTGTGCAGGCATTCTAGGATATCTCTATGCATGGTCCTTGATTTGAGTATCAGTCTCAGAAAGGACTGCTGGGCCCAGATTTCTTGGTTCTGTTGCTCTACTTGTGAAACTCCAGTTCTTTCTATCTCCCCCTTCTTTCATAAGATTCCCTGCACTCTGCCCAAAGTTTGGTTATGAGCCTCACCATCTGCTTTGATACCCTGCTGGGTACATTCTTTCAGAGGCCCTCTGTGGTAGGCTCCTGTCCTGTTCCCTGTTTTCTCCCTTTACCGATGTCTGTCTAGTTTGCCTTTCTGAGTCAGAATTGATCATCTTACCCAGGTTCTTCTTTTTTTGCAGATGAGGACAAAAAAGTGATTGTATTACTTATTGCTCCTTTCTGGAATTCCCATGTTGATCTGCCAAGTTTAACTTCTGACAAAAGTTTCTCCAATGTCAAGTCAGTTTGTCATATGTGTTGGCTGTCATTTTCTTTTTTTTTTCTGTTTTTTTTTAATTTATTTATTTTTATCTCAGTCACAGGTTAGGTACTTTGAATCCCAGGCGTAGCCCCCTCCCCCATTCCCTCCTACCCTCCCACTCCCTCCCTCATCTCCTTCTTCCCCGCCCCCTCCAAGTCCACCAACAGGGGAGGACCTCCTTCCCTTCCATCCAACCCCAGCTTATCCTGTCTCCTCAGGGC
>CM053743.1:27018963-27039564 GCA_028658305.1 Pachyuromys duprasi
CCGGGAAATTTCTCCAGGTAATAACTGGGTGTCCCTAGGGTTTTCCCACTTGATTTTCTCACCGTAGGAGTTCCGCTCACCTGGCACTCACAATGCTGGCGTTTTAGGTCCCAGAGTTCAGTCTCCTGGTCGCTGCGTTGTTTCTGCTCTCCTACTCCTCAGACACAGTGTTCTCTCATGGCAGCCATCTTGGATCTCCGGCTGTCATTTTCTTGCAGACAACATATCGTGCATCCTATCAGTGTCCATAGGAAACTTAGTATCATCTATTGGTAACTGAGAAGAAATGAGCTAAGAGTGCATATGAGTCTCTACCCTGCTGCCCAGATGAGGTGCAGGGCCCAGTCTCCCATGTGTTCCAGCCAGTAAGGGACATGACAACTTCTGTCACTCTCATGACTCCAGGGCCAGATGGTCCACCTGCCATAGGTACACCTCTGCTTCACCCTTGAACCACACACATCCTCACACATGTTCACATCCTCAGTGCTGGCTCATTTGCCTTGACCATGAGGATGAGCTCTTCTGCTCTGTCTAGGTGAGATGCAGAGCCTGCTCTCCTGAGTACAGCAGCAGGGGAGAAGACAGGGCCAGCACCTGCCACAAATGATGAGGGTAAAAGGAAGTGGTATCTTTCCTTCACAGATGCCACCACAAAGCAGACAAGAGACAGGGCCAGATCTCCAATGGTTATGCCCTCAGGTTGTCTCACCCAGAACCCCTACATACAAGACCAGATCTACTATGTTGCCTAGGCAAAGCACAGGGCCCTCTCTACCAAATGATGCAGCTGGTGAGAGGAAGGGTCAGCTCCCCTGTTTCCATGACTCCAACCTCAGGTCTGCCATTGGCCCCAGGTGACAAGGACCTAGTGAGGAGTAAGGTACCTCACCCTTGTCCGTGCCACCACATGGGAGGTGAGTAGCAGGGACAGCTCTCCTGTACTCATACCCTCAGGGCTGGCTCAGCAGCAACCCCTGCAATGGGGTCAGCTCTCCTGTCCCATTCCCTCAAGGCCAGCTCTCCCATGGGTGGGACCAGTTCTACAAACCCATCAACATGTTCTCTGCCCAAACCAAGCACATTTTCTTGGCCTTTGGTGGTAACGGACACCTACTGCTACAGGGCCATAAATCCAAATGTGGCCCCTGATGGCAGCATAGGCCAGGACCCTACCATGGTCTCAGATTATCACTGGCTACTGAAATCAGGCTGTTCCTCAATACCCTCGAGTCTCCAGCACTGGTTTCTTCATTGAGCCCACATCTTTCTCTTCCATTTCTCCACCACTTACTTGCTCCTCTTGGTAGCACCCTCCCAGGGTCTCTGAGTGTCTGGGGTCATCTCAGAAGCAGTCGCAGGAGTGCTATGACACAGTGTGCATTGTGGCCCCTGGCTGGCATCATCTTGGGCATGGTCTGTCCCCCTCAATGTCTGTGCAGCATTGAACTGGTGTTCACCCCAGGCTAGCTCTTGTCTGAGCTCACTCCTTGCTAAGATCTGATCAAGTGGCCCCACATGAGAGAATTCTGTATGGGGCTCACTTCAACCTGGACCCTGCAGTTCCAGGCAGGAATTTTTCTAGTCTCCAACTTGTTCCCCACCCTGAGAGTCCATCAAGATCTGTGCAGAGCTCAACTGATGATTGTCTTATACTCACTATTTTTTCAGGGAATGCTAGGCTACTAATCATTATTAAGACATTCATAGGTCAGAACACTGAACCTAGTATTCTCTCTCCTCTCTAACACCTACTGATACACAAGTGACACAGTAGCCACACCTGCAACCACTCTAGAGGCAAGATCTGTATCCTTAAGGTCAAAAAATCTTTCCTCTTAACTTGGTCTATATTTTTGTTTTGTTTTTATTTGAGGGGGGAGGTGTTTTTCTTTTTCTTTTTATAGCATTCATTTCTATTTCACGTATAGTACATTTTATGTATTTATTATATGTTATACTATATAATACCATATTATATGTATTATATAATATATACTATACATTCCTACCCATCATTTCTAGTTTACATTAATTATATAAGCGACCAGTAATCAGATTTATTTTGGCTGTTTTGTTTGCTGATACATCTCAATCATAATGAGGTCTGCTGTACATTATGGACTCAAAATAGTTAATCTTTCAACAGGCAAATGATTAGACAGCACATGATTCTGAGCTAAAGAATGTAAACATTATTTTCTAGGAATATTGCCTAGAATATATTAATAGAGGGAGCAGAAATTAACCCTACTTAAGCATTTAGCAAAAAAAGCAAACAACAGAATGACAAAACTACTAAAAATAAAAATACAATCATCTAAAGTGGAATTGTATGTTATTCCCTGTCTCCTGGTATAATTAACAACAGTAATATTTTCCTATGCAATGTTTTTCTTTTAACTAATTGATTGATATTTAAAGATGTTCTTAATATATTTCATGCCAAAAAAACGTTGTATTTGAGGGTAAATCAGAAAGCTACAAAAGTCTTTAGATTCTTAAACTCAGAAACTTACATTCATCTATTTTTCTAAATAATCTATAAGATATAATATTGGCATTTTCTTTGGGTTGCACAGATCTTATTTTATGTCCTTTTTACACAATGCTGTATCTCAGCTATGCCTTCTCTTTACTTTGAAAGACAGCACAGTGGGATTTACCTCATATATGCCCATGTAAGAAGATGAACACTTTGAATTCCTGTAGATGTTTACATTTAGGACTCCATCAAATATTTCACTTAAGATGGCTATTCTTTTTACCCCTTACCCTTTCAAACTAGCTTGGTATATTTTATGGCCTGGAGGAAATATTAGCTTCACATAAGTTTTAGACAGATTTGTCAGTGAAACATATGCCATAGAAGTCCCAGAACTGGCTGATTCTGAATCTCTTTAGTCTCTGAAATCTGACAGAACTCAAGTTCAAATAAATGAGAATATAGCCACAGTTTGCTTTATAGGGAATAGCTTAGAAGCTGACCTCTGTCTAGAGCTTCTATGATAACTAGGAACAATGAAGTATAAAATAGCCACTCAGGAATTTCACTTTCTAGAATTCAGCTAAGTAAAGTATACCAAATAAGTTTATAAATGAATGCATTTCACACACATTAAAGTACAATTTATTCAATGAAGAGTGTCTAGTATACACAGGAACTCTCTCTGTACACAGACTGGGAAAATGAGTGAGAAACAAACCTGATTTGAAAGAGCATACTACTTTGTACAGCCAAAACCAAAATTAGCTTCAGAGAAAACACGAAAGAGTGATTATGTAATCTTAATAGCAGAAATGAATAATGGAATATTGAACTCAAAAACATGTTAAAGATCTTTGACATTTTTCAAGTCAAAGTAAGTGATTGTAGCCAAAGAGAATAATAAGAAAAAAGTATGTAAAAATATTAACATTATTACTATTGTCCTTTCAAATCCATATGGAGAAACCAATTCATAACAGTGTGAAAACATGGTGTGTTGGGCAATGGTTTCCACGAGGGTTCTGTGGTCACGGATGGCACAAATAACATTACAGAAGAAGCTCTGCTCTCTCTAAAATGTGAATAGACATGGCTGATTTCATTTAATAGGTAAGGAATTAATCTCTTTGTCCCTTGACTATGGACAGAGTAGCAACTAGGTCTTCTTTGCCTTTCTACATTTATTGAGCTGGAGATTGTTATCTAGTGGACAGGTTTTTCCATTTCAATTAATGTAATATGGTTTCTCAATGGGCAGGACAGGAGTTCCATTTTCCAGGTTATTCCACATCTGTCAAGTTGGCAACCAACATTAACCTTCACACGGTTACCTCTGGTCAGATAAAATACTAATAAGTAGTTTTATTTTTATTCTGAAGACAGACTGTTGTGTTTATTGTTTCCTATACTGTGAGGAATCATAATTTCTGTATGAAGTAATTTACATATTTAGTGAAATCTTTATCAAAGTTGCTAAAAAATCCCTAAACTTCATATGGAAACCACAAGTTACCCAAGTAGAGGAAGAAATCCCAAACAAAAGATCAGTGCTTTAAAAGCTATAATACTTGATTTCAAATTATATTTCAGAGTCATAGTAATAAAAACAGTATGTCACTGTACCAGATATACAAAATAGCACAATTGAACAAGACAATCAAAAATAAATCCACATTATTGTGGCCATCTTGTTTTGTACAGTCACCAAAATATACAATAGAGAAAAAACAATCTCTCCAACCAATGATAATAGGACACTTGGAATCCCCACAAAAACAAAACAAAACAAAACAAATAATATTCTATTTCTCACCCCATATATAAGTCAAATCTAATTTAATCAGAATCTTCAGTTTCACAGTCCAAACTTGATACTAATAGAGAAAAGAAAATGAAAAACATTTAAGTTTGCAGACATAGAAAATGGTTTTCTGAATATGACTCCAATAAACAAGAAAATAATTGCATAGACTGACAAACAGCATTAAAGAAGGACAGAACACTTCTTCACACCACAGGAAACAAACCCCACAATGAGCGAGTCTTCAAAATGGATATATATATATATATATATATGGATATCCATATATCCATATATAGACATATATATGTCAACTATGTGACAAGATATAAGTATCTAGGGTATGTAAATGACTAAAAATTTAAATATTATGAAACCAGATAATTCAGCACATAGAAAAATTGAAGACTGTTTTAAAAGAAGTACACATAACCAATAAACATATTTTAAAAATTCAACATCCTTAGACATCAGAAAAATATGAACCAAACTACAATAGATTCATACCAGCCAGTTACACTTGCCTTCAAGATAAATGAAGAAAAAAAAAAACCTGTCAGCAAGGATACATTGTAAAAGGAAACATTATTTGGGGAATTAAATTAATGCATACACTATAGAAATCATTATGTGAGCCTTATCAACTTAAAAATAGAATTTCTTTATACTTTAACTATCTCACATCTAGCTAAATACTCGAGGAGACCCTTGACTTGTATATTTTTTTGCATCTCTCTTTATAACAGCCACATTTTGGAATTAGTGCAGGTGTCCATCAACATCTGGATAGAATCTTTTCTAAATGTAGGATATATAAACAATGTAATGCTCAACCATAAAAAAAATCACATCATTTCCAAGAAAACAAATCGAAAAGTCAAACCAAATAAGTTTGACTCAAAAGAACAAACATCGCATATTGTCTTGCATTTCCACAATGGAGACATAAAATATGAAGCTTGAAAGAAGAGTAGGGACTGTCTGAGCAAACCTGATACCACTGAGAGAAGAAATGAAGGAAGAAAAGATAGACAGTGTTGAGAGAATCAAAGCGTGTGCTACATATTGTGCCCAGGAATAGCTTGCCAATCCCATTTTTTAATGAAATGGGGAAAGCAAAAGGGCTTGGAATTTGCTGTCTGTGGTGGAGGAAAGGATCTGGGAGGATTTGGCAGAGGAAAAAAATATGATCATAACGTATTGTATGAATAAAATGTTTTATAAAAAAGAACAGTGAATATAGACTAATAAATATATTTATGAATCAATAAATTTTGTAATTATTTTTGTTAGCAGACATAAATTTTCAAAATAATGTATTCATCTTAACACATATATTATGTACTTTGATCATATTAACTTCTTTGTTTGCCTTTATTATCTGACCCAGTCCTTCTTTTAACACTTGTTCTTTTCCTGATCCACATTCACGCCATTAAAAATTTTTGTCTTGGGACTGGAGAGATGGCTCAGAAGTTAAGAGCACTGGCTGTTCTTCCAGAGGTCCTGAGTTCAATTCCCAGCAACCATATTGTGGCTCATGACCATCTATAGTGAGTTCTGTTGGGCAGGTGTACATGCAGGCAGAACACTGTATACATAATAAATAAATAAATCTTAATTTTTTTCTCATTTATTTATTTTTCTTTCTTTATTTACTTAAGTTTATTCACTCTGTATCTTGGTTGTAACCCTGTCCCTCATCTCCTCCCAGTCCCACCCTTCCTCTCTCTTCTCCCCCTATGGCCCTCCCCTAGTCCACTGATAGAGGAAGCCTTCCTTTCTTACTATCTGACCCTAGCCTATCACCACTCATCAGTACTGGCTGCATCCTCTTCCCCTGTGGTCCAGCAAGGATGGCAGCCTAAAGGAAGGTGATCAAATAGCCAGCCTTTAAGTCCATGTCAGATACATCTTCTACTCCAGTTACTCTGGACACCCAAATGGAGACTGAGCTGCCTGTAAACTACATCATAACAGGGAATCTAGGCCCTCTCTACACGAAGTCCTTGGTAAGAGCATCTGTCTCTGCAGGGACCCTGAGCTCAGATGTTTTTGGCTCTGTTGGTCTTCTTGTCTAGCACCCGTTCCCTTCAGGTCTTTCTATCGTCCCTTTCTTCCATTAAGAAAAAAATCTTAAATTTACACCCCAAACATAAGTTAAACTTTGACTGTAATTTTGAGTCTTGTGTTGTATGGCAGTTTCCTCCAAGATTAAAACATTCCATCTCCCAGGAAAGCTCCTTAAGGCAGAATGAAAATAATTTAAAATAGTTTTAAGAAGTCCTTAAAACATAGAAGAATAACTAGGTTCCTCCCTCCTAAGAATAAGCAATGGAGACTTCTGAGAGCCACTCACAGACCACCAACTTGCAAAGAAACATCTGAGACCAGGACTGTAATGACTAGAAACCAGCCAGGCTGCCTGGAAGTCTTAGAACAACAGAGCCACCATAAAAGGACACCTTGAAACCTGGTAAGTGAGCTGACTGTGGGCTGTGCAGTGAAGTTCAGGCTCCAAGCTCCATGAGCTGTCATTCATTTTGCTGTGGATGTTGGTGATGCAGCTGTCTTTGTGTTTTTCTGTTCCTGTAAGTAAATCCCATTTTGCTATAAGTAACTCAGATAAGACCCATTGGTTCACCAAGTTGGATTTTGTTAAGATCAATGCTTTGATCTGTTGTTGTTTCCCTACTGGGGTTAGTTTGTATGTGTGTTATATCTCCCCAAGAAAAGTCTTATCACACATTTTTTTAATTACTGGGAAATGTTTTATTTTTCCCACTCTGTAACTGTTATTCTGATAATTATTTCCTTTGTTCTGTTGAACCGCTTACTTGATGCAATCCTATGCTCAATTCTTACAATTTTTTTTTCTGTGAGCTATTAAATTTTTACCCAGAAAGTCATTCTGGAAGCCTATACCTTAAAATGTTTCTCTTAAAGTTTACTCTAAGAGTTTCAAAGTTTCTATTCTTACGTTGAAATAATCCAAAAACTTAAACTAGAAATTAAAAAAAAAACCTCTGTATAAATTACTGCTTGGTGGGGGAAAAGGGACTCTGCAAGAGACCTGCTTTAAGATGGCACAAAACAGTAACTATAGTAATTATTGTATAATTATTAAAAGATGCACACTTAATATGTGTAATAATAATTAAATTATTAAAAGACACACACTTACTAGAGCCTTATGAAGAAAGGAAAGTGACATAAAAGCCAAAGTACAATGTACTCTAAGTACAAAGTTTATTCATATGAAAAAATTATTATTGGGTAGCTGGAAAATTCTTTGGTGACTCCACAGACATTTTCTGTATAATACAACACATATTCCATGGATTCTCCTTTGTGTCTGTATGTTTTTTAACATACTCTTGCGTGTGTGCATTGCCTTCCATGGTAAAATGTTTGAAGCTGTATAAGATCATGTTCCTTGGCTTTAGAAGATCTACAATTCCCCCATGTCTTGTCAGTTAAGCCCAATCTACTGACAATGGTCTTCATGAAATCATTGTATGTGAATGGTAGTGTACACTCAACTGCATTTTCTGAACTTCATTTTCTGTTTATTGTTATGTATACTTCTACAGCACTCCTGTCCTTTGCTGTTAAATGTTCAGTTAGACCTCCTTTGTTCAGAGTCTCCATCGTTTTATAGTTATTTAGCTAACTATATATCTAGTTTTTGTATGTGGACACTACTCTGTCCATATGAATTTTGTGTTTGTCATCTGAAGTAAACACAGATCTCAATTAATCAATTAAGAGCAGAGAATTATCATTAAATCAGTGAATAAGAAAATAGAGTCAATACTTATACCACTTAAATTATTCATTCCTTTAAAATCTTTTCCTGAGATTTATGAACATAAATCTAATGACAATCATGCACTTATTCTCAAGTGTTTGCAAATCATGTGTGGTACTATTTTTATGGAATGAATTTTACACAGGGTTGTTCCACAATTAGTACATTGTGTTTTTATTAAAAATCACCTCAACTTTAAGTATTCTAAACCAACATTACTAAATGCAAAATTGTATTTTCTTGTTGCAGAGAGAAAACTATTTCAGTGGCATGATTGTGTTACTAAACCACAAAATACAGTTTATCAAGACAACAGCTACAATAAATTCCTTGATCCAGAGAAGGCTGATATAATATACATTTAATGCCAAACTCATAAACAAAGAAGGCTAGTAACTTCTTGAATAACAACAAGAAAATTATTCTGCTGATTTTTCCTGCTGAAGGAAACTGACTTTGACAGCTTGACACATTTTAATTGGCTGACTACCACAGGAACTGGAGCAAGTGAAAGAAACTGTAAAAATAAAAGGAAATTGAAAATATAAGAGAAAAGCACAATCAAAGAAACATTCTCACAAAAGTTGGAATGATGTATGTGCACTGCCAAAGTACATGTTGAAATGACAAGCATTCTCTTGGAAATATGAAAATGTTACAAAAGTGAATCACTAAGGTTAAAAGGAATGGAAGAACCTGGAATCAGCAAATATACATATCCAAAAGAATACACAAGTTTTATTAGAAAGTATTAATTTAGGCAAAAATACTATGTTGGAAAACAATTGAGTCTAAAAATAAAAATTGACCTAGTAAGAACAAATTAATCAACCTGTGTCATTTCCCTTTGTTTACGATGCTTTGTAAAACCAATGGCCAAAGTGATAGTAATAGAGAATTTTCTCATATTGCAAGATATAGAGAAAGATCTATAACGTAAACTAGTCAGGTAAGTTGTATGATGGATCATTCTGAGTGAGCTATCCCAGAAGCAGAAAGACACATACAGTATATCCTCACTCATGTAGACATATAATATAGGATAAACCTACTAAAATCTGTACACCTAAAGAAACTAATAAAGAGGGAGGACTCTTGCTAAAATGTTCAATCCCAATCCAGAAAGGCAAAGAGGATGGACATCAGTAGAAAGAGAAAACTGGGAAAAAGTCAGGAGCCTACCACAGAGGGCCTGTGAAAGGCTCTGCCCTGCAGACTATCAAAGCAGATGCTGAGACTTATGCCCAACTGTTGGGCAGAGTGCAGGGAATCTTATGAAAGAAGTGGGAAATAGTAAGATCTGGAGAGGATAGGGACTCCACAAGGAGAGCAACAGAACCAAAAAAATCTGAGCACAGGGGTCTTTCCTGAGAATGACTCCCCAACCAAGTACCATGCATGGAGATAACTTAGGACCCTTGCACAGATATAGCCCATGGCAGTTCAGTGTCCAAGTGGGTTTCATAGTAATGATAACAGGGACTATCTCTGACATGAAATGATTGGCCTGCTCTTTGATCACCTCACCCTGATCGGGGAGCAGCCTTACCAGGCCACATGGTAAGAAAATGCAACCATTCCTGATGAGACATAATAGACTAGGATCAGAAGGAAGGAAAAGAAGACCTCCCCTATCAATGGACTTGGGGAGGGACACAGGTGCAGAAGGGGGAGGAAGGGAGGAATTGAAATGGGAGGAGGGAGGGAACTACAGGGGGGAAATACAAAGTGAATAAAGTGTAATTAATAAAGAATTTAAATTAAAAAATTAAAAAATCAAATCAACAAAACATAGCAGAGAAATATTTAAAAGAAAAAGCTGTTTAGAATGACATTTTGATGCATTGGCAATGCATAGTTAAAACCAACAACAACAGCAACAGAGCAAAATGAAGAAACCAGCTATCATTAATTAATCGTAGTACTGGTGAGGAAGAGGCAGTCAGATCTTTGGGAGTTTGAGGTCAGCCTGGTATACAAAGTGAGCCCAGGACAGCCAGAGCTATACAGAGAAATTCTGTTTTCAAAGAACAAACAAAAAGAATGTGAGTGTGTGTGAATGCCCATAGGCATGTGAAAAGAAGTGGAATCTGTTCCTACAATAGATTCATGCACACAGACACACTCAACAAACATTCAAATGCATACAAACATATGCATGCAAACACACTCACATACAACATGAAATCAATTCTCTCTCTCTTTCTGTCTCAACAGAGTTTCTCTGTGTTTCCTTGGCTGCACTGGACTCACTATGTAGACCAGGCTGGTCTTGAACTCACAGAGCTCCACCTGTCTCTGCTTCTCCAAGTGCTGGTATCACTAGTGTGTGCCAGTACATCCAGCCTATCATTTTTTTCTTAATTACTAAGTTTTGACTGATTAATAAATACATCTTGTAGAATGCAGAGGAAAACACTGTCAGAAAAACAACAGACTAGAATATCAGAGAGCATTCTTACTACTATGTATGAGATAAAAATTAATAAAATAGTCAGCCCTTAAAACATATAAATAAAAGAAACATTATCCAGACTGAGAAGATTGTATTTATGTTTGTAGAAATTTAACAGCAATTAAGGAAATTGAGGCCAACAATTTGAATAAGATCAAGGATAAGAAGGTAGGAGGGGCTTGATGGATGAAAGGGAAGGAATGAAACGACGTAACTATATTATAATATCAAAAAATTAAAAAGGGAAATATTAATATAAAATGTAAAGTAAAACCTGGGAGAAACTTGTTTTTATAAAATGTTTCATAGTAATAAAAATTGCATGGTGTTGGCATAGAAACAGAATGGTGGATGAATGGAAATGAATAAAAGACCCAGAAATAAACCCACACACCTATGAATACATGATTTTTTTGACAAAGAAGCCAAGACCATTCAATGGAAAAAAGACAGTATCTTCAACAAATGGTGCTGGTCCAACTGGGTGTCTACATGCTGAAACATGAAAGTAGATCCATATTTATCACCCTGCACAAAACTAAAGTCCAAGTGGATCAAAGACCTCAAAATAAAGCCAGATAGTATAAATCAGTTAGAAGAAAAAGTGGGGAAGACCCTAGAACTCATTGGCACAGGAGACAACTTCCTGAACAGAACTCCAACAGCATAGGCGCTAAGAGCAACAATCAATAAATGGGACCTCATGAAACTGAAAAGCTTCTGTAAAGCAAAAGAAATGGTCGTCAGAACAAAACAACTGCCTACAGACTGGGAAAGGATCTTCACCAACCCTAAATCTGACAAAGGGCTAATATCCAGTATATATAAAGAACTAAACAAGTTAGAAAGCAACAAATCAAGCAATCTGATTTTAAAAAATGGGTTACAGAACTAAACAGAGAATTCTCTGTAGAAGAGTATAGAATTGCAGAGAAACACTTAAAGAAATGCTGAATGGCCTTAGCTATCAGGGAGATGTAAATAAAAGCGACCCTGAGATTTCACCTTACACCCATCAGAATGGCTAAGATCAAAAACTCAAGTGACAATGCATGCTGGACAGGTTGTGAAGAATAGGGAACCCTCCTCCATTGCTGATGGGAATGTAAACTTGCACAAATACTTTGGAAATCAATCTGGTACTTTCTCAGACTATTACGAATAGGGCTTCCTCGAAATCCAGCTATACCACTCGTAGGCATATATTCAAAATATGTTCAAGTAAACAACAGGAAATCAGGAAATTTGCATGTAAATGGTGGGGTCTAGAAAAGATAATCCTGAGTGAGGTAACCCAGGAGCAGAAAGACACACATGGTATATACTCACTTATAAATGGGTACTAGACCGATAAGATAGGATACTAAAATCTGTACACCTAAAGAAGCTAAACAAGAAGGAGGACCCTGGGTAAAATGATCAATCCTCACTTAGACAAATGGTATGGACATTAAAAGAAAGATGAAAAAAGAAACAGGACTGCCACAAGGCTTTTGACAGACTCTCCCTAGCAGTGTATCAAAGCAGATGCTAAGACTCATAACCAAACTTTGGGCAGAGTGCAGGGAATCATATGAAAGATGGGAAAATTAGTAAGACCTTGAGAGGACAGGAGATCCACAAGGAGAGCAACAGGACGAAAATACCTAGGCACAAGTGTCTTTTCTGACACTCCAACCAAGATCAATTCATGGATATAACCTAGAACACCCTGCTCAGATGTAGCCATGGCAGCTCAGTATCCAAATGGGTACCCTAGTAAGGAAGCAGGGATTGTCTCTGACATGAACTCAGTGGCTGACTCTTTGACCACCACCACTGAGGGAGGAGCAGACTTGCCAGGCCACAGAGGAGGACATTGCAGCCAGTCCTGATGAGACCTGATAAGCTAGGGTCAGATGGAAGGGGAGGAGGAGCTCCCCTATCAGTGGACTTAGAGAGGGGCATGGGAGGATATGAGGGAGGGTAAGATTGGGAAGAAATGAGGGAGGGGACTAAAGCTGGGACACAAAGCAAATAAAATGTTAAAAATAAATTTTTTTTAAAAAAGAAAATGTGTCACTGAGAGTTCTTTCATTTATCCTTACAGTTTCCTAGTAAAATAGCAGAAAAAGTTACTACAAGAATATTTTTAAACTTTCATTACATTTTTTCTCTTGCTTTGTTTTATTTGGAGAGACAGAGCTCCCTGTAACTCTTGCTGCCCTGTAACTCCCTATGTAGACCAGCCTCAGCCTCCCCAGTGCTGGGACTAAAGAGATGCTACACCGCACCCTTCTATCACATTACATTTTTTCCACGTTACATTTTTAATAGCATTTAAAACTAAAGTATTCTAATGCATAATATATCTTTAAGTTGTTATTAAATACCCCAAAAGTTAATACTGTAATGACTTTTGGTGTTATATGCAAAGGTAATAGATACTTCAGAATAGAAAAATATTTTATTAGCACTTGACACAGTAGTATGAAAGAAAAAGTTACAGACCAATATATACAACATGTACAATAAACATGTGCATGTGGGTGAGTGCAAGCACAAAAATAAAATGAGTGCTGAGTATCCAGAACTCTATTCAGCACATTGTGTATGTTCTTTCATGCAGGTATTGTTACCTCTGATAAAGATAAACTTATAATAAAAGCAACACCCCCTCCTGAAGCACACAAGAAAATTGAGAATTCAACATAGGAAAAGACTTGCTTTCAAATGGTAAGCTGTAACAAGTCTTGAAGAAGAGATGGATTTTGGATGCATAGGCCCCAAAACTAAAGTATGTACCTAGATTTGAGATGTGATATTCTTTGCAAATATATAAATGGACCAACAGAGAGAGCAGAGTTGGGGAAGGAGAGAGGGACAGAAATAGCGACAGAGAGACAGAGATGGAGACACACAGAGTAAGAGAGAGAGAGAAGGAAATATGGATATTGAGAACTAAAATAAAAATGATGATTTTAGGCTATTTCAAGTTTGTTAAGTTCAATATATAAGTCTGTGAAATTATATTTCTTAACTTTTGTTGTCTTTATATTATTTCTACTGTACTGTAGCAGATAATCTAGAACATATCCTCCTTTTTAAAAATACAAACTATTAGGTGAAGTAAAGCCAAAGGTTATTCATTGATTCTTAATATACTTGTTAAAATGTATGCATATGAAAAGATGCAAAGATTCAAAGATATAGGTGTCAAAATGACCTCCTTATTTTAACCTTATGCTTGTAAGATTTGTTTTTTTCACTATTACTGAAACAAACCCATGGGGTTTCAAATCAAGAACATTTGTTTCCAGAATTTCATTTCATCAAATACTAGTCTCTTCTTGGGTTGCTAAAGTGGGCTTTCTGCAGTAATCACAGTGACGCATACTGCACAACAGTTCCTTCTCATGGAGTGAGAACACAAACAGAATTGTTGAAAACCAACAAAGTAAAACAAAGGTGAAAAAATTCTGCTGATGTAAGTATGATTCTGAATCATTCAACTTTAAATTTACCAAAGGCAGGTTATCCTCGTTGAGCCTGGAAACCAGGTTGAAGCTCTTACAAGATGAACCGGTGCCTTCCCCTGAAATCAAAGACTCCCTCTCCTGCTGGTCTCAAAGAAGGTAAACATCATAAATTCTACAGTCACAAAGGATTAATTTATTACAGAAATATAAGTTAGTTTGTAACTTCTTTTCCCTGTGTTGAAGTTTTCCTGGCAACCCAGCCTTGCTGATACTATCACTGCAGCTGCAAGGATTCTGAGACTAGGACCCTGTGTTTTCACCCATATGTGACTTTCTAATGGTCTGCTTTCTGTATCTATCAATGTTTCTTTGGCCTATTTTTAGTTTGTAAAGATAATTACCTCCACTGTGCTTGTTGTACATCTTAATCAGATACACCCCCCCCTCAAAGAGAGAGAGAGAGAGAGAGAGAGAGAGAGAGAGATTTTCAGAAGAGGAACAAACCTTTCTCTCAAACACACTGTGATAGAATCATCTCTTCATATCTCTTGTGGAACTCAGGGTTAGTGCTTTCTTTCATGCTTTACTTATTTATTTATTTACTTACTTATTCATTTTGTATCCCCACTGCAGCCCCTCCCTTATCTCCTCCCAGTTCTACCCACCCTTCCTCTCCCCCCCCCATGCTCTTTTCCTAGTCCCCTGATAGGGGAGGACCTCCTCCCCTTCTATCTGACCCTAGCCTAACAAGTCTCATTAGGGCTGGCTGCATCATCTTCCTCTGTGGACTGGTAAGGCTGCAGCTCACCCACACACACACACTGAGAGGTGTCAGAGAGCAAGCCACTGATTTCATGTCAGAGACAGCCCCTGTAACCCTTACTAGGGAACCCACTTGTACAATGAGGTGCCTATGGGCTTCCTCTGAACAGGGGGTCTAGGTCTTCTCCATGAAAGGTCCTTGGTTGGAGTATTGGTTTCTCTAGGTTTTTTGGCTTTGTTATTCTCCTTGTGGAGTACCACGACATGAATCTAAGTATTTAGATACCTGGTTTTTATGTCAAGGAATTTTATGTATTTAATGATCTACACATTTAAATATTTATAATTGAACTACAACTAAATAAAGATCAAACTAATTGTATAACTTAGAGTTCGCTTGAGGAACAGAACTTACAGAATGAATCTCTAGATACATACAATAAGGGGGTTTATTAGAATGACTTACAGGCTATTGTCCAGCTAATCTAACAATGGCTAATTCTGAATGGAATATTCAAGAATAAAGTAGTTGTTCAGGTCACAATGGTGGAAGCCTCAACTGGTCTGCAATACACCCAGAGCTTGAAGAAGTAGCTCTAAAACAGCAGCCAGAGAGATGAGAGAGGAGAGGGAGAGACAGAGAGAGGAAGAAGGAGGAAGAGAGAAAGGGCAAGAGAGAGGGAGAGAGGCGGAGAGAAAGCTCTTCATTCTTTCATGTCCTTTTTGTATGCTCCCATCAGAAGGTGTGGCCCAGATTAAGGTGGGCCTTTCTGCCTGCAAAGATCTGGATAATAGGTTTATTTTCCCATCTCAAGGATCTGGATTAGGAGTGGTTCTTCCCACTTCAAATGATTTAATTAAGAAAGAATCCCTTATAGGTATGCCCAGTAATTTGGATTTTAGTTAATTCTGATGAAGTCAGATGATAGCCAAAAATAGCCATCACACTAACAAAAAGAACAAATTAAAGAACCTTTTTACATTAACAATATACTTTTTAATTAAAATCTATTTCTATCACTTTCTCCAATTCACTTTTCTCCCTGTAAACATACCCATAATAATCCATCCTCCCAGCCGAGATCATGTCCTATTCTCTAAAATGGATAGCTTATTCTTTGATAATTATTATTACATATATTCACATAAATATACATATTGTTGGGAAAGACTAATTATTCTCTTCACAAAAGTCATGGGTTGCCTGTAGTTCTTTGTCAAGGACTAAGAACCAAAAAGTCAGGAAGTCCACTGTGAGATTTTGGCTCCTTAGAAATGGCAGAGAAGCACCATCATTAATACATCAACAACATAATTGCGTAAACAAGACCTGATCAGTGACAATACCAAAAATGTGAAACATGGAATGGGCACAATATTTGTTTACGGTTGCTGATATTTCCACATTGTGCATATTAGTCAGATATCCATGACCACAGGAAGTCAGTGAGGCAATTTATTTAAATACCAGAAAATATTAATGGCGTTCACAATGTTCTTCACTTCAGTGCATTTAATCCTTTTTTTCCCAAAGCAGTGGTTAGGCAGGACAACCTGTCACATGTGTGTGATGCAAGAAAGCCACTCACCTCATAATCAGGAAGAGAAAAAATAAACAGGAAGAAATTAGGGTTCCATAATTCTCTGTGGACCTGTGTCCAGCGCTAGAAAGTCCTCAAAACAGGCTTTAACGCTTACAGGTTTTCATCCACTGCTAATAGGGCCAAACTGGTGATGAAGTCTTTCAGAGACACTATTCACACAAATCATGCAGTATCAGTTTTCTGTAAAGATTTTCATGGAAAAATTCTAATATCTTTTCAAAATATACCAAATATATTCACAAAAGCCTGTACTTGGACGAGCTTAATCAAACGATACAAAATGATAAAACTACAAGCTTCTAATCCTCTATTTTCCCCAATTTACATATATCGTTTGATTTGGATATACCTGGAATGAATGGCTCAATGTTAAATATTTCATATGGAAATACGTTAAACCCAAGAGGCAAGGGATCCCAGGGAAGTTGTGAATAATAAATAACAGCATTTCTTGTTTGTTAGCCTCTTTTTTTGTGGTTGCTGAATATTAGCTGAATATCACCCCCCCAAAGGAACGATGCTTTTGTGGAAAAAAGAAGCAAGATATTATGAGCCAATGTCAGTCTGACTTCAGAGGGTATTGCAGTCCCACCCAGGCAATTAAATCGCCATAATGTCTTGGTGAGTTACCTGGAACACGATGCTGAGAAAAATAAATTGAATTTATCTTATTTTCAGTGTGTGCTAAAGAACACACATAAAGTGAGTGCAGTCCTGAGAGACTGATATTTTTAAATGGTTGTTTGGCTATTCTGCAATTATATTTCACAGACATGAATTTTTCTAGTAATGTGTAAAATGTATTTTACTAACCTAGCTAGGCGTTAATGGAACTACAAGCACATAACTACCATTGAAGAACAATTAAAAATAAACTCTTAAAACAAGGAATTTCAGCGAGTGAACAGGGAGAATACTTAAAATATTAATCAGATCCCATGGCTTCACAGAATGAAATGATATATCATCACTGAGATCAAAGAGAAAGTGAAAGCAAATAACAATGTGAAAGTCAAATTCTGAAAGAAAGGGTAAAATATGCAGAAAGCTTAACTCTGAATATAGAAAATAAATCCTGTATTCTGGCTGAATATAATATAAATCCTGTGTTCCTCCAGAAGGGTGATTACACCATAAGAAATGATAAACATTTAATCAACCAAAAAATTTCCAACTGTGAAAAAGTTTAGTTTTATGGCAAATGAAGTAAATCTGCTGAATTGTTTTTAAATAACAATATAAAGCTTCCATCTCCAGGCAGATAACAGATCAACTCCAAGGTGTCCCCTCAGACAAAGACAACATGCTCTTGCTGGCTAGGCTCAGGCCCTGGGACATCTGTAGATGGATGGAAAGCTATGACACATATTTTCCAGAGCAGCGTGCTGAAAGCCTCACACTTTAGAAACACACTAGCAAAGTGAGGGTATGTTCCTGGGGCCCAGATTCCTGCCAGACAATGCTCAAACCAGGGTGGGTAAAACCTGTTTCAATAATAGCCCAGGGGCATCAGTATCTCAGCTCTGTAAATGGTCTGTGCCAAGGCCTGTAGGAGAAAGTGTCCTCTAAAGATGATATGGAAGTGGCACAAAAGACCTACCACTAATTGATCTAAAAGTCTCATGAAGGATGGGGGAATATATATATATATATATATAAATTATAACTTTAAATTATATATTATATGTAATATGTTAATCATATATTATGTATTATGTGTTATATGTTATATACAATATATACATATGTAAAGTATCTTCAATAGAATTATTAGTTCAACTCAAATTGTTAACATCCACCTATGCACTCTGCTTAAAAATTAGAAACTACATTTCAAATTGTGAATTATGGGTTTTTTTTCTCTTGGCTGACATCGTAACTTACGAGAACTCTTTGCGGTGCTGAAACCGCAGCATCAAGCCACAGCTCAGCACCATCACGAAGGGAAATAACTCCTATGTTATAGTGGGATATACTCTGTACTCTGATGTTCAGTAAGTTAACTGTATTAAATGCTGCTTATTTACAACAAATTCAAACTTGGACGAGATTATCAGGAAGAAAAGACATTACAAATCGAAGAAAAACTTTAGTTAATGTAAAAAAAAAGGACAAACAAGCAAACAAAAACAAACAAACAAAAACAAAAGTAAACCAAAAGAACCTAGAAAGATTAGTTTGAAATTTTGAGTATTTTTGGTCTTTAATCACATTTCTTTAATTTTTATTCATTTATTCATTAAGTTTCGATTCTTCTAGTCTATATCCTGTATTATGTTGCTGTTATGGATGATTGTTTCAGTGTGAATCTATAGGGGTCAGTGAACATAAAAAAGAACTTCTCCAGTGTCCATCCATCTTCCTAAAGATAGAGCTAGTAAAAGGAGCCTGATCACCTTCAACTCCACTGCTGGAGTCCTACAAACTGAACCAAACTGAAAGTGAAAGGTGACTACAGCCCCATCACCCATTCTTCCCAGTGTGGCCCAAGGCAACATCTTTCATTGAAAATCTTGTAAAATGTGTGTAACAGGATCAACTTTATTCATAACACAGCACCCTCATTCCCCTTACCTGTGTTACGACCATCCTGCAGAAAACTCACTCATTTATGTAGCTCCCAATGTTATGCATAAAGTCAGTTTCTTTTGAGTCCCACGCTGTGTGACTCTTGTGCCTACATATAAAATTAAATATGTTCTATGTTATTACAGTATATGTAAATTTAATTTGTCAGCCAGCCAAGGAACCTAGAGGGACATGGGAAGGCTATTTTTCAGCACCCGAGGCTATTATAAGTGGTTTAATTTATATTCTAAAACATAGCTTCATAACACCCCTTTAGGAGTCATATTTTTGACAAAGCTGTAATGAACACTTGACTAATTTCACAATTTGTTTAGAAAAATAGTACTCTAATAAAGTATCTAAATATTTAATCTCACAAAAATTATAGTTGTAATATGTTAACTGTTACAAGTTATGTTTTCCAAGAAGGGTTATATCTGTATTCCTCATCCAGCAGACTGACCAATAAATATAACAATAACACTGTTGCTCCTTCTCAGGCAGTTAGAATCTTCTCTGTCTCTCTTATCCTCATGCTCCTGGGACTGCACTGGTCTACAGAACTTAATGGAACCAATGCTGTGCCCATCGAAGAGACTGGCTGCAAGCTTCGGCTGCTTTCCACAGGAAGGCTGCTTGGCTTTATGAATCACCACATCCTTAACACCAGCATTCTGTGAAAAGGTACACTCTTGAGAAACTATGGAAGACTGGTTTTACTAAAGAGAAAGAGAGGAAGAGGGAGGAAGAGAGAGAAAGAGAGCGTCACAGAAAAAAAAAAAGAAGAGTCATTCAGTAAGTCAGGCCTTTAACGGAAATACATTATCTTGACGATGGAATTTTAGTATACAGTAGTTTTAGCTAATACAACCTGTATCAAAATAAACCTTAATAAATTCTGTGGAACTCTGATTTAAATATTTGGACAAAACAAAATGATGTTTAATTTGTTCTGTGTCTAGGTTGCTAAGTGTTCCTATGCAGTGTGTTAATGGCTGATGACCGCAGCTGACAGGACTGTCAGAAACATGAAAGTTCTCAGAAAACTGAAAGGGCAGGCTGCATGGAGAGTGGGGAAATGGAATGAAGAACAGAGAAAGATGAGTCACGATTATAGAAAGAGAACTGGAGAAACTTCTACCTACGGTCAGGTAGTAAAGAAAGATATTTTTGATGAACTAATAATCCTAGAGGAAGATATGTCCTAAACGAAGGCAGAAATCAAAAGTATTATGCGATGTTTTAAAGCCAAAAAAGAGCAATCAAATTTAAACAAAACATTGAGGTCTCAGAGGATGAAGCATGAAGCTATGTGAAGGGGCAATGCATGCAGGTAGCTTCCCAACACCTGATAGTAATTAAGGACTGCCTTTGAAGGGCACATCCCAGCTTCCAAAGCTGTGGCTGACACTGAATTCGGAGTTGACTCATCCAACCACACAGGTTCTAAACTATTATTCTTTGTAGTGTGAGCAAAATGAGCAGTGGTTTTATTTTTTTTTATTTTTTGTTTTTTTTAAATTTATTTATTTTTATATCAATCACAGGTTAGGTATTTTGTATCCCAGGCATAGCCCCCTCCCTCATTCCCTCCCACCCTCCCCCTCCCTCATCTCCTCCCGCCCCCTCCAAGACCACCTACAAAGGAGGACCT
>CM053743.1:27040064-27081536 GCA_028658305.1 Pachyuromys duprasi
TTGTGAAGGGTGTTGTTTTCCTAATTTCTTTTTCAGCCCTTTTGTCTTTGGTGTACAGGAGGGCTTCTGATTTTTTTGAGTTGATTTTGTATCCAGCCACTTTACTGAAGGTGTTTATCAGTTGAAGGAGTTCTCTGGTTGAAGTTTTGGTGTCACTCATATATCTTATCATATCGTCGAGCAGTGGTTTTAATCTACATAATTTATTGCATTTATTTTTTGTAACAAAACTCTGTTTCCTTTATGTAGCTTTGACTTTTGTAGATAGCTCACTTACATTTTTAATTTCAGAAAATAAGAAAGAATGATGGTTTAAAATTAGTAGTTAAGGTTAAAGAAAATTCTGGCCCCTAAAGAACATTCAGACTCAACAACTAGACAACTAAGTTTTCAGGATTGTTTTAGCTGTATTAAAAACCATGTTACTTCTGTATTGAATTTTTGTTTTCAGTATCACTTGATATGTACTGAAAAGGATTTGGAGGGAGGAAAAAGGAGCACGGTAAGATGTTTTAACATTAAAAATAAATAACTTTAAAAGTATATTTTATATAGTTAATTTATTTGCTGCGATTTTATTACTTTTCTTCACAATTTATTTATTTTAAATAAATTTAGTTTAGGTTCGAAACATACGTTTTAAGACCTAAAAACACATCATATGTGGCCCTCTGTGTACATTTGTGCACATTTACACCTCCTTCATTGACCAGTCTTTTAGTATTGCCTAGAAATAATTTTTGTTCATGATAACTTTCCTTTTAGATATTCAATCTTTTTTGCTTTGTTTTTCTATGTTTTTCCTCAAAAATCCATCAATTCCTTATTACCTCTCAATATAGGCACATTATAGAAAATATACTGTTTAAAAAACAATCATGCAAAAACATTCTGTCATGGCAACGTAGACCTTTATGGTGAACCATATAGCATTCCTGAGGGCACATGTGGGCACTAAATGCAAAGGGAGCCCTTATATAATTTCAGCTTCACTGTTCCCCACAGGAGAGCTGTGAACACGTGACTGGTTATTCCGAATCCTTCAGACTGGCACACTCAGGGCATTAGCATAAACTTATACAAACTGCTTTCTCTATTTATTTTCATCATGTTTAGAAGCAAGGTGAAGTGAAGCCAAACTCAGCTCACACAGAAATCCTTCCACAGCCCCAGTATACCTAACCTTCCTCTACCTCAGATCTGGCTGTAAAATGTTTACACTAAATATTAGCAGCATATGTCTTTCTGAACATTTTTACCAGATCATGAACCTTAAACAAAGGAAGTATGTATGTTGAAAGCAACTACTCACAATGAATCTCTGTCCAATTATTGAAGTGTAAAATTCAGTCTATTAAAGCTATTTAAAAATAGTGTGATATAATGCTCTAATGATATTTTCTACCTCCTACTTTGAAAGGGGAAGGGGTAAACTGGCTGAATCTGGAGTGTTTTTGGAATCAGCCTGTCTCCTGTACCTGTTATCCTGTAATCAAAGTCTTTCAACATTAATCAAAGACAATTATCATTCTTTATTATTACTATTATTAACTTTGGAAGGTTGTGAATAAACCTGTTTCCTTTTCCTGTCCTGAAGACCCGAAATATATTTCTTTCTGTTATAATCTTCACTTTTACTGTGTTTCCGGTTCATGAAAGTCTTTAAAATACAAATTAGTGTAAAATATCACTTTAAAATACCTTTAACAGCTAAGGTCAACTCTTATATTTAATGTTCTGAATACATACAGAGAATGAAGAGATTTTGCATTTTCTTATAACTTTTATTGTTTTGCTTTAGTAGGAAATAAGGAAACAATGTCTATTTAACTGCTTTTTAATTTCTAGATCTTCCACATTATATTCATTCTTTCAATTTTGTATAACTTCTAAATGACATCTTCCAGAAGTAAAGCCAACAGTAGAAATCACTTTAGAAAAATTAATTTGTTAATGCTACTTTCTGTACATGTGTACTTTCAACTTGAATGGAACTTTAACAAGGTATCACTCTGACAGGCAGCAGTGTAAGTTATGTCTGAATCTAAAATGACCTCAGAAATGATCACTTTGTAATGTTTTAAAGCACCTTAAAATATACAATGAATTAATGTTTCTGACTGAATTTTCTCCAAGCATATACGGAAAAGAGAAGAATGAGTATTGTGTGGGTATTGGCACAACCATTCCAGCTCGTTCTTATCACGGTTTTAGCTCAACGTAATGTTTTCCAATAAGCTCACATCTTCAACATCTCTGAGCATCCCCTAAAGAGCAGAGACTGGACCTCACAGAGGTCTAGGCCTCCCAACAGCAGCAGGCAGCGGCCTCCCTCGTCAAGACTGCTGCTAAGAACTCCTCAACACAGGGTGGCGCTATATACTAGCGGAAAAGTATTTATCCACCTTAGACCTGATTTCTTAGCTTCGGTTCATTCTGTATCCCTAATGTTACATACAAATGGACATTATTTCATGGGTCCCTTTGCCATTCCATTCACACGGGTATCTGGCCTCTGAGCGAGGAAATGCCAGCCATTCTGCTCCGACTAGGTAACATGCTTACAGTAGTGTGCTTATGACAAAAAAATGTGGCAACCTGGAAAAACAACACTCTTCCCCCATGCTGCATGACAGGACATTTGTTGGGCAGAAGCATTAAGCAAATTACAACTTTGCATAGGTCATGAATTTCACAGTGCCAAAAAAGTATAATATACAACTAACACAGTTCATCCACCGGGCTCATCCACAGTCACTCACGTTACCGGAGGGGCTTTATTGTTATTTGGTTTTAATAAATTTGGAGAGAAAGAAATCTGTATTTATGAAAGGAATTAAAAAAGGAGGTTGTGGAAAATGCTGGGTTTAATTTATAAAATTAAAATCCAAATTGTAAAAATTTACCAGGGAAATACGTGCATCTGCAATTAAGTTAAAAACAGAGGCTGGGTGGTGTAGAGCAGAGAGTAGAGATGCTCTGGCCCGGAGTGAGTACCATCCCACAACCCACATAGCAGAAGGAGAGAACTGCTTGTAACAAGTTGCTCTCACAAATATATGTGTACAGAATAATATATTAAATTTAATAACAAATTTAAATGATAATAAAAAGAAGCATGCATGAAATGCGTGTCCAAGGAAGGAGCGTTTCACTCTTGTTAAGTTATATATAACTGGCATGCATTGCTTTCAGCATTACTTATTAAAGAATGCATGATAGCATGAATTTCTTCTCCTGGTGACCTCTGCACTTTCTCCATCTGTGCTCCAGAGTTAATGATAAGTTTCTTTATCTATACAGCAACTTTAAACTGTAGAAAATACAGTGGCGCACATGTTCCTTAACTGTATACCATGCGCCTAAATTCAGGACACATTTATTGCTTAGTAACTTTCCTTTTCAATAAAATATCGCCATAAATGTTTACATAATTACTGTTAAGAACAGTATGATTTCAGTAGTTGGAATATGGTATGAACTCTTTCATCACTTTCTAATTAAATATTTAGGGTTTTGATTTATTTTTTATTACAAAAATGCTTTTTCTACACACATTCTTACACATTCACACTCATAAACAAATATGTACACAATTCTGTTGGGTGTCTATTTAACTGCTTTTTAATTTATTCAGACAAAAAGAATACTCTTCTCCTAAATAAATTATCTAACTTGTATTTCTTTAGACAGTGTCATAGTGTGGCTTCTTTGTATCTTTCACTTGTTCTTGGCAAGCAGACAGCATCTATCTCTTTCCCGTACTTTTATTTGAAGACTTGAACACATTGTTCACTGTTTTCACTGTTGATTTCATAGGAGTTTTGATATTATTTTACTGTTATACTGAAACTTATTATCTTGCCTTTTACAATTGTGCAGTTATGTAACCTTTCTACATCAGTCTATTCTAGTTTTGTATGACATTATAAGAGATGCTTGTAGGTGCACATTTAATTTTTTAATTACTGCTATTGCACATATCTCTCCTGAATGACATTCATTTGTCAGCGTTGTCAGTCAAACAAGGTTTAATGTTATTAATCATGTTTATTCGCTGTTGGTCAAAATTTCCAGCTTTGGCTCCTACTTAAGAAAACATTTGATATTCAAAAATGTCAACATCCTTCCCTTTTTATTTTCTTTTACCAGCATCTCTATATGATAGATCATTGCATTTACCACTTTAATTTGGTTAAAATTCAATTTTGTTTAGATAAGAGATAATCAAACATTTCTCTAATGAATGAATTTCCCCCAGCCCCGTATTTAAAAGTTTATCATTTAACCTAAGCTTGAAATATTGCTGTAAGTGTAAACGCCAGAAATGTTCCTTGAGATTGGGGTCTCAGTTGCTCTCCTTCACTGGATTTGTGCTATGCACGCAGCTTACTTCATAAAGCTGCTGCTGGCGCCAGGCATGGTGAACCCCTGCGCTTTCAACGCTTGCCGGCAGAGACTTGCGGATCTGAAGAACTGCAGAGCCATATTTGTTTGAATCCTGAGTTGGAAGCAGGCCTGAGCTACAGGACAACTTTTCTGAGACACAAACAAAACCCTGAGATTATTTATAGTCAAATTGTGCCGTGAGTGCCGTTGACAGGATAATGTAAAACTGTGGGCTTGGAGCTGGATGTGTTGAGACGTGCTTGAAACACCTGCACTTAGGAAACAGTCAGGAGGATTACCACAAGTTTAAGGTCAGCCTCCCGCACTTCGCCGATCCGGGATACACAGCAAGAGACTGTCTCAAAACAAGCAAAAACACCAAATAAATAAATACAATACTAAATAAATAAACTGGTAATTATTTACTTAGGCGAGGACTTTCTTAAATTGCAGTACATCAGAATTAAGCTAAACAAAATACATGTTATTTTTTTAAAAAATAGTTTCGTTTTACTTATTTTGTATGTTTGTGTGGACGTGTGCATGCCATTACACACATGTGGAGGTCAGGTGACAACTTATGGGCATTGTTTCTCTCCTTCCAACTTGTGGCTTCAGAGCCCCCAACTCAGATCCCTAGTCTTGGTAACAAGCACCTTTATCCACTGAGCCTCATTGTCACCCCAGTATTCACACAGTTAAGATAGAATACCAATCATCCTAAAAAATACGGGGGATAGTGTCACTTGTCACAATAGAAACGAAACTAAAAGAGGAAGTTTTGCCATGTAAAATAAGACAAGAAGGCAGACTCTACCTGCTTTCACTTCTATGTGAAACCATTGAACATAAGCAGAGAACAGATAGTCATCACTAGAGGCTGGGAGGTAGGAGAATGGGAGAATCTGCCAAAGGGTACAATGGTTGAGTTTATATAGAAAAAAATAATGTTTGGTAATTGCTAAAGTAATAGTCCTACTAAGAAAACTTAAAGAAATTATTGCACATTACTGTATATATATATATATAATTAATATATATATATATATTTATATATATATAATTTATATATATATATATAAATTCTGGCATATTCAGTAAACATTGAGTTTAAAATGTTAAAGTCACAAAAATTTGTTTATACCTTTTGGGAATTTACACCAAATAATTTTGAATGATATAGGGGAGCTCAGCCTGAGCCTCGGACCTATGTTTTGTATAAATTGAGCAGGGTGGGAAATAACTTCTTAAAATACTATTAGGATAAATAAACAATGATTCTAGCGGTTTTGGAATTACTGCACCTGTATTTGCAGTGACAACACTAAATTGTGACTGAATAGCCTGGCTAATTTTAGAGTGCAAAGCTGAATACACAAGACGTTTCTCCCAGTAATGAAGAAGAATAATTTGGAGAAGAGATAATTGCATTCCTGAGACAACTTCTGAAGATGTGATTTTTGTGACTTTCATTTGGAATATTTTCAATAGCATAAACAGGACTCCACATGTGATATGGGGGGGGGGGGGGCAGGCACAGTTGGGCTTGCATTTGCTTTCTTGGTGTTTTATCATGGGTGTTTTAAGTAGGGGCCCCACAACTTGGAAAGCCATGTGCTTTCCGCACTTGCTCGCGCTTGAGCACAAGCACTCCATGTTAGCAAGTCTTCCTCAATCACTGCTTCCCCTGATGGTTTTATACACAGTTTCTCACTGAATCTGAAATTCCCCATTTTGGCTAGATTGCTGGGCTATTGGGCAACAGGCATATGCCTTTCTCTGTCCACCAGCAAGAGGTTACACACAAGCCTGCAGCTAAACCTCAGTTTCACACGGGTGTTGGGGTTCTCAACACAGAGTTTCATGCTTCTGCAGCAAGCTTTCACTCAACAAGCCTCTTCAGCTGTTCATATGGAATTTTTTTTTATAAAAGTATAAAGCTTATCTGGATGTATTGTGACACGTTTTCACTAATGTGTATTTATGACATCTCATATCAAACAATACTCCAATTCTCTGGTACCACTCAAAGATTCTACAATTTAATTTGCCTGCAAATAATGGGATTTATCTAGGACTCTACAATTTAATTGGGTTTTATAATTCCCTCATTCAGATTTCAATAACAAAGGTTGGGCATTATTCTAAGTTACTAGCTATACAGCAGAGACTCTTATAACTCTCTCTTCCAGCATTCTAGTTGGAATGACTCTTATTCTTAGAATTCAAGGCAATGCTTTAATATTTCTCATTAATTATAACTAATCTAAGAAACTGCCAGAAGAAATGAATATATAGGACAAGACATTGTAGGGACCACATGCCCCCTCAGAGTACATGGCCTAGCTATTCTTTGTTTTATTCAGCAGCTAGTCAGCTCCCCAAATCTCAGCTCCTATTTTTAAACAAAAGCATCCCTATGTAGGAATGATTGGATTTGCAGTTCCTTTCCCTTCCCAAAGGTGGAAGAGTAAGCTTGAAAATGCCAGCCTTCCATCCATGTCTTGGTATTTCAGCAACCTGTCCCTGGCTGATGTTATCTACCATCATCTCAGTAGCAGGACTTACAGACAGCCCATGTTTGCTGCTTTGAGTATTCCAGAGCTTTGGAAGTTGTCTCAACCTTGCATCATAAGCATATCCATGGCCCTCGTGAGTGCTGTGTGTGGTAGGATACTTCTGTCAAAGAATTAAATTCAGACAGAAATTTTGTAATATTAAATTGACATAAGTTTTTTTGATCCAGTATCTTTAAATGAATAAACAAAGAGTCCTCAAAAACTTAGAAAGAAAACATACATATATACCTGTAATCCTCTGTACTTCATAGATCTAAAGAATGTAAGTGAATTGACTGTTTTCCATTCTTATGGATTTTCTCTATATCCCTTGCTAAATGAACCCAAAACATCAACAACATAGCAAGACCTTTTGGCAATGTTTTTAAATGACTCTGTCTTTGCTCAAATTCCCAGTTATTATCTGAAAGTAAAAACTAAAACTAGAGAAAATGTGTAATGGTATGAATCTTTGTATTAGTGGGTAGGATTAGAGCCCTATCTTTTTATTACTTTTTTATTTTTATATTAATTACAGTTTATTCACTTCGTATCATATCTATAGCCCCCCTCCCCTACCAATTCCACATTCCCTCCTTCATCTCCACCTATGCCCCTCTCCAAGTCCACGGATAGGGAAGGTCCTCCTCCCCTTCCATCTGACCCTAGCTTATCAGGTATCCTCAGGACTGGCTGCATTGTTCTCTTCAGTGGCCTGGCAAGGCTGCTCCCCATCAGGGGGAGGCAGTCAAAGAACCAGCCATTGAGTTCATGTCAGAGACATTCCCTGTTCCCCTTACTAGAGAACCCACTTAGATACTGAGCTGCCATGGAACCCTATCTTTCTAATAGTGCTTGTCATTTATCCCCTCCTGGCATGTTCTGTCTACACTAATAGTTACTCTGAAGTTGTGGCTTTCACAGATGGAGGTGAAATGAAAATATGAGAAAGTGAAAATGCTCTCATCTCACCCTCACACACGACAGTAAAAGTTTAGTCATATCTGTTTTATGAAACATTAGAACCAAAGTCAGAATTAATAAGCAACCGGCCAAAGTCATATTGTCAATAAGTTGTATAATGAGCCTGAATAACTTGAATTACATTTCCTTTATTTTCCTGATGTTACACAAAACTAAACAACAAATAAACATTAGAAAAAGTAATGAAATAAATGCACTATCTCTTCTCCAAAGCTCATATAATAGTTATGTGGAAAGGAGAGATTTTCATTTGAATGTGTAAAACCACTTGAAATATCTACACGAAATTACTGCATAAATTCATGTTTATCTCTGTGCACTGAACACAATGTTGAAGCAAGGAGAGCCCTCAAAAACAAATTCATTTAGCCAATTCTGATTTACTCTGTCTCGGACATGCTAGTGGCTCATATAGTAAATCAATATATTTCTCTGCATTCCAAGGTAGCACAATGTGCTGTCCCCATTTTATATGTTATGAGGAAATAAGTTTCAAAGGAGTTAGATTACTTGTTCAAGGACACTTAGACAAAAGGCATTATTTCTTGATCAAGACACATTATTTTATTTTATTTTTCTCTATTTGAGGCCGGAAAAATGTTGACTTCCTCTTGCAAACAACTCAGCCTAAAATTGCCTTCAAGCTACAAAATAATCCATATATTTTACAATAAGAAATACTAATATACATCAATCAAATCACTTGTTTATTGGATTTGTTATAAGGTAAAAGACATAGTCTAAATAAATATTTAATTTCCTCCTCAGGGCACCAAACAAATAATACCATTTATCTATCCTTTGCATGTATAAGCAGAGAAAAGTCACTGAGGATTAGAGTTTGTGCAGCTCAATGTTAGACTGTTTAGATATACAAATCATTGTTGGTAGCAATATCAGTAAACACAGATTGTCATTTTATTCCTAACTCAGACTGGAGTAATATCTGTCATTTATTGCAATACATCCTGAGTTATAAAACTAATAAAATTTAGATCAAATGTTAAGTAGAAAATGGGGGAAAAAAGACAGCATAGGCAGAACCAGAGAGTTAGATATACAGAAATATATTGAAACTTTAATTTGGAAAAAGTGCAAAGAAAAGAACCTGAAACTGGCTACTATGTTCAGTGTCCACTCTCATTTATGCTTAGCATCCTCATCTGTAATTCAAGCATCAAAACATAACATTAATGTGCTTGGAATTGATTTAAAAGCACCTGAAAAACACATTGAAATCTTACATGCTACTCTTGGGTTTACATGCTTTAAAATTCTGCTGGTGTGCACTTTATGTGAAAAGCAGAAATGCCCTCAGTATTATGAAATCCAATGAGTACTTGTATCACTTGTAAACTGAAACTTTCTCCCCTCATTAAGCAGTTGCTGGAGATAATCAGTAATTAGGCTACGAATAGAGTTGTATAGCTTCCAGTTCTTTCTACAAATTCATACTCTGATTAATTGCTTTGCTTTCTTTGTGCTGCTGCTATTGTCCAGGAGGCTAGCTCTTACCATTATGTGTTCCTGAAGCCCAGCAAACTGGGGAATCCACCAATGGTCTTCTTTTACAGGTTAATACTTGTATATTTGAATACAACACACTGGGTCAGTCAAAAGATATAGGAGCTCAACTGAGTTTCATCTCAGTCATTTGTAGCGATTGTTCAAGTTAAGCAATATTTTAACTGGTAGAAATAGCTGTTGCTCCCAATACAGCAAAATCACAGTTAGTTAGACTCTAACCTTAATATTTTATGAAATTTTTATTGTAATTATGTTGAACTAGTTTTCTTTATTCATCTATTCATGTTTTTTATAATCATTGTGTCTACTTTAGCTGCCTAAAAAGAAGTCAACCACTAAAATATTAAAGATGACACAAATCAATGATATATCTTCATATTACTTTCATGGGGTGGGGTTTCATAATATCTAAAAATATCATACATATTTGATATGGAGAAATAAACACTTATGTAAGCATATATTATTTATCTATTTTAAGATTGAGCAGTTCTATAGCTATGTTAAAGTCCTGGCTTACTATTATCACATCACAAGTTTTGCTAACATAATTATCCTTAAGATTCAGATTAACTGGGTTTCATGTTTTCTATTTATAAAAATGCCAAGACACACAAATGTTCAGAATGAATGCCAAACAGATGAAATTCCACAGTGAGTAAGTGGCTAATAGTTAAACATAACAAATTATTTTTATTATCATTCTTAGTTGAAATTATTTTCCTCAGATATTAATTTTGACCCATAAATATTAGATGGAGATTAAATTAATCAATATATGTCACACCAAATTAACAATTTTTACTTCTGCCACGTTTTTTTTTTTAATTTATTTATTTTTATCTCAATCACAGGTTAGGTACTTTGAATCCCAGGCATAGCCCCCTCCCCCATTCCCTCCTACCCTCCCACTCCCTCCCTCATCTCCTTCTTCCCCGCCCCCTCTGAGTCCACCCAACAGGGGAGGACCTCCTTCCCTTCCATCCAACCCCAGCTTATCCTGTCTCCTCAGGGCTGGCTGCAAGGTCCTCCCCCACGTTTTAATCATTATTTCTCTCAAGTCAAATCTTCTCTAGACTGTCTCAGCCAATTAAAATATCATGAAAATTTCTCTTTCAATTACTATTTTTATTTCAACAACCAATTTTATTTCTACAGACTTTCTGCTTGAAAGTCTTGCTGTTGATCATGTTTGTCAAACGTATTTGCTTATGCATGTATGCCATTTCTGTGTGTACACAAACATGTGTGTAGGTATGCATGAAATGTGTACAGTACATGTAGAGGTGTGAAGTAAGCACGGTTACCTTACTGAGCCACTCCACACTGTAGTTTATGAGACAAGGTTTCTGGCTGTACCTTGAGCTCACCTGTTCAGCCACACTTTCCAGCCATCAACTGTCAGCAAACTGTCTGCCTCTTTCTCTTCAGCTCTGAGATCACATGTATGCATTGCACATCTGCTTTTGAAGGGAAGATGGATATTCGAGTTCAGGACCTCATGCTTGAACAAGTGCTCTCTCCACACCAAACCCCAAAATACATTTTGTCAGCTCATTATTTGACAATCCTCAACATTGACAATTAGATGGAACTTTTCAGCCTCTTCTCATTATGATAAATTATTTACTACTGTTGTTTTAAGATTTTCACAGTTTTTTAAAAAATACTTCTTTAAAAGAGAAATGATAATTTCTTGCAATTTTAGTGCATATCGTTAAAGGTCACAATGACATTGTCATAGAATAAAACAGAGAGTTCAAAATCATGAGAATTTGTTTTCAGTTTTCTTTAAAGTATATGGATATTTATCTCATAATTTGTAGCTCCTAATTTTTTTTACTTTTACTAAATATCACATGTGTAAATAACCTGTACCTGCACATTCACGGTCTCTCTTTGACATTACTATTCAAATGCAAGCTTTCAATGTTCTAGCCTTTTATCCTTTCTGATATTCTAACATATTCAGTTACAAAACCTTTCTCTGTGTTACCAATGGCTCTGTGAAATTAGGTCAGCCCAGTCATGGGGATTAATATGTAAGTAATACACAAACTGAAAAAGGTTGATATGATACTATTCTCGTAAGAACAATGCATGTCCAAGGAGACAAATTAACAATTAACATTCAACACACATGTGAACTCCGTATACTTTCATTCATTTTGCTTTTAATCATTTAATGATTTTTATTAAAAACAAATATCTGGCTTTATAAAAAGGATCACGATGTACCTACATTTCTGCAACTAACTAATATTTGTCTTCACACAGACAATTGAACACACTTGCACACGCACACACACACACGCACACACATCCTGAAAATGAGGCCTTCTTCCTTTACTCAAAGTATGTTAACTATTGAATATCAATAATTGTTGAAACTCCTATCATAATAAATAATCCATGGGGAAGTATTTTCATGGTTCATTCACAAATAAATGCACATAGCCTAAAACCATAAGTAAAAAAATGCCATGCTTAAGAGGTTGAGAATCTGCACCAAACTTCCCTCAGATTTGGGTCAGAGAGAAAAAGAAACAGTGTTCAGCAATACATGAGACATACCATTCAGAAGTGACTAGATGTGAGTATAATTACACACAACCTAGATCTTCCTGTATAAATATGAGTGTTCACAGAGGAATGAGTACATAAGAAAAAAAGAATTTTCCAAATTCCATACCTGTGCAAAGAAGTACAAGAGGGTTTTGAAACAAGCTTTCAAGGACTGCTTAAGAAAACATTCACCATGATTGTGACACCAGCCAGAAGCTTACAGTGCTGGTCAAATGTGAGACTAATTTTACTAAAACCCATTAAGTAAATAAGTTGTAATACATTACTGTTGAGGAAGCAATGATAAAACATGATGATAAACTGGTAAACTGAAAGTTATAAAAGGACTAAGATATTTCTAAAGTTCAAGTGCCACACCACAGTGAAAAGTAACTTTATAACCCTCTGGTGTCAAGATATTTCTTTCATAAAGTGATGAAAGCATATATGTCCAGAAAATGCATTTGCTGAGTGACAGTCAGGGACTCTTCTGGGCTGGCTGTGAAGTGGAAGCCAATTAGATAATGCTTGCCTTGTGCTTTGTTTTCCATCCTTATCAATTTTTTTAACCTTACATCTCCTCATTAAGGATTTGGCATTTTAATCCATAACCCAGGCACTGCCATTTAGAACAACATCTAAGATATTTTGTTTCAACTTGGAAATGAAGATATATATATATCTTCATATTATATATAATTATATATAATATATGATATAATTATAATTATGGTTCTATGAATTGTTTTATTTAATTAGGTTAATTACATATTATATTAATTATATTTATATCATAATTATATATAATTATATATGTTATATAATTATTACATAATTATATTATATCATATATTATATATAATATATAATATTATATATAATATATAATATTATATATAATATATAATATTATATATAATATGTAATATATTATGTATATTATATATAATTATGTTATAAATATAATATCATATAATATGTAATATTATATTATATATAATGTAATTATATCATAATTACATATATGTAATTATATATAAATGTAATTATATCATAATTATATATATGTAATATGTAATTAACCTAATTAAATAAAACAATTCATAGAACCATCATGGTACAGAGAATGCACATACTAAAACTCAACATTAAATTTATAATAAACCTCTGACAGCCAAGAATTGGAGATAATTTCATTTTGACTCTCATTTTTCACATCTTTCCTTTATATTTTGATATAATATAATCACATCACTTCTTCCTTTATCTTTCCTCCCTGCAAACCCTCCCATCTACCACTCCTTACTCTCTCTCAAATCGATGGCCTCTTTTGTCATTGATTCATGTATGTGTGTATATAATACATTTCTAAATCTAGCCATCTGAGTTTGTATAATGTTACTTTTTTGCATATTTTCAGGTTTTACCATTGTTATTGGACAACTAATCTCTGTGCTTTCCTTTATAGAGGACACATTTTCCCACTCTCACTATTACTTAATTAACTTTGTGTAGGCTTGAGAATAATGACCTTTCCTCCATTCACAATGACATAATCATATATGTGGGAAATCAACAAGTGAAAGCCCTGGTAATGTTGAAATAAAGAAGAATACAATATCTAAATGAAAAAATAATAAAAATCCACAAGCACACATAATCAATACAATATTTAATATTCTTTGGAATACAAGACAAAGAATCAAACAATTAGAAAGGAAGAAATAAAATTTTAAGCATTTGCCAATGACATTTTATTGACAATAAAATTCCATAATACAAAAATTATCAATATTATGTTGACTGCCAGTAAAACTAAGGTAACTTTTCAAAAGTTTAATTTATAGAAATTAACTGCATTTCCACATAGAATGAAGAAACATTAAACCATTAAACATTCAAGAGACAGAACATTTACAGTCACTTTAGAATTTAATGATTCCTTTGAATAAATTTAGTTTTAATAAATTAAATATATTCACATAAAGTACAATAAATTGATAATCAAAAAGGTTAAAGTTCTATAAATGCTTGTAATATGATAAAAACATACTCAAAGCTTCCATTTTGGACAGAACTGATTAACAGAATTCATGAAAACAGTAGCAATACAATGGTGTGTGTGGACACAGATTTTACAATTTAATGTTTTCACAGATTTAACATTTTCACAATTACATAAGGAATTTAAATGAACCAAGAATAGGCAGCACAGTAATGAAGAAGAAAAATGGTAGAACACTTAAATTGTTGAATTAAAAGATACAATTTATTTTGAGAAACAGTCTCATAAATGACCCCTGTGCGCTGATATATTTGCTCCTTGTGGAGCTCCTGTCCTCTCCAGGTCATACTAACTCCCCCTTCTTTCATAGAATTCTCTGCACTCTGAGGAAGGTTTGGTTATGAGTCTCAGCATCTGCTTTGAGACACTGCTAGGGAGAGTCTTTCAGAGGCCCTCTGTGGTAGGCTCCTGCCCTGTTACTTGTTTTCTCCTTCTTCCAATGTCCATCCCATTTGTCTTTCTAAGTGAGGATTGACCCTCTTACCCCGGGTCCTCTTGTTTGGTCTTCTTTCTTGTTTATCTTCTTTAGGTGTACAGATTTTAGTATGTTTATCCTATCTTATGGGTCTAGTATCCACTTAAAAGTGAGTATATACCATGTGTGTCTTTCTGCTCCTGGGTTATCTCACTCAGGATAATCTTTTCTAGATCCCACCATTTGCTTGAAAATTTCATGATTTCCTTGTTTTTAATTGCTGAGTAGCATTCCATTGTGTAAATGTATCACAATTTCTGTATCCATTCCTCCATTGATGGATATCTGGGTTGTTTCCAGGTTCTGGCTATTACGAATAAAACTGCTACAAACATGTGTGGATATAGCCTAGAAACCGTGCTTGGATATAGCCCATGGTAGTTCAGTATCCTAGTGGGTACCCAATAAGGGGAACAGGGACTATTTCTGACATGACACAATGGCTGGTTCTTTGACTCTCCTCCAAGGGAGGAGCAGCCTTGCTAGGACACAGAGGAGGACATTGCAGCCAGTCCTGAAGATTCCTGATAAGCTAGGGTCAGATGGAAGGGAAGGAGGACCTTCACTGTTAGTGGACTTGGAAAGGGGCAGGGAGGAGATGAGGGAGGGAGGGTAGGATTGGGAGAGAATGATGGAGGGGGCTACAGCTGGGATATAAGGTAAATAATCTGTGATTAATATAAATACTTATTTTTAAAAGATATATTTTAAACTTTAATAACTAAGACTGAATCTTTTGGTGCAAAAGCCTGTATTAACTAACAGACCATTAAAATGTATAACAAACATAAGTTTTCACATCAGCAGATAAACTATAAGCAACAAAACATAATTAATTATTTCACTACATATACTAATTCCCTATCTGGCATTGCACAAAAATGTAAATTACTTGTCAATTTTATATAACAATGAGAAAGTAGAACACTGTGATTCTATAAACTCTTGATCACAGTAAAAGTAATAACGAGTGGGTGCAGATGAAATACTTTAAAATAAAATTTTCATACAAATGTAATTAAGAGTATAAGTCCCAGAAATATATATATGATACTCTCAATATAAATTTCCAAAAACTATATAAAAATTGGGTGAAAGTTATTTGGAGAGAGAATAGACTAAGGTAAATGTTTTCTTTGGCTTTTTTTTTTTTTTTTTTTTTTGCTTTTTGGTTTGGGATTAGAGAAGGTCAGTTTCATTATGTAACAATTTACATTCATCTTTTATGATGGATTTTTAATATTTTAAAAATATTTTATTATCATTTATTAGTTTATTCAATTTGTATCCCAACTGTGGACCCCTCACTCATTTTCTCCCAACCCATCCCTCTAGCCTTCTTCTCCACCTATGTCCCTGCTCTAGTCCACTGATAAGGAGATCCTCCTCTCCTTCTATTTATCCTTAGCATATCAGGTCTCATCAGGACTGGTTACATTGTCTTCCTCTGTGGCCTGGCAAGGCAGCATCCCCCCGGAGAGGGAGATGATCAGAGAGCCTGTAACTGAGTTCATGCCAGAGAAAGCTCCTGCTTTCCTTACTAGGGACCCCACTTGGAGACTGAGTCTATAGGTTACATCTGAGCTGAGTTTTTAGGTCTTCTCCATTCATTGTCCTTGGTTGGCATATCAATCTTTTCAGAGACCCCAGGGCTCAGTTTTTTTGTGTTTTTTTTTTTTTTTTTTTTTTTTTTGGTTCTGTTGGTCTCCTTTTGGAGTTCCTGTCCCCTCCAGGTCTTTCTCTCTGCCCCTTCTTTCATAAGATTCCCTGCACTCTGCCCAAAGTTTGGCTATGATCTCATTCTCTGCTTCCATACCTCAATCAGTAGGGTCTTTCAGAGCCCATCTGTGGTAGACTCTTGTCCTGTTCCCTCTTCTCCTGCTTCCGATGTCTATCACATTTGCTCTTTTGAATGAGGATTGAGCATTAGAAATAGTGCTACCTCACGATCCAGCTATACCAATCCTAGGCATATATCCACAATATGCTTAACTATACTACAATGACATTTGCTCACCATGTTCATAACAACTCTCTTCATAATAGCCAGAAGCTGGAAACAACCTAGGTGTCCCTCAGTGGAGGAATGGATAAAAAATTGTGGTACATTTACACAATGGAATACTACTGAGGTATTAAAAAAATCATGAAATTTGCAGGCAAATGGTGGGAAATAGAAAAGATCATCTTGAGTTAGGTAACCCAAAAGTAGAAACACACTCATGGTATTATATAGTCACTCAGAAGTGGAAATTAGCCATGTAATATTGGATGAACATACTAAAATCTGTACTCCTAAAGAAGCTAAACAACAGGATTTTTAATATTTTTAATATTTATAAACTAAATTTGTTGTTTGCATCAAAATATTTTAATTGTAACATAGAATAAATAGACCATAAAATACATGAAATTTTGCTTATCAAATATTTGCATGCTGAAAAGTAAAATCAACATTGAAAAATACAATTACATATGAATGAATGTGCATACTTATGTACTAATGTTTGAACAGTGAAAACTATATAGAGATACCCATAAACTACCTCACAAGGAAAAGAAAGTTCTGAGGACCAAATCAAATATCAATATGAACATGCACCCATGTGTTAAAAAATTTCAAGTAAAAACAAAGGAAGAGATGCTTCCGTACATTCACTAACACCAAGCATCTGATTCCAACATGCACACATAAATGCAAAACAATATAAACAAGAATTAGAGAAAAAATTAAATAAGAATTATTTTATTCTTCTCTTAAAATACCAAGTTGATACCAGACAAAGGAAAACTAGAGATATGCTCTGGTTAAAATATGAAAGATCTATGACTCAGTTTATTTTTTTGCTAGCATTTACCTAAAAAAAAAGTACCAAAATAGATGTCACTGAAGTACATACCATGCTTCTCATAACAAAGACAATTTCCAGAATTACTAATTCATAAGAAAATGCACAATTCCTGACCCAACCTAAGACCTACCCTATTTCAGAGTCCCAAACCCTGACAATATGAAAGCTCTTCTGCTAACATTGCAGAAATGAACCTGACAGAGTCGTCCTCTGAGAGACTCTACCCAGCAGCACCTCAAAAAACGATGCCAAGATTAACAGCTAAACATTCGGCAATGAGTAAGGAGTCTTGTGGAAAAGTGGGAGGAAAGAGAAAAGGACCTGGAGGTGATAGAAACTCCGCAAGTAGATCAACAGGGCCCAGAAGTGCTTGCTGAGATGGGAGAATCAAGCAAGGAGTATGCATGGCCTGGACCTAGGTCCTCTACAAACATGAAGCGGGTGAGCAGCTTAGGCTTCATGTGGGTTCTCTAGCAAGGAAAGTGGGGATTGCATTGGACATGTAGTCACTTGCTAGATTTTTGATCACTTCCCCCTGGTGGGACTGCCTTGCCAAGCCACAGGGTAAGAGGACAAGCTCAGGCCTGATGCAACTTGATGAACTGGGGTGAAAAGGAAAAAGAGCTTTATTGAGGAAAAGAGGAGGGTGAGTGGAAGGGAGAGTGGGTGAGGCTGGGAAGGGAGGAGGGCCGGGGCTACAACAAGGACGTAAAAAAAGAAAACACATCCTTAAATGGCATTGTTACTCAATAACCCTTTGTAAACCAGTGAAAATAAAGTTACAGTAGGGTATTGTGGAATGATGCTTTATTCAATAATAAATATTCATACAATGGTACGCCAACAAGGCATAATGGAATTAAAATAAAATTTCGCTATCACCTAGCACTGTGGTAGCTGTGATTACCAACATAATATATTATAGAACAAGAAATCACTCATATATTTGACATGGGGATTCTTGGTTTATTTGTTTCAGACAACACAGGCCCCCGACAAGTGATGCTCTTGTCCCAGCAATTGCCACCCCCCAGCTGCTGAGAGTAGCACGGACTGTGGAGCAGCACACCTTGATTTGTGACAGTGACAACGGTTTGTGACAGTAGCAAAACTATTGTGCCACTATTGTGTGAAAGCACAGTGCATACAATGGAGCACAGTGTGCTCAGCGTAATATCTGATATCAATAAGAAGGTGTATGTGTCAATATGCTATTTGTAAACCTTTATTTTAAAGTGTATTACTACTTATTTTGCTAAAGTTATATTTAAACTGTATTCATCATTGTACCAGAGGCAGTTTCCAAATTTGTGTTAACCATATTGAAGGACAGTCCCTGATGCTATGTTCACTGATTGACTTAACCCACATACGTTTTTGATTGAGAAAACTCTTAACAATGTGTGTGTCAGAATATATCCTCATTGATAAGTGACACCTACAAAATATATATTTATGTGTAATGACTTGCACCTACTTCATGTTTCAGGACAAAGGCTATTCACAAAAGAATACAACCTCTCCCATTCCAGTTAAGGAAAATGCCACTGAGGCAATACTAAGCTATAGTTTGAGAAATAAAGCCCCCTGTTCCTGAGGAGAAGGGAACAGAGTGAGCTGAGAATATTGCTGAGAGATCCTGGATGGTTTGGTTGGTGATAGCTCATCAAGCTTTACACTTTAGGATATGTTTACATTTCTTTATGTATGGTATATTGAGATGAAATATTTATTAACTTTGATTGGTACTTTTGCCTCATATGCATTTTAAGTTATAACCCTACTAAGTTAATTGCTGTGAAGAAAATTTACAGTCATATTTTATGTATCACTTTTATTTTGTAGCTCTGAGGACTCTCTGGAATATCACACTCTGCAGTCATGAAATACCACGTTCAGCAGTTACAGCGCAGGATACTCAAGCTTGCTTTAGCTAATGTGAACTAAGTAACTGATAATGTGGTACCACGTGATAAGAAAGCACAATGAACATACCTGCTGACCAGCATTTCTCTTGCTTCCTGGGAAGCTCCCTTCCTTTCCACGGATACAGTGTCTGAATCCATAGGTTTTTTCCCTATGAGTCTTTTCCCTTGACTGTGGTTGATTGAGAAATATGTAAACAATTGAAACCATGAAACATATTAATTCTGTTTTTTAGAAAATCAAGTTAAAAATATAGTAGACACATTTTGTGCCTGTCTCTGGACAAGAAGTTAGTCATGCTGGTTAGAATAAGGAAAAAATGAAAAATACTGAAAAAAAAATTCCAAAGGAAAATTCTGCTGTTTCCAACACAAAATTCAAGTTAATGATAAGGGATCACTGTCATTTTTGCTGTGGAATGCAATGCCATATCCACTATTTTAAAATATTAAAAAAATAATTTAGTTATCTGCTGGGTATGTTTGTATGGTTTTTTTTTTGTAATTTTGTAATTTTTCTTTTATCAGAGCAGAGGATCAAAGCTAGGGATTTGAGCTTTCTAGGCAAATGCTTTATCATGTAGCTAAACCTTCAACTTCTTAATGACACAATTTAAATATATCACAATTTATCTAAAAATCTTCTTTGTTTTTGCATTCATGTACATAGGAATTTGATACCAAATTCCAATACCAATATAAATGATGCACAGGGTAAAACAAAATATAATTAGATACAATAATGTCATAAATTCCATGCATATAACTAAAATATAATAAAAATAATATTTTTCTCATTGACTGTTAATTGCATCTTAATTGTCAATTGTATTTGAGCAGACCATTACATTGTCATGAAAGCTCAAGCTAGCATAGTGTTTACAGAATAAATACCCCTGAGGTACCTTCACAAACCTTTCATTGTGGAATGTAAACAGCACTGTCAAAATGACTGACAATTTTGCTGCAATTTTTAGTTAACAAGTAATCTTTAAGATTACTCAATGCCAATATATGAGATTACACAAAATCTACGGAATACTTTGCACATCATAGGATCACAATCATAGTAGAAATAATGTACTCTGTGTGTAGTTGTGAATTTGAAATTTACAAAGTTTCATTTCTCCAGAAACTAGTACTAAATGAAACAAAATATTTTACACTGATTGAAGGTTTGGATAGAGTGCATGAGTGTGTGTTTGTGTGTGTGTGCATATGTGAGCCCACGTGTATGTATTTGAGTATGCATATGAGTACATGTGTGTATGTGACTGTGTTTTATGTGTGTTTGTGTAATGTAAACAACATTAATTCATGGTCTATATTGATTGCACATCATAAAAAGCAAATAAAATTCTTTTTCTTTAAACAAAATTTCTAGTTGATGTAAACTGCCTTTTCAATTCTTGTTTTTTGCAGAAAGCACAATAATACAATTATAAGCTTTCTGTCTGGTTACCATTTTAACAAAAATGCTGTGAGTAACTGATAAGCAAACAAAACTAAGTACCATGATTTGCATTCCTTGGATAAATTGGAACAATATCTGGTGGCCACTGGGGACTCAAATAGAACCTTCCTCACCATCCAATTTGCCATCTATTTATTAATAGAGAAATAATTGGGTACTGAAATATTTGGAAATCCTTTATAGTCATGTGGTAAATGGAAATTTGATGCTTGGAATTGGGCTGCTCCTTAAAACACCAAAAGAAGATAAGTACCAAGATGACCTTAGAGAGGATGCTTAAATTTCACTCAAAAGGGAACATGGTAGGAGAGGGAGCAAGGAGGAGAAGAGAGCTTACAGAGAGAAGACAAACTGCGTTGAGGAATCTCTATGACAAGCTCAAGACCTAAAACTGGGTAAGCTCCTAGGAGGATATAAGATCACGGAGACTGAAAAGGATGCCTCTAACTAGACAGGACTCCTAGCAGAAGGAGGGGATCACCGACCCATCACAAAAGTTTGGACCCAAATTCTACCTTGCCTTCAAGATATGCAGAGACAAAAATAAAACAAGGATTGAGGGAATGTCCAACCAATGCTTGTCCCAAACTGAGACTCACCCCAGGGGAGACAGCCAACCCCTGACACGATTAACAATACTTGGCTGTACTTACAGGTGGGAGATTAGCATAGCTGTCCTCTAAGGTTCCACCAAGCAGCTGATCGAAACCAAATATTCAAGCCAAACATTCAGCAAGGCATGAGGAGTTTTGTGGGAAAGTGTGAGAACAGATAGAAGGACCTGGAGATGCCAGGAGCTCCAAAAGAAGACAAGCAGAGCCAACGAACCAGGGACCAGAGTGGCTTGCTGTTGAGACTTAAGTACCAACCAAGGATCACGCATAAGTCCCCTACACAGATGTAGCAGTTAAGCAGCTCAGGCTTCATGTGGGTCTCCTAGAAAGAAGAGTCGGCCTTTCTCTGACGTGGATTTTGCTGCCTGCTTTCTGATCATGCTCTCTTGATGGCGCTGCCTCACTAGGCCTCATCAGTCCTGATGTGACTTAATGAGCTGGGGTGGGTGGATGAGTGGATAGAGCTTTCCTTTTTCTGAGAAATAGAGGAGGAGGATGGGGAAGATGGAGAGAGGGTGGGAGAAGAGGAGGAGGAAGCTAGAGGGGAGGCTGAGAGGAGAAGAGGGAGGGGCCTATTACCCGGATGTACTGTAACTAAATAAATTAAAATTTTTTTAAAGTTTAAAAAAAGAAAAGAATATTTGCAGACTGGCATATCCACATTAATTTCACTGCAGTGTAGATCTAGAACTCAAAGTGAAAAATATTAAGGATCTCCAAAAGAAATCATATGTCCTTTATTTAAAAAACTTGAGAATTAAGTAAAACTCTAAATATCTGTTTATGCTATAATAATTAAATTGGGGAGGATGTAACTGGGAGGTGGAAACGGAGGGCAATTCAGAAGAAGAGGAAGGAAAAAAGGATAAAGAGCACCAAAGAAACTAATTTTTATGAGATGAGGTTGAGGTTGAGAATGAGGGAAAGCCTTCTGTAGGTCTGAATGGGGATGTTAACAGTATGTACAGAAAATGTCACTTTAGTCTTCTCCTTTTGAATGTCTACAGCAAAAGTTTTGTTTTCTTATAGGCACTACTTCTATTGAGAATAGACAATCTTGCCTCATTGCTCAGCAGTGCATCACAAGATCGGCTGTGCTCAACTGTATAAAATAAACATGTATAGCATGCAGAATGATGGGGCTCTCTCAGCAGAGATCCCAGAAGGTCCAGTTCCAGCTCTTCTGTAGGACTCCTAGGGTCTTACAGATCTCCCTCTCTGTGAGTGTCTCTGTTATCTCTGTCTCTGTCTCTCTGTGTGAGAGATAGAGAGAGACAGAAAGAGAGAGAGTACATGCGCATAGTGAATCAGCTTTTACCATTTTGTATAATGCTTCCCACAAAATCTGTAGACCATCTAATAAAAAAAAAACATAGTTCCATGGATAATAAACCTTTCCCATTGTTTCTTTAGGAGTAGTGAAATTACAGACACATCTCCATCTAACTTCTACATTAGTTCTGCAGAGTTGAATTCAGGTCCTTATTCTTGTACAGTATTCTGGTTTCCTTTCTGTGGCTGTGATAAAGCATTCCAATCAATACCAATAGTGAGAAAGGGGGTGGACATTTAGATCTCCACACATCATTGAGAGAATCCAGGGACTGAATGCAGATAGATAGGATCCTGAAATGTCCTCACTAACTTCCTTATATCACACAAGACAACTGCCCAATGTTTGTGTAGCCCACAGTAGTTGGGACCCTCCTGTATCAATTAACATCCATATATGTATAGATCATTATGGTAAAGACAATTGCTCAATTTAGACTCACCCTCTTTCCATGTGATTCTAAGCTGTCAAGTTGAAACTGCTAACTGGGATCAGCAGCAAACACTTTACTCACCAGGCAATGTGCCCACTCCTTCACTTCTACACTATAGTGTTGACACCATGCTACTCTTTTTAACAATCTGCAAGGAATTGCTCAGTCTGCTTGTGCGCCAGAACTTTGTAAGGATGTGTTAAATAAGTCAGCCTATTAGATGATCATTTACATAATCTACACATTTCGGATGGTTTCCAGTATTAAGCTCCGAACCACAAATACCCCAAAGACAAAGTAAGAGCATCTGCTGATAAAAGTAAGAATCTTATCAGTACTGAGATATGTAAATTGACTTTATGTCAGCAACTCTCCATTGGCTATCTCGTTCACACATTTTCACAGCAGCAGTTTGAAAGGAGACAGATGTTAATCACAATGTATTGCTCTAATGAACAGTAGAGATGGATGCTGATAAGTCCACACACTTGAAAGACTCTACACAGCAGGGTATTAAAGCAGATGCTGAGACTCATAGCCAAATCTTTGGCAGAGTGCAGGAAATCTTAAGAAAGAAGGGGGGGGGGATGGAAAAACCTGGAGGGGACAGGAGTTCCACAAGGAGAGCAATAGAACAAAAAAAATCTGGGTACAGGTGTCTTTTCTGAGACTGATACACCAACCAAGGATCATACACGGAGATAATCTAGAATCCCCGCACAAATGTAGCCCATGGCAGCTCAGTGTCCAAGTGGGTTTCCCTTGTAAGGGGAACACGGGCTGTCTCTGACATGAACTCAGTGGCTGGTTCTTTGATCATCTGTCCCAGAATGGGGAAGTCTTACCAGGCCAAAGAGGAAGACAATGCAGCCAATCCTGATAGGCTAGGGTCAGATGGAAGGGGAGGAGGACCTTCCCTAGCAGTGGACCGAGGGAGGGGCATGGGAGGAAAAAGGATTGGGAGGGAATGAGGGAGGGGGCTACAGCTGGGATACAAAGTGAATAAACTATAATTAATAAAAAATTAATTTAAAAAATTAAAATGCTACTTTATTCTGTTATGTTAATAACAGTATTCACTTTCCTTCTCAAACTACTCTGGACTCTTGCATCCACAATACTCCAGTTTCAGAACCATTTCACCTAGTGTTAACCTATCTCACACTGTTTTCACCAAAATAACCTGAAGCATAGACTCGATAAATTAGTGTTCATTCAAGAGATTTCTGTTAGTGGGTTGGGTGCAATCCTGGTGTGAAGTAAAAATAATTTTTAAAAGGAAAATAGCAGTGGGAATAGAAAAAATGCATAACCATATACGCTTAAATCTTTGTATATGAACACATAAAGAACTGTGTAGTATGTTAAGAAAAAGTATATAATGTAGACATCTAGAAAATACAAAGGATCAAATTTGACAAAGTAAAAACTAAAAAAGAAAAGTAGAAAGGTATATTAATGTTGAAAATAATTTTAAAGAAAGAAAATTTAGGGAATAGTAGGAACAACAAACACACACACAGTCAAATAAGACAAAGTCGAAGAAGCACAAAGAATGAAATGTCATTTTATTTTTATCAAGAAACCTTGGAGACAATGGTGCAAATGGAAGGTAGAATATGAAAAATAGTTCTCATTTTCTATAGAAGTTTCAGAGAAGAGACTATTTTAATTTTCTTGTCATTTTATTCTTCTTTTTCTTAGAGTATTAATGTACATGTAGTGAAAATGACCTCAATATGAGAAATAAACTGCCTTAATGACTGCTGTAACCTGAGAGGCATATCCAAGACAGCAAACATGAGCAGATGCAGAATACTGGTATTTTACATGAAGGGTAATAGGACTTCAGAATGAGAAAACAATAGCAGAGAAACATATGTACAAAGCTGTTGGTATGTTAGACAATGATAGTTGAAAATTCATAAAGGATGGTGGCACAGCTACAGAAATCCACACTGACATGCATGGTGGACAAAACATTCATACACACAAAATAAGTAAATTTAAATTTAAAAATACCTAAGAAAACACTGGCCAGGCACAGTGGCACACACCTGTAATCTCAGCACTTGGGGAGGCCTGGTATTCAAAGCAAGTCCACAACAGCCAAGGCTACACAGAGAAACCCCTTCACAGAATTAAAAAAGAAAGAAAGAAAGAAAGAAAGAAAGAAAGAAAGAAAGAAAGAAAGAAAGAAAGAAAGAAAGAAAGAAAGAAAGGAGAGGAAAGAAAAGAAAAGAATAAAAAGAAGAGGAAAGAAAACAAATCAACAAAAACCAGAGAAAACACTGGAAAATAGGCTACATAAAAGAATTGCTTTGTCTCTTGGATAATGAAAGAGAGCAGTAAATTATGTTAAAGTATACTTCACTCAGACTGAAGAATTCAATACTATGAGCTTCTCTATAACAGACTCTCATTGTTAAATTTAATTTAGGGGAAAGAGAATGACCCAAATGACACTCATCAGTTTTCTACTTGGTCATATATGGTCAGACGCTCTATTCAAATTATACAATACATAACATCACAAATGAAATAATATAATGAAAGATAAGAAGGAGACAATAAATGAAGTGGTCAACTATTGTAATTATTGAAATGGAAGTTTTATTCAATATTAAAGCAATGAGAACATTGTAAATAAAATAATTAATATAAGATTATAATAAAACTCAAATATCTGAGATCAAAAAGCTTCCCAATCAAAAATGAAAGCAAAAGAACTAACTGGGGAAAAACAGTCAATAAATACTGATGCTCGTGAAAATATATGATATTTTATTAAAAATGCTGCATTTAAAACTTCCTCACTTTAAAAGTGGTTGTAGTAGTTTACACTCCCATCAGCAATGGAGAAGTGTTTCCCTTTCTCCACATCCTCTCCAGTATGTGCTGTCACCTGAGATTTTGATCTTAGCCATTCTGACATGTGTGAGATGGATTCTCAGAGTTTTTTTTCTTTTTCATTTGCATTTCCCATATGGCTAAGGAAGTTGAACATTTCTTTAAGTGCCTCTTGGCCATTAGAAATATATATATATATATATATATATATATATATATATATATATGTATAATTTCATTGATGAAATATGAAATGGTCAACAAACAAATTTTATAAATTAAGAAAAAACAAATAACAGGAACACTCAGTTCACAGAGAGAAAACATGAGCAGATAATTAAAACAGAATAAAACAGAAAAAAAAGAAATTCCTCTGTTGAAAATTCTGTTTAGTTCTGAGCCCCATTTTTTAAATTGAGTTAGTTTGTTTATTGGCATTTGATTTCTTGAGTTCACTATATGTTTTGGATATTAGTCCTTTGTCAGATGTAGGATGGGTAAAGATCTTTTCCCAATCTGTAGGCTGTCATTTCATTTTATTGACAGTGTCCCTTGCCTTATAGAAAATTTTAAATTTCAAGAGGTACCATTTATTAATTGTTGACATGAGAGCCTGAGCTATTGGTGTTCTGTTCAGGAAGCTGTCTCCTGTATGTACAACCATTTTAGAAATCAGTCTGGCGGTTCCCCAGAAAAATTGGACTAGCTTTACTTTAAGACCCAACTATACACCCAAAAGAAGCTTTATCATACACTTGTTCAGATATGTTTATAGCAGCTTTATTTGTAGTAGCAAGAATCTAGAAACAAGCTTGCTGTCCCTCAATTGAAGAATGGATAAAGAAATTGTGATATGTGTACGAAATGGAATACTACTCAGCTATTAGAAACAAAGAAATCATGAAATTTTCAGGCAAATGGATAGAACTAGAAAAGATCATCCTGAGTGTGGTAACCAAGACTCAGAAAGACACACATGGTATACTTATAAGCGGATATTAGCCATATAATACAAGATACGTATACAATGATGCACAGACACAAAGAATCTAAATAACATGGAGGATCCAAGGGAGGATGTAGAAATCACTTGGAAGAGTAGACAGAATGGACAGAGGTAGTGGCTGAAAAGAGAGAAGGAGGTAGGAGAAGGAGAACAGACAGTTAAAAGGGTGAAGATTAGACCTTGGAAGAGAGACAGAGAGAGATCAGAAGGCCTGTACAGAAAAGAGAAACTGAGTGTGAGGGTATCTATATGACAAGATGGAGACCTAAGTCAGGGTAGGCTCCTGAGAGGATATGAGAGTGATTCAAGCAGAAACTCATAGTAGCAGAAGCCACAGAGACTTAAGAGGATACCCTTTAACCAGCTTAGTCTTCTAGTAGGGGAGGGGAACACTAACCCATCCACAAATATTTCACCCCAAATTTACCCTGCCTACAAGATGTGCAAGTATAAGATAAAACAGAAAGAAGAGAAGTTGACAAAAGACCCATCCTATGGGAGAGTGTCATTTCCTGACACTATGAAGGATACTCTGCTATGTTTGCAGGCAGGGGCATGTCACAGTTGTCCTCTGAGAGAATCTACCCAGCAGCACCACAAAACAGATGCTGAAACTCACAGCCAAATATTGGGCAATGAGTAGGGAGTCTTGTGGAAAAGTGGGAGGAAAGAGAAAAGAACCCTAGAAAAAGACCTGTCACAGGAACTCCACAAAAAGACCGACAGAGCCAACTAACCAGGGGCCATAGAGGCTTGCAACCAAGAAGCATGCATAAACTGGACTTAGTTCCCCTACAAAGATGTAGCAGATGGGCAGCTTAGGCTTCATGCGGCTTCTCTAGTAAGGAAGAGGAGATTGCATCAGATTTGCTGGAATTTTGATTACTTTCTCCTGGTGGGGCTGCCTTGCCAGGCCACAGGTAAAGAGGACATGCTCATTCCTGATGCAACTTGTTGAGCTGGTGTGGATGGGAAAAGAAGCTCCCTTTCTCCGAGAGTGATGGGCTACAACCAGGAGGTAAAGTGAATAATTAAATAAATTAATTTAGAAAACTTTCTGGCGTCATTTTATAACTAGACAAGTAATACCCAATACATATAAGGTCTTTTCAGTGGGGGAGTGTGAATCATTTTGTATGCCAAGTATATTGTCCCATAAGAGATAAAGTATGCACTATTGGGTACAAACTTCCCATTTGAGGACTCTACTCACCAGATAAAAACCAAAGTGGACAACACATCTTTGAATCTTATTGATACCATTGCAAGGCTTGATTCAACTTCCAAAACTGACAATAAATAATCTGTCTTCTATGAGCTCGTCAGCGATGTTTACTAAACCCAGAGACACAATATGGGATTAGAAAAATTAGGGCAAAACTCAACAGTATGTGGGATTATGAAAGAACAAAGTACTTCTAAGCAACACATTTGTACAAGTATATGAAAAGGGTAAATATGAAATTATCAGAAAGGGTAGATTACCAAAAAGAGAATGATAAAAAGTTGAGAGTTAATATTATATTTGTAAAACACTGGTCAACGTAAGAGTCAAATAAATAAGCTGCAGAATCAAACAGCCTAAGTAAAATTGAAAATTTAAGGACATTGTATTTGACTGAACCACCAACAAAAGAGCATGTATGGACTGGTCCTAGGCTTCTTACATATGTAGCCTATGTGCAATTTGGTATTCATGTGGGTCCTCCAACAACTGGAGTGTGGGCCCTCTCTGATGCCTGCCTTGGATCTTTTTTTCTAGCTGGGATGCCTTGTCTGGTCTCAGTGAGAAAGGATGTGCCTAGTTCTGCTAAATTGAAATGTGCCAGGGCAGGTTGGTACCCATGGCGGAACCTTCCCCTCTGAGAAAAAGGAAAGAGGAAAATGGGGGGAAGGGTGTGTAATGAGGGATTTGGAAGAGAGGAGAGAGGGTTGCAATCAGTATGTAAAGTGAATAAGTAAGTAAGTAAATAAATAAATAAATAAATAAATAAATAAATAAATAAATAGATTTAAATTATTTTTCAAATAAAAACAATGTACTTGACAATTTAACAATTTTTTTTCTATTTCTCTTTTTTTATTCCTGTTTTCTCCTTCTTCTAATGTCCATCCTGTTTCTCTTTTTGAGTAAGTATTGATCTTCCTACCCAGGATCCTCTTTCTTGCTAGGATTCTTTATGTATACAGATTTGTGTAGGCTTATCCTATATTATATGTCTTATATCCACTTATGAGTATATACCGTGTGTGTCTTTCTGCTTCTGGGACACCTCACTCAGGATGATCTTTTCTAGATCCCATCATTTGCTTGCAAATTTTATGATTTATTTGTTTTTAATTGCTGAGTAGTATTCAATTGTGTAAATGTACCACAATTTCTGTATCCACTCCTACATTGAGGGACATCTGGGTTGTTTCCAGGTTCTGGCTATTATGAATAAAGCTGGTATGAACATGGTTGAGTAAATGTCCTTACTGTGTGCTTGAGCATATTTTGGATATATGCCTGAGAGTGGTATAGCTGGATCTTGAGGAAGCGCTATTCCTAATTGTCTGAGAAAGCAGCAGATTGATTTACAAAGTGGTTGTATAACATAATTTTTTTAATTTATTACAATTTATTTACTTTGTATCCCAGCTGTAGCCCCATAATTTAACAATTTTTGATTATTATAAATCAGATGGCATTTATAATAACAAGTCTTACACTTTGTGGAAATTCTTATCACTGACCTTAGTAAGTCAATAAATTTATGTTATTTGGGGAAAAATGATCACTATTGTGTTACATTCTCCCTTCTTATTTTCTTGCAGTGTGTGCTTAAGGTTTTTCTTTAAAACTGTGCCTTCTTAAAAATATGTACAAATATGGGAATGAAAACAATTGCTTTCACTGTGCAAAAAGTTTGAAAATGTTTTACCTCTATGGAAGTAGCAGTAGAAAGCTGTGGAGTTCCATGAGCGAAAATGAAATTTCAGGTTTCTTTGAATTATATTACTTAAAAAACAAAATTTTTATTTGAGTAGAAAAATGAAGACATTACACATGGAAAGATACAATAATTAACAGTTTACTTACAGATTTTTAAAATAGAATATTTAGCTTATGAATATAATTTTTAGCACTCCCCAAGGGTTGATCTCCTACTACTTAAGGCAATTATATGTAGAGTTTAAAAAATATATTGACTAGCCTCCAGGGGTATTGTAGAGAATTGAGTCTGATATTTAAAGATTGTACCAAGATGCTCGGCTACAAAACACAAAGTTATTCTTTCAAACTTAAGATTCCATATTTAATTGGAAATTATTACATGAAAATTAACTCAAGGTAAATGTCTCCAACACAGTAAAACTTCTGTTTTCTAACAACCCTATACTTCCACACATCTATTAAAATTGTTTGAAATATTTATATTAGGCAGTCCAGAATCACTATTTTTGACAAATCTTCACTGAGTCCACTTTAAGCAATATGTGGAGAGAATTTTTCCCCACATCCCAGAGGTGCCTTCAGTCACCCTGAAGCAATAACCAGTCTAAGAGAAGAGTTAAATAACTAGATTTCTCTGAAACTCAACAACCAAATTAATGAAACTTGTCCACACTCTTTGCCCCGTGTTCAAACGTGGGACTAAATACCAAACTTATGGGTTGGGATGCAGCTCAGTGATAAAATGTTCTTCACATTCCATGAAGTACTGATTTGATCCCTCTACCAGAAATAAAAGGAAATAAGCAAATAAGTCAACCAATAGCCACACAGCTTGAGATACAGTTCATTAACACAGTACTTGTGTGACAAGTAAAAGGGCCTGAGTTTAATCAGCAGAAATAGATAGATAGATGATAGATAGATAGATAGATAGATAGATAGATAGATAGATAGATGAGAGAGAGAGAGAGAGAGAGAGAGAGAGAGAGAGAGAGAGAGAGAGAGACGATTGCATTTGGAAGCATGTGTGTACAGGAACTTGATGTGAGTACTGTCATTTTTCACCTGAGAGATACTTGCCAGATTACATAACTTTTAAACCTCAGTTTTTCTCACCTATAAAACAAAAAGAAAATTCTACCTTGTGGAGCAAAAGGATTATCTTAACTGGCACCACGTGGGTGGTTCAAAGATCGAGTATTGATGGGTGATAATTATAATTGCCGCAGTGGTAGCATAAGCAGGAGTGATCGTGTTTTGTTTCTCTGAAACTTCTTCCGAGTAGTGACTCATCGGAATAAGCACAGCCCCTTCTGAAGTTTGGTTCCCACCGCAGTGATGATAAAGGAGAGTGAAGTGGAGAGACTTGATTAGTGGAGGCGGCAGAGATTTGCCTTGCTTCTGAATCATTCACGTGGATTCAGAAGATTCAACAGAGCAAGGTGAAACTAACCTCAGTGAACCCTGTCCAAATTGGTCTAAGTAGAACTGCTTGCAATTGTGGCAGTAACTAAAATTCCTGCTCAAGCCACTCAATTTCTTCCACCCTGTGATCTTAAGTTTCTAATAGAAAACCCGTGAGAACAGAGATGAGAAAGATTGTTCAGCAAGAATTAAATTGGGTTCAAAGTGGTGGAAACATACCAACACATCCAAGAGTAAGAAATGGCTTTGGATCAGTAAAGGAAGCCGTTAAGTCATATTTGGTAAGCTCAAACCGTTATTTTTTTTAAGCATTACACTCATCTTTATATTTGCATATAAGCTACAGGGTATGCTGGAAAACAGAAAAGGGATCGCTTGCTAAATGGTCTGTAAACAGTAACTAGATAAGTATCATTATCTTAATCAAAAGCATTCATTAAGCTCAAATCTAAATTAGATGATGGTGAAGCTTTGTTGGGCATTGGAGAAAAAAAATGCTTAAAATGTAGCTCTCCTTATGGTCCGAGAATGAAGACAACAAAAACAAACAAAAAAACTGAAGGCCTGATACAAAGAATCAACAAAATAATATCAGTCAATCAGTTTAATAAGAAAAGAGTGCATTTGATACTACAAGCCAGAAAATGTAAGGAATATATTTGCTATACTTTATGAAAATTACTATATATTATGAAAAATTTCCAGAAAATTATGTTAAAAATTTCACATGGGTGATATCTCACTATTCCTTTAAATAGAAATAATCATCAACATGCATCCCAAGGTTGATTTAATCACGGTCTGAAAGGTCACAGTAATTATATATGTTGTGGCACCTTTAGATGACATTATCTGAGCACATTTGCAAAGGGTGGGGTTACTAGCTAGAGTTTACATACCAGCCATGTACACTTTTTGAAACTGTCACCTAAGAATGGTAAGAATAGGGAGTTATCTCTTTGTAACTATTATGTATTGTGTGTTATAAAAACAATTATGTTAATATCACAATATAATTAACTGATGGCATATAAACTCATGATAGTATAGTATGTTTCATTATGTATGTATGATGCTGTTTCAAAGCAGCACATATTTAAGTTTCATGGGTGGCATTGTGGTTGGAGTTTAGATCATGAAGACTTCTGCCTTCCCAATGAATTGTTCTAATCAGAAAAGGGAAAAGGTAGTACTCGTCAACCATCTTTGGACATTTTTCATTAACTTGCTCAGAAGCATGTCCTTGCAAGATGACATCCATCTCTTGATCTTAGATCTCTCATTTTCCCAGAGTCATGAGATGATACCTTTGTGTTCATAACAAATTATCCAGTCTTTGATGTTCTGTTATACCAGCTTTTTTTCATTAGACTGTGTGTGCATTTCTGTAGCTATGTCAAATAGTGCACAATGGTACCTAAAAGTAATAAGTATCTACAATACGATAAAAATATCAATGTCCTGAACTTTAAAAATATATTAAAGTCAAAACAACAAACACCATATAAGACTACAAATGTCAATGCCTAAAACGAATTATTTAAGAATGGTTGAAAAACTGTAAATTCTTTAAGAATATTCTAATTAGAAATACAAACAGCCATCACACTGTTCTTGCACACATCAGCCCTCCTATAATACCTTAAAAACAGAAAAATGCGCAGATGTTTTATAAATGCACTTTGCTTCGAAACATTTCTTTTCTCCTCAGGTAAAGGAAAGATAGCATCAACCAATCATGAGGAGAAGCAAGAGCAATTCAAGGAGAGACTTTTTTATTGCTAATTTCCAGAGGGAATTAACCAATTTTCTGTATTATGATAGAATCAGCATATTGCGGATTGGACCTATAGATAATGTCAAAGCAGAAGAGGTGCTTTCGGCTCTGTATGCTTGCTGAATCTTAACTATGAGAGACTGCTGAGCTTCTGTTTGCTTCGCTATTTCCGGTCAGGTTTCATCAGATTGGAGCCTGCTGTTTAAGCTGTATTTAGGACATGACCCTAGCAGCTGGCAGCACTGAATGAGCCACTTCAAGGTGGTTATTACTATGCATGCAATAACTAAAGAATTTGGAAGGGCCCAGAAAAGCACTAATCCTGTGTATTCTACTGAATGTTTTGGTAGATTTGAAATCCAACTAAGCAAGGCACATCTGAAAAATAGGAGTATGGTAATTTACACTAAAAATATCTTTAATATTACCATCTGGAAGAGGAAAATGCTATATGACTATGTCAGAGAAAAGAGAATCTATTTTTTAAGTCTACAACTTAAAAGAGTTTGGAAAATTCAGCGCCTTGTGACTTTAAAAGCATAATTCATGCAAACAACTGATGTTTGAAAAATATTGAGCAAAGTGAAAATTATGAAAATCCACTAAATTTTACATGTACTTTCTGCAAGGATGAAGATTTTTATCTTAATCACTACTGTGACTATATAAAGCATAAATTATGGTCACCAATAAATGTTTCTTGTATTTAAAGATGTGTGTTGGTGTTTGAAAAGGTAGAAGGAGAGCTTTGGAAGGTGTCTAATGGAAATTTAAAACTATTAAAATATGCAAATTATAAACATAAACATTCTGAAAACCAAGAAAATTCAGTTTTGCATTTCTTCATGAAAAAGATAGAAATTGAAAATATAGTCTAATGAGAAGGTATTTTATTTCTATTGCTATCAACAGAGAAAGTTAATGCCAATCGAATTTTTTAGTCACATAAAAGGTATTTTTTTCTGACTCCAGAAAAAAAAAAGCATACAAGAAGAGCACTGATTTTGCACGGTAAATTAGCTGAAATGTGTCTTCACCTGTTTATGTAACATTGATCACCAAAATGCTCTGACCAAAGCACCTACTGTTAATGTTTGTGAATACCTAAATATTCTAAAGATAGGGGCCAAATGTGTCAATGGAGGGCAGAAATAGACTTATTTTAGGGTAAGAATGAAAGTTTTCTTAGACAAGGAAACATACAGAGCAGATTTTTGACATCAGAACCTCTTCATATCTAGAACAGAATCAGCATGTAAAATGCTGGACCCAAAGAATGAAAGGGCATAAAGAAGAAATCTCTTAATCAAGGAAAATAGGTCAACAGCTATTTTATTATAACATTACAAAATAATGTTTTCCATCACTTAAAGTATGAAATAGAAAATGATTCAAAAATATTGTCTCTCTTGCTTTAATACCAAAACATAAAGACTTCCCGGAAATCTTTGATTTTTCTGTTTTGTCTGGATACAGATTTTGTCTAAAACATATCTGTATTGTGAAGTGAGTAGTTTTGACTTAGTATCTGGTGAAAGATAATATTTATGAATACATAAATTTTTTCAGAATTTTATTTGTAATCTGTGTTCCCCATCCTTTTATGCCAATAGTCACTTAGGTTAAACTACTATAAAATCCTCTAGGTGAATACCATGGCATAACAAAATCTTATGGCAACTCTTAAGGAATCACATAGTTAACTTTGATATCAATTTTGCTAAGAAAATTCACATGGATATTTTGTAGAATTACAAAAACACAAATAAATACTTTGAAGGTAGGTCTTCCTCTCTCAACCTGTCTATTTTCAACACAAACTTAACAGACTTACTCTGCCTCTGCTTAACTCTTTTCTATTAATTTCCAAACCATAATGCAATTACTCAGTAAGGAAAAAATTAAATAATAACTTATAAAAACACTTTATAGTGTATCAGCTGCACCCCCAAAATACATACATGTCAAAATATCATTTTTAAATGGATAGGAGCTCCACAAGGACAGCAACAAATCCAAAAATCTGAGCACAGGGGTCTTTTTTGAAACTGATACTCTAGCCAAGGACCGCTCATGGAGATGGCCTGAAACCTCTGCACAGAGGTGGCCTATGGAAGTTCAATATCCAAGTGGGTTTCATAGTAATGGGGAAAGAGACTGTCTCTGACAGGAACTGATTGGCCTGTTCTTTGATCACCTCCCCATGAGTGTCCCAGGCCACAGAAGAAGACAATGCAGCCACTCCTGATGAGACCTGATAGACCAGGATCAGAGGGAAGAGGAGGAGGACCTCCCTCATCAGTGGATTGGAAGAGGGACACGGTTGGAGAAGAGGAAGGGTGGGATTGGGAAGGGAAGAGGGAGGTACAGGGGGGATACAAAGTGAATAAACTGTAATTAATAAAATTTTTTTAAAAAAAATAACAACACAGTAAATAAGAAAGCTATAAATTGGAATTGTCCTTCAACGGATTTCATTCATTAAAAGAAACATTAATATATACCAATATTTCTCAACCTTCCTAATGCTGCAACCCTTTAATATAGTTCCTCATCTTGTGGTGACCCCACCATAAAATTTTTTTGTTGCTACTTTATAACTCTCATTTTGCTAATGTCATAAAGAACATGAGTTTCCACCTATCCTTCTGTGCTGGGTTCAACTTACCCAGGAATACTGTATGGAATTATTTAAACAAATATTAAAAACAAATTATACAAGTTTTAATTCCAGATGTTTCCCTGTACATATTAATTTTTCATGAGTCCTGACATTTCATACACAAACATAAGATAAATATTTGCTATTGAATGTTTAACTTTCATGCTATTTAGTATTTTTCAAAAATAATACATTTCTGAGAACTTGTTCATTTATGCTGAACCCACTCATGATACCACCCAATCTAATCAGTGTTTCTTATCTTCTCACTCCTTTTCCCCAATTTCACAAGATTTCTGCATTAACAGATTCTTATTATGTTAATGTATTTCTAGGCTTTTTCCTTACCTTTTCGTCATACCATAATAATAATAACAGTGATAGTAATAATAATAATAATAAGTAAATTTAAGCAAAACACTAAATTAAAATTATAATGTCAAAATGAGTACCAAGAAGTTTTTAGAATGACACCTAGAAATATCTATTCAGGTAAATCAAATTATTACCAGCACATGCTAAAACTATATTATTGTAATTTATTTTTAGTTTTACCTTTGATCACTAATCATAAATAACCAGCATTTGGCCTTGGGCATTAAAATTTTTGTATATACATAAATCTAGTAATGGGTCACCTCAGAAAGCAAAGCCAGAAGGCATGCATGGTTTGGACCTATGTGCCCTCCACATATGGGCAGCTTGATCTTCATATGGGTCCTCTAGTAAGTTTATCAGTTCGATGATATGGACCCTGTGACCTGATTTTCAATCCCTTCCCCATAATGAGACTGCCTCACCAGATCAGAGGGGAAGAGGAAGTGCTCAGTTATGATAATACTTGATATGATGGGGTGGGCTTCCTTCTTTGAGGAGTAGGGGAGGAGTGATAGGGGAAAGAGGGACAGAGGGTGCTACCAAGAAGAGAGGAGGCAGGGACTTATGATCTGGGTGTAAACTAAATAGATTTATTAATTTAAAATTTTTAATTGGAAAATGTAGCATTTCTCAAAATAGTACAAATGATTAAGACATTTTTAAAATTATATTTATTATCACTATTTTCATCAAAATACAGAAAGATATATTCTCAAAACTGTAAAAATTATTGCCACCAAAGAGATAACAAGTAACAAAAGACACAGTGAACCTAAGAAAAAGGAATTCTGATCTATTGTTCAAGGTGTGTACATTTACTTTGGCATTTTGGAAAACAGAATAGAAATTTCTCCAAAAAATTAAAAGCACAGCTGTCATGTAACTCTTGTAACCCAGTTATTGGCTTATATCCTAAGTAAAGAAAACCAAGACATCAAAAGATATATTCTTTATAAAATTATTCAAAATAGTCAGGCTTTAAAACAATTCAGCACCCACTAATGAATGAATAAAGGAAAAACATGACAGATAGATAGATAATAGATAAATAGAGGGAAAGAGAGAGATATACATTGATAGATACATAGATACATACATAGAAAGAAAGAGATAGACAAGAACTGGAATACCATTATTTTGTAAAAGCAAAACATCCTTCCATTGCAAACCAGAATGAATGTAGAGAGCAATATACTAAACTAAATAAGCCAATTACTGTTACACAGTGGATATTTTCTCTGATATGTGGAATATTTAAAAAATTGAGTCAGATGGTGGCTTTGAGAAGTTAAGGAGTGGCAGAAATTGCTTCACACCTTCCAGTCACGCAATATCAATATGTTTAGAAGAAGAAATGTATGTCCAGTGATTTTAACTGATTACCACCCCCTTGCATTTAAGAAATATGTCTAACTTCTTGCAAGAAGGAGGACCCTGGGTAAGATGCTCAATCTGCATTTAGAAAAACAAACAGGACAGACATCAGAAGAGGGAGAAAAGAGGGAACAAGACAAGAGCCTACCACAGAGGGCCTCTGAAAGACTCTATCCAGCATGGTATCAAAGTCACTGCGTAGACTCATAGCCAAACTTTGGGCAGAGTGCAGGGAATTTTATGAAAGGAGGAGATAGAAAGATCTGGAGGGGACAGGAGCTCCAAAAGGAGAACAACAGAGCCAAAAAAATCTGAGCCCAGGGGTCTTTTATGAAGCTGATAATCCAATCGAGGACCATGCATGGAAATTACCTTGAACCCCTGCACAGATGTAACCTATGTGAGATCAGTCTCTAGGTAGGCTCCGTAGTAATGGGAACAGGGACTGTCTCTGATATGAACTCAGTGTCTGGCTCTTTGATCACCTAGCCCTAAGGGGCATAAAGACTTACCAGACCACAGAAGAAGATAATGCAGTCAGTCCTGATGAGACCTAATAGGCTAGGATCAGATGGAAGCAGAAGTGGACCTCCCTATCAGTGGACTAGGGGGGAAGAGCGGGGAGCATGGGAGGATTTGAGGAAGGGAGAGTGGGCTTGGGAGTAGGGGAAGGAGGGGGCTACAGCTGGGATACAAAGTGAATAAACTGTAAATAATAAAAATAAAAAATAATTAAAAAACAGAAAAAAGGAAAAATGCCAAAAGAATAGTTGCTGGTGATTTCAGCACACATGCTATTATTAAACTTTATTTTGGTGATAGAATCATCTGTGTAAGAATATTATAACATAATATTATATGCCTAAATGCACAGTTTATTTATTATACTGCACAGATTCATGAGCAAATGTCCAGCAACCGAATTTATGTTGAAACTGGTGTGTAATTTGAAGTGAGAAGAAATGGGTCCAACTGTCTATTTCCTCTTATTTTATACAATAGGTAGTTTAAGTACTAGAACTGGCTAGTGGCATTATAACAAGCACTTGTAACACAAAATAAAAGTTAACAAATATGTATTTTAAATCTGAACCTAATTTTATTGAAAACTCAATATTATGAAATTAATCATGGGGAGGTTAAGTTAGAAATCATATAGTTGTCTAAATTCTAAAGAGTTATATATTTTTTGTACCTACTTAAATTTTATTGCTATCCACTGCAAAAATAAGTCTTTTCAAAGAGGGGTAAAACCGGACTAATTTATTGGTATAAAGAATAGTATTTACAAGGCAGATGGATACTATATCAATTTATAAAAGCAATACGTTTTTTAATATTTTATTTGAGAAACAATCCTTTTCTTTCACTTAGTATTAAAATAATACGAAGGAACACCGATGGTGTTGTAAGACATTAGCTAGTAGGATTATTATAGCATATCGTATTGCACATAAGTTGAAAATAATGGAATGAATGGTAATATATGTGTATATGTATACAAGTTACACACACACGCAACCTACTCCTTACTCTAATGTAAAGGTAGAACACTAAATCAGAACTACCTCTATATCCACATTGCTTAAGCTAGACTCTTAAAGTCTTGGCCATAGTCAAGATTTGTAAAATAATAGAGAAATCGCCTTGAAGTTCCTGGCACAGTTGTAGGGATATGATAGTAAAATTTTCTAGCCCTAATCCATATGGAAATGTCTGAGAACCACCCCTTAGAATTTACTGTACATTAAACAAGTATGCAAGGTGATACTGTTTGAATGTGTGTCTTCCATGTGTTTAAGGCATGGTCCCGGTATAATAGAGCCAGGTGGAGAGACCATTGTAAAGGGAAGTTGTGGTGGTTTGAATAGGAATGTCTCATGTGTTTGAATGCTTGGCCTGTAGGGAGTTGTACTATTGGGAGGTGTGGCCATGTTGGACAAAGCATTTTACTGTAGGTGCGGAATTTGAAGTTTCCTATACTCAAGCTACACACAGTGTGATACAATCTCCACTGTCTATGGATCAAGATGTAGAACTCTCATCTCCTTCATCAACACCATGTCTGTCTGCATGCCATCATGTTTTCCACAGTATAACAATGAACTAGACCAAGAAAACTGTAAGCCAACCACTCGTAAAGGGTTTTCTTTGTAAGAGTTGCTGTGGTCACAGTGTCTCTTCACAGTAATAAAAACCCTAAGTGTGACAGAGTCCTGAAGAGAAGTTCTTAAATAACGGGATTGTGCCCTAAGATTTGATTATTGAACTTTGACCCTAGCTAGTCTTATTTTGCCACAAATCCCCCACATACATCGAGTTCTGCTTTTTCACCTGTACCTTTTCCTTGCCACATGATACACCCATTTAAGTCCTATTGCCGTGGGGTCACATGAACTGGAATTATTAAATTCAGAGGTAATAAAACTTTTCATTTATAAGATCATTATTTCTGGAAGTAAGTAATTGCAGTAAGTAATTGACTCATAAGCCAGGGGAAACAAGTGACTTTCTAGGCCGTGCCAGTTTCTATTACTGCAAAACCAGGCACTTACAAAAGGATCAGGGCGAGTATTCATCAGGACCGGAAAGAGAAAGCCTGTTTTCCCAAGTATTCCCAAATATAGCCAAAGCTATATTTCAATTCAATAAAACCATGTGAAAGGCCATTAAGAGATATTAATCAAATAATTTCAATTTCACCAGACACTTACTTCATAAGTAGCAAGTATCTTTTACTACTTTTTCCTTATAAATAGGTTTATAGTGTTGATTGTCTAGACAGCTTTCTTCCCTTCTTAGTGGAATATACAAACTATAAGTTTTTGTACCTTTTGAAAACTTTATCTAATTTTGCTGAATATGGTTTACTGAAAATTATTAATTTTGCCTTTATAATACATTTTTAAATTGTAAGTAATATTTACTTCAATTACGTTGGATAACTGTGACATTTTTTGCCAATTCTTTCTAAAGCCATTATTTTAAAATTCATTATTATGGTGTTACAGGCTGGAAACCTTAATCATCCGGCAAAATGCTTGCAGAGGCAACATTTTAGGACCTGATTTTAGACAATCAAGCCCCATGTAAGAAGGTAGGCATGGTGATCTGTATATCTGCATTCACTGCACTGGGAGGCAGAGACAGGAGTATCCCAGGAGTTTGCTGACTGACCAGTCTATCCAAGTGTTGAGATCCCTGTTTAATGAGAGTTGATGTCTGAATAAAGAAAGTAGAAAGCCACATAAGGAGAAGCATAATGTCAACCTCTGATCTTATGAATGGTCATATGCATAAGTAAACAAAATCAAACGTGTAGAAATCTAAAGAACCACACATAACAAATTTTAATGGTTTGATCACATTTTGTCCCCATACCTCCCATTTTCTTTTCCTCTTTCTCTCTAATGCTGAAAGTTTAACTTTCTCAGTACCGTGCCACATGTACAAGACTATTTCTAATTTAATTCCATACAAAAACGTGTGGCTACTGCCTTGTCCCATTTTTACTCTCGAATTGTACTCACCACACCCTTTTCTCTTTTCTTAATGTTCCAATACCCACAGTATCCATCACTGCTTTCCTGTATCTCAAGGCTCCTGTTCAGGTGCCAAACTGCTGGAGCCTACAGGCAGAGTCAAACAGTTCCTGAGTAGGGAGTGATGACTGAAAGAAAATTAAAAAACCAAAACACTAATCATGGGATCTTTTCGAGAGGGCTGCCAGTAGAAACTGTTGCACCAGTTTATTCCAAAATCCCTTTTCTTTTTTTTTTTTTTAATTTATTTATTTTTATATCAATCATAGGTTAGGTACTTTGCATCCCAGGTGTAGCCTCCTCCCTCATTCCCTCCCACCCTCCCA
>CM053743.1:27082036-27142279 GCA_028658305.1 Pachyuromys duprasi
AGGTCCTCCTTGGCATGCTCCTGTCCTGTTGCTTGTTTTCTCCTCCACTCAATGTCCATCCCATTTGTTCATCCAAACAAGCATTGATCATACCCACCTGGGTCCTCCTTCCTGTATATCCTCTCTAGGTGTGTAGATTGCGAAGCACCTCAGTACAATGAGTGGGTTTACAAAGAAGTCAAACTTGTTTACCTCAACCACCTGTCTGTGCAAGCCTCACACAAACAAAAGGAAGTGAATTTGGCAAAACATCCTGCCTATCCCTGACTTCAGGTAAAGGCCAAGGTGAAAACATGTTTTTCCCCTGCAAGTTTAACAATAAATCAGCCTGACAAACAAGCAGCTCTCCACAGTTCTGAAGGAGCTGAATGTTCTGAACTGCTAAGCCATCTCTCCAGTCCCAGGAATTTATTATTCTAACCTTTCTCCAAGCCTGTTATTCAAAGTTTTTCTTGGCTTCATGTTTCCTATTAGCTATGATTTTGATAGTATGAAAATATAGGCTAACCTAGGCTTCATTCTTCAACATGCCTAAGGAATTGCTTGGTAATAATCTTCCTTATCACAAACATAATAAACTGCATCAAAGCAAACAGTCAAAATTGAGGAAATACAATGGATTTAAAGTATTTTATAGAAGGAACCTAAAAATAAGATATCCTATTAAGTGTCTATGACACAAAGGCTAAGCTGTTTATCTCAGTATTTTGCACTGAATTCAATTCTTGTCAAAACTTGTGTAGGACACAGAAAATGCATAAACACTTAGTGACCCATGAACTCTATTTTTCAAATGGATAAATATTAATATCAAAATTATAGGGCTAATTTCAACATGAATGTAGCTATAACCAGCATTTAAGATTTTAAGCTGATTCTCAAGAATCACTCAGTGCTGAATTGGTGCTGTTGTAGGTTTCAGTAGTTCTGATAAGAAAAAGAGTTCTGAGGTCTGACAGACAGGTGAATGGCCTCACTTTTGACAGAAAATTAACTTATAATAAAAACAGAGAACAGTAAATTTCATTAATGAAAGTGAGAAGGTCAGCAACAAATCAGTCCAACATTAAGGTCTATAAGATCTCAGAACATTCACTGTATGAGAGTTTCATACATGGAATAATTATAATACCTGACAACATTTTCTTAAGTAGCTGATATCCACACAAGAACAGTTTCCTTTTTATCAAAAATGGCTGTTGCAGCTTATACTCACTGATAGATATTATTTTGACAGAATTTATTTTTCACAATTTTATGAGTTAAATTCAATCATTATTTCTTTTATGTATGAAAATAAGAGCCCCAAAGATGTCCAAATTGCCTAAATTAATATAAGAAAACAGCAGAACACAGCCTTATAGTTTTCAGAGGTCTTACTCATTCAATAATTATTTGCCTATGAGGCCCCAATAGTGACTAGGCATACATGGATACTAGGCCTATATGGATATTAAATCTGCATGGATATTAGACCCTAGGTCTCTAGGTTGACATGGGCATAAGGCTCTAAGGCACACTAAATTGGTGAGGTATTAGATTCTGAAAGACACTAAGATGACATGGGTATTAGACCTTGAGGGATACTAGGTTGACAAGAGTGATAAATCCCCAGGGTCACGAAGATGACTAGATCAGGTTAGCTAGAGATACATTGTGATGAATCATGTGGAGCAATAAGTTGACCCTGATGAACAGAGAAGCTGCAGCAACATCTCCCTGATACACTGATGCACTGTGAAGACCATGAGTATCCATTGTGATCCAACAGCTTTGTCACTTATTAAGGCATTAAATACATATCTTCCCATTTTAAAGACAAATGAAGGAGGCATAAATTATTATTCCAAGAGTTTATGTAGTGAATGTCTGCAGTGAGAATTTTGCTTTATATATAAACCCAATTATGTGAATAGGCTTTTGTTTTAAACTCAGGTGTCGAATATGTGGCTGTTTCGGATTGTCCACAGCAGCTAACAGTAATTTCCCTCATGCTCTGGCAGAGGTGTCATTTTGCCAGCTGAAGATAGTTTACTTTTGGAATTCTGGGGACTCTTGAGAAGGTATAAATGTGAGAGCCCAGAGAGGGCCTGTGGGAGCTGCTGTTCTTCCTGCTCCTTACTGCTCCTGCTACTGTTGGTGATTGCTGTTTGCTGAATTTATGGCTGCTGACTAGACAAATATCAAACTCACCCCATGCCCCTAATCAGCAGGAAGTAATCTAAGGAAATATATATCCCCTTTCTCCCCTATCCTTTATTTACCTAATCTTGATGGATAGGAAAGGACAGGGGTGGTGTAGGAAGGTAGAAAAAAACCAATAAAGTAGGAAAAATCCTGGCTACCGATGTCTTATGAAGCTGAATATTTTTTACAGTTTATGTCACAGAACTAATTTGGAGACATTTAAGATTTATAGGGGCTAGTAACCTCACATTATGTTTAGCTGGAAAAAAAAATCCATGGACTTGTGACAATCCTTCTGGATAATTGAGACCAGTTTCTAAACACAATAAAATAAGAATCATAATACTCTGTATCCAATCCTCAGTTGAGGGATATCTGGGTTGTTTCCAAATTCTGGCTATTATGAATAAAGCTGCTAAGAACATGGTTGAGCAAATGTCCTTGCTGTATAATTGAGAATATATTGGATATATGCCTAGGAGTGGTATAGTTGGATCTTGAGGTAGCACTATTCCTAATATTCTGAGAGAGCACCAGATTGATTTCCAAAATAGTTGTACAAGTTTACATTCCTGCCAGCAATGGAGGAGGGTTTCCCTTTCTCCACATCTTCTCCAGAATGTATTGTCACTTGAGTTTTTGATCTTAGCCATTTTGATGGGTGTAAGGTGAAATCTCAGGGTCATTTTGATTTACATTTCCCTGATGGCTAAGGATGTTGAGCCCCTTGTTAGCTCAGTCTTCAAGTGGGTTCTCCAGTAAGGGGAACTTTGGATGTCTCTGACATGAACTCAGTGGCTGGCTCTTTGATCACCTCCCCCTAAAGGGTGTGTGTGGCAGCCTTACCAGGCAACAGAGGAAGACAATGCAGCCAGTCCTGATGGCTAGGGTCAGATGGAAGGAGAGGAGGAACTCTCCTATCAGTGGACTGGGAGAGGGGTATAAGGCGAAGAGTAGGGAGAATAGATGGGACTGGGAGGAAATGAGGGATGGGGCTAGAGCTGGGATACAAAGTAAATAAATTGTAATACATAAAATAAATAAATAAAAAGAATCATAGTACTCAATCACGTTAAGATGGTTTTAAGTTACACCAATGGCCATAGATAAGGAAAAATTAAAAAGCGCAAGATTATTCTGAAGAGCAGAGGAATGTTTTCAGTTTTAGTGCAATGACTATGAAGACATATTTTTAAAACAATACTGTGGCATTCTTGGAATAAAAGGGTTTGTAGTTCAACTGATCTCTCTAGCTAATTACATTATGCATATCCCTCACCCAATGCACTATTTCTATAACATAGAATTTTAACCAACAGCCTGTTTCAAATGCCAAGAGAGTATAGTATTGCAGAAAAAAAAAAAACTTCATGGTCATTTTAAATTTAGTGAAGGCAGAGCTCAGATCTTCAGATTTCAAATCCAATATAGTTCTAGTTAACAATAAGTGAGTGGATAATGTCAAATAATATTAGCATTGGGGTTGCTGTTGAAGAACACTGGTTTGAATCTAAAGTGCCAGATTGCATATCTTTGCTCTATAATTTAGTAGCTCTGTGACCTCAAGAGTTTTTCTCTAGAACTGAAAAACTCATATAAAAATGTGTAAGTGTGTGTTTGTTTGTGTGAACGTTGATAGCTGTTTGTCAGACTGCATACATTCACTTAATTAATTAATTTGTTTGTTTATTTATTGACCTGATTTCTCATTGACCTACAACTCACTAGTAAGTTAGGATGGTTGCTCAGCTCATCCAGGATACCTGAATATGCTTCCTCACACTGGCTATAAAGGAGTGTGCCACATGGTCAGTTTTCTTTATTTTACGTGGGTTCTGATCGTAAAACTCATGTCGTGTGTTTACAAGGTAAGCACTGTACCAGCTGAGCTATTTTTTAAAAGCTTTGATCAAAAGAATGAAGTACAAGAGGATAGCACTTTCTCAGCACTCATGTTCTAAATAAAAATGTTGGAGAGAGGATAAGAATGGAAAGAGGAGGAATGAAGAAGGTGGAAAAGTAAGAAATTTGATAACAATAACTATTTTGAAAAGAATAGACATGAAAATCAGAAAACAGAGAAACCACTCAACATCTTAAATACTTGTTCAAGATAGTCCCTCAGTATGCACATTAGCCTCTCCCAAGAAAAAAAAGACTAGAACTTTTTTTCTCTTTTATGAAATACAAAACAAAATGAAAACAAAAGGTACAGAAACATAGTGAGATTTTAAACAGTTGGATATTGATTGGATGAAATGTTTCTCTGCAGATATCCATTCTTTCATCAGACATTGATTGAGGTTTATGCCAGGCCCTGGGCTGACAGCAGGAAGATGTCTTGAAAAAAAGAATAGATTCAGTAGTATGAATCACAGGTTTCACTGATCATACTAGACAATAAAGGACCCTCTTTTTCATCCCTGCAGAATATTTTGTGCTCTACAAAAATACACTTGTGTCCAACTCAAGTTCTTTAAATCATCCTGAACGTGTTCTAAGACTCTCACATCCTTGTTTTGCTGAGAAAGCTGGAGCAGTTAAATGGTTCTTAAAGTTCATTCTCAGCACAGCCTATGCTAAACAGAATGCTATTGAAAATTGCAGCCTGGCAAGTGGGTAGCAGACACTCAGCTACACCTCTCCGTCCCCATGTTCAGCTTCCCCATGGTGCTCTAGGAGAGCCCTCAGGTCCGAAGTATGCATCTGAAGAACACTGGACCTGTGAAAAATGCTTTTCATCACACTTATTAGTGAGCATAATTCAGTACCTGTGGACAGGAAGCCCAAGTGAAAAGCCATTACTAAGCAGAATCAACAGTTTAAAGTATGTCTTTCTTTAAAACAAAAAAAAATAAAATCAGAAATAATGCCTGGACAGTTTTCAGAATAGCCAAATAATCACATGCCTATATCATTTGACTTACTACTAAGGCAGTGTTATATATAATTGTTAAATATTTCAGTCTTGATTTATAAAAATTTCTAACATTTATCTATATATGAAATCTTTAACAAATACCCATATAAGAAGCACTTGGTTCCCTTAAAATTTTAATTTGTCAAGTTCTTAAATTATAAGTGTTGCAGTCAACTGATTATATTTCTAAGTATTTATGATTTATCTTGGCAAAATGTAAGACTGAGCATATATAGCAATAAGCATTTGCTGACCCATGCATGAAAACAAATTCTATTGAGCACACTTTACCAGCATGTATCATATAACAATATATATCAATTCAGTTTTTTGTCTTGACAGCTCTGGCTGTTTTCTTTTTTTATGTGCCTCTGTTCTTTCTGCCACTTTTAAAGACATACCATTGAGAAGAAGTGAAGCTATCAGAATATCTACTTTATATTAGCACTCAGTGCACAGTAGATTTGGATAAAGAAATTGGCAAAGGATAAGAGCTTGACAGGGTTTTTTCTGTTCTTTGCTATTTTTCGTGGGCACATGCAGATGGCTGTTCAAGAATGGGCACAGTGTTCAGTCTGAGGTTTGCCAACAATGTAGACTTAGAGGGTGGAATAAAGAAAGTCATCAATGAGCATAGTAATGGCAGGAAATGGTTCAAAAGAGGACTTTGTGTTGCACACAGAAATATCTTACAAACCTGAAAGAAACTTGAGTAATCATTAATTATAAAATGTACATTTGCAATTTTTGGCAGAAAGTGAAGAACCTTAAAAAGTCAGAGCTGAATAATATAGCAGTCTAACAGCTTTGTGAAACTAATCTTTATATGTAGGATACCATTAATCCATTTATTTTCAGTTGTAATAGCAACAAATATTTATAGCATGTTAATGATGTGCCAGACACCATAGTGGGAACAGAGAGAAAATACTGGGCAAGACAGCTTTAGGTTGCTTCACACAGTACTTATATCCAAGCAAAATAGACATTCAGTTAAGTACACAAATCTAATTAAGAAAGATGAATCCCATAAAGTATTTCCTCTGGAGAGCTATATGGTAAAGGGAAGAGATCATCAGCTGTGGAATCACAGATAATTGCTTTCAGAATTCTCACATGGAAACATTCTATTTTTGTTATTTTAGAGAAGTTCTAAGAAACTCCTTTACTATCTGAAAAAAAAAATAGGCTTTACTTCTTAGAAAATGTAACCACAAATGTTCAGTGAAATACTGAATGGTCACTTTGAGAATTTACACCTGCTGATCTAAATTTTCAGTGGTAAAAACAGGACTGATGAAGATATCATGTCTGATATAAATTCTTCTTACAGTACTTTGCAAACCATTCCAAAATCATTACTCTCTCTCTCTCTCTCTCTCTCTCTCTCTCTCTCTCTCTCTCTCTCTCTCTCTCTCTCTCGTCTGTCTTCCTATATCTCTCTTTCTCTCTCGCTAATTTTCTCCCTCTCTGTTGCTGTGTGTGTTTGACACTATTTCAACACAATTAATTTATGTCTTCCTGTAATACCTCCTAAGAATAAGGAGAAACTATTCTATAAAATCCCAGAGTTGATTCCCAATGTTTGGAGATAGTACCATGCACTTTATAATGTTTTATTAACTTGCTTATTATCTACAATTTATTTGCAACCTCCAAATCAATTCTTTCAGCATTTTTAGATAATTTGCTAATGGAAAAGAGGGAATATATCTCTTCAACAGTAATCACAAAGTCCAAGATATAACAAAAGTTGTACTAACAAGTTAAATGCTCATCAAAGTTCTACCTGATTAAAAGTTTTCAAAAATAAAGATGGGAAGAACCACAGAAAACTGAGTTTCGTACTACAAAAGGATGAATATTGTAGTGTCATAGAAATGTGTGACTGGATAAAAGAAGGTAAGTCTTACAGGTAATAATAATCTGTAGAAGACAAAATTAGACTTATTTGTTCATATTCCTTTGGATCTCTGGGTGCTACTAGAGGGAATACATATGAAATGATAGTTTTATGTTGTAATTTCATTCAAGGTAAATCAGACATGACTATGCACAAAAGAGAAATATACGACTAACAGTGTCACTGCCTTTTAACTTTCTCTGTTGATAGGTACCATATTTTGTGAGGTCATGATCTGATAACCTAGACTAACATACACAAAAGGAAAATAACATAAGGTCATATCCTGCCTTTTAAGAAAATTGTTATTTCTATATAAGCACTAGAGGACATGGAGAAGACATACAGCAGTGAGTTACAAGCAGCTCTTGGTCTGGTACTGCTGAAGGGTCTGAACCCATTTCTGGGATAGCAGTAAGACAATCTTATTCACATCAGCCAACAATCTGAGTCTTGTTTTCCTGGTGTGTGTGTGTGTGTGTGTGTGTGTGCATGTGTTGATGCACATATGTGCATATGTGTGTATAGGCCTGAGGATAACCTTGAGTGTTGTTCCTCAAGTGCCATACACATGTTTTATTTTGAAACTGTTTCCCATAGGCCTGGAACTCATGAAAAAGTCAAGGTTTGAATGGCTGCATGGCCAAGGGATCTGTTTATGCTTATCCAATACTGAGATTACCATCATGGTTAGCTTTCTATATGAAATCAGAAGAGCAACCACTCATCTTGGTGATTATGTGGCAAGAACTTGTCTGGTTGTGCCATCTCCAAGACCATATCTTATTTTTTGTATAATTATATAAATTTACATACATGTCTATATAGATGAATTTAGTGAATTTATATATATGAAGTGTTATTATAATAAAGATTATAATTTATGTTGCATATATGATAGATGACGAATCAATAGAAAAATATATGATGGACAGTTAAATGATACATGATAGAGAGTTAGATAAGATTGATTGATGATAGATAAATCAACAGACAAGTGTCTGCTGAAATGATTTAACATTTGTATTTCATTGTTTATGGAAACTTTACAAAATATAACTATCAAAAATAGAGCTTACCTTCAAGTTTATTTTGAACTTCATGTTCTAAGAATGTAATTATTAATAGTATCTGCTCCAGAATATATGTAATTTTAAAGTGTGAGATGTTTTGGTTAATTTTATTCTATAACAGAAAGCAGCGTTAGAGCATCAGATAAAAATGAGCATGACTCAGAGATATGTTTACTTTTGTTATAATTTAATTAAATGTCTTCTTTCTTATGATGTGGTAAAGGGATTAACAATACATTTGTTATTTCAATAGATAATTTTTATACAATGAAATAGTAGAAAATTTACATAATTTGTCAGAACAAGAATTATGACACTTCACTATTCCAGCCACTTGAATAATCAAAATCATGAATGAATTTGCAGCACATATAAAGTACACTTAATAGCCAGTTGTAATGCATGTTGAGAAAATAGAGACAATTCATATTGCCACTATATTTAGATTGATTGACATTAATTACAATCATATAATTAATCCTAATCAATGCAATTTTAAGCCACATTATATGAGATGAAATATTATGAATCACAAACTTTTCAATATCGGAAACACAGTCCAACACAAATCTCTGGCTTTTATAACTCAAATGGTCAAGGGGAGAGTTTAAAATTAACATAAAAGGTACTGAAGTTTATAGTCCTTAAACAATAGAGTAAGACATGTGTCATGATTATGTAAAAATTATCCTTCTTTGCTAGGCAAGAGGTTCTGTTAGAAGGGTTTGCAGTGAGCTCTTTCATATGATTCAAATGGATTAGGAATAATCATCTCTAATGCATCTCACAGATATGCTAAGAAAAATTACATATACAGAACTAATGTTTCTTTATATAACCTCATAGTTTAACCAATGCTTAAATAAGGAACTTATAGAAATATAGACAGTTAAAACATAAAAAAGTTTCAAATATCTTCCATTTGGATAAAACTAACTTCATTTGAAAAATAACAGTATTGTTATTGCAGTTATTGCTCATTCTCGAAAATGAATATTCCATGTCCAGTAAAAGAGAAAATGCTTCTTAGGAAATTAATATTCTATTATTTCTTTAAATGCTAACCTTTATTTCCTCTAAAGAATCATATACAATAATATGATTTTACTAAGCCGTTTTCAGTAATAGGAAAGAGTTAAAATAACAACATTGAAAAGACAAAGATTGTTGCACTCAGAGCCTGTGAGGTCGGTGTTCTGTTCAGGAAGTTGTCTCCTGTGTCAATGAGTTCTAGGCTCTTCCCCACTTTTTCTTCTAACTGATTTAATGTATCCGGTTTTATGTTGAGGCCTTTGATCCACTTGGACTTTAGTTTTGTGAAGGGTGATAAATATGGATCTATTTTCATTTTTCAACATGTAGACATCCAGTTGGACCAGCACCATTTGTTGAACATGCTGTCTTTTTTCCACTGAATGGTTTTGGCTTCTTTGTCAAAAATCAAGTATTCATAGGTGTGTGGGTTTATTTCTGGGTCTTCTATTCAGTTCCATTGATCCACCTTTCTGTTTCTAAGCCAATACCAAGCAGTTTTTATTACTATTGCTCTGTAGTATATCAGGGCACAGGGGTCTTCTATGAGATTGTTTCTCCAACCAAGGACCATGCGTGGATATAACCTACAACCCCTGCTGGGATGTAACCCATGGTAGCTCAGGATCCAAGAGGGTTCCCTAGTAAGGGGGACAAGAATTATTTCTGACATGAACTCAATGACTGGCTCATTGAGCTTCCCCTCTCCCCCAAGGGAGGATCAGCCTTGCTAGGCCACAGATAAGGACATTGCAGCCAGTCCTGAAGAGACCTGATAAACTAGGTCAGATGGAAGGGGAGGAAGACTGCCCCTATCAGTGGACTTAGAATGGGGCAGGGAGGAGATGAGGGAGGGATGAGGGTAGTGGGAGGGAATGAGGGAGGGGGCTACAGCTGAGATACAAAGTACATAACTTGTGATTAATACAAAAATAAAAAGACAAAAGGGAAGGAATGCAGAAAGCATTTACAGATCAAAATAAAAATATTTTAATACTGTCAAAAAAATAAAAAAGAAAGAAAGAAAAAAGAAAAGACTAAGAACTATAATTACAACATAATCCAGAATCACAAGATAATTTGAATGACAAAGCACAAATGAAGGCGATAAATACCTAAATGAAATTGTATGAATGAAATTGTCGTGAAAACAGAGGTCAGCTTATGAAATTCATTAGCCTCAAAGGTGAGTATTGTACTGGGATCACAGAGAACTATTTCTTTTCTAAACTCAACCCTAGAAATGGAAGTCCATGGCTGTCAGTACAGGAAATGGAACTTGACATTGCTTAAATAAGTCAGTCAATTTGCCACAGACTTGGACAAAAAAGCAAACACAAAGCATGTATTGTGCTATTAAATAAGACTGGGAAAACTTGAAAGGGACAGCCAGCATTAAAAATCTGAGTACCATTAATTGAAATATTTAAAATAAATTTGTCTGAACTCTGGTGTCATTTCTGGTATTATTTTAACCTTCCCATAATGATTCCTTGAAATGACTTTGAAATCCAATCACAAATTTCATAAATATATTAGCATTGAATTAGAGAAGTGTTTATTATTTTGTGTATTGAAATGTACCTTGAATCAAATTATATTCCTTAAAACTCAATTTCTAATATAAGATTTATAAATAATAACTATATGGAAGACATTTTATGTGTATCTTCAAATCACAATATCTGTACCATTATTCCATTCCTCAGAATGATAAACAAAATAATATTAGTGACAAAGCTCTTAATGATACTTATATGAAGCTGGAACTCTTACATTTGGCTGTTAAGTATAGCACTGTGTGCTTGTGGTGGTTTGAATATGAATGGACCCTGCATACTCATATATTTGAATGAAATTGTCATGTAAACAGAGGTCAGCTTGTGGAAATCACCAGGTAGTAGTACTATTTGACAAGAATTAGGAAATGTGGCATTGTTGGAATAGGTGTGGCCTTGTTTTAAGGAAGTGTGTCACTGGGGATGGGTTTGGGGGTTTCAAAAGCTCAAGCCAAGTTCAGTGTCTTTCTTTTCTTGTTGCTTGTCAGGCCAGATGTAGAATTCTCAGCACTTTCTCCATCATCATTTCTACCTGAATGCTGCCATGCTTCATGGCATAACAATAATGTACTAACCTTCTAAAATTGTGCTCCAATTTACTGCTTTCATGAGTTGATTATATTGGTTATATTGTCTTTTCACTTCACAGCAATTAGAAAATAGAGCACTGGCTAACGCAACATTGAAAAAGAAAGTCATTTCTTTATCAATAAACCTGACATGTGCTACTACAATGTAAAAGTAAATGGGCAGATGTGGTTAAATTGATGATATTGGGGTAAGAATATTATTCTGGGCTAGCCAACTAGTCAACAAGTTTCTTAAAGGAACGGGAGTCAGAACCACAATAACAACCAAAGCAAGAAAAGATTCTCTCTGCTTTGGAACTTATGGGAACATGAGCTAAAAGATGCAGCTGGAGTCTAGGTCCAGAAAAAGACAAAACACCAAATTCTCTCCTAAAAATCTAGAAAAAACACAAACCTGCTAACAGTTCAATTTTACAGTACTGAGCACCAGACTTTGATTTTGTTTGAACTTATACATTAATACGTACTTGCTAAATTTTGTAGAACTTGTATCCTTTAATATTGAAAAACAGAAAATAAGGAGACATTGAATGGCAAGAGACTGAGTGAATAATAAAATATTTACATTAAATGAAAGTACCGTTTCTCATATCTTCATGAATAAATTTTATTTAACATTTAAATCATTAATGCCAGTAGTAATTATAAACACTGATGTATAAATAAATATCAGGGCCTGGTGACAAAAACATTTCTTTAATTCAGCACTGGGGGAGGTTAGAGGCAGGGGAATCAGAAGTTCAATGCCATCCTCAGCTTCTGAGAGAGTTTGATTATCAGTCTAGGCTATATCAAAATTGTCTCCAAAATAAATAATCAAATAAATAAAGGGTAGTGGATAATTTAAATTTATTACAAGTAATCTAGAAAAGGAATCATATGCCCACATCCCTAATAAATAACAATACAAAAATCCTTAACAAAATACTAGCAAACAACTAAATCCAGCAACACATTGCAATAGTCATACTTTATAACCAAATAAGAATTCAGTATGAGATTTAAGAAGGGTTTAACATATATTAACAGTATAGCATATCAAATTATCATAATGACAGATAAATCGTATGAATATATAAATAGACACAGAAAAATTATTTGTTAGAATCAAATATCCCTACATGCCTAAAACACTGACAAATTAGGTATAAAAGCAATATGCAAAAATAAAATAGGAGCTATATATCACAAGCCCACACTTTACCTCATACCTCTGATGAGTTTATTAAGAATGCTCCCCATATGCTAACATATTTGAATGCTTTGTCACTGGGGAGTGAAACCAGTTGAAAAGATTAGGAAGTACGGCCTTGTTGGAGGAATCATGTCAGTGGGGATGGGCTTTGAAACTCAAGCAAAAGCCAGTGTCTTTCTCATCCTGCTGCCTGTAGATCCCAATATAGAGCTCTTTGCCCATGTGTCCAGACTTCTCAACATGACATTAATGGGCTAACACTGAAACTGTCAGCAAGTCTAAATTAAATGCTTTCTTATATAAGAGTTGGTCATGGTATCTTTTCACAGCAATAGAGCACTAACTAAGACATGACCCAACAGTGAAATGTGAAAAGTGTTTTCTCTTTGATCTGTATTTTTTTAATTTAATGTACTCCTCTGAATTATGAAAATATTAGCTAAGACAACACTGAAATATTCCACAGCATGGACAATATTACAACTTGGAGATGAATAAGTGAGGACACTGGCTTTGCAGCTGACATGCTGTTAGGGACTACAACAAAAGCTGTTTGAAATGATAAATGAGCTTAATGATGCTGTAGAATACAAAATATATGTCGTGTACATTTACAAATTGACAGTAGTGCTACAGATCGATAGTAGCACTAAAAGTTACATAAACATCCATTCAAGGAACATATTTTTTCATATATATATTATATATAATATAAAATATTATATATATTATAATATATAATGTGAATGTTTCTAAATACATAAAAACAACCAGTTACATCCACAAAATGCTAAGTGTACACATAGCACCTCAGGTATGATCACCCAATGTTGGATAACCAATTGGGGAAATCTCCCCTGGGGAAGACTATTTCTCCCACTCTCATCGCTCCCCAGTTGCCAAACCTTTGCTTGAGTCTCCAAGAGCTTTCTTACTTCCATGAAGACATGACCATTGATGTTGTCACCGTGCAGATCTTTTGCAAGCAGCCCTCTTGACTAGACTGCATGTGTATAGCATCTCTAGCATTTCTAAGAAACATAATCCTTCTCACAAAATGCTTCCTGTGAAGCTATCTGTCTCTTGAAATCCTTCTTCTACCTTTACCTGCATTGATCACTGAGGCTTCGGTGTAGGAATTATGCTGTAGATGAATTAGTTGTAACTGGGTCACACAGAAATTTCTGTTTCCTATATTTTGAGCAATGTTGAGTAACAGTCACTATCTGTTGCAAAGAGAAGTTTCTTTGGTGAGGAGTCAAGGCTACACTTTATGGTATTACAAAATCTAGTCCTCAGAGAGGTTTTTAAGTTAGACCTAGCTGGGGTCTTCTGTTTACTGTTTGAGAAGTACATGGTATCTTTATTAATAGGTTCTCACTGTCCACTCTGGGAAAAAGGAAACGCAACAACAATAGATTGCCATATTTTTGCAGTCTTTTAGACAACCCTGACCTACATCTCAAAATAATAACAAAATAATAACAATAACCCATGCCTAGCACTGGATTATTTTTATTTAGTCTATGGCTCTCTGAGGGAAGGTTGGTAATCACAAAAGGCAAAGAGTGTATTTGAATGACTACGAAGAAAAATACTTTGTTTTAAGAAAATAAACACGACTTAAGATATAACATGTCCAAGAACTTGTAACAAACAATAATTTATTTTTGTAGTGGTGGTAATAATATATATGTGTATATATGTGTCAAAATTTATTAACTTACTTGCTGGTAAGTATATAAATTGTATATGTAACAACTGGGGAGTGATGAGAGTGCTTGTTTGTATGAAATGCAGAATACAAAACTGCTACCATCATCTATTTCATTATTCTTTTCATGCTGAAAAATATACAGCTCTCTGATCTCCCTAGAGAAGTCATGCCTGATTTTTCTTCTGTTTTTTCATTTATTTATTTTATTCACTTTATATCTTTGTAACCCCTTCTCTTCTCCCTTCTCAGCCCCACCCTCTCTCCTTTCCCTCTACCCCTCCCTTTTTCATTAGCTAAGGACTCCCTTTCCTATCCAACTCAGCTCATCAAGTTGCATCAGGACTGAGTGTGTCCTCTTCCCCTGTGGCCTGTCAAGGTAGTCACGCCATGGGGAAGTGATCTAAAAGCTAGTAAGTGAGTCTATGTCCAATGAAGCCCCCACTTTCCTTACTAGAAGACCTACTTGAAACCCAAGCTGCCAATCTGCTACATCTTTATAGGGGGCCTAGGACCAGTTCATACATGGTCCTGGTTGATGCTGCAGTTTTGACAAAGTACTCTAGGACCTGGTTAGTTGATGCTGTTGTTATTCTTGTGGAGCTCCTTTCACTTCTGGGTTCTTTTCTCTTTCCACCCACTATTCCACAAGACTCCCTATGCATTGACCAATGAATGAGGTAACCCAAACCCAGAAAGACACGTATGGTACGTAGTCACTTACAAGTGGATTTTAGGTATACTAAGAGGCACAGACCCAAAGCAGATAAGTAATAAGGAGAACCCAAGTGTGGATGTTTAAATCTCATTCAGAAAGGGAGATAAAATAGACATAGGTAATGGATGAAGAAAAGGAACATGGTAGGAGAAGGGGCACAGAGAGTTAAGGGGATGGAGATCAGGCCTAGGGAGAGAAAGTGGAAGAAATGACAGAAGTCAGGTAGAGAGAAGGTAAACTGAAGGTGGGGACATCCCTGTCACTAGCTGGAGACCTAAGTCAGGGTAGGCTCATGGGGAGGTATGAGGGGGATTCAAGCAGAGACTCCTAGTAGCAGAGAACATAGAGACTGAAGAGCACATCCTCTAACTTGACAAGTAAAGGGTGAAGAACACCAACCCACCCACAGAACTTCTATCCGAAATTTACCCTCCCTACAATATGTGCAGGGATAATGATAACGCAGTTAGAACAGAGACTGGGGGAATGCCCAACCTATGCCTGGCCCAAACAAAGACCCACCCTATAAGAGAGTGCTGACCTCTGACATTCTGAAAGATGCTCTGCTAAAAGTGCAAACAGAAGCCTGTCAGAGTTGTCCTCTGAGAGGCTCTAACCAGCAGTGCCTCAAAACAGATACCGAGTCTCAGTCTGTTTTTTCTTAATTGTTTATATAAATATATATTATGTATAATATATGTATTTATAAATATGTATATAAATTTACTAATATATTCCTAAATACAGCCTTCTGATTAGTCTGTATATTGTTACTTTTATGTATGTTTTCAAGGTTGATCATTTGGTAAGGAGTAACCAGTTGATATACTCTTCCATGGGAAAGACTTTTCTTACTGTTTACTGCATTTCTTAATAGTCAACAGTCCTTTGTGCAGAGCTGAGGTTTCCTGAGCTTTCCTTTATCTATGTTAGTATGACTATTGTTGTTTTTTCTCAGCTCACGTTTAGATATCATGTTGGTGAAACTTTCTGGGTGTAGTTTCTGACATTCTTAGAAGACAACCTCACAGATAATTCATTTCCTTTTCCTCTTGTTCTTACAACATTTCTACCCTCTCTTGCAAAATGATTCCCGATCCTATGGTTATTCTGCGACTTGATTTTTTGTTGTTTTGTTTTTGTTTTTGTTTTGTTTGTTTGTTTGTTTTGTTGTTGTTTTCTGTTAGTTCTATTTGGTATGCTTATTGCTTTGGTGTTGTCAGTGTAAACATTTTTTTTGTTTTAATCACAGATGTGAGATGTGAGACTGATTCAGATAGTCCACAGCAGCAAATCATGCAGGCCCTGAGAAGAGCTCCTTGTCTGCTGCAGATAGTTTAAATCTGCAGGGTTCTGGAGCCAGAGCCCAGAGAGTGTGGAGTAGCTCCAGGAAAAAACAAGGCTGCTTCTGCTTCCACTCTGTGGCTTCTATTGCGGTTGATGCAGTGAGACAAGAAGTTGGAGAGCTCCTGAAATGAGGGAGGATTGGACTGACTTCAAGGAACCAAATGACCCTAACCAGCAGGAAGCAGCTAATAAACTATGCTCACTAACCCTTTCTCTCTTCAACTGGTGTTGGGAAGAGATTTGGGTGGAGTAGGGAGAAAGAGATATAAGAAATGTAAATAAAAGTTTTTAAAAAATACACCAATGCTTTGGTATAGGTAATATACAATGTTCATGAATAAGGTAAAAATTTGATTCATTGTCAGGTTTTGAGACAAAAATAGTGGAAGATATTTTTGTCTTTTTTCTAAAAATGTGTCTCAGCTTTTTCTACAGCTAAATAGCCTAAAATTCTAATGCCATCCAAAGACGAATTTCTCAAAGATATCTTTGCAAATACACAAATAACCAGGCAACTTAAAAATGATAAGAGACTGACTGGGATTGGTCTACATAGTAAATAAAAGCACCAGTCCTGTGACATGAAAGCTGTGTGATTGAAGAAAACTGTCTCTTTTCTAATAAGACTTTTCATTATGAAAATGTAATTTTATTGTTATCAGTTTCAGACAAATTAATGATGTTTATAATCATTTTATACAAAAACAAGTATCAGAATTACAAAGCTAAATGAGTTTTAAGTTAGTGAAAATTAATTTTCAACTTCATCATCTTTTCACTGGCAAAGTGTAATTATACAGGTAAATGTTATTTTGAAGTGAACAATAGATTGAGAACACAATAAACATTTTTCCCTTTAATTTTTAGATTATAATTTGCTTGCAACATTTTCTCTTCATTTTCCTTCTCCCAAACTGCCACATTTATTGTCCTGGCTCTCCTTCAAATCCACAGCTCCTTTACTTATTTATTTCTTTTACTAATTGTTCATGGGTGCTTTCACATATGTGTTTATACATACATATGCCAAAATATAATGCAGGCAATCTATACAGTGTTGCCTGTATGCATGGTTTCAGTTCTGACTCTGTCTCACTGGACAATTAATTGCTGTGCTCTTCTCTTGGGAAGACCATGTCTTCCATTCCAAGCCTTCCACAGGTACCTGTAGTTCTTTGTAGAGTTGAGGCTTTGTGGACTTTCCCCTGTCCTGTTTGGCACGTTCATATTTGTCAATCCTGTTTAGCTCTCATTTGGGCTCTATGTTGGTGAGTCTCTGTGGGTGTACCTTCTGTTTTGCTAGGAGATACAATCTCAAAGCAAACTTTGTGCGTTTTTTACTCTTACAGTTTTTGCATCCACAATTACACAATGATCACTGAATCATAGGTGCAAAATTGTGTTTTAGCTGTATCCCTTGGGAAAAGGTTCCACAACTCTGTATATTTATTGGTAATAGTTTTTAGAGTAGTCTCCATTTGTTGTAAAGAGAGTTTTGTTTGATAAGATATGTCTCTAATTTTCTCAAAGAACCAGCTCTTTGATCACCTCACCCTGAGGGGGGAGCAGCCTTGCCAGACCACAGAGGAAGACAATGCAGCCACTCCTGATGAGGGTGGTTTATGGGGAAATACAAAGTGAATAAAGGCCAATTAATAAAAATTAAAATAAAAATATTTTTAAAAGAACCAGCTCTTGGTTTCTTTGTATTTCTTTGTATTGAACTTTTTATATTGTTCTCCTGTTTCCAATTTATTGATTTCGGCAATGAGTTTGATTATTTTCTGTTGTCTACTCCTGGTGTGTTTGCTTTCATGTTCTAGAGCTTTCAGGTGTGCTGCTAAGTTACTAATATGGAATCTCTCCAATTTCTTTATGAAAGTGGTTAGTGCTATGAACTTTCCTCTTAGCACTGCTTTTCTATGTCCCAACATTTAAGTTTTCAATTGACCATGGCAATCCTTTTCTGTGTTTAATTTTGTTTTTATTCTGTTTATATCCTTTTTGTAGCCCCATTCCTTCTTCCCTCCAAGTTCCATCCTCCCTTCCTTCCCGTTTCTCTTTCCCCTTTTCTTCAGAAAAGAACTCCCTTTCCCTTCAAACCCAGCTCATCAAATCACATCAGGACTGAACCTGTCCTCTTCCCCTATGGCCTTGTAAGGCAGTCCTCCTAGGGGAAAGTAATAGTAATCAAAAAGCTGGCAAGTCTTACTAACTTCCCCTATTTTTATTATTACTTCCCGCCCTCTGCCAAGGGCTTAATTGTGAGTCTTAATATCTGCTTTAATAACTCATTGTCGAACTGAAGACCCTAGTAAGGGAAACAGGGACTGTTTCAGTCTTGAACTTGATGGCTGGCTCTTTGACCCTCCCCCATACACACCAGGGAGTAACAGCCTGGCTAGATCCCAGGGGAGGACATTGCAGCCAGCCCTGAGGAGACAAGATGATCAGATGGAAGGGGAGGAGATCCTCCCCAGTTGGTGGACTTGGAGGGGGCGGGGAGGAGATGAGGGAGGGGAGGGGAGGGTGGGAGGGCATGAGGGAGGGGGCTATGCATGGGATGCAAAAAACCTAACCTGTGATGATATAAAAATAAATAGTTTTATAAAAGAAAAAGCTGGCAAGTGAGTTCATGTTCAATGCAGTTCCCACTTTCCATACTTAGTAGCCATCTGCTACATTTTTTAGTGGGCCTCAGTCCAGTTCTTGCATGCTCCTTGGTTGATAGTTCCATCTCAGCAAGCCCCTCTGAGCCCTGGTTAGTTGACTCTTTTGGTACTCTCGTGGAGCTCCTGTCACCAGCAGGTACTTTTCTCTTTCCTCCCACTTTTCCACAAGATGCTCTTTGCATCACCCAAAGTTTGGCTTTGAGTCTCTGCATCTGTTTTGAGGCACTGCAGTATAGTGCCTTTCAGAGATCAACTCTGTTAAGCTCCTGTCTGTATTTTTAGCAGAGCATCATTCATAGTGTCAGGGGTTGGCACTCTCTGATAGGGTCTGTCTTTGGATGGGCCAGACATTAGTTGGACATTCTCTCAGTTTCTGCTCTATCCCTGCACATCTTTTAGGCAGGGAAAACTTGGGGTCAAAGTTTTTGTGGGTGGGTTGGTGTTCCACTCCCTCAGCTAGGAGAAAATCTAGTTAGTGGGTTCCTCTTCAGTGTTTATGGCCTCTGCTACCTCTGCTACTACTAGTCTCTGCTTGAGTCTCCTCTCCCCCATATTCTCTTACCATACCCAAATGTATGGGAAAAAGAAAGCAGTGCTAAGAGGAAAGTTTATACCATTAACCGGCTTCATAAAGAAATTGGAGATATCCCATATTAGTACTTTAGCAGAAAATCTGAAAGCTCTAGAACAGAAGGAAACAAACACACCAAAGAGGAGTTGACCAAAGGAAAAAATCAAACTCAGGGCTGAAATCAATGATTTGGAAACAAAGAGAACAATATAAATAATCAATGAAACCAAGAGCTGGTTCTTTGAGAAAATCAACAAGATAGATAAATCCTTAGTCAAACTAACTAAAAGGCAGATGGAAAGTATTCAGATTAACAAAGTCAGAGATGAAAAGGGCGGACATAACAACAAACACTTAGGAAATAAAAAAAATATATTTAGGTCGTACTTCAAAAGCATGTATTCCCCCCAAATTGGAAAACCTAAAGGAAATGGACATTTTTCTGGATAGATATAATTTTTTTAAATTTTTATTTATTTATTTATTATAATTTATTCACTTTGTATTCCCACTGGACCCCACTCTCTCGTCTCCTCCCAGTCCCACCCACCTTCCCTCTTCTCCCGCTGCCATTGCCATGGTCCCCTGATAGAGGAGGACTTCCTCTCCTTCTATCTGACCCTAACCTATGTCTCCTCAGGGCTGGCTGCATCATCTTCCCCTGTGACCTGGCAAGGCTGCATCCCCAGGGCGAGGTGATCAAAGAGTCGGCCACTGAGTTCATGTCAGAGACACTCACTGTACCCTTTACTAGGGAAGCCACTTGAAAACTGAGAATCCTAGCACTTATTAAAGTTAAATAAAAATTAGGTAAACTCTTTATACAGCCCTATAACCACTAAGGAAATAGACATAGTCATCAAAGTCTCCCAACCAAAAAAAAAAAAAAAAAACCCACGTGCAGATGGTTTTAGTGCAAAATTCTATTAGACATTCAAAGAGCTAAGACCAATACCCCTCAAACTATTCCACAAAGTAGAAACTGAAGTAACATTGTTAAACTCATTCTTCAAAGCCACAGTCACCATGATACCTAAACCACACTAAGACTCAAGAAAGAGAACATCAGTACAATTTCACTTGTGAAAATCAATGCAAGAATACTCAATAAAATACTAGCAAACGGAAACCAAGAACACATCAAATACATCATTCACCATGATCAAGTAGGCTTCATCCCAGGGATTCAGGTATGATTCAATATTTAAAAAATCTACATAATTTACCATATAAACAAACTCAAAGAAAAAAATCACATTAGATGCAGAAAAAACTTTTGACAAAATGTAACACCCCTTCTTGATAAAAGTCTTAGAAAGATTAGAGATACAAGGTTCATAGCTAAACATAATGAAGACTATATATAGCAAACCAATTGCCAACATCAAATTAAAGCTATTTTACTAAAATCAGGGAAAAACAATGCTGCCCACTTTGTACATACCTCTTCAATATAGTACTAGAATCCTAGTTAGAGCAATAAGACAACTAAAGGACATCAAGGGGGTACAAATTGGCAAGAAACAAGTCAAAGTACAGCTATTTGCACATGATATGCTAGTGTATGTATGGGACATCCAAAATTTTACCAGGGAACACCTGCAGCTGATAAACAGCTTATTACAGTGGCTGGATACAAGGATAATTTAAAATAAAAAAAATCAGTAGTCCTCCTGTACACAAGCAGAAAACGGGCTGAAAGAGGAATTGGGAAACAACTCCCTTCACAATAGCCACAAATAATATAAATTATCTTGGTGTAACTCAAACCAAGCAAGAGAAGGATATACTTGTCAGGTACTTCAAATCTGTGAAAAAGAAAATGAAGAAGATAGAAAATGCCCCCTACTTGTAGATTGGGTGGATTAACATAGTCAAAATGGAGATCTTAAAAAAAAATCTACAGATTCAATGTGATCTCCATCAAAATACCATCACAGTTCTTGGAGTTCAAAACTTCATATGGAAAAACAAAAAATCTGGAATAGCTAAAACAATTTTATACAATAAAAGAACTTCTAGAGGTATCTCCATCCTTGACATCAAGCTATAATATAAAACAATAGTAATAAAATCTGCATTGTAATGGCATTGAAATAGACTGTTTGATCAATGGACTCAAATAGAAGTCTGAGAAATAAACCAACATACCTGTAGTCACTTGATTTTTGAGAAAGGACCCACAACCATACAATGGAAAAAAGACAAAATCTTCAACAAATGGTCCTGATCTAACTGAATGTCAACATTAAAAACAAAACAAAACCACAAAGAAAGAAAAAGAAAATAGATCTATAATTATCTCCCTGAACAAAACTCAAATCCAAGAGGATCAAAACCTCAACATAATACCAGATACACTAAATCTAATAGAAGAAATAGTGGGAAAGAGCCTCAAAATCATTGGCACAGGAGACAAATTCCTGAACAGAACACCAAAAACTCAGGCTCTAAGATTAACAATTGAAACCGAAGAGCTACTGTAAGACAAAGGACACTGTCAACAGAACAAACAACAAGTCTACAGATTGGGAAAAGATCTTTACCAACCCTACATCTGATAAAGGGCTTATATCCAAAATATATAATAATTTCAAGAAATCATACACAAACAGAATAACAATAAATAAAATAAATAAAAACAAAACAACAATAAAAGTTCTTGGATGGCCTAGAAGCACTTAAAAAATACTCAGCTTCCTTAGTCATCAAGGAAACATAAATCAAAAAGACTCTGGGATTCCATCTCATACCAGTCAAACTGGCTCAGATCAAAATTTCAAGAGACAGTACATGCTGCTGAGCATGCAGAGAAGGGAGAACACTCCCCAGTAACCAGTGGGAATGCAAACCTGTACAACCACTTTGGAAATCAATCTGGTGTTTTCTCAGAAAAATGAGAATAGTTTAACCTCAAGTCAGCTATTCCTCTTCTGGGTATATATCCAGAAGACACTCCACCATACAAGGAAACTTGTTCAACCAAGTTCATAGCAACTTCGTTTACAATAGCCAGAAACTGGAAGCAACCTAGATGTCCCTCAGCTGAAGAATGGATAAAGAAACCCTGGCATATTTATGCAATGGAATACTACTCAGCTATTAAAAACAAAGAAATCATGAAATTTGCTGGCAAATGGATAGAACTAGAAAAGATCATCCTGAGTGAGGTAACCCAGACCCAGAAAGACACATATGGCATGTACTCACTTATAAGCTGATATTAGCCATATAGTACAGGATAAGCATACTATGAAGCACAGGCCCAAAGAAGATAAGTAACATGGAGGATCCAAGGGAGGTGGCATAAATCTCACTCAGAAGAGGAGATAGAATAGACTTAGGTAGTGGCTGAAAAGAGGGAAGAAGGTAGAAGAGGGGGCTCAGAGAATTAAGAAGGTGAAGAACAGACCTGGTGAGAGCAATGGGGAGAGGACAGAAGGCCTGTAGAGAAGAGAGAAGCTGAGGGTGGGGTATTTCTGTGGCAATTCTAGTAAAGAAAAACGTTTAATTGGGGCTAATTTACAAGTTCATAGGTTCATCCATTATCATCATGGTGGAAAGCATGGTGGTACGCAGTTAGACATGGTGCTGGAGAAGGAACTGAGAGTTCTATATCTGGATCCATAGGCAGCCGAAGAGAAAGTGACAGTTTAGCCCTGACTTGAGTTTCTAAAACCTCAACACCCACTCCTTGTGGCATGCTTCCTCCAATAAGGCCACCTCTACCTTAACAAGGTTACAATATTTTTAAATAATGCCACTCCCAAGGAGACTATGGGGGCCATCTTCATTCAAACCACCACAAGGTGAAATCTACATTTCTGTGAGTGTAATGAGAAAGCTTACAGATAGTTGTTAAAGACCACAAAATACATACCCTAAACCTAAATACTTTCTGATTATCATCCTTTTGTGTCCTAGTAAAATATCTTATGATGATTTATTTTAATAAGTATAAATATAACTATATAACAATATAACAATGTAATATTGTATAAGCAATAAGCTTAAAATGCTTTATTTAAAATAAAAATAGTTGTCAACACAGTATGCTTAAAGACTTATTCTCATCTGGATTCACAGTAACTTCTCTGGCGACACAGTTACTGGCAGGATGCTCAGTTTACTCTTTAGTCCATATGAACGAATATCAATATCTTCAAATGCTTTGCTAAGGTATTTTCTTCATTGTCATTGTATAAGTTAAGATCTCAGTATTATCTGTGAAAAATTCTGTGTCTTTTGACTACCATTGTTTTATCAGCATAAAATAAATGGAAGTTTCTTAAGAACTTTTCAAGAGAGAAACCTCTTTTTCCATACTCATGAGATGCTTGACAACACTGTCTAGTGTAGAAGCACACATGTTTGAATACTAGGAAGTCTCAAAGGGTCAAGCTCAGGAAGAAACGTTTCAGCATCAAAAGATCAAATGAGAAATGACATCAATTGTCAAAAAATTGGGTGTAAGTTTATCTCCCAAACTTCTCTTTATTTATTAAATATAAATTTTAATAAACATTTCCTTCTAAAATTAAGTCTTTCAGTCAAGTTTTGTTTAGTCAACTACAGTGACTTGAAGTATCAATTTTGAAAATAACAAAATATTACAACCGCTAGGCTAATATTAGAAATTAATCAAATGTCTCAATGTATTACTTAGTTAGATAGATAGATATCTTGTGTAAAGACAATATACAAAAAGTGACTATAAGATTGCATCATCATATTGTTTTATCTGTTTTTTGTTTATGTATAAGTAATTCCAGTTTTATTGATGTAGATACTTCTATATTATTCCTTTAAAATCTTATTTACTGACTGAATAATGAGCTCAATGTCATTATATCCTGAAGGCCTGAGGTCTTTGACAATCAACTTTATATTTCACCAATGTGTTTTTACAGTGTATTTTCTCAAGTAAATCTGCAATTTCCTCATTGTATATTTTATGCAATGACAAAAATAGGTATAAAATTCACTCCCTTTCAACAGGAAGAAAACGGAGTCTCTCTACTTTAACTATGAACGACCACCAAGCATAACAATCTCAACCAGGAAACACCCAATATGCACTGTCATTGACTGATGGTGTAGAGATAATGAGAGAATTTTTAAAATATTTACAACTCCACTTTGCACATATTAGAATGACAATGAAAAAGGGATAATGACAAAAACACTAAAAATTGGATATTAAGAAGTGATAATTCTGTTGTTGTTTAATTGCATCACAGTACTGTGTAACTAATAAATACAGGCTGGTATAGTAGTTGAATAGAGGAATATGTATTTTGAGATATATTTGGAAAGTAGATTAAAGCCAGTTCCTAGCAATGCCACAGAGGATTCCAAGATTGACTTCCGTGTCTAATAAGGGAAACAAAGATTTTTAAAACAGGGAACGATCACAGAAAGTTAACTATTTAGTGCCTTAAATCTTGCTAACCATTGAAATAGTGTCTTATTTAACTCTTCTTTCTATTATTTCTTTTATCAGCATATTACCAGAAGATTGTTTTTGATCATTGAGCTTTCACATTTGAAGATTTACTGCTTTCTTTTCATTATATTCTCAGATAATTATCTAATACAGTCTCTTGCCCTTGACATTACCTTTTATTTATGTATTCTGCTAGGACATTTTATAAAATATGTATTATATTAAGGGTTTAGAATCATACATCTGTGATTTTTAGGTGAAAATAAGGTAAACCTGAAGCAGAGTTATAATATAGGCTATTTTATTCTTTCCATATCAAGTCACAAATACCTTAAATATAGGAAATATGTGAGAATTATCAAATTTGAGCTCTAAGTCTTAACAATTATGTTTCAATGCCTATCAATTTTATCAGGATTATATTTTATAAAGAATTTCTTATTTAGTGTTTGGTTGAATTCATATAAGCATATTAGAGACAAGATGTCAAATACAAAAGGTCAAATAATAAAACACCAGCTGGACAATGGCAATAAGAATAAAGAAAATCTATTGGAGTAGTTGAAATGGGATTAAATATTTTAATGAAGTTACTGATTTATCTTAAATAGAAATACTATTTTAAGCTATATTTGCCTTTAAAGGTGAAAACCAGTGTAGAATGACCAGCATTGTTACATTTAGATGTCTTCAAAAATCAGAGCTTTGGGAGCTGACATTTTCAGGGCATAGGGATGTAATTAAAACTGTCTATCAGGATATATATATATATATATATATATATATATATATAATTGCATATATATATATATATATGCAATTCTCTTTTTAAGCAAAACTATTATCATGCTCCCAGTAGTTAAATTTATACCTATTGCTCTGTTCCCCATCTTCTGTGGAATATCATAAAATGCTTTACTTAGTAGGGGAACTCACAAGCTTTAAGCTATGGTTTTGTAACGAAACAAATATTTTCTCTGTTTTTAAAATACTTTGGAGAATAGTTAAAGCTGTATCATTTACTGCTTTAAAAACTAAACTGATGCTAATTGTCATGTGCTTTTTCACATTGCAGCTTAATATATTATAACCTCAAAATAAACTCTCATAGAAACACAAAATCAACTTTTATTTTAAAGAGGCTGTATTTTCTATAAAGTATAAGACATAAAATACAAGCATTATTCCCAATAGTTAAAGAATATGCCCTTTGTTCAAGATAAAAAGATGTTTTCCTTAAATTATCCTAACAAGGACTCAACATCAGATTAAATAACTATAGCAATAATGATCAGAAATAAATGCAATAACAAAGAAATAGAAACTTGAATGTTTCCTACTAGAAGAAGGATCCACAGAATTATTTTTACAAAACATAACAAAACAATACACACACACACACACACAAAAAAAAAAAAAAAGAACAAAAACGCTCGAAGTATGGAAGTTGTTGGCTGGATTTTTTACCAAACTTACTTTACTTAGGGTTCTTTTTTTGTTTGTTTGTTTGTTTGTTTGTTTGTTTGTTTTCTGTCTTATATTTTATTTTATTTTATTTTTTAATTTATTTATTTTTATCTCAATCACAGGTTAGGTACTTTGTCTTAAGTGCTTTTACCTTCCTTCCAATCCTTCACCCCCTGCAACCCTAGGTAGGAGATTAGTAGAGAAATTTTCCTGCTGATTAGCGTCATGGATCTTTAGGGAAATACCAGACTCAGTAGTCAGGGTACCAGCAGTCCAATCCAAAGGCCAACAGAGAGCAGCCACACAAAGTCAACGAAAGCCACAAGACCCAGTTGGATTGCCTAGAAAAGCTCTCTAGAGAGTTTCCCTCTGCCAAGTGTCAAAGCACAAAGATCAGCGCAGCACACCGATGTCGATCCAAAAAGCTGTGTCCCACTCTGCCTAGGCCTGTCTATATCTCCTCTCCTCAGAGTACACACAACAGTGTTCTCATGTGAGGGGTCATAGCAAAAACATCACATGCCCTCTCAAAAACCAACCTGAGCAAAACATTACATGTCCAGCTTACAACAGAACATCATATGACAAAATTCGGTCTTCAAAGAAACCAAAAATTTTCACTTCAGAAAGCATTATTAATAATGTGAGATTAAAAAAAAAAGTCTATAGTACTGAGCACATTTTCAGTTTCTGTTGCAAGTTTTACTCGGGATAAGTAGCAAACACTGACACACATAAATGCTGGATCCCAGAGATCAGAGGTGTCAGATTCATTTGTAACGGGTTATAGGCGTTTGTGAGCTGTCCCATGTGGGTGCTGTAAACTGATGCATGAGCATATTCAGGTGGTCATATAATGTTTATTGAGTTTATCTTATGTCAAAAGTATATTAGAAACTAGTATTTGTGACAGCTCATATCACGTTGTGCAACTAAATAAACATAGTAAACTATATTCCTTTCTACCATATTATCACCTTTATTCTTCAGTAATTAATCTTAATTTTCAACCAAAAACTACTTTTTGTTAAAAGAAAACTGTTTTTGTTTAGTATATACTAGTTATGAATAACCTGCTAATTCTATTTGAAACAACAGCATATGAGTTTTCTGTTCAATGTTTAGTTGACTTTTCCACACTCTGTCCCTTTATCAAAGTTGTGGTTATTTCCATTTCTATTGAGTGACAAAAGAAAAAAAAACATGCTTCCTATTTTCTGCTAAGAAAGGTAGATAGTTTGGAAATATGTCAATATGAAAAAAAAGTCAACTTTTTTGGCTGCTGTTGTTCAAACACTTTTAGTATTTGATTGCTGTTTTAAAACAAATCAAAGTGCATTCAGAATTTATAAACTTTGTATGGCAAGCCAAAATTCTTTTCTCACTGTTTTATTTCTGTTTTAATTCAAATGGATTTTCTTACTTTAGCTCATCCTGTTAAGTACCAGGGTGTTTTTAAGTTCAATAATGTGCTAACAGAGGCCTTGTTTCAGCTGAGCAAAAGGGCAGCCTTGAGGTCAGTCTGCATTGCGTGTGGTTTCTTCTTCATTTTTATTTCATTTTCTAATTAATTTATTTTAAATTAATCTATTTATTATTTATGTATTATTACAGTTTATTCATTTTGTGTCCTAGCTGTGCCTCCTCCTTTGTCTCCTCCCAGTCCCACCCTCCCTCCTTCTTCTCCCCCTATGCCCCTCCAATATTCCACTGAGAGGGGAAGTTCCCCTCCCCTTCCCTCTGACCCTAGCCTATCAGGATTCATCAGGACTATCAGGTCTATCAGGTCTCATCAAGACTGGCTGCATTGTCTTCCTCTGTGGCCTGACAAAGCTGTACCCCCAAGCCCAGAGGGAGGTAATTAAACAACAGGTCACTGAGTTCATGCCAGAGCTAGTCCCTGCTCCCCTTACTATGGACCCAGTTGGAGACTGAGTCTATGGGCTACATCTGAGCAGGGGTTCTATGTCCTCTCCATGCATGGTCCTTGGTTGGAGTATCAGTCTATGCAGGGCCCCGTCTCTTTGTCCAGCTCCTGTCCCCTCCGTGTCTTTCTATTTCCTCTGTCTTTTATATGCTTCCCTGTACTTTGCCCAAAGTTTGGTTGAGTCTCAGCATCTGTTTCAATACCCTGAGCAGTGGGGTATTCCAGAGGCCCTCTGTAGTAGGTGCCGTATCTGATTAAATGAAATATGCCCAACTATATAACAAGGACATTTGCTCAACTACATTCATAGCAGCTCTATTTGTAATAGAGCTCTATTTGTAATTTGGAAACATCCTAGATGTCCCTTAACTGAGGAATAGATACAAAAATTGTGGTACATTTACACAATGGAATATTACTCGGCAATTAAAAACAAGCAAATCATGAAATTTACAGGCAAATTGATGGAATTAAAAAGATCATCTTGAGTGAGGTATCCCAGAAGCAGAAAGACACACATGGTATATACTCACTTATAAGTGGATATTAGACATATGATATAGGATAAACATACTAAAATCTATACTCCTAAAGAAGCTAAACAAGAAGGAGGATCTTAGGGAAGGTGCTCATTCCTCATTCAGAAGGGCAGTAGGGGTAGATATGGGATGCAGGAGAAGACAGGTTCCTACTTCTTGCTAGGAGTACTTTCAGGAGCAGGAACCCAGCAAGGGCTCTGACCATCACAGTGCTTAGGTTTTTGTTGTTGTTGTTTTGTCTTTTCCTCTATCTTTTTAAAAAATTGATTATTCAGAAATCTCACATCATGTACGCCTTCTCAAGCTTACAGCCCAGTCCTTCCATGCCCCCCCTGCTACCTGTCACCCATTCCACTGGCACAATCTCTTACACAAAACAAAAAGAAATAAACAAAACAAAAAACAAACAAAACAACAACAACAAGAAAAAAAAAGATCCCACACTTATTGGCCATGTAATAGTTACAGGAACTTTTCCTTCCATATGTTTACTATCATCTTAATTGTATAATTGTGGAATCATCTACACTTGCTAAGAACAGATGAAAACCGACCTTGAGAATAGTTCACCAAGACAGTCTTTGTAACCACTATTTGTTATAAGACGGTGTGGTTCAGCATGTTACCTTATACTGCTTATCTTCCTGAAAAGCTTTTGTTACACAGATGACAGAGTGACAACCTCTGAGGGTTTTGAAGATTTGGAAGGCCATTGAAGAGACAACCAAGTATAATCATACTTCTACTTATTTTACAACCCTACCAGGGCTGATTAATTGATACATTTTGAGGTTTGGGGAATCCAAAAATGCACTACATGAATGAAAAGAAATACTCTCAGAGACCATCTGGCTTTTGAATGAAAAGCCCAGTGCCAGGGGTAGCATGGATTGTTGCCTAGGAAAGCTTCTGGGGACTCGTAAGTCATAAAGGCTATTGCTCCTGCTGTTGATTGTATACCATAACTAGAAGGAAATATCATTGCCGAAGACACCACATTGTCTGTTTTGATTATAGAATATAAAGAAAGCAAGCTAGGACTGAATTGGAAACTCCTACCCTGCTGGTTGGCTTCAGGGTCTCAAAAGGGATGTACAGGCTCCTGATGGAGAATTATCACTGACATTTTTGCTTGGCTGTTGACACTGTGTGCTGGAATACTGAAGTGATAGGAAGGATATGTCTGCTTGTGTAACAGTAGCTTGATGGTCATAGGAGTTCACATTTGGTACTGTAAGTCAGGAAAGAACTGTGGCCAAGGACGTTACGGTTCCGACTGGGGAGGCAACTTTTATAGTTTTCCTAGATGGATGTGCTATGACTGTCAGTTCCGGTCAAATTGCCTTCTAAAACTGCACTTATGCCCATGGATCCCTGTTCTTATCGTCTTCAACCCTGAGAAGCAGCTTCTGAGAACAAGTGACTGTAACTGTGCCGTGGCCGCCTAGTTTTTTTCATCCATAAGTGAACATTTAAAGCCACCCTCCCTCCATCTCAGGGGCCATTATGGAAAAGAGGGCAAAGTAATGTGAGAATTGGTGCAATGGTGGTATGACTGTTATGTTAGTAACCAAATGCTCTCTAACTGGATTTATTGTGGACAGCAGGATATTCATCCCTGATAGAGGAAATTCAGGCAAATGTCCAGAACAGGTAAGGATATACAGTTTAGAAGAGAACCTGCTACGGGTGTTTGATTAAAGAACAGGGTGCCAAACTTACTTTGAAATATGCTTATAAACATAGATTAGGTTTGTTCTCAGTCTTGTTCATATTATCTCCTTTTTGCAATGATGCTAGCAATATGCAGACTCATAATTGGTCAAAGTTCTAAGAATAAGTGACTGTTGAATGTTCATCCTTCAGTGAGGCTTTTAAAGGACCTCTCCTAAGCCAGTGTTCAGTGAGCACTGTGGAATGCTTGAGTCACAGTGTGTGGAGTTTCACCGTGAAAGCCTGTCTTCTGAATATGGCAAGATCCTTGAGCTATAAAATCACAACTGCAATTGCTACCTGCATGAGATCTTCACAAGAATGGGCCCAAACTATTTCAGAATAGATTGGAAAAGGAACCAAACATTTTGATTCCTCCATGAGGAAGTATTGGCAAATAGTGGTTCCTGGAAGGCGGAAGACTCAATTTTTCACATGCGTGTTGCTGATGGGCTGTCCATGCTTCGATGGATGACAAACACCCCCTGTACACACAGGCAGAGCTAACTGTACTCACAGAATTGTGGGGAAAAATAAAAAAGAGAAGTGAAGTTGGGTGAGTGAATTAATTATAGGGAAGATTGAGGGAGAATGGTAGGAATAATTTAGGCTGTATGTGGTGATGATACACAATATGCATATAAAAATTTATAAAAAATTTACTTTAAAAATTTCCTGAAGAGACCTGATAAGCTAGAGTTAGATGGAAGGGGAGGAGGTCCTCCCCTATCAGTGGACTTGGAAAGGGGGAGGGAGAAGATGAGGGAGGGATGGGGAGTATAGTAACGGACTGTGGAAGGGGACTATGGCTGGGATACAAAGTACATAACCTGTGATTAATAAAAAATAAAAATGTTAAAAAATATAAAAAAATGTTTTAAAGTGTTCTATGTGCATAGCCATTACAGACATTAACATTAAAATTATGTTGAAAATCTATTTCACCTGAATTCATATATTTCCATATCTTGTACCCAAATGGTGAAACTGTTTGGAATATATCAGAGATATGATCTGAGAAGAAAGTGTTACTAGAGACAGGCTTTGAGTCTTCAAAAATGTACCATTCCTACTATCACTTTCTCTGTCTTATGCATGTGGATCAAGACGTGTGTCTTCAGATGTTCCTGCCGTTATGACTTTGTTCTGCAACAACAAATTATAATCCTATGAAACTGTAAGATCAACTAAAGGTTTTCTCTACAAGTTGCTTTGGTCATGGTGTCTTATCAGCAATAAAAAAGAAACTAAGACATTCTCTCAGGCATATACTTTCATGAGTCTTCATTCATATTTATTAAATCATATTTATTCACAATAACAAGGAAATGAGATCATCCTAGATGTTCATCAACAGAAGAATGGAATTATATTCAGACATAAAACGTAAATTGTGAAATTTGTAGAAAAACACGTGTGTGGAAATTATTGTATTCAATTAATTGACACAAAATCAGGATGACAAATACTGTCGCATATGTAGAAATTTGTTTTAGGTTTTTATGTGTTTGTGTGTATAGGTCAGGAGATTTAAAAAAAAACCATAAAAGGGGAAGGTTAAGATAAAGGGATAGATTAATAAAACATGTGTGACTTGAAATCAGATGGGAGCAATAGGTATGGGATGGTAATGGTAGGGCAGGGTGATGAGGGAGGAGGATGGGGAGGATGATTTAAAAAATGATGCATAAAAATTTCATATTTAACCCTGTTACTTTATGTAATAGTCATTGTTTTAGTTATATATTGTCCTTTTAATTTAATTTAAAATTTGTGCTTTATTCCTTCATATTGACAATTGGCAGCAAAGTTTCATCAGCTTACACTAAATTTTGCCATGTTATTGTCCTGAATTTCTTAAGAAAAATATTTTGTGGATCATTTAAAGCAATTTATTTCTGTCTATTTTATGATTTCAATATACTGGCCATTTTATTCCAATAATTCTCTTTTCCTTTTTCTTCAATAATAATATATTAACATTTTCACCCTGCCCTTTGTTTAATGCTCCATGTAGGTAGCTTTAATGAAGAAAAAATAGTTCTACCCACTTGTGCCATGTACATTTTGCAATATGAACCAACTATCCTGGGGCTACTCAGGAAGAGTATTATCTTACATGTGCCTAGAATCCAGAGATCAGAACTCCACAGTGTCCCCATTCCTATAGCTCATGAATCATGATACATTTATTCTCATAAAGAAGACTGAGAAATGGTAAATAGAATTTTTTTATGTTCTCCCTAGAAATCAGCTTATATTTGGAATAGTTTTAAGTAGTTTTACATTGCTAAGGAGTTGAGGATTGAAATCATTTTTTCAAAATTCTTTTATCTTATATTGAACAGTATAAATACTGCTTAATTTGAAGTGTGGAACTATTATTTAGACCTTATTTAAATTCACTTGATCAGGTGTTCAAGACCTTGGAATCAGAAATGAGAGCAGAAAAGAAAATGACTAATGATAAGAATGATTGCTTTTTCACAGTTTCCATCAGAAAAGATATTAGAAGAGTAAAAATAAGCTAAAATTAGATAATTCCACCCTCCCTATCCCTGCCTTTACTAATGCTCTTCATCCTCCTGCAGTAACTGCCTGAAAACTGTGGACTAATTCTCTCAGCAGTACTTGGGATCACTACACTACAGGCACTCAAACACAAATTTCTAATCTCCTTTAAAGGTTATGCATATACTGACTAGCAAATGAGTAAAGCAATTGAAAAGTATTAAACATATTGCATACAATCATTTGCCTTAGCAGAACATATCAGGAAGTTTTATTTTCATTTTTGTTGTTGTTGTTGTTGTTAAAACAGGAAAACTTGTTATGTGTGTCTCTTCTTGCTCAGGCTCACATTCAGGACCCTGCTGACTTCCATAAGTTCCATGTTGCATTCAGCACAACATCAATCATAGAAAGCCAGATAGTAAACATACACTTGCTGCATCTGAATATCTCCAAAAAACAATGTTCTATCCACAACGTGGCAAACAGGCACTGAAGGTTTGGTTCGTGGTGATTTGTCTTACTCAACATTAAACTATTCTAACAATGCTGTGGGAATGATTTATAAGATATCTAAAAAAAATGAATGAGTTTGCTTGCTTCCTCAGATTTTTTCCTAAGTTTTCTGAGTTATTGTATAGATGTAAATACATTTCATAAAATGTTAGTCTTGGAAAAAATTCGTTTCCTCAGTGTCCATAGGAAATAATTTGCCACACAATTATGAAGTATATGATAATAATTTGTAGTTCCAGGCTTTTGTCCATCAACATGTTCTGTGCTTCAGCTTCCCAAATGATTATACCTTTGTTGAAAGGAATTCTACAAATCATTAATTCACTATATATTTTCTGTAAGATATAAGTATTTCTTACACATATGTGTTGATTGATAAATATTATGTCAGGAATACAATATTACTATAGTCATAGTATTTGCCATTATATAATATTTTATTCAATGTATACAAAGAACTTTTTTGTTATATATGAAGTCACCCAATGTTACTATTTGATATTCAAAGTCTTATGTGAAACATTGTAAAAGTTTTTGAGTTAGTTCAATAATTTGTTATAGACTGAGTCAGACAAAAGAGGAAAAAAACAAATTTCTTGGGAATAGATAAGGAGTTATTGAGATGAACATTTTTTTCAAATATATGTACATATGTTCTATATTTATATATCAAATAGATAACAATTGAAGACTTAGGAAAAGTTTACATCCAAATATAGGTTTTGACTTTATGTTTTTTATATGAGGCATGCCATAAAATACATTAGTCTAGTTCCAATGACAGAGTCCTGCACTCCTAGTTACCATAGGATAGCCCAGGGACCTAACATGGGAAGAAGTAATGTGCTTTAGTTTATAACATAGAATTGCCCATAGTGATCAATGAAATTCTAAAGTTTGTCTTTCTAGAAACCAACACACACCATCTCAGGTAATTTCAGATAGGAAAGAATATGTCTTTTATCTTCAACAGCTGTGTAATATGAAAATAACAAATTGAATGTGGTCATTTGTATTATTGAGGTAAGAAATATTGTAGAAGTTTAAATATTCTAATTTATTGCTTAAATATTGGGTCACAAAGTAATTGTAATTTCCACTGACAACACTCCATGTATCTCCATAGTGTCCAAGAATCATGGGTAAGAAACATTTTAAAAAGAATAAAGTAATATGAATATGAAATATAGGACCAGTAAATAATACCTATGCATCAAAAATACAGTGAACAGCAAAAGTTAAGGATATTGGTTATAGCTCTTAAGCAATAGCACAGCTATGCTTCCAATTGGGCAGAGAAACATCTCTAAGTTACTTTCTAGTCTCAGTAATACACATTGTCCTGGCCACATGCATGCTTTAAAGAATAGAGTACACAAAAATATAGTGTGGTAATGCGGTTCATATTCTTATCTGCTCATGAAATGTTCCTCAAATTCAAATCTTGCGGAATTACATATTTTATGTGTAAAATTATATATACATATATATATTCATATATACATATGGCCTGAAAGCTGCTGTCTAGAATTCAGTCAATACTAAAGGGATGAGTGCACCTTACAGTATATTAAAAAACAGAGTAATCATTATCATAATACATCTATAACATGAATTATTTAGACTTCATGTTTAAACAGTAAGCTCATAATGATTATTAATAATAATTCTTAATGTATAAATTTAAAAGGGCCATGTGTCATGCTGTGGCATTTTTATTAAAAGAGATCCCCAAATAATTTTGAAACTACAAGAGAAGTTTCATTTACTAAAATAAGGACATGAATTACTTCCTTATGCAGTGTGTGTGTGTCTGTGTGTGTGTGTGTGTGTGTGTGTGTGTGATGTCCTGGCACATACATCTTATTGTGTCAGTGCTTCTCCATTCTTTTGACTAACATACTTGGGTAAATGTATAAGGAGTTAAATCTACAATCTTCATAACTTTTATCTGAAAATATTCCAAAAGTAATATTATTCCTGAAATTAAGTTTAAAATCAATAATTAATCACACACTCACCAATTAAAATTTGATCACCAATTCTGATGATTCTAAATTTTTAAAGATAAAAAATAAGAAGGTTCATTAATTTAAAATAAGAATTTAATAAAAAACAAACCACCTTATAGTGACATATCGATTATAAAATATTTGGTTCAAGTAGCAAAACCCCAATTAAAAGTGATTTAATATTTATGAATGTATACATGATCTATGGACAGCAGATGGATATGACCTCATTTCCTGGAGATGTGAACAGTTGTATTCTTTATTTTTGGTTATTTTTACCTAGCTGGCTATCTAGACTCTCTATCTAGACCCAGTGAAAGGAATACAAAACAGGCTATTTCTTAGTAATATCAACTGCGATTCTTCTCACTGTTGAATTTACACGTGTTCTACGACAACTTTTCCAAACTTTTGTTAGGACTTCATCAAATTCTGTACCTCTCTTTTACTACAGTGTTCTCAATTCTTTAATTTCTTTTTAAGTGTCAGATTTCCATGGTTATTTGAAGTCATTACTTTTCCTCACAAGTGGAAATTAATAAATAATTCATAGTGTTTAAGTAGAATGAAAGATAAATATCATGTGATTATTTGATAGATACAAAGAGAAGACATTTGATAATATTTAATATTCATTTAAGATAAATGTCTAGTGTCTCTGTGGCATGACCGCTCTAACATTGTTGCCTGTTCCCTCCTGTGTCGGGGTCATTGTAAACAATAGCAATTACCTTCTCAGAAGCAATGGGAAAAACTGGAATGTTTTATGTGCCACCAAAAGAAGCAAAAGCTCATGGGAAGGCAGCTGATCTAGGGTATGGAATAAGAAAACCAAAGGTAAATTTTAGTAACTCAGGGAAAATGTGCAAGGATTTGTCATTCACTAAAGAATACATGTCAGAAGAGTTTGGAAAGGACTTTACTGGCAAATCATAGTCAAGTTCATTACAAACAAATGAACAATAACAGGTTATACCATAATGAATAATGAAGTCATTTATAGCCCATAACTTATACTGAAAATCTGAATAAGCCATTATTATATGAGATTAGTTATGTAATAAGTTTCCAAACAAACAAGAGAACAGGTGAGAGAAGTAAGTCTTTGCCTCAAAACATAGGGAGAACAGAGAACTCTGAAGATAGTAAAATTGACCTTTGAATTCTACACACACATGTAGTCACATGGAGAGGTACACACATATAAATGAGCACCTATATACATCTCCACTTTCATAAATGTACAAATAAGTTATAGAAAGATTACTCCTTCACATAATTAAACTCTGTATATGATGACCAATAATATAATGAAAGAGGAAGTAATTATGCTGAACATATCTTTGAGTTGGAAGATACAGTTCAGAATTTAAACATAAAATTTGAAATTCCAAGCAAGTTACAAATGGCTGGAAATCAAAACACCTAGGTTGAAATGTTAGTACAGTCAATCACTTTAACTTTAGGTTAAAAATAGTTAACAAGAATAAATGAAACAGAAGGTACAAAAGAATAAAGTATTTATAGAAAAGGAAGAAAATAAAGGAGAGTCAGAAGATATGACAGTGATGAACACGCACCATATTCTTCTAATTATAAAGAAGTAATTACAAAAAGTGATGCAGATTTACAGGCAACTAAGTGAATAGGCAATTGGATGAAAGTGGTGTATATCTTGTCAATTTTAAAGGACAGTGTTGAACAAGTTAGTGTAATGACTTTGTGACAATGTGATTAGAGTTAAAATTATCTAAGTCCATCTTTGTGTACAAGAAGAGACTATGTATATTAGCCTTTGATAATATTAAAACATTTATTTATGATAATTACTAAATTAATAATACTTTTTTCTTTAATGTTTTCTACTTTCTCTACTTATCAATTCTTAAACTTCCTAATCATTTTGAGAGTACTTCTTTAATGCCATAAATATCTGTTCTTCATTTAACGAAATTTAAATTTTTCTTTATTGTCATAATTCAGCTGCTACTTTTGTATCTAAGACCCTGTAGGCCCATCTTGTCCCTCTTATTCACCAATGAAAGACCAGTGTACATAAATTAATTCAAATTTTATGTTATTTACCACAATTACAACTAAAACATAATTACATGTACACTTTAAATAAATTCACAATGCTAACCAAACGAATTGCACTGGACTTCTGTGAATATGAGAGTAATATGTATTAAAATATGTTTTCTAGTAGAAAATCCACAAGAAAGACAAAAGTTTTCTTAACTTAGCATACCTAGTCACACAATCTCAGAATATGTAAAGTTGCTGAAAATGAAGGTCAATGATACAGAATGGGTATACAGTAAATGCAAGGGTGTGGGTTATACCTCCAATACTACTAAAAACACCAATTAAAAACCCACAAAACACACGTACACACACACACAAGGCAAATGTCTACTACATTAATAGAACAATAAAAACAAGGAACTAACAGTCCTATGTATGAATACAAGCATCCATGCATAGGTGAGTGAATGAATATAAGTAGGGATCTAGACAGCATCCTGACATTTCCCACATTCAGATAGAGCAATGCACTAATCATTTGTGCTGCTAATATCTTATCTTTGTCCTGTAAAATCGTCTCCAGCTGAACAGGAATCTGAGAAAATACGCTCTTGCTTCCTGGGGACAACTGATATTCAAAGAAGATTTTTGCATGCACAGAGGTAATGTGTATGACTCCAGTAACATAATTTACTCTTCCCCACAACACGTCAACTGTCCAGGCATACTTGCTGACATTGATTTTTCACGGTACCCTAGCTTGCACCATTATCTCTGTGCTTTCTTTTATATTGAGAGCCTGTAGTTACTACTCCAATTTTGTTACTTAACTTTTATCATTTGTATTTGTTTTAAGCATAATTTGAAATCCCCCAGGCTCACCCTTCTAGAACAGGAGGCTCTCTATTGTGTGGCCCATTACAAACAATACTATTCCTACTGCCATTTTAAATAAGCCTTTGCGCAGAGCCTGTGGACAGCTAATAAGAACAGGATCTATTTTTGTTGAAATTCTGTTAGACTGACCTTTTCCTACAGAGCAAAGATAAGTTTATCTATTTTTAGTTCATTGGTATTCTTATAGAGGTGAGACTGTGAGATGAAAGTTGGCAACTCCCCTTGATGAGGGTGAGGGTTTGTATACTTAGTATCAACCTTCTCTAAAGGGCTTGTAATGTACAGTTAACAGAGAGGAAGGTGGGTAAAGTATGTCTATTTGGGTCAAGTTAAAATCACAAACACTGACCTACAACCCTCCTCTGGCTACACCAACTCTCTGAAGCATATTCATTCCCTGCCATCTCCTTTTCTTAATTCACTTTAATGGTTAATTAAACACAAACATTATTCAATATACTTATAAATAAATATAAATAAATTGTTATTGTGCTTTCCTGAGTCTTGAAGGCTATCACTTTCCTTGTTATCTATAAATGTTTTAAAATAATCCCAATAAAGCACAGTTTTGTGTTATAATATCAAACTCCATAAATTTTATAAAATTGATTTTTCTCTTTTATTGTCTTTTCACGTTAGATGCTTCTGCTTAATTCTGATTAGTCCTTAGCAATTTTGTTTGAAGCACCTATTTTTAACTACAATCACTTACGGAAGAGAACAAAGCAGAAAGTCTACTCTTCTTGAGAACTTTTTCTTCTGTCCAAACAACAGTTTAACCTGTATCTGCTCGTAGAGTAAGAAGCATAGAAAGGCAAAAAAAAACAAACAAGGCCTTTTAGGATTCTTGGACCAGCAGTTCCAAAGATTGAGATAATTAAGAAAATAGCAGCGTGATTTAGATCAGAACAGCTCATGGTTCATACCCCTTCACATAAAAAAAACAAAAAACAAAAAACACTTGTAGTAACTGCTTTGAGCTTAAGAAACACCTCTTCATTAGTAGGAAATAACTACATCATCACATTTCTTTTTCTTTTCCTGCACTGTTTTTCTCGCTTTCTCTCTCTTCTTCCTTCTCTCCTTCTCTCCCTTCCTCTCTACTCTCTCTCTCCCCTTCTTCTTGACTTTCTTCATCCTCTTAGTTAGTTTTTGTCTCTTGTTGCTCTCTTATCTTTTTTTCTAATCTTCAATTTAAATCTTTCAAATTGAAAATCTACATATTTTAAGTCCCATACAAACAATGCAAACAAAATAAACATCTCAATAAGAAGTAGAAAGCATTACTTAGTAGGTATGATAAAGTGGTCACCCTTTTGCTTCATCCTCAGTGAATGGATAAAACTTGAATTCGAATCCCTTTTTTTCTACTGCCTACCTGTGTTCATGAAAATTACTCTAGACTACTTGTAATTAATGTATCACCAAAATTACATATATTGTCTCTTTCCTTTTTTGGTCAATCATTGGTCATTATTTCATCAACATTACAAAATTAATTGATTGAATAAAAGGGGAGACACTTTATGGATAGAAATGCTTTAAGCCATTTTTAACCAATAACTGGTTGGTAGGAAGCAAAATATTAATATGCATTTTTTCTAAACACAACATATTTGCCAATCTTTCCCCCCTCAAATTTGACACTTCAATAATAAGTGCTGTTACAAATATGCTGAGGATATGAAAAATACAAAATTGAAAAATGTGGTTTGAGTAATTGACATTCAATCTTAATTTAAATGTGAACATTATCTATGAAATACCACAGGCTCTTCTTTGGAGGTCTGAATGAGTTTTCCAATATTGAGCTAAGTGGCAGTATGATAACATTATGCTATATTTAAGGATTCATTTATGTCAGTATTTCCTGCCTTGATCCAGGATATCACTTTAAAATATGATCTGTTGGGCACACACTCCTCTGAATCACATTATCTAAGGAAGATATTAGTACTGCATCCTGCTACTTATAAAGTAGCTTCAAAATGTAGCAAAAATTTGAAAACCAGAAGGTAAAGAGTGGATTCTAATTTATTATTTTAAAAAACAATTTGGGATAATATAAATATAGAAGCTATATATTATAAAACCAGTAGAAATGAAAACAAAAAATTGTTTACAATCATTTGCCAATGAACATTTTTAAAAATTCCACGCAAAGAAATTCAGCTATCCACTGTAGGGGCCCTGCAGATTCTGAAGGGGAAAGAGAAAGGCAGGGCTTAGAAAGTTTTCATTCCATGGCCTGGTAAGGCTGCTGCCCCATCAGGTAGAGGTGATCAAAGAGCCAGCCCAGGAGATCCTGTCAGAGACAGTCCCTGTTCCTATTGATGGGGAATTGTCTCAGACAACAAGCTGCCATGGGGTTACATCTGTGCAGGAGTTTTAGGTTATCTCAATGCATGGTCTTTGTTTGGTGTATCAGTCTCACAAAAGGCTCCTTTGCCCAGATTTTTTGGTTCTATTGCTCTCCTTGTGGAGCTCCTGTCCCCTCCAGGTCTTTCTATCTCTCCTTTCTTTCATAAGATTTTCCGCACTCTGCCCAAAGGCCACAGAAGAAAACAATGAAGCCAGTCCTGGTGAGACCTGATAGACTAGGGTCAGATGGAAGGGGAGAAGGACCTCCCTTATCATTGGACTGGGGGAGCGGCATAGGAGAAGAGAGAGAGTGGGATTGGGAGGGGATGGGGAAGGGGGCTCCAACCAGTATACAAAGTGAATAAACTGTAATTAATAAAAATGAAATAAAATGAAAAAAAGAAAGTTTTCATTCATATATCTTTTAGTATATGTACCAACGGTTATAACCAAATTCAATCAGAATTTGTCAGAAGGCTGACTTTTGACATGGAGCTTGCTGCTTCCATTGCTGATAGCTTACTGTGTCCAGGGTCATGGACATTTTGTCTTAAACATTATCCATCACTTTAAGGTGATTTTTCACATACAAGATGTCTTACATAACCTATTTCTGTTCATCTTCAATGCACTCCACAGGTGTTGCAAGGCTAGGATTGTTTCATTATTTTATCTAAGCAGCACCACAAAGACATTAACTCCACATTCCTCTATTAAGTTATGGTAAATCCATTGATTATTCTAGTCTATGTTATTTCAAAGGCCTGTGTCAACAGAACACCGCAAGCAGGGTTACTTAAAGCATAATGACTTTGTCTCACAGTTCTTGATATTAGTGCTCCAAATGCAAAACATTTCCAGTGTTCTGTTCTCTGAAACATACTAAAAAGAATCTTTCACAACATCTGGAGGTTCACAACAATAATTGTTGTTCCCACATACATTTATGCATCCATTTACCCTTTGCCTCTCTTCCCAGGGTGTGCTCACTACATCTTGGTCATTCCCTGACATTCCCCGTATTTTACAAAACTCACCGATTCTAATGAGGCCATCTTAATTTATTACATTTGTTTGTTTTTTTAATCATCAGCATTTTTATTTGATTTGGGGGGAATATTTTTATTAATTATAGTTTATTCACATTTTATCCCAGCTGTAGCCCCCTCACTCATTTCCTTCCATTCCTACCCTCCCTCTCTTGTCTCCTCCCATGTCCCTCTCCAATTCTCCACATAGGGGAATTCCTCCTCCTCTTCCATCTGACCCTAAGCTATCAGGTCTTATCAGGACTGGCTGCATTGTCTTCTTCTGTGGTCTGGTAAAGCTGCCCAGCCTCCTCAGGGGATGTGATCAAAGAGCCAGCCCCTGAGTTCATGTCATAGACAGTCTCTCTTCCTCATACTAGGGAACCCACTTGGATACTGAGCTGCCATGGGCTACATCTGTGCAGGGGTTCTTGGTCATCTCCATGAATAGTCCTTGGTTGGAGTATCAGTCTCAAAAAATACCCCTATGTCCAGAATTTTTGGTTCTGCTGCTCTCCTTGTAGAGGTCCTATCCCCTGCAGGTCTTTCTATCTCCCCCTTCTTTCATAAGATTCCCTGCACTTCAGCATCTGCTTTGATACACTGCTGGGTAGATTCTCTCAGAGGCCCTCTGTGATAGGCTTCTGTCCTGTTTCCTGTTTTCTCCTTCTTCCAATGTCCATTCCATTTGCCTTTCTGAGTGTGGATTTACCCAGAGTCTTCTTTGCTTAGTTTCTTTAGGTGTACATATTTTAGTATGTTTATCCATTATTATATGTCTAATATCCACATATAAGTGAGTATATACCATCTGGGTCTTTTTACTTCTGGGATACCTCACTCAGGATGATCTTTTCTAGTTTCTACCATTTGCCTGCAAATTTCATGATTTCCTTGTTTTTAATTGCTGAGTAGTATTCTATTTGTGTAAATGTACCACAATTTCTGTATTCATTACTCAGTTGACAGACATCTGTGTTGTTTCCAGTTCCTGGCTATTATGAATAAAGCTGCTATAAATATGGTTGAGCAAATGACCTTGTTGTATACTTGAGCATCTTTTGGATATATGCCTAGGAGTGGTATAGCTAGGTCTTGAGGAAGCACTATTCCTAATTGTCTGAGAAAGTGCCAGATTGATTCCCAATGTGGTTGTACAAGGTTACATTTCCACCATGAATGGAGGAGGGTTCCCCTTTCTCCACATACTCTCCAGCATGTGTTGTCTCTTGAGTTTTTTATCTTAGCCTTTCTGACTGGTGTAAGATGAAATCTCAGGATTGTTTTGATTTGCATTTTTCTGATGACTGAGGACATTGAAGATTTCTTTAATAGTTTCTCTGCCATTCAAAATTCCTCTACAGAGAATTCTCTGTTTAGCTCTGTATTCCATTTTTAATCGGATTACTTGATATCTTGCTTTTTAACTTCTTCCGTTCTTTATATATTCTGGATATTAGTCCTCAGATATAGGTTGGTAAAGATCCTTACCAAATCTGTAGGCTGTTGTTTTGATGACAGTGTCCTTTGCTTTACAGAAGCTTTTCAGTATCATGAGGTCTCATTTATTGATTGTTGGTCTTACACTCTATGCTTTTGGTATTCTTTTCAGGAAGTTGTCTCCTGTGCCAATGAGGTCAAGGTTCTTCCCCAATTTTTCTTCTAACAGATTTAGTGTGTCTGTTGTTATGTGGAGGTCTTTGATCCACTTGCACTTTTGTTTTGTGCTTCGTGATAATTATGGATCTATTTGCATTTTCTACATGCAGACATCCAGTTATACCAGCACCATTTGTTGGAAATGCTGTCTTTTTTTTTTTAATGTATGGTTTTGGCTTCTTTGTAAAAAAATCAAGTATCCATATGTTTGTGGGTTTATTTCTGCATCTTTTTTCCCATTGATCTACCATTCTGTTTCTATGCCAGTACCATGCAGTTTTTATTATTATTGCCCTGTAGTACAGCTTGAGATCAGGGACGGGGATTCCTAGGATGATCTGTTGTACAGGATCATTTTGGCAATTCTGTTTTGTTTTTTTTTTATATATTTCCATATCAAGTTGAGAATTTTTTTCTTTCAAATTCTATAAATAACTACGTTGGTGTTTTGATGGGAATTGCATTGAATCTGTGGATTGCAGAATGGCCATTTTCACTATGTTAATCCTACCGATTTATGAGCATGGGAGATCTTTCCAACTTGTGATATCTTCTTTAATTTCATTCTTCAGAGACTTGAAGTTTTTTTCAAACAGGTCTTTTACTTGCTTGGTCAGAGTCACACCAAGGTACTTTATGTTATTAGTGGCTATTGTAGAGGGTGTTGTTTCCCTAATTTATTTCTAGGTCTTTGGTATACTGATCTTTTTGAGTTAATTTTGTATCCAGCCACTTTGCTGAAGGTGTTTATCAGCTGAAGGAGTACTCTGGTTGAATTTTAGAGGTTGTTTATGTATACTATCATATCACCTGCAAATAGTGATACTTTGACTTCTTCCTTTCTGATTTGTATCCCCTTGGCTCCTTTAGTTGTCTTATTGCTCTAGCTAGGAATTAAAGACTATGTTAAAGAGACACAGAGAGAGTGAGCAGCCTTATCTTGTCCTTGATTTCAGTAGAATTGATTTAAGTTTCACTCCATTTAGTTTGATGTTGGCTATAGGCATGCTGTATGTTGTCTTTAATATGTTTAGGTATGTGCCTTGTATCCCTGAACTCTCCAAGGTTTTAAACATGAATGGGTGTTGGATTCTGTCAAATGCTTTTTAGGCATCTAAGGAAATGATCATGTGGTTTTTCTCTTTCAGCTTGTTTATATGGTGGATCACATTAATAAATTTTTGTGTATTGAATCACCCCTGCATGCCTGATGTGAAGCCTACTTGGTCATGGTGGACGGTATCTTTTATGTGTTCTTGAATTCGGTTTGCAAGTATTTCATTGAGTATTTTTGCATCAGTGTTCATAAGAGAGATCGGTCTGAAGTTCTCTTTTTTTGTTGGGTCTTTGTGAGGTTTAGGTATCAAGGTGACTGTGGCTTCATAGAATGAATTTGGTAATGTTCCTTCTGTTTCTATTTTGTGGAATAGTTTGAAGAGAATCAGAGTTAGCTCTTCTTTGAACATACAGTAGACTTCTGAGCAGAAACCTTCTATCCCTGGGCTTTATTTGGAAGGGAATTTGATGACTGTTTCTATCTCCTTGGGGAATATAGCATTATTAAATCTATTTATCTGTTCTTGATTTAATTTTTTATAAATGGAATCATTTAAGAAAATTGTCAATTTCATTTAAATTTTCAAATTTTGTGGCATATGCTTTTGTAGTAAGACCAAATGATGGTTTTTATTTCCTTAGTGTCTTTTGTTATGTCCCCTTTTCATTTCTGATTTTGCTAATTTGGATATTTTCCCTCTGCCTTTTAGTTAGTTTGGCTAGGGTTTGTTTATTTTTCCAGCCCTTTACTCTGAAGTAGTGTTTATCTTTGTTGCAGAGGTGTGTTTCTAGGCTGCATCAGAGTGTTGGAACCTATTTCTGTTAGTCTGTGACTTTTTATTTTAGAGTTGAGTCCACTGAAGTTGATAGATAATAGTGACCAATAAATGCTAAATCCTTTTATTATGGAGTTGGTGGTGTTACTGTGTTAATGCATGTTTTCTTTAATTTTTTGTTGTTGTTGTTGTGAAGTTATCTATATCCTGTGTTTTCTTCAGTGTAGTTGTTTTTGTTGGATTGGAGTTTGTTTTTTTGTTTGTTTTGCTTTGTTTTGTTTTGTTTTTACTATCTTCTGTAGCGCTCAGTTGCTGTATAGATATTAAGTTTAGTTTTGTCGTGGAATATTTTCTTTTCTCCATTTATCTTCATTTAAAGCTTCACTGAGTATAGTACTCTGGGTTAGCATCTGTGGTCCCTTAGAGTCTGCATGACATCTGCTCAGGTCCTTCTGGTTTTCATAGTTTCTGTTGAGAAGTCTGGTATGATTCTGATAGGTCTACCGTTGTATTTTACTTGTCCTTTTTTCCATGCTGCTTTTAATATTTTTCTTTGTTCTATAGATTTAGTGTTTTGACTATTATGTGATGTGAGGAGTTTCTTTTCTGATCTAGTTTATTTTGTGTTCTGTAAGCCTCTTGTATGTTTATAGACATAACGTTTTTTAAGTTCAGAAAATTTTCTTCTATGATTTTCTTGAAAATATTTTCTGGACTTTTAAGCCTGGAATCTTCTTTTCTGTCTATTCCTATTATCCTTAGATTTTGTCTTTTCATGGAATCCTTGATTTCTTGGATGTTTTGTGTTTGAAACTTTTCTGATTTTATTTTTTCTCTGAGAGATGTATCAATTTCTGCAAACGTATCTTCAGCATCTGAGATTCTCTCTTCCATCTCTTCTATTCTGTTGGTGATGCTTAACTTTGTGGTTCCTGATCTCTTATCTAAGTTCTTTCTCTGTTTGTGTTTTCTTTATTGATTCTAATTCTGTTTTCATGTCTTGTCCCATTTCTTTCAATGTTTGAATGTGGATTCCTATCTTTCCCTGTGGGCCTCTATTTTTTGTTCAATTCCTCTCTCTATGCCACTAATTGTGCCTCTACTTGTGCCTCTATTTTTATTGTCTATATTTGCCTGTGTTTCTTTGAGGGTTTTGTTCATTTCTTCTTTATTTGCCTCTATTTGTGTGGGAATTTCTTTAAGTATCCATTGATCTTGGGGGTTGCTGGTGACGCCACGATGTCCTGATATTTGTTGAATGTGTTCTTATGCTTACCTCTAGCCATCTGCTTATCTGTAACCTTTGCTGTTTGTTCCTCAAGTCTGTACCTCAGACTGGGTCCCTCTTTCTGTGGTGTCTGGAGTAATCTTCTGGAAGATGAGAGAGGAGCACTGTTTTGAGAGTTTGTGTTGGTGTTTCAGCTATAAGTAAGGGAGGAAGGTTGCAGGCACAGGTGCATAAGTGCAGGTGAGCATGTCGTGGCATGTGCATGGAAGTGTACCTTGAAGTATAGGGTGCTAGGGTGTGTAGATGTCTGGACTATGGGGCTTAAGTGCAGGAAGGGGTGTGGGTACTCATGCTGTTCAAGGCGCAATGTGCATTTGTAAGTTCACTGAATGAATGCTTCAGTGGCTACAAGCCTGTGGTACTGTCCTGGTATTCAGATCTGCCTGGGCTCCCGAAATTGTTTGCCTGGAATCCACTGGTAGACCACAGAACAGTGGCTTGAATGTTGATAATGCTGTCCCAAAAATCCATATGTTGCCCACATTGGATGTGTGGGTGAGAAGGATCTGATGTCTGGCTGCTAGCATAGAGGGACCCTGGATCAGGGGCTCTGCATGCATTCACTTGAAGGCTCATTCACTGGCTGGCAGGCCTAATCAGAAAGCACAAGGGTTACCCTGGTTTTCTACTCTCTGATTTGGGCTTGGGGTAGCCACTTTCATTGTCTCAGTCAGGCAACATGGAGGTTCCTGCTAGGGCTAGTTGCCTACTGCTGCCATTGCTTTAGGTACTGGGAGGCCCACCCAGCCATCCACTGCAGCCCCAGAACTAGGAGGCTGGTACAGATGCCCACTGGAAGCTCTGGGAAGCCTGTACAGCTGTCCATGGACCTGGGAGGCCTGGACAGCCTCCTAACCATGCCTGCCTCTGCTGGCTCAGTTACCATGCAAAGCTTGGAGCAGCAGACACTGTAGGCTGCCTCAGCTGAAGAGGGAGGAGGGAGGCCAGTCAAGGGGAAGTGCAGGTGGGTTGAATATTTGCCACTCTCTGTCCCTGGAGACCATGGGTGACCTGGATCCAAATGGTCTCAGCTCACAGGTTATCCCCTCTCACTCAGGAAGCCTCAATGTCGATGTTCTGGCTTCAGCTGCCCCTCCACTCAATGATTTTGGAGTTTTGGATCCTGTGCCCCTCAGATGAAGTACATGCCCTTATTTCTGTATGAAGGCATTCACTGGTGAGTGTCTGGGGTTAAGAATTTCACGTATGCTCTTAAAAATATAATTCAACCCACAACAAAATGGTTCCAGCAGTTTAACCTGCTCTCAATGCCTTCTTTCTAAACTTAACAAACCCAAGATCACATGATATTGGTAAAGAACTATATTCATCCTTTCTCTTCATTGGAGGCCATGGAGGAAACACTGTTGCCATAATGTTTTTTTTTTCCTACATGCACTTAGGTTTGCTCATATTACTGGAATGAACCTACAAAGTTTAGGGAGAAGAGAAAAATGCACCTGCTTGATATGTTTTAATTTTTGGACTTAGGATGTATATATGCCATGAGTGTATGACTCTACTCAAGGAATAATGAGAAATAAGTCTTTATTTAATGTTTAACCTGTAAGGAAGCTCAGAAGATTCATGTAGTAGGAATGAGGTGGCCCTCAGCCCCGCAAAACTCTGAGAAGTAGGACATCAAAATGTTCTGGTCATTCAAGGTAAATGAACACTTTTGATCTGCTTTAAAATTTCACTAATTGGTTTTGAAAGATTTTTCTCTTAGAAATTTTGCATGGTTTAATTTAAGAGGAAATGTACCCTGGATTTGAAAAATGATACTTCTAATATTCTTTCATATTCTCATAACAAGCTTATCATACATTCCACTCAAATTAATTACTGGAGCAATGCAAACAGAGATTCTAAATTCAGGGACTTATGTGAAATAAACATAAGGCCTTTTTTAGATAAGGTGACTTTCATGTAAGTTAGCCTTGTAAAAAAATCTTTGATAAAGAAATAAGGTTTTAATAATGATGCTTAAATAAGATGTAAATCAGGTTTCCCAAATGCACTAGCAGGATGATCACTGCTATTGGTCTTCATTATCACTGTATTTACAATGAAACAATTACGTGAGATTGTTCTGCCGTTTTTTTGTTTGTTTGTTTGTTTGATCACTGTTTATTCAGATGCTTGATATATTTTCTGAAAATGCTGTTCATAATTCGTATTCTTGGGGTGTCAAGGATTTAGGAAATCAATACTTTATATATAATAATTCAAAGCAGAAAAAATCATTACTGTTTTAATACAGACTAGCTAGGTCAATGTTGAGATGGCAACTCGTGGAGGATAACTTATAAAGATAACTTTCCAAAGAAACCAGTCTGTACAGGAAGCCTGTTCACTTTTTGTCGATATTTCCAATTGGCAGTGTTAGGTAGATTTACCTTCTTCATTGATTAGAAAAACAGGAAACCCAACCATAGACCTACAAGACTTATAGATCCCCAAATCTCAAAGATGTGATTAAGCTAGCCATTTTTTTCCATCTAGTCCATAATTTCCAAAATGTGTTTAGAATGATTTATGGATATCTAACTCATGTTTTAAAAAATAAAAAGGTACATGCCACTTTTACTGAAACACTAAGATATTGGTCTTCCTAACATATTGTCATTGCAATTATAATGGAAAAGAAAATCTAGCCATGGATGGATGGGATTTTATCAAATATCACAACGAGACACAAAACAATATTAGCACTTACTATTTCTTTTTAAATGTAATGTCATTACGATAAAAGAGAATTGCAACTTTGAATTAAGAAGCAAAAATTTTCCAGATTCTGGCTATTACAAATAGACCTGTTATAAATATGGTTGAGCAAATGTCCTTGTTGTACAGTTGAGCATATTTTGAATATTTGCTTAGGAGTGATATAGCTGGATCTTGAGGTAAGCACTATTCTTAATTTTCTGAAAAAGCACCAGATTGATTTCCAAAGTGGTTGTACAAGTTTACTTTCCCACTAGCAATGAAGAAGGGTTCCCTTTTCTCCACATCCTGTCCAGAGTGTGTTGTCACTTGAGATTTTGATCTTAGCCATTCTGATGGGTGTAAGGTAGAATTTCAGGGTTGTTTTGATTTTCATTTTCCTGATGACTATGGACATTGAATATTTCTTTAAGTGTTTCTCTGCCATTCAATATTCCTTTATTGAGAATTCTCTGTTTATCTCTGCACCATAATTTTTTAATTGGAGTACTTGGTTTGTTGGTGTTTAACTTCTGCTGATCGAGGTATCGAATTAGAGGCTGAGACTCATAGTCAAAGTTTAGGCAGAGTACAGGGAATCTTATGAAAGAAGGTAGAGATAGGAAGAACTGGAGGTGACAGGAGCTCCAAGAGGAGACCAACAGAGCCAATAAAACGGAGCCCCAGGGGCCCTGAACAGAATGATACCCCAACCAAGGACAATGTATAGAGATGACCTAAAGCCCCTGCTCAGATGTAGCCCATAGACTCAGTCTCCAAACGGGGTCCCTAGTTAGGGGACCAGGGGCTTTCTCTGGCATGAACTCAGTGGCAGGCTTTCTGATCACCTGTCCTGGGTGGTACAGCCTTGCCAGGCCACAGAAGAAGACAATGTAACAGTCCTGATGACATCTGATAGGCTAAAGTCAAATAGGAGGAGGACCTCCCCTACCAGTGGGCTAGGGGAGGAGCATAAGGGGAGAAGAGGGAGGGAGGTGGGATTGGGAGGAGATGAGGGAGGGGGCCTACAGCAGGGATACAACTTGAATAAGTTGTAATAAATGATAATAATAACTTTAAAAATCTGAAAAAAATAAAAAAGAGGCAATAAATTGGGCTTTTTAAAATCAATTGTCTAACTTTAAATATAACCTTTCTAATTTTCTTTATTAAGACATGAGATATTCATAATCATTTCTATTGTGCAATAAAGTCCAGTGGTTGTCTCCTACAGAAACACTTTATGGAAATTCGTGTGTTTATGTGGCTCTTTGATCAAAGCAAGAACATTGTTTTTTTCAAGGAACACTGCTGTTCTTTCAAAGAATGACCTGACATATAAACTATTGTTATTCAGCCTTGAGAAGTTACCAGAGATTTCCTTGAAAATGAACAAAATATGCTTTCTGTGTCAAAAAGAGCTAGTGACAGGTGTGTTGCCATGATTTTAAGCCAAAAAAAAAAAATCTTGTAGAACATGAACACATGATCTCAACAATAACTCAATAACTAAAGAATGTTAATGCAGGTAATATTTAGCATATACAATGAAATATGCCAACACCTGAAGGTTTTAATAACTCAGTCAGGAACAAGTGCTTTCGAAATAACTATTGTATGAAATAACAACATAACACCTTGGTAAAGATGGAAACAATATGTAGGACTAGTGAAAGCTATAGAGTAACAGTGTCCAGAAAGTGTATTGATAATGTTTAGTATCTCCTTAAGCCATTAATGTTCAAGAATCACTAATTGTTGCATTTACATAGGCTTAAAGAAAACTATTCCAAAACATCTGAAAAGGTATTTTCAATAATCCTCCCCATTTCAAATGCATATGTTAAAGCCATTTTTTTGTTCCTCAAATAAAAATAATATATTAGTTTAAATCAATAAACAGATAAGAAAATTTTGTGTTCTTATGAATGCATACTAATTTAACAAGATGCAATATACTCAGCATCTTTAAACTACAAATATTTATTTCTATTTGTTCTGGAGGCTGTAAGTCTACATATTATGTGTCTAAGGTTGGCTTGCTTTGCTCAGGTGTTTTTACAGCTATGTTCTCATGGGAAAGAATGGCTTCTCCAGAACTTCTCTAATAAGTTCACTGATCCCCGTGAGGTCTCATCCCAGAGCCTTCCACTTACTATCACAGAGGAGATTTGATTTCAAAGCACAGAGTTGGAGGAGACACATTCCAATCAAAGTATCATGAATCTTTTACTATGCCAGGCATGGGAAATATTTACAAAAATATTTTAGAAACTATTTTATCAATTTTTTGAAAATTGAAATATTATTATAAAAAGAACATGTTAATTTAAAATAAGTAAATATTTTAAATTCTGTGGACATTTTTGATATGAAACAAATGAATAGATATACTTCATGTGAGTAAAGGGTTTTGGTGATAATAAGCAAATTTTAATACTATAGAGCAGTCTTAAGTTTTCAATGACTTCTAAAGTCAATTCTGTGTGTACTTCTCTGGGTATACCATTTCTTCATTCTTTTTTTTCTTTTTATTTCGTGATTAAAGATACAATGAAAAAAGAGTCTCACATGCTTCCTGCTGTACATAGTCTTGATTCTACTCAGCTCTCATTTAATTCTTAGTTTAAGAAAAATCAAAATAAAACCCTTACCCTAAAGTTATCTTCTTGAAACCCTGCATTGATGGTAGAAAAATCAATTTGTTGCAGTTTATGTAAAGTATAGGCCATGGCAGGGTGGGTGGTGATGTGATTAAGGCTCTCCTGTTGTGTCATTTCCATGAAGTATGATGTGAAATGAGCAGAGTTACACTGTGGATTTCTTCTCTGGATGAGATTATCCACTCATTTCCATCTCCTTATCTGTTGTGAGTGGCTTTCAAATAGCTAATGTAATGGGCTGCATAGCTAATGTAGTTCTTCAGAAGGAATAGGAATTGATTCTGACATACATTAGGAGAAATAGTTCCTATGTTTTCTTAAAATTCAACTTACCTTTTTTCCATCTTTCATGACAGTGAGTTAACTGAGTTTTGTTGTTTGTCTTAGCACTTGTGGATTTAGTGATCTTGAATTAATTTCCTATTCATCTCAAAGCGACACCATTGCACATGTTTATGTGGATTCAGTGAGTTATAAAATAATCCCCAGTTTCTTTGAATTCTGATATAAATTTTGAGGATTTCATTCAGGAATTTACTATTCCCCAGTGCCTTATTAAAAGCCAGTTTCAGGGGAAATAAAAGAACATTGGTTCCTTTACTATGAACATATTGTATCCAATATGGTCCTCACATTGTACTTCAGTATGTTTTATTTTAGTAATTTTTAAAGGGGGAAAGAGATGGCTTACTCCATAGTCAAATTTGATGATTTTGTCTCACAGCTATGGATTCGTGTCCCCAAACCCCATATTCCAACCTGGTAAAATTCCATGAGAGGTTTTCGTTGTTGTTCATTAGGATTTTTCTTTTATTAAAAGTATCTTTTGATAGAATATAGTCTTATTACGGTTTTACTTCAGTACTTAAATACAAAGGACAAAGAAACTTTAAATAAATGTTAGGGAGACTAACAGAAAATGCATTTTATGAATTTAAGATTGTGATAATTTTATGATAGAAAACCGAAGCAAAAAGTTTTTTTAAAGGCCAATAAGCATATTGCTCAACATGTTTAAAGACTAAATATGTCTGGAAATGCTTAAAACAGAAAAATACTGACATGGGACTGATAACTGAGGATTAAAAAGACCCAAAGAGTCTAATCTGGATGTTATTAAGGAATATTTGTTTGTTTTCCTGAAGACTCAAGCCTCTAATCTTCATCAAGTATTAATATGTATAAGTGTATTCAATGAGGTACTCTTACCTGTGTCTACTCAGTATCTATCAGCAACCCAGGCACACAATATACCTCACATACACATTTGCTTCTTGATAATATGGACACTGGTTTCATACTACTTTTATGTAGTTAATCATGTAAAAATAATTAAGCTGATACCAAAATTCTACACTTTTGTCAAAAAAGGGAATTGTCTGACACAATTTCCTCCTATAATCAGGGCTGTCAGAAGAGAGTGGCGTGAGAACTGCAGTGAGTTCAAGACCAGGGTAGGGGGCATAATGAGTTCCAGGCAAGCCCGGACAACATTGTGGGGCCTTGTCTTAAAACAACAGCAACGAAAAAGGCAATGCAATAAAACATGCATAGTAAGTCTCCTAAGCTTTCACCTCGCAAACACCCTGAATACATAATACATATATGTCTGTATATATATATATATATATATATATATATATATATGAAACATATATTTTTAAAGTCCTAATATTTGACCCCCAAACTATTTTAAATTTATATGAAATTTGGAAATAGAGCAGGAAACCTTTTTTTTTCTTTTACCCCAAATCTCGGATTATTTAATCAGTAAAAGGTTAATATCACAGCAGACAGCAGAAGGAACAGACGTGTTTACTTCCCTGTTAGTATAGGTTGACAGCATGTGGTTGGGTAAGGTTCAGAAGTAAATGTGTGGTAGGGACTTAAAAATTAAATATCCACAGGTCCAAATGTACAATAAAACTTGCTTAGGGAAAGAAGGGTATATTTTCTCTGAAGTATTGAATTTTGTCTTTTAAATACCATGTGGGATTTTTGCCTATCAAAATGGCACTGGAGACAGAAAAAAGAAAATGGAACAGTTGTATATTTCACCTACAACTCAAGAGGCCCTAGAAACTTTTGATAATGAGTGAAAGTCGTGGCAGTAGGAAAAGTGCTGTTTGTTTTGAGGTTCTCCCGTTCACAAGCTCAACTAGGGGTGAGTACTGATATAATGGCAGTGCGAAGAATGTGACATGCAATACAGAAGCACTCATGCAGGGGCACACTGGGCAATAAATGATGACACTGCGCTTCTATAGTTTTACAACTTCCTGTCATAAAATAAATGATAGCACATCTTGATATCATCCATTTGAAAATTTACAGAGACATTTCCAGATCATGCACACAAAAGGATCTTCTTTTCTACACGAGCTTGTGAACACAATTAAGCAATGAGGAAATTATTGACGCTCAGGTGTCTAGACTAGGAAGTATTGGTGAGAAAAACCTGAGATATTCGCAAACAATAATTGCTTGCTGGGAAAATAAATTTTAAAATAAAAAAATTGAAAATTTACTTTGCAAGTATGCTATGGTACACACCTATAAGCCAGCTACTGTAGGGACTAAGTCATGAGGATCAGAAATTTGAGTCAGGCTTCAGCAGTTTAGCAATTTGCTGTTCATTAACCACAACAAAATAAACGAAACACAGGACTGTAGCTTAGTAGAATAGTTCTTCATACAAACAAATTTAATCCACACTATTACTTTAAAATTTTGCATATGGAAGAGGAGGAAGAAAGACTGTAGAAGTCAGGGGGGATGGAGGATACCAGGAGAACATGGCACACTAAATCAAATAAGCAGGGCCCATATGGACTCCTCACAGAGGCTGACAAGGCAAGCATGGGGCCTGCATGGATCTGCACCAAGCTCTCTGCAGATATGTCATGGCTGCTAATGTGATGTTTTTGTGGGACTCCTAATAGTGGGAGCAGCTGCATCTCTGACTCTCAGGAATGTCTTCCTCCTGTTGGGTTGCTTTGTCCAGCCGCGATGAGAGGGCTTTTGTCTTGTCTTTCTGTATCTTGCTTTGTCCTGTGTGGCTGTTTTGTCTTGAAGACCTGCTCTTTTATGAAGGGTTAAGGGAAGGAAGGTGGATCTAGGGTGAAAGGGGAGGTGGAAGGGAGCAGGGAAGAGTGGAGAGAAGGGAAACTGCGGTTCTGCTGTATTGTATGGCAAAAGATTATTTTCAAAATAATAATAATAATAACAAAAAAATACTGCTCAGTAGTTCTGCCTAGCAGCTATAGTCCTGTGGGAAGTAGTTGTACTGAGCACTAAATTTTACCTAACTGAATTTTGGTATAAATAAACTAAATTGAACTGAACTGGTTGTTTTTAAGAGTTCAACACATACATGGTCCTTGGTTGGAGAAAGAGTCTCATAAAAGACCCCTGTGCCCTGATATATTTGGTCCTTCTGGAGCTCCTGTCCTCTCCATATCTTACTAACTCCCCCTTCTTTGGTAAGATTCCCTGCACTTTGCCAAAGGTTTGGTTATGAGTCTTAATATCTGCTTTGATACACTGATAGGTAGAGTATTTCAAAGGCCCTCTGTTGTAGGCTCCTGACCTGTTACTGGTTTTCTCCTACATCCAATGTCCATCTCATTTGTCTTTCAGAACCCCTGCTCAGATGTAGCCCATGGTAGCTCAGTATCCAGGTGGGTACCCTAATAAGGGGAACAGGGAATATTTCTGATATGAACTCAATGGCTGGCTCTTTGACACGCTCCCCCACGAGGGAGGAGCAGCCTTGCTAGGCCACAGAAGAGGACATTGCAGCCAGTCCTGAAGAGACCTGATAAGCTAGGGTCAGATGGAAGGGGAGGAGGTCATCCCTTATCAGTGGACTTGGAAAGGGGCAGGGAGGAGATGAGGGAGGGGTGGTGGGATTGGAAAGGAATGAGGGAGGGGGCTACAGCTGGGATACTAAGTAAATAACCTGTGATTACTATAAAAATAAAAATTATTAAAAAAGAGTTCAGCATATCTCAATACTTTGATTTTGAAATACTGTTCCATATAATATATATTAACCTCTGCATCTGAGCTTTAATCTTTAGCACATATAGTAAAGCTAATTGTGATATGCATATAACTACTAATTACTATCATAAAAAGGAAAGAAAGATGTAAATTACGGAGCTTTTACTAGCTTACTGTTTTGTGCATAACAATTATGACCCTTGAACAAAGCATAAGAATCAGTATAGAATGATCGCTATCAGACAAAAATTTTTAAAGTTTAATGTAAAAGAAGGAAGATGAATTGGATCATATCCATGATTATACAGATTTTCCCTTGAGGGTCTCTCTAAATCTGAATTATTCAGGGTAGCTTGGAAAAAATAGCTGAGACTTACTAGGCTGATATACTAAGTCTCATGATGCAGTTTAAAGTTGTCTGAATGCTGGGGGAAAATGATAAGAAGGAAACACAGTCAGAAACCCCAAAGTCTCTACATGAACAAGACAGAATGAATGAATGCAAGAAAAGAGTGCCTAGAACCCAGAGTAAAACAACATACATCTATCAAAGAGAAGAGACATTGAAGTTGATACATATTAAATATTTGGTAAACACATTGGGTTTAACCAGGGCTCAAAGTTCTGAAATAACAGGAGTCTCAATTGTTTATGAAACATGTATATCAACTTCTATCTCCTCAATCCTCTATACCCCTGCCTAAGGCTCAGGGAACAAATCAGGGAAAGGGTTGGCAAGAGTGCAAAAACAAGGGGAAGATGGGAGTGTTGTGAAATATGTCTGCTGGGCATGAACTGACTTTTACACAGGTGAACTCACAGCAGCTGTGGTTACATATACAGGACCTGTACAATCCAAAAAACAAAAAAACAAGGTAAACATTCTAGCATCTATTTCAAGGGGGCCCTGATAGGTTCTGGCCCTAGAATTGGCAGATGATGGCTGGTGAGAGAGGAGAGTCACCTATTCTTTGGAGCTCAGTGGCCAGAGGTAAGTTTCTCATGACTCAGTACCCCCACACCCATGTACCCATGCATAGCTCTAATAAGACTCGGTGGGTTAATAACAAACAAACAGACAAGAGCATTATATAAAGAAGATATATTGAGGCTGTCCTAAGTTTAACTAATGGAAAGAGAGAAGGATGGGTATTATCAAAATTCATTTTGTACATGTGTGAAACTTTCAGAAAATAAATTTAAAATATTACTTGAAAGCAATCTTTGGTCTTCCACTGAAATTACGCTTGAGCAGCATTGCTTGCCTAGATCTAAAGAATTCACCATTCTATAAGCATAAAATAGCCATGTGAAGAGAGAGTGGTCACGACAGGAGATAGCTCACTGCTTACACTTAACAGATCCACAGAGCCTGCAAAACAAAGAAGTGAAGGAAGACACTGAGGTTTAGGGAGGGTCACAGCTAATCTTTGCGTTTTAGAAATTATCAGTCAGTTATTAACGGATCATTTGGGACACACATTCTTCAGCAAAAGATAACAAGGAGACAATAATTTTTAAACACTCATGCAAAAAGTTTGAACTGTTAATAGGCAGGTTAAGGAACATGATGGATCTAACAAAGTGCAAAAGAATCAGCACAGAGACACAAGCTCTGTAACACTGGTACAACATTCATAAGCATGGACTTTAAAGAAGCCATCAAAATTGAACAAAATTGAACCAACAATGAGCCAACAAAATTGAAATCTGGTGCTAAGAATGAAAAAGTAATCATTCAACAAAGAAATAAAAGATATAAAAAGAAACCAATGAAAAGACCAGGAAGGAAATGTGATATCTGATTTGAAATTATATAAGTGAACAGAATATTCAAGAAAGAGAATCAGAAGAGGATGCCTAATCTTCAAAGAGAATTTACATCTTATAACATGAAGAAATAACATTGAGATTTGTATTTTGAAAAACAGAAAATGTGTGTGTGTGTGTGTGTTTAAATAGCATCAATAGGCACAGAGGGATGTCTCAGTCGGTAACATGAAGAACTAGAGCACATATTGTCACAATCTACAAATGCTGAGGTATAGGAAAAGTGTGTAGTTTCAGCAGTGCTGCGATAAAATGAGAGGTAGAGATGAGAATCTTTGGAAGCTCATGGACAACCAAACACCATCCAGATAGCACCAACAAGAAACTCTTTCTCAACCAGTAAGGACTGACACTTGTGATTGCCCTGTGATCTAGATATTACAGTTTTGACAAGCATACCCACACTCACATACACTCATGCGCACACACGTGCACACACACACATATGCACACATCAGACACATAAAACAAAAAATGATAATAAGAGATCTAGAGAGATAACTCAGCAGTTAAAAGTTCTTGCTCTTGCTCACGACTCAAAGTATGGGTCCCAGCACCCACGTGTCCATAACTCCTGTTCTAGGGATTCCAGTGTCTTCTTCAAGTCCTCTGTATCATTGCACAAACATAGTGCTTATATATCTTTGCAAGCAAAACATTTATGCAAAAATAAAAATAAATAATAATAATAATTTTATGATAATATACATATATTTTAACATTTTAACATAACCCTTACAGATTAAGCTTGCTCTTTATAAAATAAGATGAAATATTGTAGTAAAAATTTAATATATAGTCTAGCATACAGTTTATAATCTAGCATAGTAGTTTTCCTTTGGTTAAAAATATTTTATTCTAATAAGCTATGAGGGAGGTCCCAACTATAGCACAGGATTTGAGGCCATGTTCCTATAACTGACCTTTAGGGACAAAACAAACAGCAGCAGCAACAACACCAACAAACAAACAACAGCAAGAAAACCAGAAAGTTATGAACTTCTCAGTGTGTCAAAATCAAAATTTGAAAATTGCCATAGTCGGATGGGGCATATGGCTCAGCAGTAGAGTACGTGGCAGGTGTCTACCCCTAAAGTTCTGGATTCATTCCCCCAGCTGTGAAAAAAGGGGGGAGAGAAAAAGAAAATTGCTAAAAATATATGGCATTAATTTTAATAATGCACATTCAATATATCACTACATTTTAAGAAAAATGTTTAATAATTTTACAGAAATGATGGAGTATCTAATTTTTATCATGTTTAGAGTTGACATTTTAATTTCTAGATTAAAATTTTTCTAGTTTAATGAGACAGGTATAAAAATCAAATCATCTTTTTAAATCTTCCGCAATTCAGAAGATCTACAAGTGTAACTTTTAGGTTGGCAGAGGCTGTTGGCTTGTTTTAGCCAAGTGCTGGCTTATCATACAAGCTAGTGACTTTGAGGGCTTCACCCTGAAGAAGTTTTCCCCAACTGACATAACCTCTCTCTTATGAGTGTCAGCTGGCTCTATTTCCCAAATCACAAAATGCTTTTCTTTCTTTTCTTTTAATAAAAAAGGCAAACTAAACAGTAAAGAGTAATATTCATTTGCTGTTGTTGTAAATTATCAAAGCCTTTTGAAACACAACTGATTTTTCTAGTCATGAGGTAATAGGATTTTTTTAAGCTGCAAGTGACAAACACACACACACACACACACACGCACACACACACACACTTCCTCTATTCCAATGTCTTCTTTTTCATGAAACACAGGAAGGTTAAGTAACTAAACCAACTCAGGACTTAGTAAACAAAATATCACACACTAGAATTCAGACCTCCTGTTTACTAGTTGACATGAGCAGAATATATATGTGTGTAAATAGAAGTGTATAACTTAGGCATGATACAATGTATCCCCCTTAAACATCAACAGAGCTTTAAAGGTAGGAGCTGAAAGAAAAATTTCACCTATAAAAGAGAAACAAAAAATTATTGTAAATATTATCCGACCTAAATATTTTAGAGTCATTGATGTCTAAAAAGTTCAGAATAGCTAAAACAATCCTGTACAATAAAAGATCTTCTGGAGGTATCTCCACTACTGATTTCAAGTTGTCCTACAGAGCAATAGTAGTACAAAATGAATCACATATAGCCTATGTGGGCAAAAGTCATGCAGTATTTAAGGGAACACAGATGCTACCAAAACTACTATACCCAGCGAAGCTTTCAATCAACATAGATGGAGAAAACACAATTTTCCATGACAAAACAAATTTTTTGCAATACCTACACAGCAACCCAGCCCTTCAGAAGGTACTAGAAGGAAAACTTCAGTCCAAC